>OX419584.1:6255456-6470409 GCA_948473455.1 Teleiodes luculella
AACATGCCCACCGTTGACCTCGACATGCAATGTAAATATTTCAGTTTGTAAGATCCGTAGCTTTTAGTACTGAGAGAGACTCTTCTTGAAGTACGTATCTGTTCAAAAGTTTTTATGTCTCCAACATTTACAGGTCTTCAGTACCTACCTATACTAATTAATATGGGTAGGTATTCAAGCTAGAGCTTTATTAATAAATCTAACTTCAGTGTTTATTTCAAGAAAAAACGTACAGCTACTCAATCACCGTAGCGGTCTATTTCCAAATTATGTGACGCAAACGGTAACATAGGTCAAAATGTTTGACCAGCAATCGGGCAACTTTATTATTTAAACGTAGACCGTCGCTTATCGATCGATTTGACATCCAATTGGTTTTCCGTCGCGGTTATGTGAGAAATGTTTGAAAATGAAACTAATTGCTTTCACTGCTACATTTTCCATTAGTGCGGAGAAACGACTAAGTTGTGTAAACATTATTTCGAAGCGCCAAAAATAACAAGGTGTAAACATTTCAACACTATGGTAAGATCGTACGTACTACACGTGGTCCATCGCCTCACATCGTATTGATTTTCTGCCCATCCATGCCTGCTTTATTAGCTCTGACAACATTCATACCACAGCTTATGGTAAATTCATACATAACAATACGATAATGTCTATAACAAAATTTTGGTTCAAGGATACTTCACATTAGTATTGTTACTTAAACCGATACGGTGAGACATGAAAGTGTGACATGATGATGAATCTTGTTTCGCAGAAAGAAACTTGTTGATGCGTTCGCAAATTCTCTTTGAACTTTAGATTATAAAGTTAATATGAGTTGTTTACAGTTTTGTCGCTCGAGATTTAAGCGTCTTCGGATTACATTATCTACGCGCTGTTTGCAGAAATTAAATAAGGGTCGGTTCGCTCGGGTGATGTAATTTTAACGAATCAAATTTGAAATTTTCAAATGACTTACTCCAGCAATCTAGTTAAGGCTGCATTGTAAATTCAATGGAACAAAAATTAATAAGAGAAATATGCTTAGAACTACAAGCCCAAGTTATTATTTAGTAGTAATTTTTATGATAGACGTTTGTATGATTGGACATTTTTTCGACTATTGGTAATTTTTCATGTTTGGACACTAGTCGCAGAAAGGATAAAATCGTGTCCACGAGTAAATATTAAGTAAATCAGATGAATTTAATAGCGATTCGTTGAACCTATAGATTTCCCAGAAATCCAACTAGAGTTTTCTAAAGCATTCACCCCTGACATTATTCGTTATTAACTTATTAGTGATATTTTAGAATATGCAAACAAGAAAATGAATATAATTTTAATAAACAATAACATACATGCATATTTACAACAGCGTGTAATCTATAAATCCTTAGTAGGTAGAGGTACTTATTTCATATTGTTTTTGGATTAACATTTCATGGGCGTCTTTTGTTATTGTAAATTATTGGTAATAAATCAATACAAATTAATAAAGTTACGTATAGGTGAATAGGTTTGTACTGAAGGGCTTTACTTTGTGTAGATTTGGCGGCGCTGACCGGACGAAGAACCTTGCCCTTACCACCCTTACTGCCAGCATGAAGTTAATTGTACACTATTGAAAACAACTTCAGTATTGTAAGTTTTCGCTTCAGGGTTTTCTAGTATACAATCGATATTACCGTTGACTGGAACGTTTTAGAAGCATTTTCCTCCCTCCATGTTAAGTATGTGAATGACCAAGTTGTTTTTATACATATTCCGATATTCTCAGAGTTTGTTTCTGAAAAACATATTTTTGAGTACCTACCTCCTGTAGCTTTAGCTAACACATTACTTGTTACTTAGAACTCCCTAAGCTCCGGCGCTCGGGCCAGGATTCGGAGTAACAAACATTTATGTAATTTTCTCGTATATTTATTTCCTTTCATTTCATCTAAATAAGCCGCGTTCTATTTGGTATTTTCTTAGAACTTCAATTATTTGATGAGCTTTGTAAAGCTCTACCTTTGATGTTGTGTTCTCGTTAAAATGAATAAAAAATTAAAACAGCTTTTTCACAAAGGTGTTTTCCTTGTGGAACTTTGATCCCTCATTAAAAGTTAGGAATTGTTTTTTAATAATTTCCTTTTTTAGTACGAACAACTCTATAGTAAGTACTTGTTCTACCTATCTGACCGTGAAATAGCCTTTGCGCTCAGTCGCATTTTTACTATCTATTAAAATTTCTAATAGTAGTATAGTATTATCATAAACGACTGGGTCGTGATTTTGTTTGCAGTTTCCAGAACAGTTGTTCGGCGTAAAAATACATTCACGACATTACAAAAGTTTACGAAAATTACGAACAGTATCAATATAGCGATTCTTAAACATTTTTGTTTTAGCTAATGTCATCATAAAATGTCATACAAAACAAATATAAATCATATAATCTGATCTTGTAGGACTTAATGCTTGTTATTGTGATGATGATCTGTCTATAGATTTAGCGCTTACATATCTCAGAGTTGATGTCACGTTCAGAATTAAAATAATCGATGGTGGGTGTCAATGATTCCGATAATAAAATGCTAATGTATGCTCGTCGTGTAAGATAGCTGATTAAGAGGATCTAATTGCATTCCGCCTGATTGATGTTTGCCAAAAAGTGTGGAATATTACATAGAGATTTGACTGTATACCATGTTTTGTACGTACATTTGGTTATTATTCATGTCAAGGAAGGAATATCGTCGCAATAGTCGCAAAAATCTTAAAAGTTGCGGTTAGTGAAATCGACTTTAAATTTAGGCATACAGGATGAATTTGCGTCATACTTGTGTGTTCTTGCAGCACCGAGACACGAGAGAAGTTTAAAATGCACAATGCATTCAACAACAATAAATCAATACGTAACGTGAGGGTCAGCAGACATGTTTATCAGTGTAATTCCCTGTTGTTTCCGATCAGGAAGCATAGCAGTGATACCATTGTAACATATTCATGCTCATCCAAATGTAATTCTGATGAATAAAGCTTGTGTGTAGTCGCAGAATCGGAGTGGCGAGTGAAAATTCTAAATGCGCATCGTCTCAGAGGGTGGTATAGAAGCTGTTTATTTGCTTTTTGTCCCGAGCCAGCCCTCCGGCGAGCGGACCGGTTCCGCTGCCTTTTTCTAAACACAGAGCTTTTTTGTTTCCTCAAATTTTGGCATCGTATATCAAACGAATGTTCCAGAACTTGACATAATCGTCTCGGTTCCATCGCTATGCAGTCTGGGACGTTAATTAGACTTTTTAGGGTTTTATTAAAATTGAAATTCACAGATGTTTCGAGTTTTCTTGTAAATTAAATTTAGCACCTGTCGCACGGGCGTTTGATTGCAAAGTTATTTGTCGAACAAATTCCATTAGTAAATTAATTTACCAACTCTCTGGGCATTTTTAATAGCTTTTGTAATAAATATGCTTTTATCCTCTTTTTTTGCGACGAGAGACTAGACTTCTGTCCTACGTTCGATAACAAAAAACTCAACATCGATAGGTAATTTTCTTTGAGAATATTGGTATTGGTCTATTGACTGACCGAGCATGTTCATTCGTGGAAGATGTTATAATGCTGTTGATTGCATGTCTAGTACTAAGCGTCGAAAGGGTAAGAGCGGTTACGCACTACGTCAGATTTCGTTCCGAATCTGAGAAAGTCCACTTTTTTTCCGTCTGACAGTTTGTATGGACGTTCTCGGATTCGGAACGGACTTGGACATAGCTCTAACCCTTTCTACGCTTAATACTAGATACGCAATCAACAGCATTATAACATCTTCCACGAAAGAACATGCTCGGTCAATAGATCAAACCAATTTTCTTATCGTCCGATTCCGTTCTGAATCCGAGAAAGTCCATACATTTTCTTTTCGTCCGAGACAGTTTGGATGGACGTTCTCGAATTGGGAATGGAACCGGACGTGGTGAGTAATCGCCCTAACCGCTCTTATAGTGTAACAAAAATACGGTTAACTTAATATAATAAATAAGAAATAGGAGATTTTCTGACAGCTTGAAATTAAAAAAAAACGAGCGTTTTAATATTTCCGTATATGACGCTAGTAAAATAATGAGAACAGTGAGATTTAAGGCTGCCACACACCGGATACGCATTGCGTTGCATCTGCGTGCGACATGATCTGTAATGTATTAACCTGAAATACGACGTTCACACTGAAAGTGTCGCAGACGCAATGCAGCACGTCTGCGTGCAGCAGACGCACGGCACGAACACAACACAAACTGACATGGGTTACCATGGTTACAAATCAATAAATATCAGTTGCGTAAAAAATATCGTGCATTTTAGTTCATTTTCCTTTATATTTGTAATATTTGTGACCGAATTGGCGCGCGCGGCAGCGGAACGGGAACGTCGCGCGCGCGATTGCGGACGTAAACTTTGTATAAGGTTGTATTACACGATATTCCCTGTTGACACTGACACCGCGCTGCTGCGTGCGTCTCCGATACTGTGTGAACGGCCTCTGTTGCGCGGTGCTGCAGACGCAACGCGTCGTGCTGCAGACGTATCCGGTGTGTGGCAGCCTTTATTGTAGAAGTTACTTTGATTTTGACTTTTTTTGTCGGATTGTACATGATTCTGACTGAGATTAATTTTAGGATAAGAAGTTGATTAATTTGAATGTTTTTTATAATCCAATACTTTTGTATTTATTACCTCACTATTTACTAGTGCCATCTGTTGAGCCGTTTTGTAAGTTTTTTTTTTTAATTTGCTACTGGAAAACCTCCCATTGAGTGTAGTGCAACTTTGTTTGTAGGGTTGAACCTGGAGGGTGGCTTCATGTCTCCGATGTCTCCACCGGAGATGAAGCCGGACACGGCGATGCTGGACGGGCTGCGGGACGACGCCACCTCCCCCCCCGTCTTCAAGACCAACAACTACCCCCCCAACCACCCCCTCAGCGGCTCCAAACACCTCTGCTCGATATGCGGCGACCGCGCTTCGGGAAAACACTATGGCGTCTACAGGTAAATATACGCAGTCAATTTGATATTTCATCTGTACCTACGCTGTTTGTTTCGAAATAATTTATTTTAAAGTTTAAAATACAAACTAAAATATTTAAATTGAAAGGTAACTTAAATCGTCTTTCACATTTTCATCTTCTCTATTCTTTTTAGACTAGACTAGCGGGACTAATGAAATAGAAAAAGCTGTCTTAAAGCTTTTGCAATTAAATTAAAAGCAATATTGATTCCAAATCCTTTTAAGCTTCCTTAGGCAAGGCGGTTCTTAATAGTTCTTATACGCAGCTCTTGTGTCTGCGGTAATTGGTTCTTTTCAGCACTCGATCGATATTCACTTAAGTTTTCTATTTGACCGGCATCGTCACCCATTTCAAATATTCAATACCAGTCTCGTCGTTTATCCTCAATTTTCTTTACAACTGTCCAACCCAACCGCGGTTACGCGTGGTTACGCCTTGGATTTTACCCCAGAAAATATGTTTTCAGACTGTATTTTCAAAAATGTTATAAATCTGTTTTCTACATATTAGTATGAAACAGAAAAAACATTTTAAGAATATACTTTTATTGTCATTATGTCAATAGCATTAAAAGAAAACTTCTGCGCTAATATATAAGTATCTTTTTAACCTCTGTTGCGGCATAAATATTAGTTGCTTGAAATTTAAACAAAAGTATTCGAAAACTGCGAATTCGTTAGTCGTTTAAGATACGGTCTGAATATGAATATATTGTAACATGGTATCGATTGGCCCCTCCATTATTTCGCTATCAAGGCGAAGGACATTCGCTAGGCATTTCCGTTCAATTTTTTATCCCGGATTTTTTGCTAACGGCTCCAAGTGGAACCGTCGTAAATGTCTGGCAAATATGGCGGCGCGAATTTATTGTGTGATGGATTTCAGATAATGCTCAACTCAGTCGTGATCGTCGCTCTATATAATAATAATAATGTAGTCTTGTGACGTACATTATATGAAGGCCTACTCTTTTCCCTAACGTGTTGTGCGGTTTTTTATACTAAAGAACTCGGCTCACCGGAAGCACAATCTAAAAAAACCATGTTTAGCAAAGTGTTTGGGATTAGTTTGTGAAACAGTCAAATATCTATGCTTGTTTAAAAACAACGAACTAATTAATGTTAGTTTTATTATACAGCCAATAGCCAAATACAAAGTATAACCTGTGGTAGAACTATTGAGGCGTGTTTGATTGAACTATAGAGATTTTCATGAAAAATAGTAGTTACTAGTTACGTAACTTCAGTAATGTCACGTCTCCGCAGACCCCAGTCGTTCGAATAAGTATTTTAAAAAACATGTTTATACGGGACCGGTAGTAAATGTAATTAATTCTTTGGACTTCAACAATTTCAAACTGTTCGCAATTCAGTAAGCGTTTAATTTATTCAGCTTTGACTTGCTTTATGTACGTACGTAACATTTGAACTTGGTAATATTTTAAAAATAATTAATCAGTGTAACTTCCACAAATTATTATTATTATAATCAACATCCTCCAAGCAGATGTCATAAAGAAGCTAAAAACATAATGTAACTCCGTTCGATCTAGTTGGGAGGTTCGTATGAAGTAAGTAGTCTAGACGATTTCTAGCAATCTATGTATAGAACATAATGGTGTCTGCTCATACAATCATTCGAGATCTTGTAATTCGCGTGGAAATTTTGTAAAATATGTTCATAGCATGCGCAGAATTAAAGATTTTACACCTTATTGTTATTCTTTCTAAGGGTTTAATTACTTTAAAGCGGGGTGGCGGCGGCGGCGCGGTCGATTGTGAACGCGGTTCTACTCTATTGAGTGTTTGCAGCTAAACCTTACAAGGGTTATAAACTTTGAACACAAGTTCTTGGCAGTTTAATTGTGTAGGTACAAGTTGAAACTAATATGTACATAAATTTAGGTGCGTGATATGTAGGTAGAGGCGGAGACCCGTTTTTGCAATTTTTGAACTACAAAGGCACATCGATTTAAAAAGTACAAAAATTCAAATTTTAGCATTTCTAAGTCCCCTTTTCCACAATTCAGAATTTTGTACTACATTAAAAAACATTATTGAGCAAATTTGAAATTCTATCAGTGGACTGGCCGGCCGTCCCAGACAATTTATTTTCTACCTTGAAACTTATATTATATACAACGCAGGTAGAGCCCTGATGGATGAAGCTACGTTTGTACACAGTAGCAAATATCTAAGTTCATTTTACATTGAAATTTTTAGATCATTCTCGATAAACCAACTCGTAGTCACACGTAGTAAAATGACAAAGTATAAGTACCTACATACATATAATTATACATAAAGAATACGAAACGTGGGATGTGAGCAAACTAAACTTTACTGTGCTCTAACAGTACAAAGGGTTTAAAATAAAAAGGAGGGTAGGTAGGTAGAAGGAATTTTGTAATCATTCCTACAAAAATCTGCACGTACTCTGGGTTGACCAAAGGATCTTTAATATGATTACCTATTGAAAATGTGAATAGTAGTAGAGATAATCACTACATAGTATAAAACAAAGTCGCTTTCTTTGTCCCTATATCCCTATGTATGCTTAAATCTTTACCTAAAACTACGCAACGGATTTTGATGCGTTTTTTTTTTTAATAGATAGAGTGATTCAAGAGGAAGGTTTATACGTATAATACATGCATAATACTTCAGGATAACCCACTATAATCATTTTCCGGTGCGGAGCCGGGGCGGGTCGCTAGTACCTAAATAACATAACAATTACTGCTTATTATACGTGGACGGCTAATACGAGTACCTACATTAAAGAAAATTGTTTAGACTCTTATACTTTCGCGTGGGTAAATTTAATTTGTCTTTTCTGTATGTAAAGTAGGACCGCCGCCTGCCTCTCAAAAAGGTCCTCGCTACAACGACGTAAGATAAAATTGATAAGTTATATTATTATTTACGGCGGCGGCGGCGTCTTATAGCCCGAAGAATCGCTAAACTTAGTGCCAGTGGGCAGGGCACATTTCTCGTTGAACCGACGGTCGTACCAACCCGCACTGGGCCAGCGTGGTCGACTAAGGCCTATTCACCCTGGTATCAGGGTAGGCTCGAGCCCCTCGGTGGGGACATATATGAGCTGTTAACGACGGTCGTTGGGGCAAAAAGGTTCTTGGATTGCGGCCGCGTGTCGGATGACGCAGCATGCATGGGTGGACCGACGATCTGGTGAGGGTCGCGGGACGCCGCTGGATGACCAGCGCAGGACCGATCGTTGTGGAGATCTCTGGGCGAGGTCTTTGTTCAGCTGTGGACTTCTTTCAACTGAAATGATGATGAATGAGGTCATGGCATTCGTACAAGGAAATTTTAAACTTCAAGCGATTGGGACTGCAGCCTTCCGACTCCTTTGTTAATTGATGTATAACTTATTGCCAGTATTCGTTATAGGAAACACGTTATAAGACATAGATAGGCGGCTCAACAATTCCGACACCAGGGTTTGTGAGGTAGGTTAACCTCGAAACCAACTCGATAAGCAAGCAACCAGTATTGTTAGAAAAAATATTTAGCTATGCAAATATTATGTAAATCTATTTCAATCCGCTGTGTAACTTGTACGCAACTATAGATAGCTAGGTAGTATGTGTTTTGGCACATAGGTGTACATAAATAGCGCGTATGTTCCTATTTTTAGTTTCAGCGTTTTTTGTACCACGTTTTTCTCTAATGACCTAATCCCATATTGGTTATCATGTGGTTAACGGCTGATTAATGAAACAGTATTAAAATAGAAGTACCTACATATATACAAGAACAAGAATGAAACAAAAAACAATTTTATGCTTCACTTACAGGAATATACATACAGGTTGCTTTTCCTTTTCATACATGATTTTAGTTGTTGTTGTGGGAGAGGTCTTTGCTTAGCAGTGGGACATGAAATAGGCAAAATAGGAAATATTTTTTTAGTTCATGATTTGCTTAATCATCTGTCCACCCTTCTAACAATAACATATACCAGAATCTTATAAATGGTTTGTTTTTGGATAATATTCAACTTCTAGTTTATTGAGATAGCTGTAAATGTCTGTATTAGTTGTGCTTAAACTATGTAACTTTGTATTTAGCAAGTTAATGCCACCATATATACCAGAATATACCTATATATCTATCACATTCGAACAATTAAGGTACATTAGGTACACGAAAAGTAAAATTAATTATGTATTCTTCACCCAAGCTAATAATGACGAATTATATTCACTTGCTAGTTGTTTGAATATTTTTGGATACTCATTTGAATTGTTTCGTATAATAGGTACCTTGTTTAAAGTGACACGTGAGTCGCGAATTTTTAGTCTTGGAACAGCAAAAGTATATGTTGAATATATGTAATTATGTTATGTATGTATTTTTCCATACTACATCGAATGTAGAGTATTGTAGACTAGACACACCCGCTGCTTTTATACCACACGTAACGTTTATATCATATTCGTGTACTATGGTGATTATTGGTGATCAACCAAGATAGATCTTACAGTCTTACTAGGTATTATATCTAGTAAATATTGTACTATATGTTATGTGTTTAATGTTTATTTAACTCAAAACAACAAATTTAAATCAAGTTTTTAAAACAACACTACATAACCGGAATAGTAGTAGCTTGCTAACTCTATGTTTAATTAATAGTCCCACCTCAAGTGCTAACACTACTGCCCAGTTGTTTTCTTGCTGGCTGGAAAGTGAAGTAAATAGGTTCGATTCCTGCATTTGGCGTCAGAATAATAAACGCGGTTTCAAGGCCTGAAGGTACTATTACTTATTCTGTGCCTGAAGTGCCGTATTATTACCATACCACGTGCTGCTGTTGTCGTTTTATGAATCTGCTGTAAGGGCAGTTTACAAATATAATTTTCGATATTCATACATAGTAAATAGAACTCAAAATTAAACCATTAATTTTTTAGCAAGACACTTTTTTATTGACCTACAATTGTGTCGCAATATCAACCTGTCTATTAATAGCATAACCGAACTTGGAAGCTCCACATATTGGTCCATAATTTTATCTATACCCTTATGTTGCTCTAGGTCTCGGTTCGTTTTAAACTAAATCACCTTCATTAAAAGCAAATTATATTTTTTTTTTTGTATTTGTGGATAAGAGATTTAATAAATTAATAAGTAAACTTTTATAGGATTTTGGAGATGTTAGGCGGTTGTAAAAAGAATACTTTTCAAATATATATTATTTGTTTTAT
This sequence comes from Teleiodes luculella, assembly GCA_948473455.1. NCBI lineage: Eukaryota > Metazoa > Arthropoda > Insecta > Lepidoptera > Gelechiidae > Teleiodes > Teleiodes luculella. Next base: position 6,265,731 of record OX419584.1, read on the forward strand.
TAGAAATGCTTGTAGACTAGGCAATTAAGTAAAGTGTAAATCTAGCCACTCAGGAGGGATGTTTTGTCTAGATTTTAATTGGTTTGAAATGAAAACTCAATCTAGTTAATTGTTTTGAAATTGATGTTCTATCAACAGTTGTCTGTATAAATACAGTTTAACACTGCAGAACTTTTAAATTATAAACTATTTATAACTTGTATTTTATACAAAGTTTGTATTAACAATCGACAAAATTCTGTATAAATTTCCAGTCTACCTACGTATAATTTATTCCAAGTTTAGTTTATTGAACAAACATATTCATAATTAAGCTGAACCACGCTGAACACTAAATTAGCTCTTGGAAATGTATTACAAGCGAGTAATAACTGTAAGATAATCTATAATAATGATTTTTAAACTTGGATGAACACATGTCGTTATTGCGAAGGGTTTTGTTTATATTTTTTTCTTAGGTTTCAATTCTTTAATAATGAAGGAGTAAATTTTAATAATAATAACATACAATCGACTTGTGGACCTCCGCCTTTTTTCATGTTTGGTTAAAACGAAAGAGTAAGTTATAGAAAAGACAATGAAATAGAAGTCATATTAAAACGAATCCCTAGACATATTACTTATATAGACAGTTCGCGCAACATTTTTTACTCCAGCATTTAATTTAATTTTGACGCTTTTCAATATTCCCTCCCTATTCCTCCATATTTACAAATTTATCTACGAGAGCGATTTACAAATTCTCCTATTAAATGAGCAAATTAACCGGCGAATATGGTGTGGCAATTTACTACTCTAGTATCATATATTCTGTGCTGATATGTAGTTCAGGCTTGTCTACATAGTTTGTCTTCAATATCACAAAAAACAGTGGCAAGTATACTCAAGCAAGTATAAGTGTACGCCAGTTCCAAGTTGTAAAATAATGATTTAGCTTTACGATGTACGTACAGTACCCAGCTCATGCGGCTAGACATATTGACCTTGAGAGCGCCCGTATTCCGTAGAGGTAGGAGTGAATTTCGTAGTGCGAATGTGCTGGCCTGTACACTCGGAAAGGTAATGGAATGCAAAGTGACACTTGAAATGAATCTTTTTTATTGCGACCCGGTCGTTCATCAGGCTTCATGACGTCTTGCGCGAACTAATAGCGCAGGTTGATATACATATAAATGTCATTATAACTACATGTTATGTTGCTGGTGGTAAACATAGTATATTTTTACCAACTATACAATACTTTGTTTTCAACATGCTTTTATTAGCTTCACTTATACTATAGTATGTATGAGTATGTTCGTAACCACAGAAATGATTCTATTTATACTCTAAGGTTTGTAACAATAATGGAAATATTGCAAGCTAATTCGAACCCACTTTCTAACTATCGTATCATTTTGAAATTATGGAATGTATTACGTAATCCCGATAGCAATGTAATGATTTGACACAAATAAGCTGATCTAATGCTGGAGCCAGGAAGGTGAATAGTGGATCTCTTCAATGGCTACTAAACGAAATCCCCGAATTTGAGCTCATTCGTTTCGTCATAACAAGACCTTTATATTACGCTTAGTGAGGTGACCATTTGACTAGAGTCTGTAAAGGATCCTGAAGGTGGATAGTGGAAATCTAAAAAGAATTTTATGATAAATGTCCATGTACAATTTAGGAACTTTATTCATGCGTAGTCAAATGCCGATACCTAGATTTTTTCAATACTGTTTTTTTGTACTTTTTAGTACGTATCTTATAAAAGCGTGTTTGTTCGTTTTTTATGCTTTATATTTTTCGTTTTGTAACAGACTACGTGGTATTTTAGAGTATTAAAGCTTATTGACCCTTGAGATAAGTTCAGCTGGTGAAATATGACCATTGACACGATACTCGTAACAGTTTGTCAAACGAAAACCATTTTCTTTCGCTTTTCAGATTGCATGAAATTAGAAACTAAGATTGTTCCGTGTATTGAAGTAGGCTTTATTGATTATTGTAACCCAGAATTTCAAATGATTTAGCTGTTTAAATAAAAACCTATACAACAATAAAAACAATAAAACGTAATAAAGCTGAAACCCTGCCAGAGGCTGTACTATTATAATATGTAGTAATTATTTATTCTGTGCCAGAGGCAAGAAATTGTGTTTAATAAAATACTTTCGTTAATATTGTAATAATACTTAATACGCGAGGCGAAAGCGGAGTTTCTCAATATCCGTCGGTAATGCGATGTGGTTGCGACATTCTTGTTTCGCACATGTCGAAGTTTTAAAATGTAATCATGGATCGAGTATTGAAGGCGCCACCCGTGCCGCCCGCGTTTTTCTGATCCAGGGTTGACAACACACGAACATGAACGATTCAAAAATGGAACGGTAATGAGGTGTTCGGGCATCAAGATATTACAATAAAAATAAATGCGACTTAAATGCGAAGTTGTAATTAGTGAAAATCCACCACATACTACATTTAGATTCCAGCGCGCTACGTTATCACAAAGAAATACGACTGTAATGAAAAATAATAGGGTTGTAATTAGTTTTTAATTAGTTATTGTTAAGTTAAATCTATGACGACCGCTTTCAATTATCAACATCCATAATGATATCCTCCTAGAATGATTATTTCATAGGAATTACGAAGAGAAAAGCTTTCATTTTATTTATTTATCTCTCTATCTATCTATAGAATACTATTTTGTGCCAGACAAATTTATCTTACCAGCAGCGGCATTATAAAGAAATACTTGAGGTTTTAGTGATTTCTTAGAATTGCTTTATATCGAAATTAATTAATTAACTTCGTCGACAGCGCTACTTCTTATACAAGGAAACCCAATGTCGGGGTTTTTCAAAGCGCCTCTCTCTCCGCAGTAAATCAGCCCCTGCCAACATAACGATACTTTATGTATCTTATATTATGTATAGAATAGATAGATTATATATTATTGTTAGGAGATAATATTATTTCTGAAGATGTTTTGTTTTAAGGGGAAGTGTTGAAGTTTGTTAACACAATAAATTTTATCAATGTGTTCTTCATAAACGCTTTTCTGACCGTATAAGAAGCATACTTTGTAAACGCGTTACATTTGTTTATGTAATACCCGACCAGAAAAATAAAAATCCTCGCCATATTGCGGAATTTCAATGGAACTAATTTTATTATGGACATTGTTGCCAAAAACGTAAAAATATACACGTGGCGCCCCCAGAGCAGGTTTTTATTTTTCTGATCAGTCTTTAATGTCAGTATTTTAGCCCATTTCCATTTTCCTGTTCTATCTTGGTTCTATCATCGTGGTGGTTCTTGTTGTCCTTGCAATATTTTTTTTTAATCTCTGCTAATCTTGGAGTTTAACATTCTAAAATCCCCTAACACATCTGGTTATAAGTAGGTAAGGTATGGTAAGGTACCAATTGAAAGAAAATTTTATTTTAGAATTTTGTTCTGGAATATTATTCGTAAGCTGCATGCAGTGCAGTACGTACTGAATGCAGTTTTAATATATTTTTAGCATAAACCGACAACAAGAGCCGGCTTATCATTCTTATCATTTTTATAGTGAAGGTGAAACTGCGGACGTAAACACCTAGGTACTGGATGATTCAATCCACTGAATTTATCACAAAGAAGTACACAGTACACAGGCAGGCGTAGAAAAGGCGTCGTCGGTTGCGTCGGGAGACGCCAGTTCGATCCCAGCAGTGTTCCAACCTGTGTTTGACTTCCTATGAACGTACTTGGGCCGAAGGGTTTATTCGACGTTTTTCAGTGAAGGAAAAACAGCGTGAGGAATACGGCACTCACTAACGGATAATAATTGAAAGATAGTGTGTGAAGTTGATCAACTCGTATTTAGGCTATCGTGGTCAATTAGGGCTTCTTCACTCTCAATTAGGTTAAGGCTCGAGCCTCTCGGTGGGGTCATATGTGAGTTAACAACGAATTTTCACTACAGTTAGTAAAATAACGCTTAAACCTTTCGGGGTAAATCAGCCCATAAAACTGCACTGAACTTAAGTTCTGTTCTTCGCTTTTCATACTAGCTGGTCTAGTAAATTTGTATGAAAGTGAAAAAATACTCTTTATTTACACGTTACATGTTGTATAATGCCACATAATTCGGAGTATGAATGTTGTGTGCTAATTGTGACAGCCCTAACCCCGTGAATTACGCACAGTTTGTGCGTCTCGTTCAGTGTTCATCATTATTACTAACGATGACACATGGCCGCACATATTTCCACTTTACGACTACACGTGAACACATCCTATCCTGTAAGGGGCCTTTCATTAATTACTTGAGGCATTTTTGAAGATTTCCTTGGTGAGATGTTGTGACTCGTGAGATTTTTCTGGTTCAGCTCCCCTTGATCTCATGTAAAATTTTTGAACATTTGTGCGTGACGGAGGTTCCGAGTTCGAATCCCGGTTCCGTGTTTCGGAAGGCACGTAAGGCCGTTGGTCCCGGCTACTATCTACGGATGTAGTTGTTATAGGAGCCATGTCGGGCGGCTCAACAATTCAGACACCAGCGTTTGTGAGGTAGGTTAACCTCGAAACCCACTCGATACAAAATACAAATACAAAATACAAAATCATTTATTTGCTAGAATACACAATATAAGAATACACAACTTTGTTGACGGCCTCATAGCCTAGTTAGTAGTACGTCTGCCTACGAAGCAAAAGGTCGCGGGTTCGAATCCCGCCCAGGGCAAATATTCGTGTGATGAGCACTTGTGTTTGCCTTGTGTCTGGATGTTGTATATGTATATATGTATGTATATCAGCTGTCTGACACCCATAGTACAGGCTTTGCCTAGTTTGGGGTCAGATGGCCGTGTGTGAAATGTCCCCACATATTTATTTATTATTTATTTTATTTACAATACACAATATAAATAAGAAGAAGAACATTTGTGTTTATCGTCCCCTGCTGAGAAAACCACTTAAATGCTTTCAGCAAAACTTTACAGGAGACACAAAAAACTATCTACTGAAAAAAAAGTATGATAGGTAAATATTAATTCTGTTGTTTTTAGTTATTATATGATTATCCTTAGACCTTTAAAACAAATGCGTAATTTTTATAGTGCAAATACTGCGCGTTTTTTGCCCAACTTGTAAAAAATTGAAATATACCAAAGCTAGTCTCCTTTACGAGGTTTTCTCAGCAGGGTGACGTTATATGAAAGCATTGGATTTTTTTTTTAACTATTGAGGAATAGTGTTTGAGATCGTTCGATAAATGTTGTTGTCTCAGATTTTGCCATATTTTATTCAAGAAATATATTATTATTTTACTTTAATTTAAATCAATATCGCGCAATTTTCTGCTAGCAAAAAGGTGATATTTACCTAGACCCTCCTTCCGTCCACGTGATCTTTACGTACTGAGAATCCCCTCACCTCTGGATACCTCACATAATTTATGGACGCCCCCTAATAGCTCATAATATGCTGAATTGATTCGTGATACAAGCTTGTCCGTCAGTGGGACTTAAGTTCTACAATAATATTCTGAGATACAATTGATTCGACCACTCTGGCGTCCTGTAATCTATTTCCTTCTTAAGGGGTGCCTCTCGGCACAAATTGAGATCGTCGCGTTTATCCAATTTACATTGATAGAAAAAGCATAGGTACGAATCCTGACCATCTTAACAATTTGAGTAGAACGACCCTCTGCAGTTACTCGCTTTTATTATCTCACTAGCACCACAGTTTGGCACTACACTTTTGTTTTTTTTTATTACCTACATGCTTTTTCGACTACTATGGCAACATTCTCATATTGGAAACTGATCAACTGTCTGCGCCACTCGCAGACGTTTCCCATATAGATAGATAGATGGCAACATGATTTGAATCGATTACTTCCAAATTCAATATCTAGGGTCCCTAGTGAAAAATGACGCAATACCTAACTCTACCCAGCCAGCATTGAGTAGACCTAGGTGAGTACGGGTAAACTCCGAATTAAAATTTATTTCAATTACTATTCAGACCAACACCGAACATTACCCAGTGTAGGGTAAACTTAGTTGTATACGAGTAAACGTCAAATACAAATTAAAATTCGGACATTATCCACAAAGCTTGGGTAATTAGGTAAAAACGAGTAAACCTAGGTGTACTCTATCTTCTAGCATTACCCGTAACATTTATATAGTATTTACATAATTTTGTTTTTGTCTAAATCCGTGTCGGTATGGAAGTGTAACAATCAAACGAACAATAATCCATTCCAGACTTTCGCTTTGATAATGGTAACGATATTATTAACGCGCGAATGAATATGGAAATCATAGAGTGGGTGGGGAGTAAGTTCTACGAGTTAATTCGTTGTTCGATGAGACAGTCCGTTAAAGTTAAAAATCTGTTGCCGACTAAAACCAAACTGTCTTTAGCCCAATCTCTTCTCATGCCTATCCTGGATTATGCTGACGTCTGTTATCCTGACTTGACCGTGGAACTCGTGAGCAAGCTAGAGCGTTTGCAGAATCTATGTATTCGGTATATTTTTGGCCTGCGGAAATTTGACCATGTCTCCACTTATCGTTCCAAACTTCAATGGCTACCCATTCACTGCCGTAGAGACTGCCACATTCTCTCACTCTTATATTCCGCTCTTTTTAATCCTAAAACTCCCCCCTATCTCAAAGATCTATTCGCCTTTCGCTCTTATGCTTTAAATCAAACCCTTCGCTCAAGCAAAAACTTGTCTTTCGATTTGCCTCTTCATACTACAGTTTCCTTCTCCAAATCCTTCCAAGTCCAGGCTATTCGACTCTGGAATAAGCTGCCTGAATCCATCCGTCGCTCCCCGTCGCTCGAGTCTTTCAAATTGCGTGTAAAAGCGCATTTTTTATCAGTTTCCTCGTCCTGATCAACTTCGCTATTTCCTATGTTATAGTTATGATGTATGTATTAGTATATTTATAGTTATATATTATTCGTATAATATGATATAATATATATGTAATTTTTATTTATTTAACATGTTAAGTATTTTATGTAGGTAAATACTATTTGTAAGTAATTTATAATAATTATACATTTCAATTTATTATGCCGCCAACCCGCCATACACTATCTGTTTTGACGTTTTCTTAAACGAAGGTTGCCTGGTAGAGATTGCTACTTTAGCAATAAGGCCGCCTGTTGACTCAAAATTGTCTACCCATTGTAATATTTATGTGTTTTCTTTTGGTGTCAATAAAGAATATTTGTATTGTTATGAATCTAAATTGTATCATTTACCCTTTGCTTCGTATAATGTTTCAGTATTATCAATTTGACATCAGACAGCAACCACGTAGAATTTTCTAAATAACCCTTTTAATAGTTAATGGCGTAGTAGCTAGGATAATTGCTATCCAGAAGGCGCGGCGGGATCCCGGAAAGACTAACGTGCCAAGAGCCGTGAGCTTTAGAATTTCAAATACATTGATTTCGTTTATTTGCTTTTTTGATGAAGGAAAACATCGGGAGGAACCTGCATAAACCTGCAAAAAAAAAGAATTATAATGCGAGAAGTATTGCACGGTTATTTATTATTAGGTTAGCTGAGTAAAATAACACAGTGGCACGATTGCCAGTCCGCTGGCCCGGATAGCAAAGGCGACGTAGATTTGACTCCTGCTTGAAACACATTTTTTAATTTAAAAATATTACAATGATATTATGGCCGTTATTATTCAAGGTGGGATCGCATATTATTATGAGTTGACAACAAAAGAGAAAGTAAGACAAAAATGCATGTACTATAAGCTGTCGTTTATTTTCAGTTGCGAAGGATGCAAAGGCTTCTTCAAGAGGACAGTTCGGAAGGACTTGACGTACGCTTGCCGCGAGGAGCGCAACTGTATAATTGACAAGCGGCAGCGGAATCGGTGCCAGTACTGTCGCTACCAGAAGTGCCTCGCGTGCGGCATGAAGCGCGAGGCGGTCCAAGAGGAGAGACAGCGGGCGCAGAGGGGCGCAGAAGACGCGCATCCCAGCAGCTCCGTGCAGGTAACGGTACTGTCCTTTGTATTCTTACCGTAGATTTAATAACTACTATCTTAAAGATTGCGCATTACGGTCAATTCCGTTTCGAATCCGAGAATAGGGATGATGACTGTATCCAAAATAAATTACTTTATCCTTTTTAGTTGATTGGGCAGTTTAGTGGACTGGATGCGGGCAGCGCGGGACCGATCGTTGTGGAGATCTTTGGGGGATTCCTTTGTCCAGCAGTGGACGTCTACTGGCTGAAATAAAAAAAAGCTAAAAATAAAAAAATTACATCTAACACATGGCCATTTGACCCCAAACTAGGCAGAGCCTGTAACTATGGGTATCAGACAGCTGATATACATACATATATTAAATATACAACATCAAGACAAGGCAAGGCAAACACAAGTGCTCATCACACGAAAGTTTGCCCTGGACGGGATTCGAACCCGCGACCCTGTGCTTCGAAGGCAGACGTACTACCAACTAGGCTACGGGGCCGTTGATAGTATAAATGATTTACTAAGAATGTTTGGAAAAAAATATTCTTTTACAAAAACCCAAACTGTATATTATTAACTAAAGGAAAATAAAAGTTAAAGAATGATACGATGATATTATGTTTAAAAAGGCGTGACGCCCCAACTGTTGAACGCAATAGACTTTACATGCAGGTTATCATTTTTGATAATTTATAAAAATAAGCCGATTTTTTTTTTTTTTTTTTTTTTCATCATCCCTATTACGTTACAAATAGGTTCTGTCCTACATAGTTTTAATTGGACGTTCACGAATCGGATGCAATCGTAACCAATCTTACAAACACATATAACACGACAATATAACACGATTTTTTGACCTGTCAGTATCAAATATCTTCACTTTAGCAAACTTGATTCTTGATTAAACAATAGACGTTGGTAAACTTAATTGGAGCGTCGAAACAGCTGATGAGAAAGCAAAAGCGGATAGCAAACGGAATTTAATTCTGTCAATTTTGAAAATCGAGTTATATAGTACTTAATTAACATAATCCTGTACTGAGCCGTCCATTAATTACATGAGGTGTTTAGGGGGTGTGTCGAGCCGAATCTCATCCAATAATTGCGTAGGACCAGGGTCTCAGCAAATATCGCGTTAATTAGTATCTTCAACAAGAAAACACTATTTCGAAGAACCTCCAAAACTCTTTAAGGACCGAACTCCGACAAGACTCTACTCCGACCATTTCGGTAGGTTAGGTTAGGTTAGGTTTTATGTTTTGTCGGAGTAGTGTCTTGTCGGAGTAGTGTCTTGTCGGAGTAGAGTCTTGTCGGAGTTCGGTTTTGGATTCCTCCAAAACACGTCACCAACAGTTCACTGCTGGACTGAGGCTATAGTTCCCATAGTACAGGCTCTGCCTAGTTTGTGTTTGTGGTCAGATGGCCATGTGTGATAGTCACCATATACACCGTAAATTGTACCTAACTGGTTGTTAATCCGCTACATAGTGGTAGTACTCATCAAACTGAACAACTTTCCCTAATGAACATAGGCTGGAATCACAAAAATAATATTTAACTTTTCATATAAACTACTGTCACGTGACCGGCCATTTTGTATGACAAGTTGAATTCTAATTTTGAGATCTCAATCTATGTTCCGTAGGAAAAGTTGTTTAGTTTCACTATACATGATGGGGATAAACAATCAGTTAAGTTTCACAGTGTATATTAGTCACACAGGTTAACGTATCTGGCTATACCCTCGGTTATGTATAATATGTATTAGACCACTCTTAAGAAAGGGGCCGTCCATTAATCACGTGAGGCTTGAAAGGGGGGGGGGGTTTGAAAAAATTCACGAAATATCACAAGGGGGGAGGGGGGGTGTGGTAAGATATCACGTGTATTTATTTTTCCAATCAAAAACAACCTGCAACCTTTCTGTCTAGCCATTTTTATCACAGTCCTTAATTTCAGAATAAAATGAGGTTATACTTTATACTGCTAACTACCTGTATTTAAAGATAATCTTCTAAAAAATTTAAGATTCTTTGCAGGTACTAAAAATACACGTGATGTTGAGTGGGGGGTGGGGGGTAGTCTTAAACCTCACCACGTATCACCAAGGGGGAGGGGGGGTTAAAAAATGCTAAAAAAAAGATCACGTGATTAATGGACGGCCCCAAACCTACAAGATGAGTTAGGTTGATCCATTTCTAAGCCAGGAACTCATACAACTTTTTTAAAATCTTTTTTATTTACATTGGCTTGTGTCGAAAAATTACGACGAATTAAGCTTCACCGGACTTGCTCATACAACACATAGTAGCTCTTTAAACAGAATATCACTTGTCAAACTGACCGTATTCCTGCCCGAACATAGATAAGATATATTGGTTTATAATTGAGTTTTATAATGTAATTCAATTAAATATTAAATCCAATAAATATAAATTGCCAGTTTATTTGTCTCCAGTGATATAGGTACACGTATTTATTAAACAGTAGTTAATTATCTCGTAAGATGTTTGGTAAAAGCATAATCATGTTCGTCTATTACCGTACCGCAATGTTTGCTGGACCGGATCTAATCGTAATGATGTAACTGGTACGCATCAAAACAATAATTTGTATTCCGTCACCGACACATAGTTAGTTCCATAAGCCTCGCACTCGAATAACGCGTTGATATCGATTTTATGTTAGCAGTGATGTGAACTGTACCAGATTTATCTCAGACTTGAGTTATTTATTTCGGTGCGATCACAAACTATGTATTCGAGATGATAATGTGAATGATTATTAATATCTGGAAGTGTGATGATGGTTATACAGAAGTTGTGTCACCAATTCACCATCATCACGGTCAAAGATCACTGGACTAACGAACTCAGGGAAAATGACTTAGCGTTGGCAGATAAAAATAATGTTGCGGCTTTGCTTATTATATAATGAGTTTATTTATGCTTCAATCAAGTGAATACTTGCTGGTATACAGACTTTGATGTATAATATGTATACCATTGTTTGTTTATCTGAAACGTTTTTCTTCTTAAACGATCGGATCTAGGTAAAATATTGACAGGATGATAGAATCTCGGGGATCATACCTCAGTCTAAGGATTAATTTCTTTCACTTGATTAATTTTATTGGCAACCAACCATTATGATTATGATTCTATTCAATTATAATTTGCGTAGGACGAATATAAGTAAAGTAATGAAACCAATCAAAAGTGAAATTCTGCGAATAGAGCAATTTTTATTTTATCAAACGAATATCTTGGGCACTTCGTCTTTGAAATAGATATCTGGCTAGCTAATCTAATCTCTAAAAGATAGACAGGTCTAATATTGTATTAAATATCTCCCATCTCTTAGAGTCTAGTGATATAATAGTCCGACAAAAATATCCAATGAGAAAGACTCGACGAACTTAACGAACTTAGTAGTTACAATTTTAAACTCCGTAACAAATCATAGCTATTGGAATCACCAACGCAATAAAAAGGGGTTTATGATTACAGTTACAGGTGATTACAAGGTGTGCCATAACATTTTATATGATGTAGCCATGCGAAGAAAATAACAAGGTACGGGGTGCCGAACTCGCTTCGACCTTTTAACCGAAATGTTTTGAAGTGACCTTCTGCGTTTTGTTTAACCCAGTTAGCCCTACCGGGTGTTATAACACCTTCAAAAACCAATTACAAATAACCACAGATTAGTCCTAAAAAATGCAATCTGTGACTACTATTTCTTCTCTAATTTCATTAATTAGTCTTTGAAGCTTGATTATATGCAGAAATAGTGAATGTTTAGTTTAAATATTAAATTATTTTTCGAATTTAAAAAATAAAAATATTTTCGGTCGACAACGTGCTCAAAAAAGTATCTTTATACTATATTTTCAGATATAAAAAAATATAATTTGACATGAATTTTACAAGTTACAAGTGGTGTGAATAAATATGTGCAATATTCGTGTATAAAATTGTACAAATTTCTGTATTTTTTTACCTAAATGTATCATCGGTGTTATAACGCCCGGTAGGAGAATAGGCGTCTGTAAATTTTACTATTGTAAGTCAGATGGCTTCGAGGAATCTGCATGAAATCAAAAAGTATGTTTTATTTATTAGAGCCGCCTTTAATTTTTCTAAGGCTCTTTTAATTTTACCACAAGAAAACTTAAACATATAGGTGACTGATGAGTATTTAAGCTTCAAAAAGTTTATAAATATGCATAAAACCTCTCAGGTTGCTACTGAAGAGTAGGACATTTACATTGTGATTTTTACGGTCAAGAACCAGTACACTATCTATAGCTATATGTATAAATATTGTGGTATAATACAGTATTTTCAACTTAGTACAAGTATACAATCTTAGGACAGTGCCCAAAGTAACTTACAATATGTCATAGTTTGAAAAGAATAGGTAATATAACATTGTATCTATCTTTTCTAGCTAAATTAACATGTATAGGTACTATTAGGTACTGTACTTTTCTACGTAATCATAACCCTCCTGATAAATTTGTCAAGAACGTTCAAAAAGTGAAATAATAATTGTTACTACCAGTAGTGAAGTGAACTGCTTCTGGTTTTTTTTTAATATATATACCGTTAAGCCTCCAAGGTTCATGTACTGGGAAAAAGTCTACCGATACTGACTTACTCCAGATCTTAGTATAGATATGATGTATGACAATATGCCGCGAGATCGATTAATTTTATATGAAATAATGATGATAAGTTTTAGAAGTTGCGTCCAAAATCTTGATTTGTTTCATTACAAGTAATATTGGTAAACTCATAAAATACTAGTTTCGCACTTTGAGTCCAGCAAAAATACATAGAACTATACTATATATGTAAATAAATAGATAGAATGCATCATAAATATAAGTCTTTCTAACTAAGTAAACACTTCCCATACTTTGATTGATAGTAGGGTATTCTCCTACCGGGTGTTATAACACCGGTGGTTTTCCAGCTTTTCCGGATGACCAAAAATTTTTTCATTATTATTTCATAGTTGGTGGCGGTATATATACCAACATATCTAAAAACCACAATATTCTGAGGTGCGAAATAGTTTCAGGGCTATCTGGGTTAAACAATGCTAACATGTAAAGTAAATCTGATTCGGTAAATATTTACAACGAGCTAGTAAAGTTAAACACACCGCATTGTCAATCTATAAATAAGAGTCTAATAAAAACATGCAGGGTTTAACCCCTTGTTCAAAAATGATATCGATGTCGATTCATTGAGGAAAACAAGTTGTCTACCTGGACTAGAAAGATTCACTGTTTTCATAGAACTCATTTAGTAGAAATAGACATGGGTCAATCATTATTATATGCAGTTTTTATATACCGAAACCAAAAGGACTAAAAAATTGTAGCGTAGAACAGTTTCTTAAGAAATAAAATGTATGCTGTGGCCCTTTTATAACGAGAGACGAGGCTTTTATCACAGTCTCAACTTACCTACTAGAGTTCAATCCAATCAAGAGTGGGCAGCGCAAAATCGATCGTTGTGAGGATCTTTGGGAAATGCCTTTGTCCACCATTGGACGTCTTTCGGCTGAAATTATGACGATGATTTAGAGTTTTCAAATAGATGCTCCATATTTGAACCGGGAAGTTAGAAATAAGAAGTATACACCATGCACTTTTAGTATAGCGTATGATATGATTCCCTTTACAATAACAACTTGTGTTCCAGGAGCTGTCAATCGAGCGTCTTCTGGAGATGGAGTCGCTGGTGGCAGATCCGAGCGAGGAGTTTCAGTTCCTTCGCGTGGGCCCCGACAGTAATGTGCCCCCGCGCTACCGGGCGCCTGTCTCCAGCCTTTGCCAGATAGGTGAGAAAACAATTTTGGTGACTTGTTGAGTATCTTATCTTAATTAGCCCTGCGTGTTCCACTGCTGGGCAAAGGCCTCTCTTCACGACTCCCTTTCCTGTGCCTCTTCCTGCTAGGTTTCGCTGACGGCGTCCAGTTCGTCTCGCCATCCGTCGTATGGGTCTACCGCGTCGCCGTTTCTCAGATGGTGGTATCCACTGCGTAGTGGTTTTTGCTCACAATACTTGCGGCTGTTGAATAACAAGAACATATTTTCTTCTTTGGCAAATGGTTGCGAATCTTACTCGCCAATGTGGCCGGAGGGGATTCTTTTGCCCTTGCCTTTCAGATGTACAAAGACACTTCTCTAATTTTCACCAGAAATTAAGGAAAATTCTCCTTGTTCTTCTAGATAAGTCAGTCCGTAAGAAAGCAATTCTGGTCTACTAGTTTGTTCTAAATAGGCAAAAAAAATAGCTACTCCTGACTGTCAAATTAAATAGGTAAGAAAAGGATTATGGGAGCAAGATTCTCTGTCCTTAGTCGTTAGGAAGCCTGCTAGATAAGTGAACGAAAATACAACACAACTTTTTTTAAATAAATAACTGCTAAGTAAACCTCTCTCAAGGCAGCTGCGTCTTCTGTGATATATCATCCATACGTCATTTCAATATTTCCATCCAGAATCATTTACAGAGCATGCGGTTGAATACAATAATATATGTAAGGAAAACTACATTGAGGATAGTAACTCGTTTTTCACGATCTCGAGAATGCAGTGACTCAAAGTGCTTTTTGCAAAAAAACGTGGAATGTTGCCCACAACTGCTTCGATAAGAATAAAAGTAAACGATATATGCTAATACAAAGGTAATGTGTAAATCATATACGTACAATAAAGTGATATGTATCTAGCTGGCGTACCAAGAAAATGCTCAGCGAACCTAATGATAAAAACAATAGTTTTTAGCTGTCTTCCACCTCACTAACAATACCTATTATCTTGCGAGACTGCCTCTGCTCATTCAATCGTGAATTAACAAACCAATTTCAACTCGATTGGAGACTATAAATAACATGAAATGAAACTAGTCGAAACATTTAAAAGTGTAGGACGATTGATTGACGATTCGTAATCTTCGCATTGCCTTAAACAACTCAATAGATTAATTACACGAAGGAAATCCACTGGAATTGATTTGTTAGTAAAGTTTTATTGGCTCTATTGATTCAGTTATTTAATTACTGGGAGACTCGCCTACAACTTTTTATGACTTCATATTTGTCGCTCTGAGACGCGAGACGTAAAAACATAACAGATAGAATACACGCCGTATTTATTTTATGTGCGGAATTCTTGTTTGCATACATATGACCGGTTTATAATGACTGTTTTGTAAAAATATCTCCTTTGTTCGTCTGCTATGCGTGCTCGATTGGATGTCAATTCGTAATAAATGTAATATTCAATATTGCTTTTCATCTCAATTCGTCATGCACGAGCAGTCTTATTATGTTCTAGATCTCAGATAGATACCTAACAAATAACAAGATTCTTATTTGTAGAGGCCTCGCTGACATTTTGCTATTCGAAAAAAAGTATTCAAAATCATTCTCTGCTTCTTTATGCTTTAGATTTTCTTTTCGAAAGGTCTTGAAGTTCTTTGCAAATGTAGATGAAGTGTAAATATATTTTCCTGTCCTACATCTTTGTAAAAGCTTGTTTTCGTAAAAGAGGCACGCATGACATTGATCGACTTTCGATTATTGAATAGATTTGTGTAGATCAACTAGCGAAGACATTTTCGAATTATGTAAATATTGTCATTCGCAACGCAAGTGATCGTTACGGGGACTCTTTAAAATGCTAAGAGCCTCGGCGATCGGCGTAGTGACTTTTAGAACATTGTTTCACATCCGGAAGATTTCAGTATGATCCTTTTCTCCCACCGTATCATCCAAAATCCTGCAGACTTACTACGTAAGATGCGACAGGCTCAAGGCTGTCAAACGCGACATAGTGACATTAGAGCCATAGTAAATCTGTCATTAGTCCCGTTTGACAGCTTCTCGATCTACTCGCGCCTTGCGTAGTAAGCCTACTGGTCATAAACTTGTTCTCTTGCACTCTCAAAGCGGTACATTGCCATTTCAGTATAGCATTGGGTTGCCTGGTAGAAATTGCTACCTCAGTAATAAAGCCGCCTATTTGTACACTTGCCAATGTGAACTGTATATTTTGTCGTTCCTGGTGTGCAGTAAAGTATATTTATTTTTTTACATTTCACTTCCCCGCCATACCATCAATGCAAAAATCCATGACTTAGTTTGTACTTCCACAAGTGAAGGTGAAGTTCGTTAAGTCGATTTGGTGACAGGGTGGTACCTACCCACCTACTTACCTATTTAAAATTATCGCGCTAAGACCCATAAACAATTATAATAGGGTGGTCCACAGAAAAATGTCAGCTGTCAAATGTCAAATGTGTTTAGCTCAGTCATGTGTTTGTTTTGCAGGCAACAAGCAAATCGCCGCGCTGGTGGTGTGGGCGCGCGACATCCCTCATTTCAGCCAACTGGAGCCGGAAGACCAAGTGACGCTGATCAAAGCCTCCTGGAACGAGCTGCTGCTCTTCGCCATCGCCTGGCGCTCCATGGAGGTCAGACACCATCATTATATTATACCACTATATTAAGTAAAAGAAGCTATAAATATGTAGGGTCACACACAGCCGTCTGCCCCAAACTAGGCAGAGGCCCTGAGATGGTGTCAGACAACTGATATACATACATGTCATTGATGTACAGCATCCAGACACAAGGCAAACACAAGTGCTCATCATTCGAATGTTTGTTCTTGGCGGGATTTGAACCCGCGACCATTTGCTTCGAAGGCAAGCACACTACCGGCTAGGCTACGGGGCCGTCAATTCCTTTGGTTATTTTGGCGCGCGATGACTCTCTTACTCGAGTCAGACGTCTCCTATTAAGGTCTGCACGTTAAGCACGAAACGCGAGATGGTGATACGTTATTTTGCTCTGTAGTAAAAACGAAGACACATTAATTTGCTGTAACGCTGTAACTATGTCACATTTAGACACATTTTTCAGTTGCTCGCACTGCTATAGTAGACCCACTAGTGGTTCTAACAGTTTCACCAATATTAGCTTAATATTATTTTTGTATGCAATAATACATAGGTACCGATTTAGATCAGAGATAGAGAAGGCGATTCGACAAATTAATTTGTATAGGGCTGTAAATAAGGAAGCTTTGTACCGCCTACACGCTATGTCTATTGTCTATTCTATGCAATGCCTCGTCGTGTCGACATGAAAGATTAAACCTACAATAACATACGATTTCGCTAATCATATTACTATTATGATACTCGTATTTAAAAAGTCATAACTTTACCTTGTTCGTTTTTCCTTCGGTATTTAAAGAACACTTGTATACTCAAGCTATAAACACATCAACAAATCGCCTTTCATTTGCCCTAGGGGAGCTATCGGCATGTTTATAGGTCACCGGTTGAATTTAACAACACCGATTCTTGACAAAAAAGAGCAATGAAATAATATTTATTATGTATCCTCTATTATACTCATAATTGCTGAGATGATAAAAAATAATAATTTTGTTTCTATTTAAATTCTAGTACCTGGAGGATGAACGCGAAAATATGGATGGATCTCGAACAGCCTCGCCGCCGCAGCTCATGTGCCTAATGCCAGGTACCTAAATCCATTTTGAACTCTATCTTGCTCCAATAGAACACATAAATTTGTATGCAGTACGTTTTTTTTTTACTCTGTAGTAAAAACGATGACTAATTAATTTGACGTAACGCTTGTGATACTGAGAGTTTTTATTTTTTATGCTATCCTTTTTCTGTATAATTTAATGAAACAATTTGTTACCGGACCCTGACGTAACGCTGCCGTGATCTGTCTGCCAATTGGCATACTTGTGCAGATCACAGCTGGTATTTTTTTCTTTCGTCACCTATATTGCATTGCATGTAAACACACATTTTTAATACCAGTTGAAGTAAAAACACGAATGTACAGTAACCAGTACATGCGGCTGCACACTTGTATTACGAGTTTCAGCCCTACTGCTACGGAATAATGATGCTTTCACAGTCTAAAGTGTTCAGCCACTTGTGCTTGCTATACCAAATTTTTATTATTTCAGAATTTGTTAAGTTTAACAAAAGAAAGAAACATCTACGTATACCATTATTGGTTACTAAAGACTGACAGAACTGTGCTGTGAATCTCTACACATTTTTTTATTTTACGGTAGTAAAATTGTCGTTAAGATCTATTCTATCTATTCAAATCGATATGACAAGGACTTTTGTCTAGTCACAGTTATTACTCGATTTACTAGGTTCAAATACTAAATGTGTCTAATCAAGTGAAAAGATCTCTTGCATTTTCATACAGATTAGTCACATTTCGCGCTGATGTTTCGCCGAGACCTTGGCCTGTTAGTAGGGTATTTAGTGCAAATGAATGTATGGGAACCATGTAAAATTGGACGAGTGGATGAAACTTGGCATGGTGTTAGAATAGGTGGACTTGAGTAGAAATCCACCGGGACCCATGACTCGTACCCCCTCTGAAGCCGGGGGGAGGGGGGTGAAGTTCGGTTTTGCCGCCCTTCTTGTTGACGCTTATATATATATAATATTGCATGCGCGGCAGACAAAGGTATATACATGGAACTAGCTTTAAGACCAAATTAGTCCCAGAACAGTGGTATTAAGGGGTGATAATGTATGGAAGAAATGTTGTGGATGTTACAAAACCTGCGATGAACAAATATGCGATGTAGAAGATCAGGTCAGAATGAAAAGTTAGAGCGGCCGGAACAAACGGTAGGAGATTAAGAGGTGGCGCTGTAGTGAAACTTGTTGGGAACCTTGGTCAGACTTTGAAATGTAAAAAAAAGTCCCAAGATGGCTGACTTCAAGACACTAGCAACCGCTGGCAACCCAGCAAATATAGCAAAGCGGGGGCAGATAATATTTCTGTCGATCAGTAATAGAACCAAGAACCCATTTCGTTTTCTCGGCTACTGGTTTATTTTAACCCTGTTTAATTTCTGCTTAGATTCCACGTCTTTGGGGCAAAAGCTAAAGCTGTTGCACTGTTGAAACTCAGAAAGCCTTGAGGTGATCTCAAAAGTTACCTGCCGATATCTTTACTGTGTCATACTAACCAATTGCTGCATATAATGCTACTAAGCTAGTCTACATCATCAGGCAGACGGATCAGCCAGCGTAAGGCTAACTAAGCGTAAACAAGAGTTCGAGGTAGAAGACCATAATAAGGGTTGAAGGTTGGGGAAGTTGGTGAACAGTAGGGAAGTAGAGTCGTTTGCGATTTCAAGGAATCGTCTTATGTGTGTTTTTCCTTTCTAATCGAATTAACTCAGCGAGACCAGTACATTGCCACATATGAAGCGCTATCTGTAGCCTCTAGAAAGATCCTTACGCATGCAGGTGGTAGGGTAGGCTCGACAAGTCATGGGAGCCTCATCGTTGAACCAGCACGTGGTGGTGTTGAGGATATTTGCTGTCGGTCTTTTCATTAGCCATGCCCAGAGAGCTGGTCACGTCTGTACGAACCTTCTGATTAAAGCCAGAGAGTTTTATTTAGAGCCAAATTTAGCCCCATAGCTGAGTGTGTGCTCACCGAATCCAAACCGAAGCTGCTAGTATAATTGCCTGCCGTAAAAAAGAGATCCAGTTCGACCAATCGATGAACTGGTGGAAATTTTACCATTTGGTGGACGTAGGTCGGCACAGTAGGTTGTTGCGAGTACCAATTTTCTTTTTGGTATTTAAGCAGCGTTGCTAATAAAAGAACGATTTATCCAACGTAGCAATAAGGTATCTTGAAAGACTGTTGGATGATCGTCAAAGGTTCCAGCTTCAAGACATTTTGTTAGCAACTAATGATTTACATACATTAGTTAAATTCCTATCCACAGTCTCAAAGGCCTGCGCTTAGTGAGTTACTATTACCAGATACAAGTCGCAGATCTCTTTCAATCAGAGGTATGTGCTGTGGGAGGTTCAAGATTTGGTTACAGCTGAGCAGGGATTTTCTGTTCAGAATGCAGCTTATTCAGAGAAGACTATTATTTCCAGTATTTTTTAAGCATGAATGAAACAGTACCGACAATAGCTTTTGAGGTCATCAAACGGTTGTCTGAGTTTCAGCAGTGCAACAGTCTTTTCCACGCAAAAATTAAACAGTGGTTAAAAAATCCAGTAGCAAAGAAATAAAAAATTTTGATTCTATTACTGGTCAACAGAAATATTGTCTGCACCTGCTAACCTACATTTGTTGGATTGCCAGCGTTTGCCATGTTTTGAAGTCAGCTATCTTGGTCTTTATTTTTCCTTTTAAATTCTGACCAAGGTTTCCAATAAGTTTTACTACGGCGCCACCTCTTAATCTCCTACCGTTTGTTCCCGCCGCTCTAACTTTCCATTCTGACCTGATCTTCTACATCGCTTTTTATTTGGAAAGTTTTTTAACATCCACAACATTTCTGCCATACATTCCCACCCCTTAATACCACTGTTTTGGGACTAATTTGGTCTTGGAGCTAGTTCCATGTTTAAACCTTTGTCTGCCGCGCATGCAATTTTATTTTTTTTAACCCATTTTTTATCAAGTAAGTGCCATAAAAGTTATATGTTTGTAAAGCCCGTGAATGTTGCTACCCGACCATATTTTTTTTGTTTCGATACCATTCCCATGGGAAAAGTAAACGACGTTTATGTGGAAAAACTTTATTCGTGTTTTGCGAATTTTGTTCTATAATTTTGTTTTTTTGTATGGCAACCCTATTTTATAATTGCAAAAATGAATTCTACGTTAACGAGTTATCCGAAAATGATACCAAACTTGTCATAGTACATACGGTTTTAGATATATAAGCGTCAACAAGAAGGGCGGCAAAACCGAACTTCACCCCCCTCCCCCCGGCTTCAGACGGGGTACGAGTCATGGGTCCCGGTGGATTTCTACTCAGGACTACCTATTCTACAACCATGCCAAGTTTCATCCACTCGTCCAATTTCAACCGTTTTTTGCACTAAATTCTCTACTATGTTGCCTAGTTCTGATTCTGATACAATCCCATGTTAATTCTGTAGCGACATTAGCACTAAGCCTGATTGATCGACCCGTCCAAGATTTGTCAAATACGGTTAATTGCATAATTTTATCGTTTTGTTTTGACAGTACTGTAAGTTATTTGAAAATGTATAATATATAGAGGATTATTTACTACTATGTTTTAATCTGGGGCGGAATTTGTATTGTTCTCCTCCGTTACCTCATTACCTTGCAAATATTATTTCTTAGTTTTATTTAATTTATTTTGTAATACTAGCTTGTGGGTTACTTATAGATACTGGGCCCGATTCTACATATTACGCTCTAACTTAAATTTAAAAATGAAACAATAATTCTTTATAATAAAAAATTTAATGCTTATCAAAAAAGATAAAAAGGTTACAAAAAAATTGTGTCCGCCCCAAAGGTAAGGTTAGGTAAGGCTTTGTATATTTTGGTGAGCATTCAAATACTCACCATTATTTATTGCGACCAACTGTAGAATCAAAATATTGTTAGCGATAGATAGTGGGCTCAATTCTGCCGTGGCCGCTAATATCTCTAAATTTAAGTTGATGGTCTCTTTCATTTATATGGGAATCGAAAAGGATGGGAGATGAATGAATTTAATTTTGAATGAATGATATTTAAAATAAGCAGCGCAGCTGTCAAATTCGAAACTAAAACCGAACTCCGACAGACACTACTCCGACAAGACACTACTCCGACAAAATATATAAAACCTAACCTACCGAACTTGTCGGAGTAGTGTCTTGTCGGAGTTCGGTCCTTAAAACGTCAAATTCAGCTTAATTTACTCGTGATGTTTTTAAATGCCAGCTAAACTACGCTTAAAATCGACGTTTGACGTCTCTAAATGTAGGTTGGCAATCACCTGTCCCTTTACGTTCTTAAGAACGTGAAAGTAGATAGATAAATACTGAGCCGACAATATAAGTGTATCGTTGTATCTCAGGCATGACGTTGCACCGCAACAGCGCCCTGCAGGCGGGCGTGGGGCAGATCTTCGACCGAGTGTTGTCGGAGCTCTCTCTCAAGATGCGAGCCCTGCGCATGGACCAGGCGGAGTACGTGGCGCTCAAGGCCATCGTGCTGCTCAACCCCGGTATGACGTCACCACACTCGCCACTCTTATATATAACATGTGACGGCACCACACTCGCCACTCTCTTATATATAGCATATGACGTCACCACACTTGCCACTCTCCTATAATGCTACGGTCACATGCGTGCCGTGCAGCCCGGCGGGCTGCCTGGCGGGCTGCCTGGCGGGCTGCGCGGCATGCAGCCCGTCCCGGGCCGGCGGACGTTCAAGCTGTTCACACGCACGCCGTCATGTCAGTCAGTGCCAGAATGGCGAGCAGCGAGGAGCGACATTCACGTTCACAGGCGCGTTCACGGGCTCGGGCGTACCGTTTACACGCTTGTGAATGTGAATGTGCACGTTGAATGTGGAGTTGAACGCGTGCGTGTGAACTAAGCATTACATAGCGCTCAAACCTGGTATGACGTCACCACACTTGCCACTCTCTTATAACATAGCGCACAACCCTGGTATGACGTCACCACACTTGCCACTCTCTTATAACATAGCGCTCAACCCTGGTATGACGTCACCACACTTGCCACTCTTTTATAGCATAGCGCTCAACCCTGGTATGACGTCACCACACTTGCCACTTTCTTATAGCGCTCAAGGCCATCGTGCCGCTCAGCCCTGGTATGACGTCACCACACTCGCCAATCTCTTGTAAACATGTTTTCTGCGCATTCTACAAAGACGACACGAGAGCAGTCGGTTTCATCATTTTCAGTTATATTTTAGATCATATTATTTCCATGACAGGCCTATATCTTGTAAAGTTACATTATGTCTTTGCTGTTATTAAACTGTCCCATGAGTGAGATACGTTTTTGAATTACCACCCTTTTTATAAACCAATAAACTTTTTTTTGTATATAATAATTTCCACAACGTAAGCTATAATATTATTCGTTTTCATTTCAGATGTTAAAGGACTGAAAAACAGACAAGAAGTTGATATTTTACGAGAAAAGGTAAACTTGTTTTTGATAAATCTGATATGATTCGATTGGAACATAAAATATGTTCGTTTTAAATTTACTTTGATAAAATCTATTTTAACATGTCTTAGAAAGGATAATTTTAGTTATTTTCGAATTGATATGTATGTACGTTTATTCGATGCTCTTACAGGTGAAGGAAAACATCGTGAGGAAACCTGCACACACCTGCGAATTAATCCAAAGGTTGTGTGAGAAGTTGACATGACGCAACTGGGCCAGCGTTAGTCTATTCACCTTAATTAATTTAGGGTAGGCTCGAGCCCCTCTGTAGGGACATATGTGAGCTGTTAACGAACTTGATGCTTGATTGTGGAGGTGTCCCGGCCGGGGCGTACCGGAATAGGGTAAAAGCGGTTGTCTGTAAAGTCGGTTTACTGACGATAGTTAAACGTGACAACGATTGTGCCTCTTTGTCGCTCGTTTCGGGCTCTCGCTTGCACTTCAAGCCTTAAATGGAACGCCTCAGCCACGCGGTAACGCCGCATTGCGTCATGTTTTTTCGTGCGTGCAGCCGGCTCCAATGGCTCCATCGAATTATAAGACGTTGTTACGTCAAAAAAACTCTATTCCGGTACGCCGTAGGTACGTTTATTTCTACTAAAATATCTCTGTACAGATGATTTATCTCACGAGTGCAGGCACATTGTGTTTGTGTGCGTAGCGAGTATGGCTCACCTACTCACACACTACACACACACACTACACTACACACTACACTACAAGTATGGCTCACCTGCACTCGTGAAATGTAACTGTAGCGGTGTGTGTAGTGTCGGTTGTTTTATTGGTTATATAGTTTAGTTTTTCTACTTTGACTGGGTTGCCTTCCTCTAATTGTATATTTCGTTAGCACTTTTTGTTATATTAATCAAATCGTATAAAATAATAATTTTGTAAAAATATTTGGAAAAGATGCTACGCCTTTGGGGTTTCTTCCGGCTAGTTCTTCTTCACAGAAGACAGCTAAATCGTGAACTCACCTCGACGTCGAAAAGTGACTTGTAAAATCTTACTTTGAATAACGCTTTTTGAATTTTGTATTTTGAATTTCAATATCAGCGCTAAGCCGTGGTCCGAGGCTCCCTTGAGCCGCCCCTAGACGCGTTGGTATGTGACTTTTTTTGGGGTAGAATCTTCCGCTCCCCCGCAAGTCCGGTGAAGCTTGATTGGTCGTCCCTTTTCGACACAAGCGTAGGTCAATAGTATCTTGAATGTTGTGGGTGTGTTGTTCAGATGTTCTCGTGCCTGGACGAGTACGTGCGGCGGTCGCGCGGCGGGGAGGAGGGGCGCTTCGCGGCGCTGCTGCTGCGGCTGCCGGCGCTCCGCTCCATCTCACTCAAATCCTTCGAGCACCTCTTCTTCTTCCACCTGGTGGCCGACGGACACATCGCCACCTACATCCAGGACGCGCTCAGGTCGCACGCGCCGCATCTCGACGTGTCGCTCATGTAGAACACACATCTGCTTATTTATATCACATTAGCCTTAGCCTGGCCAGATCAATAAAAACAATCACCGAGAGCGCCATGTTTTTTTAAATGTTTGTTGCAACAGATCGCTGTTATATAATCTAGTTCCGATATATGGGGCAGTTTTTTATTTTTCTGGTCAGACTATACATACATAATTGACCTGTTTGGCAGTTGAATGAAGTAGAGCAGAGTTCAGTCCGTCAAGGATTTAAATATTTGGACGAGGACGCCGGTAGCAGCGCGCGTCAGCTGCGGCGACACAGCAGCGGCGGCGTACTGACCCATGCGTTTCCATGATAAAGTACCTAGTAGCTTGTTCATTCACATGCTTTTTTTTTAATTGAATGAACACTTTGAAAATTACGTTCCATAGTTTTCTCCCGACGTTTATATAAATCCTTATCGGTCTGTGAAGTCATCGCGATACGTTTCAATGCGATACGTTATATCGGTCGGCGATATAACGTATCGCATTGAAAGCGCCGATTAGTACAGGGTCAGAAACTTGGTTTACTGACTTTGATTATAGAGTAAATAATTATGTTTTGTAAATGTTACAGCTGATAGGGCAATTTGTTTCGTTTTCAAAATAATTTAAAAAGGAAAATAATATTCCATGTGTTATATTATGTATTACTGAAATATTTGACCGACATATCGATAGGATATCGATCGCGATAGTAGTACAACTTCACTCAACTGCAAAATATAAAGCAGCTACACGAATTGTTATTGCGTTTAAACATAACTAATATTTACAAATTATAAAGCCATAATAAAATAGGTAGCTAAACCAAATATAAAAAAAAGTTTTTGAGGAATTAAGTACCTATCATTTACATATTTTAAAAATGTTATGTCTACGTAAATATTAGTTTTATTTGATCGAAATAAGTAATTGGTGGTTGGTATGCATACGTCAGTCGAAGTGTTTACCAAACATTATTTTACATTATTGTTGAGGAAGCCTCCAGTAATCCTCTAGTAAGCTAGAGGCTCTTCTCGAGGAGTGCAAGGAATACACTGGTGATAAATATTACCCTCTTGTACAGTCTCTACTCGACTGCAAACCACCACCGTCAGCTGGGGAGGCTCACGCATCTAGTTGGAACCCAGGGGCCCCAAATATAGGAACGTTTGAAACATCTGTGGATACCAATGTAAAATATATCAATCAAATATTTTGACGTCGAATCAACAGATTCACAAAAGTAACGAGAAAGCATCTCCATTAATCGAAATTGTTTAAATCAGAATAGAGAACTAAACTAGACGAAGGTTATAAATTCCAGTTTCAAGATCTCGGTTGTTTCTAGTTATAGCCTAAAAACAAGGTGGCTGACGTTACCTCATAATTTGAAATAAGTATTCAAGTTGAGTACGAAGCAGGGATGTTTGAACTTGAAGCATATTGTGGTCGCCACTCACAATTGGTAGGGCGTCCGTCTCGTGTCGTATCTTGTCAAGTGTCGTGCTGGCGTCGAAGATGTTAGCATGTTAGGTAATGCAAATGGGGCCGCCTCTATTTTTATGTAGCTCTTATTAAATAATATTAACCAAGATAGTTTCTATTAGGGAATTCTATACGTCTAGGTGTCCATAGCGTTTTAGTATGTATAGTTTTAGATTTTACGCGTTACTATAATGTTGATATGTTTACCAAATCTTTGAAAGCACTTACTAAAATTTAATCTTTAAATATAAAATATTTAAAACATAATAATCTCCAGGTGCCCTGTTAAATTATTGAACGTTAATGTACCGTCTAATAAATAATATAAGTAAAAACATTATTTTTGAAAATCAAAAGAACAAACTATTAATATTATACGACCATAATACTATTTTATGTATCTGGATAATGTTGGTGCTTTAAACATTTTAAAATGCATTGTGACTTTGGTTACTTGGGAAAATCTAAGTTTTCAATTGATTATCGTATTTTTAAACTAAATTAGGTCAAATGTAAATATACTAGCTACTACCATGTACAATACTAGCATGTACTAGCATTATTATCATATTTTATTCTCTTAAATCTAAAAAGTATGTAAACCCATTAATGTTTAAGTTGGTGGTTATTTAATAAGGCCTATTTACAAAATTTTAATAATATCTGCAGTAGCTATCTTGACGTTGAAAAAATATTAATAAAACTAAATGTAAAAAAATACATAATATCATATTATTATGTAATAATATTATGTAATGCATTCTACCTTATACTGAACTAAACATACAATCAAAACAAATAAATATCAGTTACCTTTTACAAGTTAATAGCGGGGAAGAGAAGTGCTTTTTAGCTATATCAACCTATCACAGTACCGAAGTAATTCTCTATACAGTTTCTTAGTCTTTGAGATTAAGAATCGCTGTGTGGATTATTTTTGTTTTTTTTTTTATATGAAATGATTGATGTCTGTTATTTAGCGTAATGTGATAGTTATAATCTTCTGTGATACGATCTATTTGGCAAAGAACATTGGTAAAATATATTGTAGTGCAGTAATAGTCTATCAAAGAAAGCTTTCAATTTAATATTCAATTCAATATTTATAATTATGGCTTCTGTCAGTGGTGATAATAAGGATTTCGAAAGGCTTTTAGAATTAACACTTCCCTTCTGCGCTATTCTAGTTGACAGATGTAAAGTAATAAATTAGGAATGTTATAGCATAATCAAACTTTGTTTTTTAATAATTAACAAACTGGCAATGTGTGGGTAATATTAGCTGATACTTTTAAACAGTTGCATTTCATGGCATATACCTAATATCAAATTTACCAGTATTAATATTCGAAAATTCAAGTATATAACTGTTGTGTAGATATGATAACCACAATAATATATAATGAAAAGTAGATGCAGATTAAAATTTTCGTAGATAACTGTGATGTTTCTTGATTGTTAAATTTAAATTCCTTCGGTAAGATGGTAAGCTCAAATAATACGAAAAAGTGAAAAGAGAAAGTTAACTTTATATGGAATGGACATAATTTAAATAATAGTGGAGAGTATCTTGTTGAAACGGATAGTAATAATTTAGCTGTTGACGGAACATGTTGAACAATATATTATATGGTTGGGTGTGAATTCTATGATGGAGGTGTTGCTGCGGTTGTGAGATGATTTATTATGTTCACTAAATATCTGACTAAAATGTAAGAAATATTTTTTTGTATAGATATAGAATTAAGATAAAGGTGATTAAAACTATTATCATCACAATATATTTGCTGTTTTATTATTACAAATGTGAATGTACTTGAGTTAAAGGATAAGGCACAGCCATAATATACAATTTATGTATTTATTTTTATTACTTACAACAAAGAATCTCATAAATATACACAAGCGCTGTACAAATATTAAGCTTGCAGATGCCTTACGTCTATCACGTCACGTGGTGCGAAAGCCAAATTCAGTGCGAATCACCAACTATTTGTTGAAATGCGACGTTTCGATCGACTCGAACGCTTCCAAATTTATATTGATCCTGGAAAGAGAGGGTTGGATTATACACTTTTGAATTATTGCAGTTTTGGGTCTAACTTTTGCTTCAACACCCTAATTTCAGCGTAAACGTTGTATAATATTAATACTCCCGGGGTAACATTAGGCCAACTTGTGCAAAAATTAGGAACACACCTGAGCTATACTTTAAAAGTTAATTTGTAGAATCAACGTAAATTATGAGACCGGGAGAACTGAGGGACCACAAAACTATTGGATTTACTTCGTTAGTGTTAATAAAGAAGAGTTCTTATATATGTATGTAGCCCTAGCATTTCCCGGATGCGGATAATTGGTAAATATAATAATACACATAGTTCGTGTGAGGGACCACATTTGACTTCTACAAATGTTATTTTCTGCCTACAATTATTTTAAATCTCCTGCTAAATCTTTGTTTATTCAGAACCAACGAAATCAACAGTGGCCTCTCGAATGGAACGCACATAACTCGACCCCTCGGTGGTTATATATGAGCTGTTAACGTACCTTCATAGAGTTGGTAAGTTAAAAGAGGGTGGTACTGACTTTTGGAAGGCGGCCTGCATGTCGGCGACCTTGGTGGGGTGGCACACGATGCTCATCTTGCTCTGCGCGGGGTCGAACAGCGACGGTAGCCAGCGCTGGGCCGCCTCGTGGGCTTGCTCCGGGGTCACCGCCGCTATCGCGCACACCAGGTCCCTGGGGGGAAATGCATGTCACAACGAGCTTATTATGTGGGATATCTCACACACGGCCATCTGACTCCAAACTAGGTAGAGCCTGTAAAGCCTGACCAAGGATATAAGAAACCTCGCCATATTGCGGAATTTCAATGGAACTAATTTTATAAGGGACATTGTTGCCTTAGTCGTAAAAATATACACGTGGCGCCCCCAGAGCAGGTTTCTTATTTGTTTGATCAGGCTTTAAATTGCATCGCGCAACTATAGCTAGAACTTTGGTGAGTTAGTGATGTGGTAGTGTATTTGATAAAAAGCAAAATTTCTTCTTAGCTTCCAGCGGGGATTGATATACCTACATTGTTATACCTACATAGAAAATGACATGAAATCTCTTCATTCGGATACCTATTTAAAATTTTTAAAGCAAAAACAATAACATTGTGCTGGATGTCCTCTCTGGTACTTGTACAACATTAAATAAAAAAAAATAAAACCCCCGCCAAAAAACTGTTACTTGATCCTTTCAACAACTAGATAATCTTCAAATGGCTCAAGAGGTTTTTTTTTTATCTCAGCTAAGAACACTCTCGATTGTGAATTGTGATACCTTGCAAACAAAAAAAAAGTAGATCAAAACCGGCGCATCCACACTTCCTTCTTACCTGCTCTATACCTGCCTTCTTCCTGCCTTATATATAAGTTTGATATATAAGGCAGGAAGAAGGCAGGTATTTCACGGGAGTCAAAAGACAAAAGGGACGCAGTCATGCGCAAGAGTAAGCGCGGTGTATTTGTATCTCATTCTAACGCATAATTGCGTCCCTTTTGTCTTATGACTCCCGTGAAATACCTGCCTGACACCTCTGTTTTTCGTCGGAGGTTTAAAAATGAGTACAATTGTTTAATTCCGACCAAAGAAATCAGAAACCTCGCCATATTGCGGAATTTTAATGGAACTAATTTTATAGGGTAAATTGTTGTCATAGTCGTAAAAATTTTCACGTGGCACCCTCAGAGCAGGTTTCTTATTTCTTTTTTTTTTTTCTCGTGGTCCAAGAAAACAAGGTCTTGCAATTAGACCACGTGACTGACACAAGCCTACGTCATTTTGCGCTGTTCATCCTTGTCTATTACACGCATTCGACAAGGATAAATAGGCAAAATGACGTAGAAATGCCATATTCTCGTGTCAGTCACGTGGTCTAATGGTTAGACCTTGTCAGGCGGAGTCAGGCCTCCGTCACTCGCATGTACTTGCGCGCTATAACTACCTACCGACCGCCCGAGCGGTCTCGGGCCTTTTGCGGACCAATTCCCCATTCCCTATACGTGTTAGTAGAGTGGCGCAATACGCGAGAGAGAGAGATGCAGCAACTACTTTTTTTCGCCTAGCGCCGTGCGATCTGAATTGCACTTTATTATAACGGAGTTAGGGTTGCAATTTATATGAATGATGTCGCCTAGTGCAGCTTCTGTAGGGACTACTATTTGGTATTCTGTGGCTTGGCTGTAGTTACCTGTTGTACGTGTCGGGCACCCTCTTGAGGTAGTTGAGCAGCGACTGTCGCACCACGTCCGCGGGGCACTTCTCGTCCTCCACCGCCTCGAACAGCGCCGTGCTCTTGGCTGTAGTTACCTGTTGTATGTGTCGGGCACCCTCTTGAGGTAGTTGAGCAGCGACTGTCGCACCACGTCCGCGGGGCACTTCTCGTCCTCCACCGCCTCGAACAGCGCCGTGCTCTTGGCTGTAGTTACCTGTTGTATGTGTCGGGCACCCTCTTGAGGTAGTTGAGCAGCGACTGTCGCACCACGTCCGCGGGGCACTTCTCGTCCTCCACCGCCTCGAACAGCGCCGTGCTCTTGGCCGACTCCAACAGATCCGAGTCGAACTTGCCCGACGACAGGTATTCGTCCTGCGCACATTTATTCACTTTGTCAAAACGTGAATTCTATCCAATAGAAAAAAAAAACACGGAAAATAGGTACCGCAGCCAGCAGCAGGAGGATTTATCTACATTATTTCAGCCGAGACGTGCACTAAGATGTAAGAGTTCTAAGATCTCTACAACGATCGGTGTCGCGCTGCCTGCTTCCAGCGGCTTCTCGCGACTTCACCAGATCGTAGGTAACGTCAAATCTCTGACAGTTTGAAAGCAGTGCGTATCACTCTTGGTCGATAACGATTACGCAAGTGGGTCATCGGTGTGCCGTTCGCGGGAATATCCCCAATGACACTTGCCATTCCGGTTGGGTAGACGTGGTGGGCCAAGTTAGTGTTTTCGGGTAAGTTACCTCCCGATTCCACTGACTATTCAGCTTCAAAGCAATTCAACTCACACAGGCGCAAGTCGAAGCGACGCAACGCGTCATGCTTTGCGCGGAGACGCGCGTCGCCGTCGCAGTGCCCGAATCAGTTCAGAGACTTTCCAACATTGTGGTCGGCGTCTGACGCGACACTGCGCTCGAGCAACGCCCAACGTACAAATGTGTATTTTAATAATAGAACAATAGAATTGAATATGCTGGTGGGTGAAAAAACATCACGCGTCGCATCGCTTCGACTATGTGCCAATGTGAGAATATTTCCGGGAACGACATATCATTATGGTTTGTTTCATATTAATCCGGACAATAATTAGTTAATGGCATTGGCATGGTTTGGTTATGGCTTTTGGAACCGGATTAATATGAAACAAACCATAGATAGTGATGGGTTACGTACAATGATGGACTTAGCCTTGGTGTACGCGGCGATGCAGTTGGTGGCCTTGTAGAGGGAGAAGACGAGTCGGCCTTCGTTTGGCGCCGCGCGCACCCCGTATCCATACGACAGCCCGCAGCCGCGCACCAGCCGCCACATCGGACCCTGCACACACACACATTCACCTGCCACGGGCACGAACAGACACACACATTCACCTGTCACGAACCAATACACATTCAACAACATTGGTTGTATTGACAAAACAAATCCACAAAAACAATTATTTTATTAGGATTTTTTACATTAAAGCCCGACTAGAGAAATAAAAAACTATTCAATGGAACTAATTTAATAAGGGAAATTGTTGCCATAGTCGTAATAAATATACATGTGGCGCCCTCAGAGCAGGTTTATTATTTTTTTGGTCAGGCTTTACAATCAAATCAATATCTCAAAAAATCATGTTTCGAAAAAAAGCGATCAAAACAATTATATACAACTTTACTGTTAAAATCTAAACATCTGAGCTCATTTTCCTCAAATATTCAAAATTATAATAACAACAGTGAAAACAGTGACAAAATCGACTGAAAAATTACTGAAATATATGCTGATTTATCTATGCTTCCCTGCAAAACCACTTTAAAATAAAAATAATATGGCGTATATGTAAGGTGACGACTTCTTACATGTCGGATCTTTGTCTAACCTACCTTCCACTTTAAATCAATATAAATCATAAAATTATTTATATTCATGTAAAAAGAAACATTCGGTTAAATTCATTTTTTTTTACCGTTATTCATATTTTGCATGTATTATACATATAAACCTTCCTCTTGAAGCACTCTATCTATTAAAAGAAACCGCATCAAAATCCGTTACGTAGTTTTAAAGATTTAAGCATACATAGGGATATAGAGACAGAGAAAGCGACTTTGTTTTCTATGTAGTGATATTTCCCAATTATATGGGCTGTTAACGAATGAAACTGAAGATGCATAGAAATGTGTGAGTGTGGTATACCTCGAGCTGTGTGAAGTAGTTGGTGGCGGCCCTAAGCGGCGCGGCTTGTGCGGGGCTGTAGCCGAGCGGGCCGGGGCTGAGCTGCACCAGGAACGACGACTCCACGCCCCCCACGCCCACCACGCAGCCGCCGCCCCACCCCGACATCAGCTCCGTGTGTGAGTGTGGTATACCTCGAGCTGTGTGAAGTAGTTGGTGGCGGCCCTAAGCGGCGCGGCTTGTGCGGGGCTGTAGCCGAGCGGGCCGGGGCTGAGCTGCACCAGGAACGACGACTCCACGCCCCCCACGCCCACCACGCAGCCGCCGCCCCACCCCGACATCAGCTCCGTGTGTGAGTGTGGTATACCTCGAGCTGTGTGAAGTAGTTGGTGGCGGCCCTAAGCGGCGCGGCTTGTGCGGGGCTGTAGCCGAGCGGGCCGGGGCTGAGCTGCACCAGGAACGACGACTCCACGCCCCCCACGCCCACCACGCAGCCGCCGCCCCACCCCGACATCAGCTCCGTGTGTGAGTGTGGTATACCTCGAGCTGTGTGAAGTAGTTGGTGGCGGCCCTAAGCGGCGCGGCTTGTGCGGGGCTGTAGCCGAGCGGGCCGGGGCTGAGCTGCACCAGGAACGACGACTCCACGCCCCCCACGCCCACCACGCAGCCGCCGCCCCACCCCGACATCAGCTCCGCGTCCCAGTACAGCCGCGGCCTGGAACCACATCACTCCACATTCCAATAGCTTGTGGAGTTTATTCGGCGAGCTCTTCTCCACAAAAGACCGCACATTTTGCTTTGCTGAACTTGCCACTAAATGTAACTTTATTTGACTTAACTAAGTGATAAAAAATGTCCAAAAGTTAAAAATAAATAATTTCATTTCATTTCATTTCAACAGACTTACTACGTTACAAGCGACGGGCTCGAGAAGCTGTCAAACGCGACATATTGACAGAAGAACTACTATGGCTCTAAATGTCACTTGTCGCGTTCGACAGCTTCTCGAGCTTGTCGCTTCTTACGTAGTAAGCCTACTGCCAACCTAAAAATGGTCTCCCGGAAAGAGTCCTCAATCATGGGCCCATATGCAAGTAAGTTCTTTTTTTTTAGTTACATTCGCCGCCCCTGCACACTATTTTAAATTTAAAAGCACTTTTCCGGCTATGTGGACAACTCTATTTTGACTGAATCAGATATGTTGGTCATTTATAACAGGATTACAATGGACTACTTCTTACTATTCCTGTTTACTATTCCTAATAAATAAAAAAAATAAAATAGAATATTATTGTAAACTATCATTATCATCAGTCATTACAGCTAAAATATATCTGCAATGATAGGTTCTGCAATGTCCGCAACACAACGAATTCCCACAAACCTTAATAAATTCTTAAGTTGGGTGAATCTTTAGAAAATGTTGACAAAAACTTAAAAATGTCTACAAAACAAATAATGGACATCCTCTAACTAACGCGTCCCAGGCATACAGTTTCCAACATACCAGCAGTATTTCCTCTTTGAGTTGCAAGACTTATCCTATAGAATCTAAAAGTCTTGTCACAAAAAGTTTAATATAATTAGATGAAATAGATATTCAAACACATTTTCAATGCACATTTAACTTTTTTTACGGTAACACAGTATTACTGTTACAAAGTGTATCAACTTACGCTTGCGGCGTGATCTGGTTGTCTCTAGCGAAGCGCTTCCAGGGCTCCGCGCTGAGCTGGTACCGCGTGAAGTCTGTGGCCATGTGCAGCCACACGTCGCGCGTTATAGCGGCGAACGCCTCTCTGCACTCGCGGAGCGCCGCCTCCGCTGAATCCCCACCTACTACCGTACACAACCATTAGTTTAGTAACGTTGCAAATATTTGATTACAGTCATGGTCTAAGAAAACAAAGTCTAACCGTTAGACCACGTGACTGACACAAGCCTACGTCATTTTGCGCTGTTCATCCTTGTCTATTAAACGTATTCGACAAGGATGAATAGGCAAAATGACGTAGGCTCGTGTCAGTCACGTGGTCTAATGTTTAGACCTTGTTTTCTTAGACCATGGTTACAGTACAGTCGTGAACCTAGGATCGTATGTAATAATGATCGTTGGATATTTATCAAACAGAATCGGTTCTTGGGATATATTAATAATAGCTGAAAGTAACGAAAAAAAACCTATATCTAAATAAATTAGTAACGTTGGATACACTCTTCAAATATTTGATTACAGTACAGTCGTGAACGTAGGATCGTATGTAATAATAATCGCTGGATATTTAAAGCCTGACCAAAGAAATAAAAAACCTGCTCTGGGGGTGTCAAGTGTATATTTTTACGACTATGGCAACAATTTCCCTTAGAAAATTAGTTCCATTGAAATTCCGCAATATGGCGAGGTTTTTTATTTCTCTGGTCGGGCTATATCAAACAGAATCGGTTCTTGGGATAAATCAACAAAAGCTGAAACCAACGAAAATAAAAAGCTCTATTCTAAATAAATTTTAATTTAAAAAGAAAATTTAACCTAACCTAAAATAATTCCTAATTGTTTTATTTTACTGAACAAATACAGACTGCTAAGCGTTTGAGCAAAACTAATGTTTGTTTAAGTATTCGGTCAGTGCAGGTCGTAGGTTGTGGGGTGGGTTACAGCGTGTGGGGTGTGAGTTGTAGGGTATAGAGACTATAAAATAGAGTGTGGGTTGTAGGGTATGGAGACTCCATTGTGTGGGTTGTATTGTAGGGTATGGAGTATGGGTTATAGGGTATAGAAACTATGGAGTGTGGGTTGTATGTAGAGTATGGAGTATGGGTTATAGGGAATTTCGTATGGGTTGTAGGGTGTGGTTGTAGGTGGGTGTGGTGGTGGCGTCATTTCATAGGGTATGGAGACTATAGAGTGTGGGTTGTAGGGTATGGAGATTATGGAGTGTGGGTTGTAGGGTATGGGCATGGAGTCTATGGAGTGTGGGTTGTATTGTAGGGTATGGAGCGGGTTATAGGGTATTTGGTATGGGTTGTAGGGTGTGGTGGGTGCTGACCTGCGTTGAGGTGGTCGTGCAGCTGCTTGAGGAAGCGATGCTGGCGCAGCACGGAGCTCCAGTGCAGGTTGCTGTCCGCGCTGTACAGCGAGTCGCGCACCGTGTCGTACACCAGCTTGTGACCATTGCGACGCACCTGCGCACAACACTGGGTAAGGGAACGGCAGAGAATGGGGCCTATACAGCCTAGTCATAAGTTTATTTATTTACTAGCGAGCCCCAATTTCTATTTTCTCGTTACAGATGAAAGTGGATAGATTTGTATTTTTGTGTGTATGTTTGTAATGAATAAACTCAAAAACTACTGTGCCGATTACAAGAATTCTTTCACCATTAGAAAGCAACATTCACTCTGAGTAACATAGGCTACTTTTTACCGCGGGAAAATGCCTCATCCCACGGCAATAACTGCTAACGCGGGCGGAGCCGCGGCGTAAAGCTAGTTCCTTAATAAAAAAAACATTAGTGACCTGTGCGACGTCGTGTATCATCCTCTGCACGAACACCAGCAGGCGCTCCTTGGTAATTTCAGCCGCGTACAGGATCTCGTACAAATGGTCCACCACAGCTTCGTAATCCTTCGGCTCGCACTGCAATCGACAAACCAGATTATACTTTATAACTTTTAAGGGCTCGATAGCTGTGTTTTACGCATACTATTCTTCGAGATTAAATTAATGCAATACCTCTGACTATCATACTAACATTACTAACTATGCGTTTCGAATACGTGCGCCATCTTGAATAACTGAGCTCAAAATACTGTATATATATTTTTTAAATTTTTAAACTAGAGGGGATTTTCTTCGAACTTGACTGGCAATATCGCGCAATTGTCACATTGGCATGTTGCACGTGTTTGAAAGAGATAACTGCAGGAAATAAATTTCGTTTCGGAGAGGAGTGTAGTCGTTTTGGCTATAGTAAGCGTTTTCTGTGGTGGTGTCAACATAACAAGTTATATGTGTAATTAAGGTGAAAATTAATATTGGACCCCATTAAGTCCTTATTTCTATAAAAATCTAAACAAAAGTATGGATAAGCACGGATTTAGCTACAAATTAGCACGAAGTCTCACAGCCTCCGTGGTCGAGTGGGCAAAAGCCCGCACCACGTTACGGAGGTTCCGGGTTCGAATCCCGATGAGGATTCGTCGAACAAATATCACTTTGTGAGACTTTCCTCAGTTTGGTTAGGACGTTGCAGGCTGAATCACGTGATTGTCCGAAAAGAAAGATAATTCCGTGCTTTGGAAGGCACGTAAAGCCGTTGGTCCCGGTTACTATCTACGGATGTAGTCGTTACATGAGTCATGTCAAAAGCCATAGTCGGCTCAATGATTCTGACACCAGGGTGTGTGAGGTAGGTTAACCTCGAAACCCACACGCTATGGAGACCAAGACCACTGCGACCCATGGTGGATCTATTGTAGTCAACCCTCGTAGGCTACATAGCCTCTTCCAAACCGACAGCTTTGAAGAAGCTGACGGTTTTGGTGGGATTTAGGGTTCGGGCTTCTTGGGGGGCAAGCTTGTGCGCTCCCAACACTCGACTCCTTTTATTGATGAGAACATTACACTCACAGATAATGTGAAGTGGGGTTTCCTCTTCGTCCGCACAGAATCTGCAGTAAGGGTTTTCTGATAAGCCCATCCTGTTCATGTGCTTATTGAGTTTACAATGCCCAGTAGTTTACTAATGAGTATACGAATGCTCAACCGGTCTAGTTTCCTTCGTTCTCATAATTTTTAGTATCTCTGTTCTTGATTTGGGTAGGAACCCTGGAATGAGTTGTTTTGAGTGTGCAAGGTTTAGTGTAGGCGCATGTACGTAAAGGACGTCACAGAAACGTAATAAGACCTTGAACAGGTTATTAATCCCAAGTTCATAGATTATCGACAACACCATGACGACATCGTTACGTGTGACCCGATTAACTAGAAAATACTGTTCTTTTTATCAAGGTTAGCATACGACATGGTTTTGTCACTTATGACTAAGAATGCACTAGATCTTAAGCCTTAAATAAACCCTGTAATTATTTGGAATAATTCAGTTGTTGTTTATCTTCCGGCATCAAACAGTGTTTTACTCTGCCTACGTAACCCCGCACATTTCAAAGGCCAGTAGATTCAAGCCAGGTGTCGGTCTTACCCACAGAACATTTAAAAGAGGTTAGGGCGGCGCTGCGGGCGGGGCCGGCGCGCCAAGACTATGAGCAAACGCTCATACTCCACGCAAAGACGCGATCGCGCTGTCTAACTCACACAATATAGCTATAAAAATGTACATCGGTATGCGTGCATGCGTATGATTCGTTTCCATTTGAAATCGCGTGATTGAGCGGCGCTATGATTGGCTAGATTTGAAATTGCAAATATGTGCGTAAACTTCATCTTTATTGAAGTACAGATGTAGTGGAGGTGAAAGGTGGGGTGGAATCGGCGACACCGGATTTCATACGGACGGCGCATTATCGCCATTCTAACCTCTTTTAAATGTTCTGTGGTCTTACCCTAGTCTCGATATGTATGAAGTTGCCGAATGTGCCGACGCTGAAGTTGCCGGACTGGCCGAAGCCCACGTCGTTGCCGAACATCACCGTGAGCCGCTCCGTGGTGGAGATCACCTCCTCGTGCGGCACGATCGTCTCCCCGCGCCGCACCCCCCACTCCGCTAGACCGTTCATCAGCAGAGGCACCCATTTGCGCGTGTTCTGATCTACTGATGTCGTGTCCAATATTAGGTTGATCTGGAATAATCAATAAGTGAGGTAAAATTTCGACGGCTGCTACGTAAAATATCGAATCTAGAAATTGCAGGAGAGCAATTTTAAGTTTGATTTTGATGTTTATGCATGCAAATAAATACTTATTATTGTTATTTATGGTCCCGCAAAGTTTTGTTCTACGTAGCAGTGTTTGGCCTATTTTGTATATTTTTAACAAATATTACACTTTCGATGATTTTCGATGCTGGTTCGATAATCTTCTTGGTTAAACATAGACCGATACAATATTATTCGATAAACAAAATTGAATAATGTCTTATTTACACAAAAAAG
This sequence comes from Teleiodes luculella, assembly GCA_948473455.1. Classification (NCBI taxonomy): domain Eukaryota; kingdom Metazoa; phylum Arthropoda; class Insecta; order Lepidoptera; family Gelechiidae; genus Teleiodes; species Teleiodes luculella. Next base: position 6,304,306 of record OX419584.1, read on the forward strand.
GATTAAAGCCATTAATGTAATAAAATAATACTATCCGATGGTTAAATAAATATAAATCTTCTTTTTTTCAAATTCGACAGTTTACGTAGAAGCCGTCCAAGAAGAAGATTTTACAACATCCTCAAAGCGAATTTCCATGATTTCTTTGGTTTTTTGTTATTGACCTTCGCTACGTATCAAGCTTCGTTACCTGTGTGTGAATTATTGTGAAGTGCGGGCATTGTTGCGCAGAAAAAAAATGGAGGAGGGAAAAGTGACGCTAAATCACCACTGACAGAAAGCGGCGCTAGTGCAGCGCCCTTGCTCAATATGGATGCGTTCCGATAGAAGCAGCGCGAACAAGTTCAGTTTTAAATAGATAAAATCTTAAAATAAAATTATATTGTATTGCACCCTTCACTTATTAATAAAAAAGGTAAGAAAACTTAGTTACGGCGCAGAAGAAAATACTAGTTAGTACTAGTATTTTCTTCTGCGCCGTAACTAAGTTCAGAAAGGACCCCCGGCGCCAAAATGAGTTCCTCGCCCGATATAGCGCCCCACGCCCCGAACCCCGCAGGCACCGCGGGACTCCGCCGGTGGAGTTTGGGGGTGTTTTACATAGCGCCTAGCGCCATTGACTTGTAGTTGATACTCAGTTGTTATTCAAAAAGAAGAGCTTGTCAAAACGCTTTTTCTGTATGGAGTGACCGCCCAGTGGTTACGGTAATGTATACTCACGTAGACGAAGTTGGTGTTGAGGCTGTGTACGCGCGCGTAGAGCGGCAGTTGTTTGAGGTCCATGTGCGGGCAGGGCGCGCCGTCGCTGGCCCACGCCGCGATCTGGTGCGTCTTGAGCCGCTTGCACGACGGCACCGGCACCGAGCCCAGCGTGCCCGCCGGCGGCGGACGCTACACATACATAAAAAGAACACAAATGTTTTATTCGAAGTAAGATTTTACAAATCACTTTTCGACGTCGATACCACACACAATGAGGAAGTGTACTAAAAAAATCTAATTAGTCCGTCAGTTAGATTACAAAAAAATAATGTACACGTTTTTTTTTGTCTGGCAAACGAAAAATGCCGACGATACAGCACTTTGAAATTTCCAGTGACGACATAGTACTCTTCTCCTACATTTCGAGGCGATATATTTCTTCGTCAAATTGAAAAAAAAAAGTATTCAATTTTTTTCGATAAACTAACTGATGGACTAATTAAAATCGATTTATTTTTTCCAAGACACTTCCCTATTACAACCTCGTAAGTGAACCTCATCCAATGAAAAAAGGATTTTGAAATCGGTTCAGAATTGGCGGACATATACAATACAATAAAATATTCTTTATTGACACCAAAATAAAACAGTACACAAGAAACAATTTAAAAATATATAGAAGAGTCAAAACGCGGCCTGCTAAGCAATCTCTGCTAGGCAACCTTTTCATATCTTATTTATAAGATACACACGAAAGAAGAAAAAATCGGGTCAAATTGAGAACTTTCTCTTTTTTTGAAGTTGAAGAACTAAAATCATGTGTCTCACGTCAGGCATCATCAAATTTGTGTGGTATATGGGTATAGCCATAAATATTGTTCGTATATAATACTACTACAAAAGAATATAACATATTTATATTTAATATACTATTGCCGGAATATAGCCCTCTTGGTTGACAAGTAATTGGGTATTTAACTGTATTCAGAATAAATTATTTTATTCTATGTAGGAAACAAATAAACCGTCTAAAATGAAAATATATACCATACTATAAAGAATTTCACAAAACTTGAGTAGTCGTTCACAAAACCACAGAAATAATTGAGTTGTTCTAATTATAATAAAATAATTAAAATAAAATAATAAAATAAGAAAATCACAGTAATGCATACATTGATCTTTGTCTGAATTGTAAAACTGTCTAATGTTCTGTATTAGTTAGAATAAATATTTCCCTTCTATCTAATAAAATTTACAATCCGATGTGTTGAATATCATCTTACCTCATTAAATTCCATTGCAGCTTCAAGTTCTTTAGCTTTCTTAGCCAGACCATCTTCGCCAAGATTTTCCCTTTGAGCTTCTATTCTCTTTTTCTCATCTTCAGCCATTCTGAAAGAAGAGTTACAAATAAGTACTATATGCCACTAAATTGTTTAAAAAGTAATTTTGAACTTCAATCTTCAGCCGCTCCTGACGGCTCGCCAAAGTTCTGGTAGATGATGATGATGATGAGATATTCAGTGGATGTTATTCAAGTTGTCGTAGTAATTAGTAGTATACAAAATGATGGTGTGTACTGACTGTGTCTGCAGCTGAATGCTAGGGGAGCCCACGATGGTGACGAGTTGTTCAGTGAAGTACTTCTGCAGCAGCCCCAACCAGTATTGAGAGTCTTCCGTCAACAACTCCTGGAGATCTTTCTGGGGGTTCATGCGGGAGATGAACTGCAAGGAAAAGCGTTCATTCATTGCTTGCTTGCTTTGGGTGGTTCGAGGTTAATCTACATCACAAACCCTGGTGCTTCCGACCTGACATTCATTCATTTTAATAAATAAGAATTTTAAAAAAAAGATAGCGATACACATTTCTTGGTAAGTTCAAAATATTGGCAATAGCTTTCTTAGCAACGTTCATCTTGATGATGTGAATGAGACTGGTATCCTTTGGGTTTTGTTAGAACCTTGTAGCTTGAAACTTCCAGTTATTCGAACATCAAAAATTTGTAAGAGACATTATAAGTTGAACGTTTAAACAATTATTCCGGATACTATAAAAATACTTTAGGCGGCTCAATAACTGAGCCACCAGTGAAAGCTCTGGTAACTTTGTACTCTTATGGTAACATTGAGCTACGGAAAAAAGAAAGGTATTTAATTATTGTTCGAGTTCTTCTCTACAGAAGACAGCCAAATTGTGAATTCGTCTTGACGACGAAAAGTGATTTGTACAAATAAAACATTTGAATTCTGATTTTTATTTATTTTTAATATCTTGGTCTAATCTAACCTACAATAAGTCAAAATTCCAGGCATAAATAATCGAAATATATCTATAAAAGGTAGATAAATACCAAAAATGTGGATTGTATGGTAGTCAAAGTTACCCAAAAATGTTCCAAAGTTAACCAAGTCGACTTTTCCTTTTATTTTTTTTAATAGATCGTTATAATAACATAAAATAAGATAGCTGCAGCAAGCAACGTGTGCGTGGACTTACATCGTCCTCGTTCTGCGAGTAGAGCGCGTCCCCGATGCAGCGGAAGGCGATGGCGTGGTGAGGGTCCGACTCCAGGCTGGCGATGCTCTCCCTCAGCTGCTTGGCCAGCAGGCGCCGCATCCTCTCCATATCGAGCGGCTCCGCGCCCGACCGCACCGACGCGAGCACCGAGCGCGCCGCGTCGCGGGCCGCTTCCAACTTACCCACCGGCACGTTGTCTAATTCTATCTTTATTAACGGCGCGATGTTCTCTGTTAAGTTGTAGGAGACCTGTTGATTTTATTTATTTATTAGGACAACCTGTGGTAGAGCAATCAAAATTACAATTGTTATAGGAAGACACTATATAAATGACATAATTTCTCTACCTGTAGGAGCCACAGCATGCAATACAAATGATTAACAAAGAATGTCTTATGGACACATTTAAATGGATAAAGAAAAAATCCTTAATCTACTTAGCACAACTAAGTAGAATTAAGTTTAAACAATATTTTAGATAGTATCAATAGAATGGATATAGTGGAATTTGTGACTATGGTTTGTTTTATATTAATCCGGACAAATGGTCATTGACGCCTGCATGCATAGCGCACATTTTTTTCAAACGATACGATAAACCTATAGAAAACTATCACAAAACACGTAATTTAGCATACCGTAGTAGAAGGCGGGGTGAGCATGTGACCTTGGCAGACATTTTGGCGTTACATTATTTTTAATAGCTTTCAAAAAAAGAAAGAGGTCAATGAATTTTTATCCGGATTTATATGAAACAGAATATAGAGTATAATTAAGTAAATAAAAACGTTTTCACAAAACTGGAATAATTACAATGGACTATGGGCTATGTAATGCAGGTAATTTGAAATATTGCGGGTTCACCCTATAACTTTATTCAGTTTAAAAAGTTAAACACACATTAGACACATATCCAAAAGAAACTGTACGAAAAATCTTAAAATCTTGTGTGTTTAACTTTATTGTGGTAACAAGGATATTGTTTTGTACATTGTCGTAGATGGCTCAACTTTTCTATAGGTGGTGGTCGTGTGATGGTGTAAGTAATGATATAGTGTTGTATTAAGATGGTGTATAGAGTGGTTGTTATGTAGCACTCACGTCTCCGGCCAGTGCGTCGTCCCTCTCTACCAAGGCGCGCTGCAGCGGCGCGGCGGCCGTGTCGCACAGGTATCGCAGTAACACCGCACACGCCGTCAGCTCCTTTAGCGCGCGCGCTTCTAGAAGGATCGGCCCGCGCCACCCGAACAACACCTAGACAAATTCGTTAAGCTCATTACCTTATAGGCATTGATTTATAAACAGGTTCTAGATTTAGCGCGTCGTACAATAGCGCACTGAAGACTTAGGACAGTCTGACACACATATGCAAACTCCTAATTACAACCTTATTCTCTACCATTACGGTCGCATTTTTATTGCGGTAACGTAGTGTACTGGAATCCAAATTTAATATGTGATTTTTATTAACTACAACCACCTACAACCTTAGTCTTTCTTACTATGGTTGTATTTTCACTGTGAGCGCCTCTTGAGCACCTCTTTGCCGTCCCATTTTTGAATCGTTCATGTTTTATCTGTGGTCTGTTGTAAATCAATGCTTATAGTGGTAAAGTGTGTTTAAAAGAATTTTTTGAAGGTTTCATATATTATTTTTTTGTCATATTACTTTAATTTATTAGCCCCTGATAAGGTTGAATTATATGTCACCATCGAAGGGCTTTAGCACAGAAGACTTAAGAACAGAAAGTTATCTCCGTACCAACTGGCCGCTTCGGTTTGAATGTGAGCGCGCCGTGTAGGCACGCGCCGTCACGCACACGCTTGGATTTAGCCTATACTGCCGCCCCCTTATTCCCCATTATTTTATGCTAGTGTGTGCGTGTCAGCGCGTGCCTATACGGCGCGCGGCGCGGACGCACACATTCAAACCGACAGCGGCACGGTTGTATGAAGATAACTTACTGGTTATACTGTGGCTTTAGCCTACCCTGAAATCAGCTTTTTGAATAGATACTATCAATCAAAAATCACTTCATGAGACTTTTTCCGGTTTGGTGAGAACATTGTAGGGTAAATCACCTGATTGTCCAAAAGCAAAGAGACAATTCCGTGCTTCGGAAGGCACGACAAACCGTTACTAACGAATATTACTATCCGCCGTAACAACTGGGCTGATTGAGTTGATTTGGTGCAAGTATAAATCAGTACTTAATCCAAAGACGGACGTGTAACATCAAACAATAATTTTGAACCTGGAGTGCACTTCTGGGCGGTAAATGACTTAAACAAAACAATTTACAAACTATACTGTATAACATAATCAAATGTAAAGGCTTGTTGTAACAATCTCAAGCTTTTTTACGATTGCATACATCACTACATAGTATAAAATAAAGTCGCTTTCTCCGTCCCTATGTCCCTATGTCCCTATGTCCCTTTGTACGCTTAAATCTTTAAAACTACGCAACATTTTGATGCGGTTTTTTTTAATAGATAGAGTGATTCAAGAGGAAGGTTTATATGTATAATACATGCATAATATACTGAAGGATAACCCACAATAACCATTTTCCCGTGCGGAGCCGGGGCGGGTCGCTAGTTGTTATTAAAACAAAAGTAAATTAATATGACTAATTTCATTTATTGTCATGTTCACAGCAGACGGCATTATCAGTGTTTTACTGTGATTCAGCTGGGTACTATTTATATGTTGATCAACTACTTGATACAAGGAGCACTATATTTGTCACTCGACATTCGTATTGATTTTACATTTTATGAACAGGCTACGGCGTTATTAGTGTGAAAACTACAGTAAAAAGCTTCGCGTGTAGTACTGAACCTAGTATTTTTTCGGGTTTATGATATAAAGATTAATTTTGAATGTAGCACTTTGATCATTAAGTCCGTCTCTTTTCACCTTGACCTTTAAAGTCATAAAAGTAAAGTTTGTAGGGATAGATATTAATTGTTAAGTTACTCACGCATACAATAATAAAATTTTGATTCAACTATATAATGCTATAGAATAGCATATATAGACTCTTTTTTACCTTGGCAAATATTCCTAAAGAATACCATCCTGACACAACCGTCTTAATTATCAATTAATTAAAAATCGAACGTAAAACTTATTGACACTTAAATACACGGTTTCATACCAAACCGTTTTTAGATAGATGGGACAGCCAGCACTTTATACAAAGCACAATTATTTAATGTGTATACCAACTTACGACCGTGTTTCTTAAACAATAAATATATTTGATTGGTTGATTAATCTTCTGTTTTGTTTCGTCTCCCAGAATAGCGAAAAGGTTGGACGAACTCCAATATTTTTGGAAGTGGCTTTGTGAATCAGGACCAATATACATATATGTCACCGTAAGATTATAAATACCGTTAGATTACAATCTATCTCGCGAGATTGTAAACTATCGAAAAATTGTGAACCAAACATACTGATTACGATTTAACGGATTATTTTACAATCTATCGAAATTAAACTATCAAATTGTGAAATGGCATAGGATAGAACGCATCTCGCGCGCTGATTGGTTGATCGTCATATGCTCTGCGCCGCCATATTTGTTAGTTTTTTCGTTTATTATCTAATGTAAACAATCTGTGTTTAGGTGAATTTCAATTGATTTCGTGTTGAAAATAACTCACTACTTTATAATAAGTTCTATGAAATTATTGTGGAAGTAAAATGAATCCATGATTAATCGAAGAATAGTAGTTTGAATGACAAATGAGTTAGTGTTAGTCTCCAAAAATAAACCATAATACGATGTCAAAATTACTGATTATCTACTTAATAATAGATAAATACTTGATGTCACAATTCTTGAAGTGCATTAATTTTATTCAACTAACGCCTGTGTTTTATTCCCAACTGTATGGACATAGAACGACCTGCTGTAATACCGACCAATCAGGAACAACCTTTGGACAGTGGACAATTTAACGCGCGACAGATTGTGATTTAACAGTTTCACTTCGATAGATTACAATCTACCGAAAATTAATGCGTTGAATTGTAATCAGTACGTTTTGTTCACAATCTTTCGACAGTTTACAATCACGCGAGTTAAATTGTAATCTAACGGTATTTATAATTTTACGGTGACATATATATTACATACAGAACATAGATACCTAAGTCTCAAATTTTAAGAGTATTTATTGTGACCATCGTCGTTAGCAACTCATATAAAGGTACATACAGAGAGGCTGGAGCGGAGCATCCCCTGCAAACAGGGCAAATAGGCCTTAGTCAACCTGGCCCAGTACGAGTTAGTCAGCTTTACACACAACTATTTAATTACTTCACAGGTGTTTGAAGGTTTCCCCACGATGTTTCCCTTCACAGTAAGAATGTCAAGTGTGAAAATCGAAAACTTTGGTACATGCCGAAACTTGAATCCGCGAACTTCCGAGTGGAAGTCAACGGCAACGGCAAGCCACTTGACCACCTACACAGACATTTTGTGTGACCATATGAATAAATAAAATTTCCAATTTTTTTAAGGAAAAGTTTACCTGTCCGCAATCTTCAGTGTCAGCGGGCCACTGCTCCTTCAATTCCCCGTACGAGGGCGGGGGAGGGACCGTTGTCCATGGCTTCTGCCAATTCTCCTGGGTTTCTTTCTCTCGCTGAAACACGATTAATCTATCTATACTGATCTTTACTAAAAATTCAATAATGTTTTAAAAAAATACTTAAAATATTCCTAATAATTGAATAGTCTCCGAAACTAGTGAATCGATTTTGGTGAAACTTGGCACAAACATAGAATAGGACTTGAAAAAGAACAAAGACTACGATTTACCGTGGAAAAATTTCTTATTCCCACGGGAAAAGTTGTTAAAGCGGGCGGATTTGGCATAAAGATAAAATAGACCTTGCGCAAGAACATAGGCTAACTTTTACCGCGGGAAAATTCCTCATTCTCACGTGAAAAACTATTAGCGCTGGCAAAGCCGCGGCGGGAAGTTAGTCATTATTATTACTATTCTATTCTGAACGATGATGGTGTAAATCAGCGGTCGGCAACACGCGGCCCGTGTATGTTTTGTAAAAAAGTTATAAATAACTATTAAGATTTAAAACGGGATATTTACCGTGGTATTTATTTTGTGTGAGTGCCCGATATTTCGATGCAGTTGCATGCACCATGATCACGGGACGAGTCGGGACGTGCATGCAACTGCATCGAAATATCGGGCACTCACACAAAATAAATACCACGGTAAATATCCCGTTTTAAATCTTAATAGTTATGAAAACAACCGTGAAAGTTTTAAAAAGTATAAAGTTATAAATGTCAAAATAAATGCATTAATTAAGCTTTTAAGCTCTTTTTATGACATCAATGATCTTATTAAATTTTATGGCAGCTTGCCATCTGATTTTAACGAATTGAAAAGGTTTGCTCAGCTAACAAACTTTTTCAATTGTCAATTAAGAAAAAATAAATATGCTTCTCGTCTCACAGATGAGCATTTGAGATCCATTCTATGAATTGCAACTACAAATACGAGTATGACTGCAAACATACAAGAAATAGCCTCCTAAATACAACCTAAGACATAAACTGAACTTTGTATAAATGCAGTAACCTATTAAGTAGGTACTTTGTAGTTTTTATTTCTGAATAATTTATGAAGGTTATTTTTCTAGCTATAAAGCCCAAACGTATAAACATAATGTAAGTAGGTATATATTACGTGTACGAATTAAATCAAGTTTGTTTTAACAATAAAATTTTCAATACCATTTTTATTTTTTCTGTGCTAAATGACCTAGGTATATTGGTATACCATAGGTATATTGGGCTTCTGGGGTTAATATCACAAGAGCGGCCCGCCTTTAGTTTATTTTGCCAACTTGTGGGCCTTGCCTGCCAAAAGGTTGCCGACCGCTGGTGTAAATTGTCAGACCGAACTAACTATCCGCGCGGTTGGTCAAATTGACGTTTTAACCTTTGATTTTATTTCCAGGTGTATACATATAAGATATTTTGCTTCATTGTAAGTGCGTACATGTGAATTCGAAAATCAAAAACACTTTGGTACGTGGCTGGTCGCAAACTCTTAGCACAATTGCATAATTTCCATTATATTAAATCAATTTTAGGGCCATAAACCGAGCTATACCTAAAACTTGCGTTAGTAATATAAAAAAAACCACTAGTTATCTCCAAGAGAGAGCCATAGCACAGAATAAATAATAGTACTATGTGTAGCAAGTTTGGGGAGAATGTTACAGACGGTGTTGGGGGTGTTGTGTGTCTATACAGGGATTAGCTTACTGGATATTTTAGATATCTTATCGTATTTTCATGTCTGTAACAAAACTTCACCAGCGTCTCCTAGATAGCCACTGCAATCAGTAATCTCTTTCCAAACGAAGGTATTTCTACATTATTTACTATGTCCCTGGTCCACCCAGTTATTTTGAGGTGCACTATGGGAAGAAAAAAACACCCTTGGGTACACCCAGTTGGACTAATGGGATAAACCACGGGTTGGGAATGGTCCTATGTCGGGCTTACACGGATAGAGTAGGCGGATGAGTTAGCCGGTAGAGTGCAGTCAGCTGCAATATAACCAACTCCCCGACGGCGGCGCGGCGCTAAGGCACCAATTTCACTGGAGACAGACAAAAGACGAAGGGGACGCAATGCTTGAATGAGATACACCGCGCTCACTCTTGCGCATAACTGCGTCCCTTTCGTCTTCTGTCTTTGTCTACCGTGAAATACCTACCCCTCTAAGAAACGGATTAAAATTATCTCTGCAGCTGACCGTAATTTTACCCTCTACCCCTGTAGACCCGGCGCAAGGTCGGAATCCTTAGCGATATGAAAGTTTATATTATGCGACTGATGTGTATGGTTCATACTTAATTACAGATCAAAATACGTTTTTCAAGTCAATTAAATTGGCTTGATTATCCTTAAGACCAAAAAAGATGAAAACAAAAACATAAATGCTCGCATTGTTACCGAATGGCGCAATTTGTGAGTCAGACGCCGTCTGACCCGAGATGTAGCTAAAATAGCAGATACAAATTGAGGATTACAGAAGGAAGGCTTAATGAGTCACATGAGGATAAAGATACCAGGCAAATATTTTGTAAAACTATAGATAATATGAAGACAATAAAAAAACAAAGTAAGCCCCTACGCCACAGAATACCAAATAGTAGTGCCTACGCCCATTTTCGTTGCTGTGATGAGAAGATTTTCCTTAATTTCCAACTTAAAATAATCCAACTTAGAAGTGTGATGGAAGTTTTGCAAACAAATAGGAAAAATAGTTACAATCGCAGTAGTGAAAACGATCGCAAGTTATTAAAAACTGGCCGTTTGTGGATTTTATGTATGTAATAGACCCTGTGATGTCCGGTTATCATAAAAAAGCCCATTTAATCACTTGTTCCATAACATTTATACACTTCAAATGTTTAAATTTTCAATGGTACAAATATAATTGCAGCACTATATAGGATGTACCTACCTATATTACTAAGTAGTTGGCCGCACACGTTGTTTTTTTTTTTGTTTATTGAATTGACCTATGCTTGAGTCGAAAAAGTACGACGAATTATGACGAGTATTAAGCTTCACCGGATTTACGCCCGCATTGTATTTGATTTATCCGTGTAGTTTCCTGTAGGAGTGAGATATTTTCCCGCGGTAAAAACTATCTAAGATGTTGACCGGGGATATAAGATACCACCATACAAAATTTCATTCAAATCGGTCCAACGGTTTTGGAGATTAGCCCGTACAAACAGATAAACAGACAAACAGAGAAATTAAAAAAAATTGAAATCTGTATATGTATTATGTTCTACTTGCATCCCCCTGACTCGGTTTTTAGCTTTTTTGCTCCTGCCTTGTTTTTTACATTATTTTTCTATGTACAGATTTTCGAACTCTACAGTTTTATGATACAGAGATATTTTTCACTATAAAACAGCCTAGTTGAAAAAGCTATATCAACATTCTTTAGCCAGATTTTATTGTATAAAGAATGGGTGCAGATTAGATTGCCATTTTAATGAACTAACATATTAATGATCATAAAAAATTAATAGGTTTTTGTTAGATACATAACATGCAACATGTTTTACACCATTCAGACTTTTGCAGTAAAAAATTTATACAATGAAGGAAGTAGGCATGACAGAAGGTAATTTGTGAAGAAATAATAGCTCACCTTAGCAATAATGTCATCTTCTACACTTGCAAGGGCCTTGAACACATCTTGGGCGTTGATTTGACCAGTCAATATAATTGTGAGGTTCTCCGGCCTGTAGAACTTCTTGTGAAACTCTCTCACCTGAAAAATATATCAACTTTTACTCTTGAAAAACCACATCAAAACAACTGAAACACAGTACAGAGTTCAATATAGTGAACTGTAGCTTAATTCCTTGTCAGGCTTAAACATTTTTTTATTATATGGTATGCATTAAAGTTATTTACTTGAAGAGTAGTTGATCAAAGTTGTATTACAATTTCTGTTGATTTGTTCACATGTAAGTGGGAGTGTCAATTAAACATTACCTTTGTGTTGTTAGTGGAAGTCCTGAGATTCTCCATAATTCCTCCAGTTTCTGACGAGTACCCGCTGTTGGGGTACATTGCTCGGAGTAGTTTCAGCTCACACCTACAATTCATTTTGAGATGTAAAACAAAAGCCCTTAAACTTTATTTTAAAAAGGGGCTACGGAAGGTGATAGTATGAAAGCATATTTGTGAATGGCCTTAACTGTTACGGTGGACAATCTACTACAAAAGATCTTTCCAGCCTATATGCTGAATTTGCAAATTGTTGAACTGTAAATCTGACTGGTACTTGTCTTGAAGAGTTGTACTTATCTCCTTATTGGATAAATAAAAATTGATGTTATGAAATTTCATTGATCAGGCAGTTTACCAAATTGAAAATAAAACAAAATAAAATAAATTCACAGACTGACCGACTATCAGCAGAGTTTTCCCTCCCTTGCATCTCACAATAAACCACACCAGCATCCTCGCCTTCCCCATCTATATGGTGGACTTCAGTTATGAAGCCTTCGTCAGTGAGGGTCGGCCTCAGAATATGGTCCAAGTAAATCGGCAGGAGTGTGAGCATTCCTTCATCTCCTGCAGTGTAGATGGTGTAGCAGGTGTGGTCTGTGTCAGTCCAAGCATTGGTGCCGTGCGCCATACAACGGTTGGCCAGCAAATCCAGAATACCCTTGTAGGGATACCGCTCAGAGCCGAGGAAGATGAGGTGCTCCAACGTGTGCGGAAGACCGTCATCATCGTGAGCCTCCGTAGCTATAGATATCAATCAAAAATTGTAGATAACCTGTTGCATTGAAATTAGAATTTATTTTCATGGAAGTAAGGTTTGTGTAGACTCACCGAGACAGAAGAAACCGTTTACAAGCGGGCCCTCGACATCGGCTATGATGACAGTGATACCGGTCTTCTCCGACACGTATTTGTTTACCGGTATCACGTCTGAAGCCTTTGTGGAAGACACCAGTGCGAAATGGCAAGTCACTGGACAACTTTCATTACTACAAGCCATATCGGCGAGAACAAAAGAACCTCGTCCCGTTTATTAAATAGGTAAATTCTGTCTGCCCACAAACGAGGGAAAACTAGGTAGGAATGAAAATTAAAACCGGCAGACAGAAAAACCCAAAACTCTAAAAATAATGAATGACAGGACAGAATGACATTTGACGTTTACTTTAGTGATGTAACATACACTCTGGTCGTTATCGATATTTAATTTAGAGTTTGGCTATTGAAAGTAGACAATGAAAAAACGCGATTCTATGGATTTATCTAATTTGATACTTTTTTTTCTATGTAACTTTGTTGCCAGTAACATGTTTTCTAATTGCATCGATTGTTTACTTTCATTAGCCAAACTCTATTCATTCAAATTGTGTGATTCGTTAACAGCACAATTACAACAAGTAAATTAAAGCCAAAGAACATTATATTATGTAGTGAGTACAGTTAAAGCTTATGCAGAAAATTAATCAATTTTGCGGAAATTCAAAATTCAATGGCCTCTGATTTATTAATAGCGATCGTTGACAAGAACAGCAAAAAACATGTTCTTCACCGCGTCTCGTCTCGTCCGTCACATCTTATCAAGTTTTTTATTTTACAAAATATCAAGGTTTACATTAAAAAATAAATAAAGAAATTCTTGCATATTATAATAAAATATCGTGGTAATTTTATTACGAATAACTCGAAAAATCCCAACAGATAAAGAATTCAATCGCATAATAATATAAGTAATGAAATTAAAGTCAAAGATTAACGCCTGACCAGAAAACCTGCTCTGGGAGCGCTGTATGTGTTTTGTCTACTATCGCTTTGTTCCATTTCCCACAATATGGTGAGCTATTTTATATATTTTCTGGTAGGCTCTTAACTCTGATTTAGGGTAGGCTCAAGACCAGCGGGCGGTGGGGACATTACATGAACTGTTAAAACACACAGGAACTTAAAATCATTATATAGTCGATGTCAGTTTAATAATTAAATAAGTGAAATTGAATAATAATAAGTACCAGTGAAATAAGAAATAATTAGATATCAATATTAAATATATCAATATAATATATATCGATAAGTTATAATAAAATAATATACGTCCCTATTACAATATTGCCATTCGTTAAAAACATGGAGAAGAGATCATGGTTTTATTTTGATATTTCTGAACAGAATAAAGAGAGCATTCTTTTCTTCGGCAAAAGTCCTGCATTAATAAATATTGATTGGTGATGATGATGACTCCGGATTTAAAAGATTTCTGTAATGGCAATTCTTCGCAATAATTCGCGGGAGAATTTAAATCCTAAAACAACCGGAAAGTTTTCAGCTAGATTTTTAAAGTTTTGTGTATTTAATTTTAATCAAACCTGACTATTTTTATTACTTCTGAACATCGAGAGTTTTCATTACAGACACCTGCAATGTAGTATGCAGGTGTAATTAAAACTGATTGATTTGCGGGATTCAGAAAAATAAGTAGGTACCTATTTTATATTTTCAATTTTAAAATATAATAGTATAATTTTCTAATCACTTTTTCAGTCACCATTTTGATGCATTTTGGCTAGCTTCAAATAGTAGAATAAAACAAATATTATTGTCTTAAGTTTTCATTCTAATCAGCTATTCCGAGCTGTGAATGAATTAGATTCAGGTCAAGTACGAGCTTAACATGTTTTTAGTAGAACTCTTGACGTCCTTCCACATTTGAAGTTATATCGCGTGGCGGTTGATAAGGGCGCTGGGCGCTGATTTATATCACGCTTGACCCGATTGGGGTTAATGGTGCCTACTTACTCAAGTCGAAGTTTGTCTGCTGACCCATATTTCACAGATCTACCTACATTTATTTGCGTTGATCGCAGCTTATATCGACATTCTCACCGAGGGCTCTGCTTACCCCAGCGTGCAAGTCTGGTGAAGCTTGATATGACATACATCGATTTAGCGACACCAGCGAAGGGCAGTTAAAAAGAATCTCTATTGAGAAACAGGTTGAAAAACAACCACTGTGACCAGTGCGGGTTGGTCAACTTCCTCTTTGTTGGTATTTTCGTGATCGGGAGAGCGTCGTTAAACGCATTAAATCAAAATTTTAAAACAAATTACCTACGAACTGGCACCCTCCGTATATCCGGATGGCAAGTAACTGTTCTACCAACCACGCCACCGACCGGCGGTACTATATAATATTGTGGGATGTGCCTAGCTTTTCACCGCAAAACTTGATCTAAAACAGATACTCAGATTGTGACCGACCACGCTTACTGAAGACATGTTCAAAATCTCAATAAGTCAATTCATACAATGTAAAAAAATTCAAAAACCGATAATTTATTTGTTATCAAGCAACTCATTATTTATTTTGAAAAAATCTTGCATCTCAAGTATTGCACTAAAATTACAGGGCATGTTTTATAGATGCTTTTATTACGTAGGACGAGCCTTCTGCTACACGGCTTCGCCCGCATCAATTATTTTCACTGTTGTAACAAGATATTTTCTCGCAGTAAAAATTTGATTATGTAAGTATTAATTGAATCCATCTAGACTTACCCATACGTTCATAAAGGCAGATAAAAGAGTGATTTGGTTTGGTAAAATCCTAATTATTGTCGTAAGAGAAATATTTTCTTATTTCTAATTAATTTGACCTCAAAATGAATGCCCATAAATAGAAACTCGTTCATGAGAACCCAAAACATAGGCCACCAACACGTGTTGATAAAAGTGATAAAATGTTTATCTGGGATTTGTACCTACTGATAAGTGCCAACTTACTTAATTTAAATAATTAATCTTTTCAATACCTACTTCTCACTATACATAACACATGTGTGCTACAGAATTACATGAAATGCATTAATATGAATGAATAAGAATGGATCGGAAAAATGGCCAGCGCGGCAGCGCCAAAAAGTAGTTTTTTCTTGTCGTGTTCGATATTGTCAGGACTAGGTCTCTGAGGTCTTTTCAGGGTAAAAAAAACCCGCATTCATTCGGGAAAAATGTTAACGCAGGGGGAGGACAATTACCTAGCCCAGTCAATCATCATAATAATTTAAAAAATCGCCAAAATGTATGTACTCATCGCTTCATTATGGCTGCACCGAATTGTATAATTTTGTTTTTGTTGTTCGCTGTTATCAGGATAAGGTTTATAACAGGCAAAGCTGTAGGGCGGCCATCTAGTATAAGATAAATTTATCAACTATTTAGCTAAGGCTATAAGAGGTTCTTAGATCTGTTTATGATTGATTTACTTATAAATAAGACCTGCAAAATATTTAAAAGTTGTTGTATGATTTTTAACATAGATATTTTGGTATATTTGATAGCATTCTATAACAGTAATAGTAGGTAATTATCATATATTATTTTTTATACGAAACTAAATTGAATTTTTCTCCGAAACCCAAATGATATATCGAATTAATATGAGTAAAACAAATATTTGGTTTATCGATTTTCATCCTCGGTAAAAACGTCATTCATATATTTCCCAAATGATTGACCTCATTACTTTTGTTTTGGGCAATCTGGTAAAGCCCGACCACAAAAATAAAAAACATTGCTCTAACGCAGAATTATAAAGGAACTAATTTTATAATGGACATTGTACCATAAACAGAAAAAAAATTGTGGCGCCTCCAGCAGGTTTTTTATTTTTCTGGTCAGGCTTTACCTTACTGCGAAAGGCATGGTCACATTGCAAGTAAACATTTTTTGCTGTAAACTGTAAATAATAGCTACGTGCATTCTAACAGGTTCTCATTTTCAACACCTTGAACCTAGCTAGAACATGCAGCCACTAACACTAGATGATTGAGGAGGTCCGTTAACTAGACACTAACCCGACAGGAATGCGCTGTTACGCGTTGTGCCGTTTCTTGTGGGCGTGGGTAAAGGTAATATTTACATAGGTCACTTTAGATAGAAGAAAAATGATTAGGAAAGAAAGGCATGACGAAAATATGAAAGACTGAAAGATGTGAGTTTTGCCAAGAAAAATAAGTTATATAAAATATCCAAAAGTTAAAATTCTGAACCTTGAGGGCATGACTTTTGCGGAAATAATTTTGAATATAAATTTAATATAATAAATATTTTGAATATTGAATTTTTGGAATAATTTATTAATTTGTTCTCTAGTAAACTGTACCCAAACATTATGAAGCAAAATGTGACCTACAAATTAATCAAGAAATACTAGTATTGAGGACAAATTAACGGTATTTTGCCTTCAAAATATATCGCACAAGGTCAAAAACAGCACCACGGGACTGAGAATATTTGTGACGTCGTTTTATGCTTAAAGATGTTTTTAAACTAGTTTTTTCTAATTGCCGTCGTGTTGCGGTAAGTCTGGCAAATTATCTCCGTCATTTCTTTGGATATGTGCGTCATTCGTGAGAAAAAGTGACGCGATTACTGCCGTCGGACTTTATTTTTCTTACAAGAAACACGTACGAGTACTTACATTATAGCTGTAGGTATGTAGCCCTTATCAATGTAGTCAAAAATATTTAAAGTTGAAGTTTGATATTTTATAGTGTTTTTTTAATATCAATCAAGTAATAATAAGTTCAATTTAAATAACTGAGTAACAAAAAATCCAAAGTCGGTTGTTTTACAATAGGTACTTAATACTTACACATAAGAATGTTTTTTATTCCGCCTAAAAGGATTATGAGCTAGATGATACCCTAGCTAGATTAACTGAGACAATTTAAGTCTTTTGGAATTTCCATTGGGTGAGATATAATTAGACTTATATTTTTTGTTCCGTAGTTTTTGCGATTACAAATACCTACCCCATTAAGCTTGACAAAAAACTTTAGTCAATCTTTTAATCGCGAACAGCATCAATGTATGTATTTTACAAGAAACAGAAAATGTAGCTGTATAGGTAATCAAAGAAAATGAGGCGTGCAAAGTTATCATTATAGTGAGATAGTCATGTCATCAGCGCGTAATGGCGAGACTTTCTTTGGAAAGGCCGATTGTGATTTTCCTGGCTGGCACCACGTGTCAATGGAGAGACGTTCCCGAGTCGTTTCTACTCCCACGCTGAGTTATTACTGCTCAATATCGCCAGGGCCGGTGCAGTGCACTGAAAAAAACTGCTGGAGGCAAGCATCCAGGACCCAGAATTTTCCCAGCAGTAGAAAAGAAATTATAGTGATGTCTGGTGGTGTATCTTTTTATCGTACTTTATTGCAGTCAGGAATAAAGAAGAGATTTTAATCATTTTATTGTGATATAAGTTTTATCATGATTTGTGTTATTTACCACACCTATGAGCTTAAAGTAGCATGGGTTGTATTCGCATATCTCTTAAGAGGAAACAACTTCTCTGTCTACCCTGAAACGGACGTCACACGAAGATTATAATAAGTAAAAAAACGACTGCTAATTATTTAGATAACATAGGTACCAGCAAAGTAGTACAGATTACGTCTAGATTAGCACCTTAATAAGAAAACACCTAAAACGGATGCGATAATATTTGCAAAACTAATTATATATTTTAAATACCTTCCTTAGTGTGTTAACCTATGATAAAATGCGAGTGCCACATTATGCTAATTAATCAGGGGCGAATATTTTATACCAAACTAGCGACCCGCCCCGGCTCCGCACGGGAAAATGGTTATTGTGGGTTATCCTTAAGTATATTTTGTATGTATTATACATAATAAACCTTCTTCTTGAATCCCTCTTTCTACTAAAAAAACCGCATTAAAATCCGTTGCGTAGTTTTAAAGATTTAAGCATACAAAGGGACATAAATGGGGACATAGGGACAGAGAAAGCGACTTTGTTTTATAATAAGTAGTGATGATATATTAGATGCCGTATTTTTTTTAAAGCTGGATAAAGTTCCGCTGTGCAGTTTGAGTACTCTCCCCAGAAGACGAGGAATGAGGCTTTAAACGTATTGGTACCCTGGGTGGGGTTTAAAACCCCACCCAGGGTACCAATACTATTATTTATTCTGTTAGGGAAAACATTTGTGTGATAAGTACTAGTGTTTACCACGTGCCATCATCATCAGGTATCAGAATATATTCAGATGGCCGTGTGCTAGATGTCCCTAATATTATTATTGTCTGATGAAGGAAGGAACGGTTATTGTGGAAATCTTTAGTGAAAGTTTTTTATTACCAGCATTACAACTTTGGGTTGAAACGATGACGATGACTTTATGTACGATAGATACATTTAAACTACCTACAAGTTATAAATAAATTTTGAAATCGTAAAGCTCTGTTCCTCTTTGTTTACCTCGATACCGTAACCGTAGTTTGCTTAAATGGCGTAATCCACTATATAACTAGCAGTGCATGAAGGAGAAGCATCAAAGTAAGCATTTTGTAGGTCGAGGACCAGTTACGAAGGGAAACTCAGTAATTTTCTAAATAAAGTATATTTAAAATTAGAAGATAAGTATATTTTAAAATGAGGTTTGTAAGTTGACTTAGGTCGGTCGAACTTCCATTGGCGATTAATTGCGATAATCCCTCGATATAGAGTAGAGTTGAGCACGAAGAACGTTTACATTTCTGTATCATTACGAGTAACATTGATGGGAGTATTTATTTACCTACTTACAGGGTGTAGTTATCTTTTTGCAATAGTATATGAATGGATGTAGGTACGCATGCGTTGCATGCATGTTTAACTCAACTGTCATAAAAGCTAGCTAGGCCAACCAAGACTTTTCAGTTTTTGACTGGAATTTGAATTCTATATAGATATATTTTTATTTCACAGTCTCCTGAAATTCTATGTCTGTATGACACATAATGAGAAATATGTTCGCGAGAGAGTGGGAGAGAGTCGCGAGGAAATTATTACCCTGCAAAAAAATCATAGACTGAAAGAGGTAAGGATATTAGCATTAATCCAGTCCTTCAGCCGGTCCTGTCGTCAACAATCTAATCACCTGCGATTCCCCACCGGCGCGGCGGCGGCGGCGGGCCTTCCGGCTCGCGTGCTAACTCTCATACGGGCATCATTCAGCACGGTGAGGCAAAGGCTCAGCCAGCCAGCCAGCCATTCAGTGTGCACCGCGCTCTACCCGCGAAACACACGCGACACGGCGCCACTGACACGCGCAGTCAATACTGGCCACTTTAAAAACTTTTTTTTATACTTTTAGAAAGTGATTTTGGATTTTAAGATTTCACCGCCGAAGTTTTTGGTGAGTTTTTGGATTGGATATATTTTTTTAAATTTTATGAAGTATTTGACTTGTTTATTTTTAATTCAGTTAGCAAGTAAATACTTAATTTGAATATAATAGTATAAGGTAGATATGTATTTAGTACAATATAATTTAAGGTTCGATTTAAGTATAAGGTACGGGCGCCAAAGATGGCCCACTTAATTTTTTTGATATTTTGTTTCCCAAATAAATATACAAGGACAAATCCTTGTAAAATCTTGCAGTTAAGTAAAGTAAAGAAAAAGCATAATGGAAATTATAATATATTTATTTGGGAAACAAAATATCTAAAAATTTAAGTGGGCCATCTTTGGCGCCCGTACCTTAGGTATACATAAATCGAAAGGTCGGTCGTTAACCTTTGTATGTAAAGACTAGTTTTCCGCCGTGGCTCAGCCCGCGTTATCAGCTTTTCCCGTGGGAATAAGGGTATTTTTCTGCGGTAAAACGTAGCCTATGTGTTATTCTGATGTATAAGATATATTGTTGTAAAGTTTCATTAAAATCAATTCAGTAGTTTTTGCGTGAAAGAGTAACTAACTGAGACTAGAGTAACTAATCTGTTTTAAGCGGGCGGAACCGCGGGGCCGAAAGCTAATATCAATAAAGATGTATGAGTTATGTTTGAAAACAAAACAATAAACTTTGAACTTGTAATCTCGCAAATTTCGTAGCTGTGCTGACCATAATATTATGGTTACCTCACTCGTCGACTACAACGTTCTTATCGAATGTAAAGTGTAACGTATACAGAGTGCTGTGTGCTGTTATGAAAATTATCGAAGGTATTAAATAACTATCTATATACAGTATGTAGTAGAAGGTAAATCTCCTTTCTATCTTTGTAATAGTATAAATAAACGCTACGGTGTGCTACGGCGTGCTACGAAGCTACAGCGTAGCAAGGATTGGTACTACGAGTACTACAAGCTACAACAATCTGTAAATACTACAAAAAGAGTTTAAGTAGTTTAGTGGAAAATTTGAATTTCAGGCCGTTTAGAACAGATTTAGTTCAACTTCAGAGCAAAAGTACTACTACCAGTCCAAACCCGTGGTTCACCCTACTTCAAGATTTATTATTGACAATATTTTTTAAAAGTAGAAACTTATGAACTACAGATATAGATTAATAGATTTACCGTATTTCTTATAAGATCCTTGAGATTTATACATCTGTCTGTGGTATGCCATATGAACTGACGACACTGTTTACAACTTTTCTCATTGAATATTATTTTTGAGATTCCAACCTATGTCCTTCAGGGAAAGTTGTTTAGTTTCATGGGTACCTACTATGTTGTGGATAAACAATCAGTTAAATTTCACGGTGTGTGCGTGGTAGGTAGGTTTATACTTTGAATCTATAATTGTTATACCACGTTGTAATGCAAAATTATGTACACACTTAATTCAGCAGGTATCTATGCGGAATGGATTGCAGATAGCATTATCATTTGGCTTTGTCCATTAAAACGATAAAATTCCGTATTATTATAAGTAAATGAGAGGTATGACGCAAGTGATTAACTTCGAGTTAATCTTTATAAATCGACGTGTGTATTTAATTCTAAATACTATTGGTAAGATCGCTGATACGCTTGCGGGAAGAAGTATATCCGTTACTCTCATGCAAGACCTCTATTACTGCCATCAACCTAGTAGTGGTTTTTTTTCTGCGTCAAGATTCTGCCAACATTGTAATACTATTTAATTATTTTGATTTGATACGGGGTCTTCCTTCGTCAAATTAAAATAATTAAATTTGAATTGTGTTTTAATAACTAAATTGTATTCCCACCATGACCACCTACGGGACTACGTGAAACTGATGTAAACAACTGTGATAGAAATAAAAAAGTACCTAAATTGTAAAATTTGCAATACAAGAATAAAAATAAACCAAGTCTAGAAATGTTAATAAAATAAAGCATTAGGACAATAATATTGTGATTAGTTGGGCTGCTTAATTAATTGCAGTTATACCATTTTTAACCAACCTCAAAAGGCGGTGATCAAATTTTATCATATTAAAATTCGAAGACTATGTAACAGTATATTAATTACTTCCGTCCGGTAATATTATAAATTCACTTTTACGACTTTATTTTGTTTATTACCACTTTTTACTTTATATATGAAATTGTTTACAATATTATATTTATGTTGCAAAAATAGATAAAAATTACTCGGTCCTTATGTAACTACGGCGGAGAGAGAGTTAAATTGGCAGACATTGCGTATAGGTACTTATATTTAATTTCAATTACGTATCACTGCAAAAGCCGTGCAAAAGTATAAACGAGTACAAAATTTTAAATATTTCAACTTTAATAATTTTTACAAACTTTTAATAGCTGCTTAAAGATACTCGTAGGTAGGACACGCAGTAATGAAATTAAAGGAATTTTTCTTAAATATAACTGTTCCAATTTAAAACAACAGTGAGCGTATTGACAAAGTGATGCTTTTAAACGGGCATCATACTCAAGTTCGAAGGTCAGCTGACACAATGACAATTCAATAGAAGTACTTCACTACTGAGTATCCGCTATTAGACTCGCCATAACAGAGTGCAATGCCAATGATTGGTACTCGAGGGACACGACGACGCGTGAGCAGAGGAAGGTATCGGTATTCCCTTCACCCAATACCTTTAGCGATTAGCACTGTTATGACGGCAATATTCCTCTATTATAGAGAATTATTAGAATGTTATAGAGGCTCTATAACATTCTAATATGTTTGAGCCCGGCGGCGATAGCTGACCCATGCGTTAAACTCTGGTCTGCTGGTCTGCTTCCTAAGGAGACCTTCTAAAACTGCTCTAGTCGATTGCAAGTTGTGGTACATTGGTTATATTTAAAAACAGAGGAAAGAACAAAATATGCGACCCTGTGGAGTTTCTTCGGCGGGTTCTTCTCCACAGCAGTGCACACTCTACACAAAGCTGCCAGTTCAGTTAAAACTAATATCGCAACTCTATTCGTCATTTGAGAGACGAGAGCCAGCCTTGGTATGAGCAAAACTCAGTAACTTTATTAAAAAATTTACGTCGAAAAGCGCTTTGTGTAATCTTATTTCGAATAAAAGCATTTTGATTTTGTTTTATTGTTTTTCAAAAGACTATCATTTCTTAGTAGGTGTCCATCATGCATTCGGGCTAGGCAGTTGAAGTGCTCGCCATGCCAAAAAACGGTCGGAAGAGAAAGAGAAGAGAGATTTCCTTCATATTACAGACTAGTACAGACTATTAGTAGGTACCTAGCATTTATAAGACTTTGAGTAGATAGTGTAGATACCAACCAAAAACCCGACCGACACCCGACCATTGACCCAACCGACCGACCCCCCTTGCTACGGCGGCGACACCTGTTGCTACGACTCGTAGCGGTTAACCTGCAAGGACAATAAATATTACAAACACATTGTTTTCGACCTTTTTAAAGTAAGAAACATTGCTTTCTGGTGAAAATGATCTCTACAAAATTTATACGTAAAAACAATCTGAAAATTAATCATTATTAAGATATTTTATTAAATAGTATACTTCTACTAACTTGATATTTCAAAGCTGATGTTTACTATACTCTTTCGTCTCGGTCTGTTTAAACCTACACAATAGCGTTGTCTGCCTGCCTACAAGTATAGTTAACTCTAAATTACGGAATAAGTATTAGGTAACTTACTTACCTATGCATTCAAAACAAAAAATGAGAATATTTTTTAAGCTCTACGTAACATTATATGTAATAAAACTATAAAAGAGTATAAGCGACATTTAATAAATATGAGCAAAAAAGTTTGGGATAATGTATACTTAGGTATTCTTCTTCTATCGTTCAACGTAGGCATGAAATTGAGTGCTATTTGTTTTTAACCGACATCAAAAAAGGAGGAGGTTCTCAATTCGACGCGTATGTTTTTTTTGTGTGTTTGTTATATATAAGATATCTCTTTTCACAATTTTGAACCGATTTTCAAAATTCTTTTCGCAAGGGGGTCCCATAAAAAATTTGCTAAGATCGGATGTTGAAATTTGAAAATATAAGTAAATAACTCCTCAATTGACGATGCCGTTATTTAATGCTTAGTCGACTGAAACAAAGCTATATAATTGTATTTTTAGAAATAAATGATAATATTAAAGTATTTCTATCTTTCATCTTAAGACAGCAATGATGAATAAAAGGAAGCTCTGTTTAATATACCTACCTAGGTACGAACACAGACTCTGCCACGGTTAAAATTAAATAGAAGTAATAATCCTATGGAGAAATAATAAGCAAGGCAATAAAATAATTGTTTTGATTTTATGAACAAGCGAAGAGTCATTCTTCTCGATTGCAAACAATTTTATTTATAAGCCAGGTTACGTCTCGTGGCTCAACACAATGCAATACAATACAAGACAGACATTGTCATACATAATTATACTGACTAGTTACATACACACATACAACACGCGATTTTACATGAGAATCTTTCCCCAAGATACTCGTAGTTTAGGTAAAAAATATTATCCTATTTACAAAATTTACAAATTTTCACAAAGTAAGCGTTAATGAAACTGAATAACAATGATAAAAATGTATTTTTATTTTGCCCATCACACAGGGATTTACCCTAGTTTGGGCACGTAATTTATTTTAGTCCACTGTTATGTTTAGTCCTTAAGTATAATTATTTGTAATTTATGTTTTTTGAAATAAATTATTATTATTATTATTATTACAATAATAAAATCGATTTTATTATTTTTTACACAAGCTAAAATTATTTTTTTTATATTGTAAATTATAATATTTTTTTATTGGTCAGTAAAATAATAAATCAATAAGGATTCCATTGTTCATTAGCAGAATAATGACAACACAATTGTGTTGTGTAGTATCATTCAACAATAGGAAATGTAACAGAATTTTTTCTATTTATACTCTAAGGTAAGTAAATTACGAAACATTATCATTTTCCTATAGATGAAAAATGCAAAATAAATAAAACTAATGCTATAGCAATGTTCGTGAATATTTCGACCTTGACTCTATCCGATTTTAATTTGCGTTGAAGACGAAATAAGTTAACTCATATCTGCGCGGGCGCTGCTGCGCAGCCGTGCGTGCTAGGTTTGCGCAAACGTGATGAAAATCATCATCATCACAGTTGCCATCATTACACTTAAACGTTACGTCTTTTTCGTACTAGCACTAACTGCGGTTAGTCAGAACAGTTCCGCCTTAAGTGTTTTGTACCATCATCATCGCAAGCTAGGTCGCGTAAATTATTTAGGTTTAGATTCGACGAAAAGGCAAGGACCTTAGAGTATAAATAGAAAATTTAAGGGCAAGGACCTATATTTTACTATTATTTAAAGAATATTATGACTGAGAAATAGTGCAATCAGAAATAGTGCCGTGTAGCTTTTAAATATGTTTGGTGTAACAAAGAGATTCAGGTTAATATCCTATAAAATAAAAAGAAAACAACGTTGATAACGTGGTTTAATCAACAACTGCAATCCCCTAATCGTTTGTTTTTTAATCACTACTCTAGCGAGAGAAACCTCAGTTCTAGAATTATATGCCAGTGTGGTAACTATAGTCCAGATAGTTTAGTACTTACTTCAATTAGACTTTCCGGTAGAAAACAAACTCCGATCATAATTTCCCTAGTAACATAGGATAAGGTTTCTTATTACTTTAACACATCTATAGGCAATAGGCAACGCAATTTTTTTTTTTTTCTTTCTTAATATCCTAAATAAAGTAGCGGGAGCGGAATTCAAAAAAGAAAATAAATGATTCTTAATAAGGAACAAAAAAATGTTGCCATAAAACTGCGAGGATTTCTATCAAAATGCAGATTGTGATGAAATTTGCTCTTCAGTTAATGATATCGCCAATATCTATAACACTAGCGACCCGCCCCGACTTCGCACGGGAAAATAGTTATTGTGGGTTATCCCTATAAATTCTTAAATGAATAATTTATTTTCGTATTAAATTTTTTAGTGATTTAATTTTTTAATTATGAAACAAAGATAAAGACAAAGAAAATTTGCAAGAATAAAAGTAGTAAAAAGTCTAATATAAAGTTACATTGACAAAGTAGCATTACTTTTAGCTACAATTCGTCTGCCTTCGAAGCAAAGGGTCCCGGGTTCGAACCCCGGCCAGGGCAAACATTCGTGTAATGAGCACCTTGTGTCTGGATGGATTTATATATACATGTCTGACAACCATAGTACAGGCTCTACCTAGTTTGGGGTAAGATGACCGTGTGTGAGATGTCCCAACATATAATTTACTAGCTTTCCGCCGCGGCTCCGCTCGCGTTAACAGTTTTTCCCGTGGTAAATTGTAGCCTATGTTACTCAGGGTGAATGTAGCTTTCTAATGGTGAAAGAATTTTTGAAATCGGTTCTGTAGTTTTTGAGTTTATTCATTACAAACATACACACACACACACACACACAAATACAAATCTTTCCTCTTTATTATATTAGTATGATTATAAGTATTATTATTCTGCTGAACAAATCGTCGCGAAGAGGAGTACAAGGAGTCTAAGGTAGGTAGGTATTATTAAATTTATCACACTCAAAAAAAAAACGGCTAACAAAGTGTTAATAAAAGCTTTGTTAGATTTTTATTGTTGCTACACTTAAATGCTTTGTCCTTGCAAAAATAGGTAAATAGTGGCATTGACAAATATTTTATTGTTATTTTTTATTTATTTAAATCGACAAAACATACTTAAGTACAGTAACTATATTAAAAAGTTTGAACGGGGTGTCAACAGTGCTTTGCCAACAGAACAAATATAAAAAGTGATGTCGCGGCAAAGTATAATCTATCAAAGTAACTTTTGTTGCTATGACTAGACTATATTGTTAGTAGGCCAAAGTTGAAAAGTAACAAAATACAGGTTATCACCGCAACAATGTTGCCAAAATAAAATGACAATTGTACCATTGCCGCACGCGCAGGCTGCTTTGTAAATCTCGCAACCCGTTAGCGTCCATCTGTCCATCAGTCTAAGCCTCGTCTAAGCCGAGTCGCCATTGTGAAAGGTCGCGCGTGCTTTCTTTCAGATATCTGCATTTAATCTAAAATGGAGGATCTAGAGAATTTTCTCAAGAACAACGGCCTGGAGCATTTGGGGCCGTCTCTGATCGGTAAGTACCTACCTGTACCTTTATGTCTAATTGAAATAAAGTAAAAAAGAGGGGTATTTGCCATACACGAAGAAGAATACCACGCTTGGCAGGCGGAATGGCGAGCGCAGTGTAAGGTGTTGTAGTTATTCACAGAGAACGCTGCTGCCCATTCCCTGGATTTATCCCTTAGTCGGTTTTTACGACAAACTAAGCAACGCTTGTATTATGAGAGCTAGGTAGCGGATATAAATAGATAAATACTTATACAACTCTGTAGGTACTACATGAAATAGGCCTGTATCATAATGTAGGTAAATATCTATGGTCTAACATGTATCTGTATTTATTCTCACTCTTTATTTCAGAAACCAATTATCACATCACCAGCTATAATTGATAAGGGACCCGCGACAGGGCATCCTCTCAAATTTGACCGACCGATCGGCAGACCGAGTGCGTATTGGGAAGTAACGAATGTCATTATTTAAATGTCATGCGGTTTGAAAAACGGTTTTTTTTGTATTCGTATCGTATTAGTTTTTAAGTTCTTAATTAAGAAATAATAAATAATTCTTGACGTGATTGCTATTTTTGTATTTTAATTTATTTCATACTAGGGTCGATCAAGCCCAAGTCACTTTGTCGCTTAGGCAAAACCACTTTGTCGTATGTACAATAGAGGATGAGGTCGATCAACCGATCAAGCCAAAAACCAGAGGTACTGCTGTTAAATCTGAACCACTTTTTCTCAGAAACATGTGTCAAAACCTACATTACGATACATGTTTCTGAGAAAAAGCGGTTAAGATTTAACAGCAATACCTCTGGTTTTTGGCTTGATCGGTTGATCGGCCTCATTCTCTATTGTACATACGACAAAGTGGTTTTGCCTAAGCGACAAAGTGGCATTGCCTAAGCAACAAAGTGGCATTGCCTAAGCAACAAAGTGGCATTGCCTAAGTGACAAAGTGGCTTAGCTTTAACGACAAAGTGGCTTTACCTAAGCAACAAAGTGGCCTTGCGTAAACGACAAAATGTCTTTGTCTCAACTGCAGAGCGGCTTAGTCTAAGCGACAAAATACCTCTGTCCAAACTACAGAATGGCTTTGCCTAAGCGACAGATTCAAATTGTCTCGTCATCTACAATATTTTGTTAAAATGACAGTTTTTTATGATCAGCAAAAATATTGGTTAACAATAAAAACAATGTCTTTTTAACTATTTACCTTTGACGGCTCTCCAGTAACAAAGTTTTTTTGTTCCAATGGCAACATTTTTTTTTCAGTGCACTAACTAAAGTCATAAAACTAATATAGCAAAGACTTGCCCACAAATCATCTAATGGCAAAGAGCCAAACAATATAGGTACTTAGAAACAAACATGTACTTTTCTTTGTTGACTCAAGACAAGACTGTGCTATGTATCCTTCATTATATAAATATCCGGTTGTCAATAATTCTATGCAACACCCTTTTGTTAGGTAAGACCTTCCTACGTTGAGCAACTGACAATTTTTACACCTACCAGTATGGCAGGAAGATGAGATCCGCTGTTAGGTCGTACGTAACAAATGATATGCATGAATACATACACATACATTTACAGTTCATGTTAAAGTCCCCACCGAGGGGCTGAAGAGAGTAAATTGGCCAAGTCGACTCAGGCGAGTTGGTCGATTTCACGCACAATTTTAATTTCTTCGCAACCATGTGCAGATTTCCTCACGATGATTTCTACACCGTAAGAACGTCGAATAAACGTAAGTACATAATAAAATGAATTCGAAAAACATAAACATATTGGACGTGGCATTTGAACCCATGCTCCAGAATGGAATTGAATAGCTAGCTACCTACCTAATTCAAATGAAGTGCACTTTCAGTCACTGTTAGTGTTTGCTCTGTGCTAGACACAGATACAAAGTGCCATAATGTCCCAAGTGCACATATTTTAGAACAAGCAATGCCCTTCACCTTATATAATGCCCTCTTTGCAAAGATTGAATACTGCAAAGTGTCGACTAGAAAGTGTATTGCGCAATAATGATGATGACCATATATTCTGATTCATTAAATTAAATAAAATTATTTTGACGTAAAAGTTTTATTTAGGTACCACTATAAATACTACGGTGAGCATCGGTGGCTAAGTGGCTATATTATAGCCGTTGACTTCCATTCGGAAGTTCGCGGGTTCAAACCTTGGCACGTACCAATATGTCTTTTCGATTTTCGAATTCATACGTATCTACGCTTATTAGACGTTCTTATGATAAAGATAAACATTGTAAGGAAACTTGCACACACCTGCAAAGAAATTCAAAGGTTATGAGTGATGTTGACCAAGCCGCACTATTCAATTCACCTTGATTTCAGGGTAGGCTCGAGCCCCTCGGTAGGGACATATATGAGCTGTTAATGATGAATGATGATGACCTCTACTTCCACTTATTTCTCTATGGTTATTTTCTCATTCATTTCATCTCAGTAATTATTATTACTGCATGTACTTTTTTGCAAGCATGTAATGTATTGTATTTTTATCAAAAAGTTGATTGGTACGATACCCATGACACATTATAAGATACCAAAGAGGTAAGGTACCGTACGATGTCTTTGACACAGCTCGCTTGGGTTGCATACTAAGCAAGCACGGGTGTAGATAGAGTGCGTGTGCGCAACGTGAGCCATCCATCTCGCAACAAGTGTCAGGCGGTCTTAAAAGACGCTCTTGTGAAACCAATATTACCTCTATTATCTTTTGTCACGATGATTAAACATCAATGAGTAGCTAGTTTTTTGTGGAAGGTTAAGCTTTTTAGTTTTAATGATAGGAAGTGCGAAAAAAAATACGCACATATTACCCTTAAAATCGATTCAAGAGTAAATGAAGTAAAATTTGTTAAAATTTTATTTAGGTACTTCTTTATTCTGAAAATTTAAATGAAAGGTTTCATATAAAAAGCTTATTTACACATGCCGCCATTGATCATTCATTGTCGTTAAAAATCTACATTTTCCCGCAAGATAATCAATGCCTTAAAGTACAGTAGGCAGCACATGCAGCTGGACATGTTGGCCTTGAGAGCGCCCGTATTCCGTAGAAGCAGGGGTGAATTTCGCAGTGCGAATGTCCAACCGCATGTGCTGGCTTCTGTACCTTTAATACTTTAAGACTAGCTGATTTAAGATTTTTCCGTGGCAATGCGGTATTTTCCTGCACTAAAAAGTAGCCTACGTTCTTCGCAAGATCTAGCTCTATTCTATCTTTTCTCCAAGTTTCATCAAAATAGATTTTTCATGAAAGCCTAGGTATAAAACAGACAGAACAGACTTCACATTTAATGAGTAAGTAGGAATAGGGATAAGTACATTGGTCCAGATGCAACTGTTTATTAGAACTTGATCCACAAGAAACATACTCTGGGTTCACAAAGTAACATAATATGCAAGCAATCACGTCATGGACCGAAGTTTGATAAATCATAATTGCAAAAAATAATGCAAAAATGCTTACCGAGCTTTCTCTGTTTAATAACAGCAACTTTCACTTCATCCATTGGCCTTTTGTTCGGCATCTGGGATTATGCCGATTCATGATTGCAATCATCAAACCAGAAGCACAGAATACCAAATAGTAGTCCCTACCAGAAGTGTCGGTGGCCCAGTGGCTTGGGCGTTTCATTCCATTGGCGAAGGCCGTGTTTAAACCTCGGCACGTGCCAGTGTGTTTTCCATTTTCAAAGTTATATTTAAGTACGTTTATTTGACACGGTTTAGGAAAACACCGTAGAAAAACTTGCACATGAGAAAAAATCCAAAGGTTGTGTGTGAAGTAGATACTACCTGATTCAAGTTAAGCTGGTACCCCTCAGTGGGGACATGTATAAAAAAGTAATGTTGCATGATCGAAAATGTATTTAAAATCGCATTTTTTTTTGCCACATCACGGCTTTTAAGTAGTGACATAATCAGAGACATTTTTTTAATACACTACAACCAGAGGATTGCATTCAATGTAGGTAGGTGTAAGTATGATATAATAAGTTATTTATTATCCGTGGCGTTTTCCAATATTTTATCATACCCCTTAGGTTGTGAATATACTTATACGATAGATAACACATGTAAAATAATCATCGTGTTTTATTGTCGTCGTCATTATTTACGATACATTATGATTAACAGATTTGCGGATTTTATTACCTACAATGTCAATAAGCTAAGCTCTAATATAAAAAGGTCTAATTACTGCTGTTGAATGCTAGTATATAGGTAATATAATATTCTAGTTCGACAAAATTACTTTTGTAAAAATTAAAGCATTAAACTTTGCTAGGACTGTTTACGTATATAATTTTTCGTTTTGTATAAATGTTTAGTTAAGAAATATTTCAATAACACTATTAAATTTTCTAACCACCAAATATCACAGAAGATATACGTCTATGTGTATCATAAAATATTTTCACACCGACATCAATGTTTTAATAAGTTACTTACTGTCCTTCCACGCGTAGCATGCTAAACAGATAATATTTGTTGACAAATACATCAGACGATGGTTCAATATTAACCCACAATTTGCATAGTAATATCATACAGTTGCCATTTAATATGATGTTAGTCAGTATTAACGGACCTCGGTTCGTATTAGTACTTTACAATGACAATACGTACCAAAGTATAGAAAAGTTAATAACGACCTAAGCTATACCAGGCCTCACAGCATCTGCAAATATGCAACTATTATGTCTGTTATGTGTCAGGTTTTGGTTTTTCAGCGTTTTCGTAGTAATAATAACATGTCATGCGGTAAAAAGTAAAGTATATAGCGTCCCAGTACCTCAATCAAATCTAAAAAGAAGCAACAAACATAAATATGTGTTCGAACGTCGAATTTATAATTGAAATTAAAAGGTAAGCCATCAGGTAAGCTGTGTCTGTTGCAGAAAACTAAGAATAGAATTTCTTCCATGATGCGGGAATTTTTTCATCCTTCTGACAGAATAAATACCAAACTTGAAAAGCAACAGATTAGTCCAAGCTCGAAGAGACGACGACTAGGAGGTTCACAAATAAAAAATATTGCGAGTTATAAATAATTTGGGAAACAAACATTGCTTTGAAAATTTAAATTTCCTTTTCGAGTTTGTCTTTACAGAATATCAATGCTGTACCGACAATGTAAGTACATGATTTTTTTTTGTCTAGCGGATACTTTGAACACAAAAACGAATGTTAATATTTGATTATCTGTATTTGAGAGTTATTGAAGTTGTCTTAGCTTGAGTAAACCTAAGTCACAAACGTTAGTCGGCATAACTTAATTACAAAAAAACAGCTTCCTAGAAACATCCATGGTCTTAGTACACAGAACACTATTACGTATTCCTAAAGCTGAGACTTAGTAACTTATGAAGGAAACATCATATTTTATTTAAAACGAATAGAACCGGAAAGAACATGTCTTCAGTCTTGCTTCGGTAGTCTTTATGTATTGTACCATATAGGAAGTATCTTAAAGTATAAATAATAATAAAAAAACTGGGAGGAATAGAGCACGCATAACCAAGTAAGTATATATGCACACGCGCAATCAGGAGTAATATATTAGTGTTCTGTGGCAATCAGTGTCAAAACATTACATTAGTGCAACATTAGTGCTTATCTGCTTACGATTGGCACAAAGGCGCGGACACGCATGCTCTATGCTATGCCTCCCAAATTTTTTTTTTACTTAAAGTGTATTTTAAGCACATTGTAATACAGAGAGGTGGGTAAAGTGTAAATAGGTTGTAAGTCCACGCGTAATATTTTGTCTGCCGCGTGCTGATGCTGACAAGCGTTGATGTTAAATATTATTACGGCAGGTGAAAGGTGTGAGCAGAGCAGAACACAATGCAAGATTCAATAGCCTTCGGTTTCTCTACCACCAACAGAAACTGTGTGATTTGTGAGAGTTCATTGCACTAGCTTTCATTCATCAGTTTCTATGTGAATTGTTTGCGACTATATAAATAGCACATTGATTTTCCTCGACCTTTCCCACATTAAGGTTGTTGCGCCTAAATCAAGATTGATTGACACGACTTGTATTTCGTAGAATTATGGATCTAATTCGAGGTACGATTTCGAACTTGGAATGGCAATGGAAAGAAAATACTTCTGGCCTTATAAAACAAAGTGCATTAGGTGCCCAAGAAAAAAAAATAGCCGAACTATAGAATTCTTTCGGGGACGTTTGTCCAGCAGTGGACATCAATCGGTTAAAATGATAATAATTAATTAAAATATTGGAAAATCTCGGATGAAGAAAATCCATTCTACATGTCGTGCTAATATAGGTACATAATTTCTAGGAAAACCGAGGAAACATATCTAAATAATATATCGTACCTATATCATATCTAAATAATATAGCATACCTACCTACCTATTTACCATAAATCAACACGCACAAATATTTACTCGAAACTAAATTTTCTTGTAACGACATCTAACGACTTTTTTTTATTTTATACGTCAATGTGTATTGTAACAGCTAAAACGCGTCAGTATCATCATTAGAGTAGAAGTGATTTGTTTTTTTACCTATGGCACATGGCCCCAGAACGGTTATTAAGTAACATCCCAAACGACCGCCAATTTCAAGGTTAATTCAAAACTGCGGTTTACTATTTGCATTACCTACATGAACATTACTAACTATGAACAAAGTTGAATTTTAAATATTTTCATTCCATTACACAATTTATTCATAAGATAAGCAGTGTATGTAACTGCATAAAAGACATGTGAATTATGGTTAATTATAATTTGAAAGAGAACGTTTCTTGTAGAGTCCGGTGTTTATTTATGTGCTTTCCTTATTGGTTGAAAAACACTTATTTCAACTTTTTGAAAGAGTCACGGAGATTATGCACGTCACATATATTCGAGTTGAAAAAAATAAAAATAAGACATGCATAAAGGGAAGACCTTCTGAGTCATACAATTATGGATTTTTGATAATGTGTTGGATTGATGAGCATTGAGCATAGAAAAGTACGAATTTCAGAATATTGATACCTTTTACAAAGCAAGCCTTTACTATATCTATCTCCCATCGATCTTTAAGGACTTAAAACCAAAATATCCTATATTACTCGTAACACTATGTATGTACTAATTTCAAAATCACCTTCTCCCAAAATGCCTGAGATTCAAAATAATAGATATTTACAATGATTTATTTTCTAAATGTCTTTCCTACAGGTATACTGGAGGTATAGTTAGCTGCTATTATTGTGTTAAAATGACTTTTTTGTTGCAGGTACTTGCAAAACCATAAAGAAGATGTGCAGCGCAACATCACGATCTTAAACACTTGCAACAAAGTAGGGACAAAAGGCGATTCAAAAGCGTTGCACACTGCGAAACCAAGATGTCAAATGTCGAGGCGAACGTCGACACTAATATGAATAAGACTGACTCGGGCCTTAGTAAAATACAGGTGAGAATACATAGAATACTTTACAAAATATTCTATAGGAAAATTATACTCGTAAAGACATTGAAAAACGATTAGATGCAATAAACAAACAAATCGTACATTGTTTAAGAAGTGTACCAATAGGATTAGGCATTTCTTTATTTTATAAACCGTTTCTTAAGTAGATGACAAAAAGTGTTAAATAAATACAGACAAATTACCTTGTTTTTAATTTTCAAATCAGTTAAATGTATTCAACCTGTTAGGTATTTACCACAGATAATACTAACTACCTAGTTATACTAGTGTACCTATTTACTCACTGACTATTGTTTAAAAAACAGGTGGGAGTAATATCACAGCACTAAATAGAGTTAATATTTTGTCTTGTTTAAGTATTTATTTATTTGTTTAACTTTAATATAATTTAAAGCGACACTTTAATCAAAGGTATAAAATAAATTGGGATGACTCTATCGAAGTAAGAATAAAAAGCTGGGAGTGAATTTAACGATGGTTTACCTACTTATTGCTTCTGATGTAAGTTACAATATAGCTGGTTATTTATCCGCAACATATTGGTAGTACTCATGAAACTGAACAACTTTCCCTAAGGAACATAGGTTGAAATCTCAAAATTCAAATTCAACTTTTCATACAAAGAGAGTGACCGATCACGTGACTGAAGTTTATATGAAAAGTTGAAACAGATTTTTGAGATTTCAACTTATGTTCTAGAGAAAAGTTGTTCAGATTCACGGGCACTACCACTATGTTGCGTATAAACAACCAATAAAACTTCATATAATGTGTGTAAATAATAT
The DNA here is from genome assembly GCA_948473455.1 of Teleiodes luculella. Taxonomy (NCBI): domain Eukaryota; kingdom Metazoa; phylum Arthropoda; class Insecta; order Lepidoptera; family Gelechiidae; genus Teleiodes; species Teleiodes luculella. The sequence goes on from OX419584.1 coordinate 6,339,815, forward strand.
TCTGCACCATCCGGGTAACAAGGTCGAAGAAAATTATGCTTTACGCAAACTACGTCAATAATCGTTAAAAGCTTCCTGCATCAATTAACATATACATTTTACTACTAAATTAAATACGACAACACAAAAGACAACGATTACTGCGATTACTGTATGATAATTAATTGTAATCTTTCTACTAAGACTGTGGCTGATTTATAAAATACCTACTATTCATTAATTAATTTTAGGGAATTGAGGTTTTCCATGTTTCGTTTTCACGCAAGCAAAAATGGCTGGGCAATAACACCTTGCAACATAGTGGTAGTAGGTACTCATGAAACTTAACAACTTTCCCAACATAGGTTAAAATCTCAAAATTAAATTTCAACTTGTCATACAAAGTGGCCGGTCACGTGACTGAAGTTTATATGAAAAGTTGAATTTTAATTATGAGAATTCAACCTATGTTCCTTAGGGAATGTTGTTCATGTTCTACCACTATGTTACGGATAAACAACAGTTAAATTTCACGGTGTATAATTTATAAAATTTAAAATATCATCACCGCTACACGTAAAAAGACTTTGTAAAAGGACTTGACTTGAGATGATATAAACTTAGTTTGGTTTTCTAAATATTCATTGGATTAGAGTAGAGCTAATTAAATAATTTTCTCTTTTCCTTTTTTTTTTCTTTTAGCTCTACTCTACTAAATAATTAATTAATCAAATAGCTCGTATCTCTGTCATTAATTAAATATTTAACGTGCTATTTGATTACTGCATAAATTATTTTTATCATTCATATCACTTCTTAATTGATTGATATGAAGAGCGCGTTTCAAAGGCGAAATATTTTACTCTCGGATGTCTCTTTGCTCGGATGGTCTTCGATCAGATGGTACACACAAAAAATAAATGAATTTATTCCTGTGCATATTTTTATAAATCTTATCCAGTATACGTGACTAACAATGTAAAAGGAAAAAAGAACATCACGAAGACGTCAGAGCGAATAAGTGGTGATTTTTAATAAGCATAAAAAGCGATCTGATAATCCCTGAATGACTTCAATGATTACGATTCAACACTTGCGCCGGCGCTCCGTCACTATAAATCCTTTCGTGAACGTTACACGAATTAATGATAAACTTGGGTCAGTGTTGGTGTTCATGAACAATTGATGGTCGAGGAATAATTTATTACCTTTCGAACGTGTACACCTAAACTATTGTACGTGAAGTCAATGCCTACCAAGAAAAACACATCCCTCGGCAGTAAAAATTAAATTGTTGTTGCACACAATTAAAAATATTCAAGCAATGATTAATTTTGTGTGATTGTGTTTTACCCGATTCCTAATCAATCATTACATTATGTATGGCATTTATCAGATCTAGGTGATTGCGATATATCAACAATGCCAGTAGTAAAATACACGGTGTATTGTAAGTGACGGTTTGGAAGTAACAGCTCATATATGACCCCACCGAGGGGCTCGAGCCTACCCTGATCTCAGACTCACACGATAATTATACAAACAGGGGGTAGGCCTAAGTCGACCATGTGGCCCAGTGCAAGTTGGTCAACTTCACACACAACCTTAGAATTACTTCGCAGGTGTGTGCAGGTTTCCTCATGATGTTTTCCTACACCGTAAGAGCGTCGAATAAACGTGAGTACTTCTTTGAGCACCCTCAAAACGTGGTCACAAGGTCTTAATTCCTAAACTATCGATCATACAGTGTTGGAACTAAATATAGATGATTCCTCATATAATTATGCGTACGATTTTAACATAAAACAAATAAAATCATGTATAATATTTTGAAAACTAATATTTCAACATCGAAAACGGGATCAAAATAGTCGTTCTTCGCAGGTCACACTTGGTTCGCGCTCAAGGTAATCCTTGATAAGTTTTGCATTTAATGCGTTATCGTATAATTTATTACGTGGAATGAATAGTTTTTTAACTAGGCACATATTTATAAAAGAATATTCATTCTATCTCTTTGTTTCGAAAAAATATATTCTATAACATCTCTGTCACACGATTTCGCTGGTTTCGTGAGCGCTCAATGAAACAACACCTACCTACCAAGAACGCAAACTTATCGCTGCAAATTTTAGCTTGCAGACACTTGGTAGTGACCCAGCATCAGTGGAGGACACCAGGGTACTCATCGCTTCAAAACTAAATAAATACGAGGTAAGTTATTCTTCGAATATTTTCAAGTTGGGCTGGTCATGTAACTTTCATGCGCATATGTAGAAAGATATTTTATATTATTATCAAAAAATTCTTTTCAAGAAAAAGAAGATAGATCGAGCGAGTTTATTGTCATGTACTTCATTTGTAAACTTACTTATTACTTTTATCATAATTCTCAAAAATGTGTTATTTTTGTAACTTTCGTGGCCCAATTTCCGTGGACATTTGACCATGAAAGTTACCTGATGCACCACGAAAGTTACAAATGTCCATTAAATACTCCTCATTTCTTGTGATGCAGTAATTGCATTAGCCCCTAATTATACCGAAAGCTAGAAATAAAATATTCTAGCACGTTTGATGTGCTTTTTCTATGTAATATGTAATTCTGTTTAAATGCTCTCTCGTAGCTTATATCATAATTTAGTCAGCACAAAAGTCAGTTTTTTAATATTATTGAATGAGTAAAAACTTTCAAAGTCAACTTCAATAAGTTTTACTGTAAAATTTTGTTTTCAGATTACTTTTGAACGGAAACTATACCATCACAGAGTTCCGAGGTGCGGCGGGAGAAGAAACATGCAATATCTCTGTTATTTGTTCATTGATTTACATTTAGTAAAAACTGTACACATTGTTTTAGGGCTTTTTTAATTTACATCTATTTATATTAAATTTGCATTATAAAAAAAAATCGCCACGAAGGTTACGCGGAGAATTTTTTCTGAAGAACTACTCACGTACATATGAATCCGAAAATCGAAAACACATTGGTACGTGTCGAGGCTTGAATCCGCGAATTTCCGAATGGAAGTCAACGGCCCTAGCCACTTGGCCACCGGCACTCTTGCAGTTTGTATGAAGAAGTTCAAATATTTTTCCGTTTCCCGGAAAAGTCTCATTGGGAAATTTGATCAAATTCATTGACTGAGCATATCCCGTATTCTTTCAAGTACCTACACCCTGTATAGTTTTGTAGGAGACACTTATTTGTGTTGGTTGACAAACAAAATGTGTTATGTTTGTTTGTTTATATTTGTGTTGCGGCTACCGAGTCCGTTACTAGCCTGCTTATCACACTATCTTATCCAAGATTCAGTATTCAATGGATAAAGCCGATTTAGTTGCTGTTTAATATCAAAAAGATGTAGGTAATGTTTATTAAAATAGATCGAATCTTATTTATCTATTATACATAATTTTTATTTTTTACAGTTCACACCCAAAGTTGATGCAGAAAAGGGCAAGGTAGAACCGTCGTCAAGGAATTGGAGTAGGATAATAGCCATGCTCGTGGGTTTGGGCGTGCTGGTGGCTGCCTGTGCCGTCTCCTGGATCTTCCAGGACTGGCAGACCAGCCTCATCGTCTTTGCTATCTTAGTCTGTGTCTACGTCATAGTCTTCTACCATAGATGGATCTACGTGGCTCTCAGAACCGCTCCTAGGGATATGTCGTGAGTAATACATTTATTTTATGTCCAATTTACATATTATACTTATTTGATTTTTTGAGCCATGTCAGAAGCGGCTCAATGATTCTGACACCAGGGTATGTGAGGTAAGTTAACCTCGAAACCCACACGCTAAAGAAGTTGATAATAATATGTGTTTGTGTAACTGTAGACGTCTCACACACGGCCACTTTACCACAAACTCCAAACGCTCCTGACCCAATTTACCTATATTTTTTGTGAATTGTAAAAATCGAAATAAAGCGGCTGTTTTAATATTCTTTATTATATTTATAAGTAGATCGTGACACATGTGTGTCTGGTATATTTACTTAACATTTGTGCATATTTTCAGCGCCCTGTACTGCTACATCAAGATCCTGCGGTTGACGGGCAAGTTTGAGAAGAAGAACTGGTCCATGCCCGACATCTTCCACGAGCAGGTCAAGAAGCACCCCAACAAAGCCTGCTTCCTCTTCGAAGATGAAACTTGGACATTCAAGCAGGTGAATATTGAATCAGGTTGATACAGTGCATGGCATCGCATGAAAAAGTATCATAGAGTGTGTAAAAGCGAAAGGGGTTGCACATTATCATCATCATCATCATCTCAGCCGAAACACGTCCACTGCTGGACAAAGGACTCCCCCAAGGAGGGGGTTGCACATACAAAAATTTAATCAACGTATACTTCCTTTCCTATCCAATAACAAGTAGAGTTTGATAGGATAGTGCCCTATCCTCCGAAAATCTGCACAACTTAGTCTTTAAGTAATTTGTTCAAATATGAATGTGCGGTTACCATGGAAAAAGTCGAAAAACAAACACTTCGGGGTATAAATCGGGTAACTTATATTATAGCAATAGTTTACATATAGTTTACAATGACTTGACTGAAATTGGTTCTCGTTCCTAGTTAAATTTGTTCGGCGCGGATGGATAGTAATTCATAATCCGGAACCATATTTTCAACTTGGTCGTCAGCGAAGAATATAGACTAAAGTAAGTTTAATTGAAATACAATGTAGGTACACATGCATTATAAACTACCCAACTCATTCATGACATTGAATACCTATCAAAGTTCAGCAACACAGTCTTCAAGGTTTTGATTTAAAACAAATTATATAATGGCCGTTCACATAATGTTTTTAACATTATCAGATTACATAACATGGAACCTACCTAAAAGTTTTGCCTGTATCTAGCGGTCTAGCACCAAATTTTAATATTTTGTAAGTGCCTGTCACTGTATTTTAAAATATCCGATATTTTACGTTTGAAGTACACAATCGACGCTTTAAGAACAATTAGTATTATTTTCTTCTTTTCGAACTGCGTTTTCAGAAGCCTGAAGAGAGAACTTGATGTCTCTCGCGTACAGGGTACAGGTGACAAGATAAAAAGGGCTGTGAAAAATTATGTTTTATCTTTTTTAGAACCGGTAGAAAGCAAGTTATAAAATTAGTCTTGCCGGAGAATTCTAAATAGGTACCCATGCATTTAGTATTCATTATCTTATCTGAATAAGATTTCCTTAATTTATTACTCTATGTAATAAAACTGTAGAGGTCAAAAATCTGTACTCAGAAAAAAATTGCTAATAAAAAACACTAGAAAAACACGCTTTTATAAATGAGTGCACGTAAAAACAAAAAATAAATTATGGATCGTTCAAGTTGTCTCTATTTCTGGGTTGAAGTGTAAACTATGTGCTTTTTAATTATATTTTGATTGTAAAAACGTGGGGCGCTGGAACAAGAAAGACTTTCTTGTTAACAAATACTAATACTAACTTCCTGGCGAAAGCTGCATGAGGTCGCACAAGAGCATAACGTTTATGCCGCCAAAGGGTTACCAAAGGGAACCAAAGATATCTCGTCCACGAACAAGAACTCTACGTGGTGGTACGAGGTACTTACCTTATATCTGGGCCAAACTATCTACGATGTTGATCTTAGATAGTTTTTACCGTGGGAAAATATCTTATTCCCACTGGAAACTACACCGAAAAGTAAAAATATGCGAACAGCTAGTAGAATAATTACATTTGTAGAAGAAGTAGGTTTTTGGAGTTGCCTTTAAATTAAAATCATTTACACTTACACGTGTGTGATAGAGCATATACAAAAGCAGTGAATGAATGTGAAATGAATCCTTTTTTAATGCTGCGCGTACGCAAAACGATTGCAAAAAACCCTATTACATAAACTTGTTATTGGTTTTCCAGTAATCTATTAGTGCGGGAGCCTAAACACCTACCTCATCGAGTACCCCAATAGGCTATCTCTAGATCGTTAACCGACACTTAAACACTGAAAAAAAAAATGGTCTGCCAGAGCCGATCCTGCCGGGTCATCGAAATTTTTGACGTATTTTTTTCGTGGAACTTACCTCATAAAGTACCCGAAAGAAAGTGGTGGCATCAGTTAACCATTGATTAATTATGTATAAAAAAATTGGTCTGCCACTGCGCAACCTGCCGGAAGTACTTGGCAGACGCCCTGAAATGTACCCATCCGACACCCTTCACCTACCTCATTGAGTACCTCGATGGGACCAACGCCAAAAAATAACTAAAATGCCTGTGATAATAGATCACAAGGTCTGCCAGGTCAAAACTTGCCGAAAGTTAGTGTTTAAATCATTTGAAGTAATTTTTTTTTTTTTAATTCTCTTTTATTTATTTATCCAAAAGGGTAAATACCTTTTAACAAATGTTAAATTCTCGCCAACCTGTTCATCAGTTTGATGGCGAGTCATGCTTCATTTGGAAAGGTAGGTGAAGGGTGTCGGATGGGCACATTTCAGGGCGTCTGCCAAGTACTTCCGGCAGGCTGCGCAGTGGCAGACCAATTTTTTTATACATAATTAATCAATGGTTAACTGATGCTACCACTTTCATTCGGGTACTTTATGAGGTAAGTTCCACGAAAAAAATAGGTCAAAAATTTCGATGACCCGGCAAGATCGGCTCTGGCAGAACATTTTTTTTTCAGTGTTTAAGTGTCGGTTAACGATCTAGAGATAGCCTATTGGGGTACTCGATGAGGTAGGTGTTTAGGCCCCCGGCTCCCGCACTATATAGATAAGGATCTATTTTCAGTTTTTTTTTCAAAAGTTAAGGCCCAGCCCTTTCTGAGGTTTGCGCCGACACAGATGTACGGACGGGTGGACAGACACACGAGTCACGAGTGATCCTGAAAGGTTCCGTTTTTGTGTTTTTGAAGTATGGAGGAACCCTAGAACTGAACAAATCCTTCTATAGGGTATTTATTGGGGCACATTCTGCTTATAAAGTCAAAGTCAAAGTCAAAGTCAAGTCAAAGTCAAATAGTGTTTATTCAAAGTAAGATTTCACAAATCATTTTTTGACGTCGAGGCGGGTTCACAATTTGGCTGTCTTCTGTGGAGAAGAACCCGCCGGAAGAAACTCCACAGGCGTTGCATCTTTTCAAAATATTTTTACATAGGTAATTATTATTTTATACAATTTGATTAATATAACAAAGAGTGCAGCCGAAATATGAAATTAAAGGAAGGCAACCAGTCAAAGTAGAAAAACTAAACTATACAAACAATAAAACAATCGGCAATCGACTAGAGCAGACCAGTCCCCCCAAGCAGCACCACGTTCACGGGTTTGACGTATGGGACAGCCATCGCCGGGCTCAACCATATTAGAGGGAACCCAACGACCCGGCCCACACGCCACCGCAAGTCAGGACACTTTAGTGAGCATGAATACTCAGTCAGCCAGATGTTATCACGAAAATCTAATTAATGGCTTCCCAATTGCATAGTCGACCGCACTACAATGTTGCACAATTACGTAGGTTTTTACAAACAAATTTTAGTAATAATATTACCTTAGATTAAGCACAGCGTTTCTCGTGTCGAGCTGAAGTCTCTACACACCAAGCTTTCTTATCATTCAAATATTCATCCAATCCATAGTACGCATTCTTACATAGATGCCGTTTCACGTGGCATTTAAACCTTTTTTCTGGAAGATTTACAATATCATCAGGTATTTTATTATAGTAGCGTACACAGTGCCCCACGAAAGAAGTACTGACTTTAGCCAATCTATAGTTATCACGAGCTAGTTTATTTCCATTTCTAGTATTACGTTTGTGAATATCAGAATTCTTTTTAAATTCGTGGATATTTTTCCTAACGTACATAATATTTGCATAAATATATTGGCACGGAACTGTCAAGATGTCTATTTCTTTAAACAGTTCTCTAAGTGATTCCCGACAGCGAAGTTGGTATATTGCCCTAATGGCTCTTTTCTGCAAAATAAAAACTGTGTTAATATCGGATGCCCTGCCCCACATTAAGATACCATAAGACATTATACTATGAAAGTAACTGAAATAAACTAACCTAGCTGTTGCTATGTCTGATAACTGTCTGATTTTCCTCACTGCATACGCAGCCGAGCTAAGCCTCCCCGACAGAGAAGATATATGAGGACTCCATTGTAGTTTAGCGTCAATAGTTATACCTAAGAAGACTGTACTGTCTACCAGATCAAGCCGTTCATTATTTAACACAATGTCACCCCTACAGCTGTTCACATTTGGTAAAGTAAATTTGATGCACTTAGTCTTCTTTGCGTTTAATACCAGGTTGTTAGCAGTAAACCAGTTATGAACCTGTTGAAGAGTGCTATTTATTTCATTATATTGAGGTGATCTTCGGTTTAGTTTAAAAATAAGAGAAGTGTCATCCGCAAATAATACAATGTTCGACAAATTTTGAACTACGCATGGCAAATCGTTAATATATACTAAGAATAAAAAAGGTCCTAATATGGAACCTTGCGGCACACCCATTTTTACTAAAGATCCCTTGGATTTCATTTCATTTATTTGTACCTTTTGAATCCTGCCCTCTAAGTAGGACTGAACTAGTTTAAGTGCACTATTTCTGACCCCATAATGTTTTAATTTGAGCAATAGGGTTTCATGTTGAACACAATCAAATGCTTTTGAAAGGTCACAGAAGACACCTATGCAATCGTAAGAATCTTCCCATGCGTCAAAGATATGCTTTATGAGTGCAACACTTGCGTCCGTGGTAGAACGTCCCTTTGTAAATCCGAATTGCTGTTTGTGCAGTAAGCAATGTTTATTAAAATGAGACAGCAATTGGTTAAGTATGATTTTTTCAAATACTTTACTAAGGACTGGTAGAATAGATACCGGTCTAAAATTACTAGGATCGCTCTTATCACCTGTTTTGAACAAGGGTATTACTTTACTATATTTCATTAAATCTGGGAAGACCCCTTCATCTACACATGTGTTAAAGATGGAGGCAAGATAAGGCGCCAGCGTGTCAATTACTTTACTACAAGCCTTAACAGACATTCCCCATATATCTTCCGTACCCTTTACTTTAATTTCCTTAAATGCTTTAATAATAGTGTTTGCATTTACATGTTTGAATTTAAATTCATCTGTACAGGTTTTTACATGGTTTTCAAGTATTGAAGCAGAGACAAGAGGTGAAGAATTTAGCAGTTCTGTTGTTTTTATTGGAATATTAGTAAAGAAATTCTCAAATTCTTGTGCTACCTCAATGTTAGAATTAACAGGCCCTTTATCTGAATTTAAAACCAAGTCATTATCGCGTTGTTTAGTTTTTCCTGTTTCGCTGTTAATAATATTCCAAACTGTCTTTATTTTATTGTCAGAACTTTTAATCTTATTACTTATATAATTCGCTTTAGCGGTTAAACAGACTCTCTTAAAAGTTTTTGAATACATCCTAACATAATTATTTAATCTGTCACAATTTGTGTAGCTTTTCATTTCATATAGCTCAAACAATTTATCTCTACTTTTCCTAATACCAGGAGTTGCCCAATCACTAAATTTAAATGACTTACCAACGCTTTTATTTTGAATTTGGAATATTTTGTTATATTCATCAGACACCACGGAGAAAAAATTTGCATATATCTCATTAGGATTACTAAAATCGCAATCGATATTAGGCAATTTTTCAGTCAAAACTGAATTGAATTTTTCGACACGACCTGTAGTAATCGGTCTAGTTTTAATTTCAATTTTTACATTAGATTTAATGGCGGGAAAGTCTACTTCTTGACCTGTGTGGTCAGATGGTAATGAATTTATAATTGACTTACTAGAATATTTACAGCTACAGAAAAAATTATCGAAAAAATAAACAAAGAAAACCCCTTCCACAACTACTATCCTAATTTAAAAATAAAAAACACTACTTATTTCCAGGTAGAAGATTTGAGTCTTCGAACCACGGCCGTCCTCCGAGCCCAGAGTATAAAATCAGGAGATATAGTGGCAGTGATGATGAACAACTGCCCCGAAATGCCCGCGGTATGGCTGGGCATCGCACGCGCAGGGGCCATAGCCCCTCTTATCAACACCAATCAGACTGGAGCGGCATTGCTGCATTCGATAAACGTGGCCAAGTGTAATGCTGTTATTTACGGTAGCGAGTTCGAATCTGGTTAGTGGATCTTGTAGTTTTACGTAAATTGGTGTCAAAATCTGCTCCTCAATCTATTCTTCGCGTCTTCGGTGACGATGACGTAAATCACAAATCGATAACTCAAATGAATTCTATTTTTGTGTTGTGTTGTCCAAAACAAATAAACGTTTTCTGTTTTCTGATTTCTGATTTTATTGTAAAAATTGTTTTTTCCAGACATCCAAGACGTGAAAAAAGAGCTCGACCCATCAATCAAACTCTTCAATTACACACGTCGCCCCTTAAATATATCTTCTGATGCTGTTAATGTAGTGGAGAATACCAGCGACTTTACATCTCTTTTGGAAAAAGTGCCAACAGTGCAGTGGACTGCCTCAGAAGGGGACGGCTTCAATGGGAAAATGCTGTACATCTACACTTCCGGAACTACGGGATTACCGAAAGCTGCCATCATTTCTTCTTCTAGGTGAGCACACTCAGTTTATTTTATTATTGCTTCCTACAACAAAGACGCCAAATTTTTTTATTAACAAATTTCGTTCGTTTTTTCTTTAACAGCCCATAATTCTATATCCCCACTAAGGGGCTCGACCTTATCATTATCGATCTTAGTGTCAACAATTGTCCGTTTTCAGAATGGTGTTCATGTCATCTGGGGTTCACTTCCTGGGCTGGATGAAGCCTAGTGACGTCATCTATTGCCCCATGCCGCTCTACCACTCGGCTGGCGGCGTCATCAGCGTCGGGATGGCTTTTATCTTTGGCTGCACTGTCGTCATCAAAAACAAATTCTCAGCTTCAGCGTACTTCACTGACTGCATCAAATATAAAGCTACTGTAAGTTTTTGCATGTTTCTGATTCAAAGATGTTCTATGAGCATTGAAGACCTCTGAAGTTCTGCTGTCAACTCCAACAAGATTTTTTTACTCTACCCTACTTTCAACGCTCTATACATCATTTTAGCAGCTATAGTAAATAAAAAACCTTTGTTATTTTCTAGTGTGCTCATTACATTGGCGAGATGTGCCGTTACATCTTATCCACGCGCCCTTCGCCGACTGACACGCAGCATCAAGTGCGTACTGTATACGGCAACGGAATGCGTTCAGCTGTAAGTAATTAAATCAGAATCGAGGCCAAAATTGTTTCCACTGCAATCAAATTAAAAACATCTGTAATTAATGATTAAATAATATTTCCAGATTTGGAGCGATTTCGTAAAGCGGTTCAATATTAAAAGGGTTGTCGAGTTTTACGGTGCGACTGAAGGAAATGCAAATATTGGTAGGTTTAAAAAAAAATAAGCATCTATCGAAGAAAATTAATTTTATCGTTTCGTATCGTATTTGATTTGTGTAATAGTCAGAGAAGATGTTAATAGTGTTGTCTCTGTTTCAGTAAACGTAGATAATAAGACTGGAGCAATAGGATTCGTATCCAGAATAATCCCAGCGGTATACCCCATTGCAATCCTAAAAGTCGACGAAACTGGAGAACCAGTGAGAAATTCAAAAGGATTGTGTGTGGTAAGGAAAATTTACAAATATAATCTTGCAGCAGAAACAAGTTATAATTCTGGATTAACAATAAAATAATTTTACTTTCTCTTTTATTGGCTCAATAAATTAATTGGATTAAATTATATTTCAGCTAGCTAAAGCCAACGAGCCAGGCGTGTTTATTGGCAAGATAAAACCAAATAATCCTTCTAGAGCCTTCCTGGGTTATGTCGACAAAACGGCTTCAGACAAGAAAGTCGTCAGGGATGTGTTTACACATGGAGATTCTGCTTTTATATCAGGTGGGTACCTGATAGTAGATGTAGACACTTATTGTTTATAATTATACATTATATGTATCATGGGATCATACGTACAGAAATTTCATCTTCGTTATTAGGAAGTAGGTAGTTCTTAAATTTCCCTAAGTCTTTTTCCATAATAAGGCGACAATGCGTGATAGGAAGACAGACAGATAGGTACCTAGACAATGTTTTGAATTTAATATTATTAAGGGTTTTTCTATATAAATTTTGTGCTGATGCACGTTATTTCCATATTATTCTAGTAATTAATGTCGATGTAAAACCCTGTATCTAGGTTAAATATGCTGACTAAATTAAACAGCCATTGGGAGGGATCAATTATGGATATAATATATTATATCCTATTCAAGTACCTGCCTTTAATGGGCAGCTAGCTGCAAAATTGCAGGGTACGGTATGGTCGATGCCAATCACTACATACATAGTCTACAACAAAGTCGCTTTCTCTGTCCCTATGTCCCTATATCCCTTTGTATGCTTAAATCTTTAAAACTACGCAACAGATTTTGATGCGGTTTTTTTTAATAGATAGAGTGATTCAAGAGGAAGGTTTATATGTATAATATACATGCATAATATACTTAAAGATAACCACTAACCATTTTCCCGTGCGGAGCCGGGGCGGGTCGCTAGTTTGATATAAAAATTGATAGTTTCTTCGTTCGTGTACCCCAGGAAAAAGCATTATGGGACTGATGGTTTGTTATTGCAAACTATACTGAAAAACTGAAGTGCTTAATAATGTTAATATAGATCGACAATGATATTAGATCAGGTCAAAAGTCACCGCGCATAAAAGATTTTGGTTTAAGAGACTGCGGAGTTGCAAACCAAGAAGTAGACAGCCTACTTCTTGGTTAGCCTTACTTAGACTTATGCGGTTATTTTATCAACTCAGTGAAAGAATTTGTATACCATTGTGTCATTCTTTAAGTGATTATTTTGTATTTTCCAGGCGACATCCTAATATCGGACGAGCTGGGCTACCTGTACTTCCGCGACCGCACTGGGGACACGTTCCGGTGGCGCGGGGAGAACGTCAGCACCACCGAGGTGGAGGCCGCCGTCTCCAGGGTGGCCGACCAGCGGGACGCTGTCGTCTTTGGAGTTGAAGTATGTTACTACTGGTTTGCAATAACTTTACACCGGATCAGAAAAAGACACTGGCAACTCTAGAACATTATTACCTCAAGCTCAGAAAGTTTCTTAGGATGCGAACTTCATATTATGAGCACTTCTTACCCTGCTCCACAAGTTGTCGTATTTACGATATGGTTAGGGTCGCGGGAAGCCGCTGGTTGCGCGCAGCGCACGACCTTCTTTCTTATGGAAGACTATTAGAACAAAGATTTTACTAAAGTTAAAAGCTTTTTTCAATGAGTCTATTGCCAATAATAACGTAATAATCAGCTGTTTTAGTCCCTGAACGTTGACTAATTACCAAAATAATTATCCTCAGATCCCTAATGTGGAGGGTCGAGCGGGCATGTGCGGAATAGTTGACCCGCAAGGCACGCTGGACCTCGACAAGCTGAATAATGACATCAAGAAAGACCTGCCAAAGTACGCCAGGCCTATATTCATTAGGATCATGGAATCCGTAGACATGACAGGTAAGAACGAAATTTTAAGATTTTCTTTCCACATCGATCGAGTTGAAATTTATCCACCCGGCTGAGAAGTTTTTCTCGTAAAGGACAGCTTTTGTCAAATTCCTTTTTTTTTACAAATTAAGCAAAAAAAAATGCGCTTGTATTTGCACTATAAAATTTACGCATTTGTTTTAAAGCTCCAAAGATAATCATATAGTATTTAAAAATCTACAGAATTGTTATTTACCTATCTTTTTTTTTCAGTAGGTAGTTTTTTGTGTCTCCTGTAAAGATTTTTTGAAAGCATTAAAGTGGTTTTCTCAGCCGGGCGGGTGACGAAATGCGCTTGCTTCTGTACATTTTCAAAATCTCTAATCTAATCTGGATTTTAATAAAGAATTTTATCTATACGTAATTAGATGTTTTTCAACTATATGTAAAATGTTATTTGATAAATTATTGATTTGATGTTTCTTGTTGTTCCAGGTACTTTCAAACTCAGGAAAGTGGATTTACAGAAGGAAGGGTACAATCCTTCAGTAGTAAAAGATAAACTTTATTTCTTAGATCCAAAACTAGATAAGTATATTCCTATAGGACCCGAAGAATATGAAAATATTGTGTCTGGGGTTATTAGACTGTGATGTTAATTTATTTTTAATTAATTAAATTAGACTTAAGCCGACTGTTAAAGCTGTGAGACAAATCAATAAAAAAAAGCTTTTAGATAAATTTTGTATGAATGATGGAGATTCGTCCGAAATAAGTTGGAAGGAAGTACGGATTTACGTAAATCATTTTCAATGAAAATTTGTTATTTCTATATGAACTGTCGATTGTAAATCATCATATTTCATGCATTGAAATAATTTTACTAATCTGGAATTTTGTATGATCAGAAAAGTTATTTTCGATTAGATTTTAATTTTACTTTAAATCGAAATGTCCCGCCTAAATGACATTTTATTACATAAAGCCTAACCAAAAAAATAAAAAACCTGCGCTAGGGGCGCCACATTTCTATTTTTATGTTTATGGCAACAATTTTCATTATAACAATTAGTTCCATTGAAATTCCGCAATATGGCGAGGTTTTTTATTTCTCTGATCATTCAAAATATGGAGGTATTTTGCTAGTGCAGCATACATAGAAAAGTTGAAAAAGGTGCAAGTTGTAACTAGTAACTTCTAGATAGATAAATTATATTTATTTTTATTATTTGTAACCGCTTTAAAGGGAGCAATAATATTGTATGACTTTGTGTGCATACAGTAACTACTAACTAGCACAATCAAACTAAGATAAGACTACAACAGTGGCTCTACTCTACTTAGACCGTAAGTTATAAAGAAAGACTATGCAATATTGTCGTATGACAATAAATTTGTATTATTATTAAACCTTCAAGGGTTAACAGACGTAAGTAAAATTTTGTAAAATTGTTTTATAAAAATAGACATTTATAAAAAATGCTTTATGTGTTTTTTTAAAGAACTTGTTTGAATGAAAAAGTGACGTTGAAGCTGAAAAGAAAGCTAAGAAAAAAAAACTAATTTCTAACGTCCTTCCAAATACCACTTTTATTTTTCTATGAAATCAAGAGTATAAATAAATTCGAAAAACAAAACTCCATCGTGGTGGGGGCGGCGGCGGCGGCGGCGATCGCCAACCGCTACCGCGACACGCTCGCTCGGCTCCTTCCAGCCCGATTTTAACTTACGTTAGTAACTATTTTATTAATCTGTGGTCTCACCTATTCTATCTAACCAACTGATTTGGTTGTGGGTAGAGATTTTTTTTAGCAAGGGGCTTTTTGAAGTCAATGACCATTTTGAGGTCGATGACCTTTCAATGGGGCCACAGTGGTTTGGACCCCTATATAAAATTTCCAAAAAAGATCTAAGTCCCAGCTCCATAATATTTCCATTTATTTTCTAAATCCCAGCTCCATACTGCCCCCTTCGCTAACCGAATATCACAAATTCACAACTCAATAAGGTCATTATATTCAAATTCACATCTCAAATTAATCGATATCGATACAAACAAAGCGATAGGGCATCATCACTAGAATGTCATGTCAAAAAAAAAAAGAAATGTTTTGACGTTACGTTTGACGGATAGCATGCGTTCTAAAACTCTCATACAAGCTCTATTGTGCGGTGACCTTAATAATACTTACTATACTATGAGCACAGACATATAAGACGTTCCAGACTGAAGGTAATACGTAGTTATAGCTATACAGTCAGCTATATATTCCTGTCCCTTCCCAACCAAGGCCAACTGTATAAAAGCATCTCATTCTTTCACCTGTCACAACACTAACTCACTCAAAGACAAAAGTCAACGCGTAGCCAAGACGCCATTTTATAAGTGACAAGCTACATTCGGGGATTTGTGTTTACAATGGAAATAAGTTAGTAAAAGATAATAATCTGTTTAAATTATAATGGTGAAGTGTAGTGCATATCGTTGTGAAAGTGCAACATACAATAAAACACCGGGATTGACTTTTCATCGGTGAGTTTCAAGTCTGTTTCACTTTGTACTAGAAGTATTTGGTATTTCTTCATTATTTTTGTGATATTTTCGTTAATTTACCTAAGAATTTGTAAACATATTTACACAAGTAATTTATAATTTCCCAAAGTGTAAAGAAAACAAGTGAAAAGATAGTAAATTACGAAGCTGTCTAAATTTTGACATAATAAGTACTTAGTCATACGCTAAGGGTCGGATTAAGGAAAACGGCCTCAATGCTTCTAAATAAATTTCACTATACAATACTACTATTTACTTATAGTTGAACGAACATGTCAAGGTAATTTATATATATTTTAGTTTCGTATTAAAGCCGCACTACACTCTCCACAAAACTAGACGAGACATGGCCAATACGAGGGACGCACTTATGCGCAAGAGTGAGTGCGGTGTATTTGCATCTCATTCTAACGCATAACCTCGTCTCTTTCGGCTCTCGGGTTTTGTCGAGAGTGTAGTGGCGGCTTTAAGTAAGTAAACAGATCGTAATAATATATTATGTTCTTTTAGGTTTCCAAAGGACGAAAGCAATAGGGAGGCTTGGATAAGAAATGTAAGACTTCATGCTAATAGTCATCTCCAGGATTGGAATCCCAATTCATCAAGTGTGCTTTGCTCGAAGCATTTTGAAAGCCATTAAAATTTGTTTGATGTTGGTAGTAGCCGCAGAAGACTACGTTGCAAAGCAATACCTACCTAAGTATTACATAGATTTAAGATGTAAACATGTAGCGAAAGAATAAAACACTACAACTATATCGCAGAGAAATTATTTAAAAAATGTGGTTTTATTTCAAAATAAATAATTGTTTTGTGTATAAATAAATTAATAATTGTTAATGTGAATTTTTGCGTTTTATTATCCTTTTTGTGCATATATATATATATTTCATTGTTTCAAGTTTTCACTTTATTTTAACCAATTTACATCCAATTTTTACCGACTTAAAAAAAAAAGAGTCAATTTTATACATACCTACGTACTGTGATATTTTTAGTTTTTAGTTGATGATCTCTATCAAGGCTTTCCAACAAATATACAAAATTTGTTAGATGTCTGTTTGTTTGTATGTATACCTATGCCCGCACATATCTCCGAAACTAAAAGTTAGAATTTGATCATTCTTTTTTTATATTTATAGTACCTAGTATCAACAACATTCATAATTAGGTGATTAATTAGATTTTTTTTTATAATCCAGTTCTTCTGTATTTATTACCTCTCTATTTACTAGTGCCCGTTATGTAAGATTTTTTTTCTTAATTTACTAGGTACTGGAAAAGTTCCCATTGTTGCCATAAACATACACACACGTGGCGCCCCCAGAGCAGGCTTTTTATTTCTTTGGTTAAGAGTCGGGTTTTAATATTGGTTTTAATATATACGTAGGTATAAGTATTGAAATGACTGATCCCTTCATCCATAAATAATATAATGGCAATATAATACTTTAGGATTTACGTACATAAAAGTGGTTTTGGTATAACAGTGATACTTACGAATTTGACACGAATAGTTACGAATACGAATATTTATTTTTCTATATGATACCTAGATCCGCTCCATGTTTTTTAAAGCCTTCTATGTGTGTGTGTTGGACACTCTGAAAATAGTTTATCTTCAGTCTGGAACGTCTTATATGTCTGTGACTATGAGTAATATTTAATAATATAATTACACAAGAGCGTATAACATTTGCTTTCACGTAATTTTAAAAGTGATGTCGTTAGTTAAATAAAAAATAAATATTAGGAAGGAACAGACTAGATATTTTTTGTCACTTTGTTTGGAAGTTATAAACGTAACTCAAGTCAACATACATAACTACATAACCAACCACGAACGACCGAACCGAAAGAAAAACTGGTTATTCGAGTTTTACAACTTTTAACCTTTACTATAGGTTTTTATTATTTTTCTTCCACATCTGTAATACGAATACGTCATATGTATTGAGTAATCGTATTAGTTGCGGCCCTTAAGTTGTATCAATCGCATGATACACAACTGCGTCCACGAATTCGGTGAATGTTTAGCATTGCACTTTCCCAGTCACCAAAGAGGAGAGCAGTCCACCGCATTTCGTGGAGGAGGCTAGTCGCGATGTTGATTATTGGGGCCGCCGCCGCAGCGGCTTTCGTCGCTACTTGGTTGTATCTAGGCTTTCTCTATACTACCGCACTTTCTATTGTTCTTGGTGTATTATTTCTACTAGTGTTTTATCCAAGATTTTGTTACGTTTTTGCGAAGACATGGCAGCGAGATCTTTAGTAAGTAAATATTCTATCATTACATCATAAAAAAATCTTTAATTATAATGTAAAATTAAGTGACTCGGTCAGAGTCCGTTCAACTCTAACAAGCCCTTCATTGTTCATTTAAAAATTAAACTTTTTGCTGGCCTATCTGACTAACTACACCTGTGTCGCATAGTCAGTTATATTGTTTATACAAAGAATTTAAATGCAGTACTTAGCCTTATTCTTAAAATCAAAATCTCTTTCTAAATTACTGTCTGCTTTATAATTAATGTAATGCTTTGATTTGTTTCAGTGCTTTGTCTTGCTACATAAGAATTCTATTGACAACACACCTATATTCCCGGAAGAACTGGTCTATCCCTGATGTGTTCCACAATACAGTACAAAAACACCCCAATAAGCCTTGCTTCTTATTCCACGATGAAGTGTGGACCTTCAAAGAGGTTCGTATTACCTTTTTTAAATATAATTATATAAAATAGGTTGCCTGGAAATTGCTACTCAGCAATGAGACCACGTAAGTGTACTCTTTTTATCCTTTGTGCAAATTATACTGTGCTGGTTTTTGTAGTGTTAAATAAAGTATGTTTTATTCTATTCAAAAATGACATACAGTAACACAATATTTTTTTTTATTTGCTGATTCTAAAAATTATAAATATAAAACTAGTAATGTGTAGGTTTTATATAACATTAATCAATCAGAGCCTAATGAATTTAGTTATCTAAAAACTATAATATGTCCCTTTCAAGTTTTTATGAATGAAAAGGAACAGGTGATAATGAAACTATAATATGTCCCTTTCAAGTTCTTATAAATGAAAAGGAACTTAAATTTAGAGAAGTTAAACATCAATTTTACATGTAGTTCGCACAAGTTTAGCAGGCATGCAAAAACATCCCACTTAAAATTAAACTGAAATGACATCTGCACTCTTATTTTAAATATTATTCATTCAAAATTATATTTATTTATATCCCATCCTTTTCAATTTCCATATGAATAAAAAAGACAAAGAACTTAAATTTAGTTTATCAGCCACACCAGAACTGAGCCCACTAATATGAATAAAGAAATATACCTACCTAGCCACTCCATTATTTGTATATAAAATCACTGTTCTTTAAATTGTTTATTAGTTTTTGAACAGATGATATCTAAATGCATATAGTACTTGTGAAAATATGTAATTAAATTATATCTGTTTCATATTTTACTCTTTTTACCTAATATAGCCTAAATAGCGAGTCAAAATGAATTACGTATTTTTTTTAAACAAAAATTGCGCGACCTAAAATAAGCGGCTCACGATTAAAAATTACGCTCGTTCGGTTGAGGCCTATTCAAAAATTAGTCTGAAGAAGTTGCTGTTGGATGCTTTTCAAAATATATGCAAAATAAATAACCATCGTTTCAGTTGAGATAAAAATAAATTCTATTTATGAAAAAGCTAACTATGCATTTAAATATGTACAGAATGTTCTATTGTTTCTTTATGTGCTATGTTTTTATTATTTAAGTATCTCTGGTGATAATATCCTGAGTATGTATAGGTAGGTATTTATTTATAGTTATTATCACACTGATGTCAACTTCATTGTGCCAGCTGTATCATTCATGAACAACCTTTGATCTGTAAATAATACAGAAAAACTGTACTTATAGTTTGCTCTATGATTTAGCATTACTATTGAATTTATTGTATTTTTTTGTCATGGATGAGTGGCATAATGTGTGACGTTGACTACCTACCTGGATATCACTATAATATAATGAAACAGTTTTTGAAAAATTATAAGATGAATATTTTTTAGTATATAACTTACTTAACTTACTTTGCTTTAATTTTAAATAAAAATCAGGTAAAATGAATGTAATACAGTTACAGGATATAAATCTACCTAACATATTGGAAATAAAACAGTTTTCAAGAACCAAGAAGTATTTAAATAAAATGTTTTCCAAATATACCTGCTTTGCTTATCTATAACTAATTCATAATTTATGCATCAATCTTCAACTTATTCATATAAAATAATTATTTACATGAAGTAAACTAATATTTTCTAAATAACTCACGTCTTGTTAGTGTTCTAACGATGGCAGCCAAGGTCGATTATATTACGTTACGACACGTATTATGCAAGCTTCCTTAAAACAATAACCGGTATTAATCGTTGAATGAGAAACTTAGACCGGTTATTTAAAGGAGCGGACCCACTGATGCGGGAAAGTGCGGGCTGCGGGACTGAATCCCAGTTCACATGAAGCCTGTGACATAGATTGCGCCCTCTTTCTATGGGATAGATAGCATATAAATTTTGTAGCATATAAACCTATACAATTTTCCGAATTTACGACGATGACGCGACGGCGGCAGAGGCAAAATGAAATAAGGAAATGAATTAATTAACATGCTCCTAAATTCTACTTATTGCATATGTCTATTTTCATTTTGCCTCTCAAAGAAAAAACATGTAGGGATTTATTATATTTGTTTTAGAGATGTCAATGTCGACTTTTGATCTTCCATACTTATAAAATATTGAATTGAAGATTTGTTTGTTTTCATTAATTTACACAAAAATTACTTCAATCGTCCTGCACTATTGCCTTTGTTTTTTTTTAATTTTACACATTTCCGCTCCTTTTCTGTTTTCAATAAAACGAAAAAGAGAATTTATGTTTAGCGCGCAACCGCTTAAATCGAGGCCAGTTGATTAGGTGCAGCTAATTCAATTCAATTTCTTATCATGGAATGACGTTTACTTCTTGCTTCTCTTTTCTTAGTCAAATCGCCATAATATGCACATAAGTGTCACCTCATTATAATTACAAAAATATGAGTAGGTCTATTGAAAATTAAAAGTGATGTTGGATAATGACCACATTTGAAATTAGAATGTATTTTTTTTGGTTTATTTTTATTATTTTTTTAAGGTGGAAGACTTCAGTTTGAGAGTAACAGCCGTTTTAAGATCACAAGGCGTAAAGAAGGGCAACATCGTAGGGCTTTTGTTGAACAATAGCCCCCAATTGCCTGCTATGTGGCTAGGCATCGCTCGCCTAGGCGCTATCACCCCACTCATAAACATCAATCAGAAGGGAAAGGCTCTTGTACACTCTATCAGTGTAGCTAAATGCGATGTGCTCATATTCTCAGACGAGTATCAATCAGGTAAGTTCAAACATACGAAAAAGAGGTTTTGGTGTCATATAATTTTAATGTTGCAACAAATACCAATCAAACTCGTGAAAATAGAACATCGTTGTTCCTTCCATATCATCTTCAAATACGATTATTTATTTATTTAATACTATATACGACAACGGTCTATACCTGCCCACTGCTGGACTAAGGCCACTCTTTTGGTTAGGAGATGATGCCCTCCCTCGCGTGAAAGAGTAACAGACATACATCAATCCATACAAACTTTCGCGTTTATGATATTAGTAGGATTTGGTCGCGACGGTTTATGTTATGCCAAGAATTACACGACTCGGTCTATTCGTTTGTGGCACTTCTAAATATTCATTACAGCTACGTAAGTGCGTATAAGTATTACGGTACCTACGCAATGGACAGTTGAATAGCAAATTATGATGATTCGACAAAAGGGAATAGAAAATGTACTCTAATCTTAAATGTTTGTAATCTATACTTGCGATTCTTGGCGCTTGGTGTGTCGCGCTAAGCCAGTTGAGATTACCCCATAAAGTAATTTTGTAAAACAAATACAAGTTAATTAATAAAAATGTTTGTATATTTCCAGCCGTGCAAGACGTAGCTAGTGATCTGAGTCCAAATCTAAAGCTATTCAAGTTTACCCATCGGCCGCTGCACGCTGCGAGTGGAGCTAAGCACGCGGCAGGCGATGCCGTAGCAGACTTCACAGCCCTGCTTGAGAGCACCCCCCCCGCGCCCTGGACCCTCGCCGACGGAGATGGCTTCACTGGGAAACTACTGTACATCTACACGTCCGGGACCACGGGCCTTCCGAAAGCAGCCGTCATTTCCAACGCGAGGTAAACACCGCCGAGTGATTTTATGCTTTAATGTGAAGCGATTATGAGATATGTGAGGTCGACGTACAGCCGCTAGATAATTACTTACGCCGCTGCTAGCTGGTGCACTTGTTTTTTTGTGTTGTGACGCAGATTAGAGTTATGGACCACAAGTTGGAAGTTAATGATATTTTAAATGCCACTCCTTACCTTGGAATCTGTGTGAATTCGGGTTGGCCTCTTCTGTCTGTGTTTGCACGTATGAATGACTTGTAGTAATTTTGTTTTCCCACACACTAAAAGAAAATGTAAGTAAGTTGTTGTCTTCCCGCGGCTACGCCCCGTTGTTTTTCGACTTTTCCATAGAATTTTTTAACTATCCCCCGGGAACTCTTTAATTTTCCGCGATTAAAAGTATCCAAGATATTGACCGGGGATATAAGGTACCACCAGATGCAAAATTTCATTCAAATCAGTCCAATAGTTTCGGAAATTAGCCCTATACGGGTAAAGAGAGAAACAAAAAAAAAAATGTTCAATATAGATTCTTTCCCTGACTCGGTGTTTACAATTTTTTTTCTATGTACTACGTACAGATTTTCGCCCTCTACAGCTTTATTATTTTATCACTACATACTCTTAGTATAAAATAAAGTCGCTTTCTCTGTCCCTATGTCCCTCCCTATGTCCCTTTGTATGCTTAAATCTTTAAAACTACGCAACGGATTTTGATGCGTTTTTTTTTAATAGATAGAATCACTCTATCTATTCTTTTTTCAAGATTCTATTATCAAGAGGAAGGTTTATATGTATAATACATGCATAAATATACTTAAGGATAACCCACAATAACCATTTTCCCGTGCGGAGCCGGTGCGGGTCGCTAGTTATATTATAAATTGCACAAAATTCATTTACAGAACACATTTATATTATAATATGATTTCGGGTGGAAATATTTTTTAACTTACTAGTCTCTTGACTGTATGTAAATTGAAGCCGAATAAGTGCATTCATTCATTAATTCATTCATATATTATAATTCGTACAAAAACGCACAATGGAAAATATGACGCTATAAGTTTGTTTCCTAAAATTTTCCATGAAAAATATTGTTTTGACATTTCCTAAAAAGAAGCTCAATTGACTAACCAGTCAACATTCCTGTTTAATTTGCAATAATAAGTCTTAAATAGTTCAAAATAGCTCTAGCTAGACTAAGTTGTGTATTGAAGACTAAGGAGTGATTTCCTGTACAGAGGAAGTGGGGTCTCTTCCTCTAGCGTCTTTCGAGCTTCGTCGTCATGCCAGCGTCCGCGTCCGTCTGTTTCACTCGCTCTAAGAATTGTATCCGTGACACTCAAAAGGGGTTGTGGGGGGTCTCCGAGATATTTTATTTTCAAGACAATCGACGTCAATGTCAATATCCCTATCCGTCAGTTGAAGAAAGATCCATTAAAATTAAAGCTTCTTCAAATCTATTGCTGACCTTTTCTATCTTGTTGACAGCGATAGATTTAACCTTTTAACCGCCAAGCATATTTTCTAAGAACTTGCTCCCACCGCCAGCCATAGAAACAAAATCTGTATCAATCAGTCAAAACATAAGTCTTATTTATGAGACGGTGGCGTTGTGAGCACGATTTGGTAAGTCTTATATTTCAGACCATGGCGGTTAAAAGGTTAAAGAAGCTTTAACTTTAATGAACCTTTCTGCAACTGACTATATTTGTATGGCAGGTTCGCGTTCATAGCGGCGGGTCTGCACTTCTGGCGGTTGAAGCGAGACGACGTGATCTACTGTCCCCTGCCGCTGTACCACACTGCAGGCGGCGTCATCAGCGTGGGGCAAGCGCTCATGTTCGGCTGCACGGTCGCCATCAAACACAAGTTCTCCGCTTCGCAGTACTTCCCCGATTGCGTCAAGTATAAGGCCACGGTGAGCTCCAGAAAAGAACTACATTCTTCACTCTGTACATGACTTACTTATCGTATGGGTTTTGAAGTTAACCTCAGAAACCCTGTAATCACTACAGCCGTAGATAGTTCCCGAGCTCAACAGATGTACGTGCCTTCTGAAGTAATGAATCATCTTTCTTTTTTCGAACAAACTCACAAAGAGATATATTTTTTCGAAAAGTACCCCACCGGGATTCGAACTCGGAACCAATGTGCTTGAGTAGTACGTTTGATCACGTTTACTTTACATCTTAAAAGTTACACATTGCGTTTTACCACTCGGGTACCTACGGAGGTAGTTACCTCCATTACAACAGCGAGGGTGAAAAACCGAGCATTACAGTTCGGCAACTGTTTTATAACAGTTTGTAACATTTTTTTTAATACAGTTGCTCAAAAAGTGGCGTATTGCAGGGAGGTATAGCGTTCGGGAAGTGGGCTATTACACACTCGTGCTTTTTTTTTACCTTTCCCGCACTCGTGCGTTTTCTTTCCCAACTGTCAAAATAATGTCTATTAACCTACTTAAACTATATAAAAACCAACCATGAAGTTTTTACTAAAAAAAATCATAAAAGTTTTTATGATTCAAGCAAATACGTATATTTCTAAAAAGGAGCTACTAATTTGTTTCAATATCAGATTTAATTATTTGATTAAATGAGTTAGATTAGGTTTCATCATTTCATCACATTAAACATTTTCATTTCATATCAATATAAACATTCTACTGAAGACTTGGCTGTATGGGCATAGTGCTCTTTGCATACCAGAATGGGTGAAGAAAAAAGTTAGTTGAGTTTATTGTTTTTATTATTTTATATTTTATTAAATTGCTTCATTTTTTCGCAACTGTATTAAAAATAGTCGTTCAGTACACGTGCGGAACCGTCATTGCAACTCGTTCCGACTGTCTGCCCTCGCTTTCGGCTGCGCCTCGGCTCGGGTACACATTTGTCGGAACTCTTTGCAATGACAGCCTTTCCGCACTTGTAATGAAATATACTT
Source organism: Teleiodes luculella (assembly GCA_948473455.1). Taxonomy (NCBI): domain Eukaryota; kingdom Metazoa; phylum Arthropoda; class Insecta; order Lepidoptera; family Gelechiidae; genus Teleiodes; species Teleiodes luculella. Next base: position 6,365,149 of record OX419584.1, read on the forward strand.
TATTTGCTTGCAAGTAGTAGCCTTACGCCCCTATGTGTTATTCTGATGTATAAACTATATTATTGTAAAGTTAAATTAAAATTCATTCAGTAGTTTTTGACTGAAAGAGTAACAAACATCCATCCATCCGCGCAAGTTTTCGCGTTGATAATATTAGTGGGATGAAGGTGTATGTGTGTCAATCGTAGTTTTTGTTGTCCACTTAGGTAGCGCACTACATCGGTGAGATGTGTCGCTATGTGCTGGCCACTCCGCCCTCCCCGGCCGACACGGCGCATAGCGTGCGCGTCATATTCGGCAACGGACTGCGCCCCCAGGTACGTTACTTCTTCTTCTTCTTCACATTTACAAGCCCCGCTCTTGTCGGTGAAGTCTACGCCGCTCTGTTCTGCCTTCCGTCCTCTGTTTGATCTCCTGATACGATAGGAGAAAATCGGCTGGACGGAAAGGAAAAGCAATGAAGTATTACAACTTTTTTGAGGATTATTGCAAATAGAAGGGGGAAGATGCTGGGTCACCTGATACGACACGACGATTTTGTCAAAAACGTAATTTAAGGAAAGATAGGAGGGAAAAGGAAAGGACGACCTAGCCTAGACGAACATAAATAGACCAAATTAAGAAAGGAATAGATGTAGTATTGTATCAGGAGATCAAACAGGTACGTTACACATCATACTATTTCAGGGTAGCAATTGGGTACAAGACTATTCGAATTTAATTATTTTACTCTATGTAGGAAGTTCTCGGGTTCAAGTTCTCGGCACGCACCAATGTGTTTTCGATTTTCGGAAACATAATGTACGTTTATTCGACGCTCTTACGGTAAAGGAAAACATCGTGAGGAAACCTGCACACACCTGCGAAGAAATTCAAAGGTTGCGTATAAAGTTGACCAACCGCATCGGGCCAGCGTGGTCAACTAAGACCTATTCACCCTAAAAATATATGAGCTGTTAACACATGTAGGAAATGCACCGACTGAAATTATTCGTGTACAATCTTTAGAAATATTTTCTTATTAATAATATTACTAAATAGGAAATGAGAGAAAATTTTTACAAAATTAGTAATACTTCTTTTATGATAAACTAAGAATAAAATTTAAACTCATTGAACTTAACTCATTATCATTTACGATGCAAATAGATTAGCAACCGCGTTCAATCACACTTTACAATGACTGGGGTCAATAAATGCCACTGAAATGAATTATTCAAAAGTTGGTGCGAAAATAAATACTACAGTTTAATTTTATTACTTTGATCTCGCCTCTTGACAGACAGAAAACATACTTTCATCACATCCACCACGCATCACAAAATATCATAATGGCGGTCGACAATCATTGAAGCCGACGTTATCATACGCTGTGTTTACAAACTGTTTTAATCACATTTATCGCTCTGTTTCAATTGAATCCTGCAGCTCAAGCAAGTACTTTTTGAACAATTTAAAACAATCTGATGAGTATGTAAAGGTGTTGTAATTTTTATTCTTTTTGGCGCTTTGGCGTATTTAGTTAGAACTTCGTCTTTTCATGTCAATTTGGTAATTGAGTATCAAACCACTACTCAACGATTATAACATTGTACAAAATCTCTTGTGTGTGTGTGTATATATTGAAACACATTTAACAGGACAAGAAATAGGTCATAGTTAGAGGAGAGACATCAAAGACATACGATATTTGAACTGCAAAGAAAGCAGCCAAATTGAAACCAAGCCTGTTTAAGTACTTCCACGTTAACCAGGCTAGGTTATATCGAGCAGGGAAGCTCTCTGTTATCTCATGAGGCGACCAACGAACTAACCAACTTCAGTGAATGTGTGTGTGTGTATGTGTGACACGCATCACATATACACACACACACATTCTTAGCGTGTCTAAGTACACTTACACTTCGTTACAAGTAAAGCGCAAGTCGCGAGTGAGATAAAAATGCCGTAACGAAATGAGCCATGTTGTGGGATATCTCTTCGTCCATATTTATTACCAATCAAGCTGATAAGGCATCGCCGTCTAATGGAAGAACCCCTGGATCTAAAGACACTGATAAATTTACGCTGTATCAACCTCGTTTCAGATCTGGAAAGAATTCGTAAAGCGCTTCAACATCCAGCACGTGGTGGAGTTTTACGGCGCGACGGAAGGGAACGCTAACATAGTGAACAGCGACAACACGCCGGGAGCCATCGGCTTCCTGTCGCGCATCATCCCCTCCGTGTACCCCATCGCCATCGTCAAGGTGGATCAGGACACAGGGGAACCTGTTAGGGACTCTAATGGACTTTGCCAGGTGAGTAGATTATAAGTTACTAGCTTTCCGCCGAATGAGGCATTTTCCCGCGGTTAAAGATAGCCTATGTTACTTAGGGTGAATGTAGCTTTCTAATGGTAAAAGAATTTTTTAAATCGGTTCAGTAGTTTTTGAGTTTATTCATTACAAACACACACACACACAAAAATACAAATCTTTCCTCTTTATAATATTAGTATGAAGTATATTTTTTCTGTACTGATATTATCGTCACTGAATCAATGCCACTATCACAGGCCTCTGCAGGATTATCTCTTAATTGCTTGGTATCGGCTGATTCCCCACACTTGGGTGGTTAGTTGTGGTTTAGGTGAAAGATATTTAGGTTATATTCGTTTTAGTCGCCTCGTACAACATCGTTATTGTTGGACAGGTCAAAAAATCCGTGGCCCGAAGGCCTAAAACTAATAGTACCACAGATGCTGTGTACAGATTGTCGCATTCCACCCCGCTGCCGCCGTACTGAGACGCCATTACGTCTTTACTGTCCCTTTCTCACTTTTTTCAAGTGTTAATTGCATCATCTATGGAAAGTATTCTTGTAGGACAGTGGTTCTTAACCTTATAGGCATGAGGGACCATTTTACCAAACTTCTGTTTTGCCGGGGAACACTGTAGTGTAGGCGCATGTACGTAAAGTCATAGCTAACGTCACAGAAACGTGATGGGACCTTGAACAGGTCGATAATCCCAGGTTCATAGATAAACGACAACACCGTGACGACATCGTTACGTGTGACCCAATTAACTAGAAAAATACTGTTCTTTTTATCAAGGTTAACCCACGACATGTTTTCGTCACCTATGACTAAGAATGCACTAGATCTTAAGCTCTATATAAACCCTGTAATTATTTGGAATAATTCAGTTCATCTTCCGGCATCAAACAGTGTTTTACTCTCTACCTAAACCCCGAACATCTCATGGCGACCCTTAGCCAGGCCACTGCTTTCTGGCAGTGCTGGTTCCGCCTGGGTTCCGAGCCAAGTGTTTCAGTATAAGTTTCGCGAAGTGATAAAAGTGTAAAAATAAAATAAAATGAAGAAATTAAAATAAAACGCGAAATAAAACACTTGTAAAAAATTTAAGGCCGAAAAATAAAATGAAAAAACAATAACAAAAACTAAATAAATAATAATAAAAAAAAAAACACCAACATGGGCAGCACTTCGACAAAAACGAAATCGGCGAAGGAAGAAATTATAATTGCACAAAATGGTGTTAGCAATAGTGCAGGAGCCACACAATCGCAGTCACAGATATCATCAGAATATATGCCGACTATGAATTTAATGATTACGGCTATAAGTGTTATGGTAGCTATCATGTTCTTCTACTTTATATGGAAGAAAATACATAAGTGCCTAACAAAGAAGATAGAGCGACAGGCTGTTGCTGTAGGTATGCGGCGTCGTATATCAGTATAACGTCGTATATCAGTATAAAGTCGTATATCAGTATAACATTTAACAAGTGAGCAGTGCATAGTGATGTGAAACGTGTACAGGTGCGACGAAATCGAACAATAAAACGAGTCGAGCAACGAACAAACGATGTAAGTTAGAAAAATTGTATAATTAATCGTGCTCGAATATATATATATATATTTGTAAAAGTACCTAAATGTAACGAATAAATGACAGAAGTTAAAGAAATATATGAAAAAATATTAGAAATACAAATTCAATTAAGAAAGTTAGGTCCAAGTCGTAGGTTTAGTGCGGCTGGAAAAGAAAAATTTGTAAAAGCGAAAAAGTTGTATGAGCAATACGAAACATACATAGAAACGTGTTGTGAAAAATTAGAAAGCTCAGAAATTTCAGTCAAAGATACGGAAATTATAGATTTGTATGTAACTAAAATAGAAGAAGTTTATGCTAAAATAAAACAATACGAAACTGAAGAGATAATCATGTCTACAAAACAAGACTTTGATTTGAAAACAGCGGCATCTTTGCTGCCTGTTATGGACAATTCGGATCAAGTTACACAACAACTCATAGATGCGATCGAATTGTATTCAACTTTAATAAAAGATAGTGATTGTCAAACTTTAATCACTTTTGTTTTAAAAACAAGATTATCTCACAGTGCAAAGTTAAGGTTAGCACAGACATACACAAATGTAACACAATTGGTGGATGAAATGAAAACACATTTATTAGTACGAAAATCAGACATTGCTTTACAAAAACAAATGCAACTAGCCAGGCAAGGTCATAAAACTGTCGAACAGTTTGGACGTGAATTAGAAGAAATTTTTGTCAATCTTACCATATCACAAGCCAACGGTGATTCAAAATCGTACGATGTGTTAAAACCATTAAACGAAAAACAAGCAATCAGTAGATTTGCAGACGGATTGAGAAATGAAAAACTAAGTACAATTATATCAGCGCGTGGTTACAAATCCTTAAAGGATGCTATCCAAGGAGCAAAAGATGAGATAATTACCATGACTCCTACTGCTTCCACTTCAGAACAAATGTTGTATGCACGGAAATATATTTACAGGAAACCTTTCCGAGGAAACTTTAGAAAGCACTGGAATCCTCGCCCACAAACACAAAGAAATCCGAGGCCAGTATATTATAACACTAATAGAGGTAGTTTCCGGGGCAATACAAATTTACGAAATCAAAATAGATTCGGAAATAAGAATACGCGTTTTGTACGACAAAATAGAAATCACATGAATCTAGCACAAGAATCTTTAGATTCATATGACGATCCCATTGAGATGGATCAAAAATTTTTTCGAGGCTAACGAATACATCTTAACGTATAGCAATATGAACTCAGCCCAATTTACTGTAAATGGACGTCAATATACATGGTTAATAGATACAGGTGCATCGTTAAGTGCAATAAGACGCGACGTAGCATTAGCAACAGGCGAGTTCATAACACCACAAATAACACATATAAACGGAATAGGAGGAACAATAACATCAAGTGGATGCATATGTTTACAACTAGCGACCCGCCCCGGCTCCGCACGGGAAAATGGTTATTGTGGCTTATCCTTAAGTATATTACGCATGTATTATACATATAAACCTTCCTCTTGAATCACTCTATCTATTAAAAAAAACCGCATCAAAATCCGTTGCGTAGTTTTAAAGATTTAAGCGCACAAAGGGACATAGGGACATAGGGACGGAGAAAGTGACTTTGTTTTATAATATGTAGTGATTAAAACATAAAAATAATTATTTTAATCACGATTTCCACGTATTTCAACGTTTGCCATTAAATATAGATGGAATAATAGGACAAGACTTTCTAATTAAATACAAATGTTTACTTAATTTTGAAAATGAAACAATAACTTTAAGTCAAACACAAGGAAAAGTGATAACAATACCATTAAAGTTATACACGTTAAGTAAAAAACATGCAAGGTCATCCTATATCAAGTTACCGGCTAGGACAGAAACAATAATAAAGGTACCGACCACAATGAAGGAAGATTGTGTAATATTATCAAGCGAAATTTGTGAAGGAATTTTTGTTGCAAATACAATAACTAAAAATGTAAATGGTGAAATATCAGTGAAAATATTAAACACACGAGAAGAAGAAGTAATTATTAATCGTTTCACACCGGAAATAAAATCATTAACTGACTATCATTGTTATTCGTTCGAGAAATGTACTAACAATGCAGACAGAGTAAAACGATTATTTTCGATTTTAAATTTAAAAGAATTAAACAGCGAAGAACAAACTTCAATAGCCAACATATGTGCGAAGTTTGCAGATATTTTTCATTTACCGGGTGACAAATTAAATACAACAAATCTTTATGAGCAAAAAATACATTTAAAAGAAAATGCAGTACCAGTTTATAGTAAACCATACCGTTTACCACAATCACAAAAAGAAGAAATTAACAGACAAATACAACAAATGCTAGAGAACGATATAATAGAAGAATCACAATCAGAATGGTCGAGCCCAATATTATTAGTACCAAAAAAAGAAGATGCAAGTGGTCAAAAGAAATGGAGAATTGTAATAGATTACAGAAAAATAAATGAACGGATAGAAAATGATAAATTTCCTCTACCAAATATTACTGAAATATTAGATTCCCTTACAGGAGCGATGTATTTCAGTACACTAGATTTAAATCAAGGATATTATCAAATAAAATTAGATCCACAAAGTAGGAAATACACAGCATTTATTGCAGATAAACATTACCAAATGAAACGCTTACCAATGGGATTGAAAACAAGCCCAAGTGCTTTTAGCAGAGCAATGACTATAGCTATGTCAGGATTAAATTACATGAAATGTATTGTATATTTAGATGATATTATAGTAATGGGAAGAAATTTAGAACAGCATAATAAGAATTTGATTGATGTTTTCACAAGGTTACGAAAAGTAAATTTTAAAGTAAATCCATTAAAATGCAACTTCTTACGAAAAGAAATATTATATTTGGGACATGTTGTAACGCCTGAAGGTATAAAACCAGATCCAAAAAAAATTACAGCAATACAAAACTATTCAGTTCCAAAAAACACAGATGAAGTTAGAAGATTTGTAGCATTTGCAAATTATTATAGAAAATTTATACAAAATTTTTCAAAAATAACACAGCCACTAAATAATTTATTGAAAAAGGATGTAGAATTTGAATGGAAACAAGAATGTGAGCAAGCTTTTGAAAACCTCAAACAATCAATGAGTAATCCGCCATTATTACAATATCCAGATTTCTCAAAGGAAAATGAATTTATTATACATACAGATGCATCAGGAATAGCTATAGGATGTGTATTATCAAATGGAAATGGATTACCCGTAGGCTACGCAAGCCGACCACTTAATAAAGCGGAAAGAAACTACCCAACCATAGAGAAAGAGTTATTAGCAATCGTTTGGGCAGTAAAGTATTATAGACCATATTTATACGGACGAAAGTTCAAAATCATAACAGACCATCGCCCGCTTGTATACTTGTTTAATATGAATAATCCATCGAGCAGACTGACAAAATTTCGTTTGTGCCTAGAAGAATACGATTTCACGGTAGTATACATAAAAGGAAAGGATAATGTAGCTGCAGACGCGTTATCCCGAATAGAAATTACCAGTGATGAATTAAAAATGGAAAACAGGCATGTAATGTCAGTAATGACTAGAGCTCAAAGGAAACGGCTAAATGAACAAAAAATAAGCCAAAACACGGAAAATAAGGTCTCTGACTACGAATGGACTGATCATCCAAAGATAGTAGAGATACTTAAAAGACCAAATAATATACCAGAATTAAGCTTTAATGAGCGAGACTACAGTAAAATCTGTGCACAGAAAGATCATGTAAGTAGTCGAAATAAAATTCTCGTATATTCACAAAAAATGCAGACAATGTGCGTAAACCCTGATTCACGATCGCGTACGAAACGAGCTTTCTTCGTGAATGAATTAGATCAGTTTAGTAAGACACTAAATATAAAGGAAGTATGTATAATACGTAATGAAGACACCGTAAGTGTAATAAAAGAGTTAACTCAGTTTATAAGTAATTGTAAAGGACGGTCCGGACCACGATTATGTATATTAAGAGGTGTCAAAAGAATAAATAATATAGATGATAGACGCGTCATATTAAATGATTTTCATATATTGCCAAGTAGCGGTCACGCAGGCATACGAAGAATGATAAATAAAGTAAAACGTTATTATTATTGGCCAGGCATGGATAAAGATATATACACTTTTGTAAAACGTTGTGAAAAATGCCAAAAGCAAAAATTTAATAATTATAAAAGGCAACCAATGTGTATAACAAGTACGGCAACTACAGCTTTTGATAAAGTATACTTGGATATAGTAGGTCCACTTACCAAGGATATTAATGGATATAGCTATATATTGACACTTCAGTGCGAGCTCACGAAGTATGTCGAAGCGTATCCACTACTAAATAAGGAAAGTGAATCAGTTGCAAGAGCATTTGTAGATAATTTTATATTAAGATATGGTATACCAAGAGAAATTGGTACAGATAGAGGAAGTGAATTTATTTCAACCACCATGCGTGATGTGTGTAAAATATTAAATATAAGTCAATTGCAATCAACTGCATATCATCATGAAACCTTAGGATCATTGGAAAATTCACATAAAGCGTTAGGAGCATTTTTAAGAATACAAACTGATAACCAGGCTCATAAGTGGAGTGATTGGTTACAATATTGGTGTTTCTCGTATAACACATCCGTACATACAGCTACGGAATATACACCTTATGAACTTGTATTTGGGAAAATATGTAGAATACCGAGTAATATTAATACTAATGTAGAACCAGTGTATAATTTTGATTCATATCCAATAGAATTAAGGTATAGATTACAAAAATCCCAAGAGGATGCTAGAAATAATTTACTAATGTCAAAGGAAAAAAGAAAAATAGTTTATGATAAGAAATGTAATCAAATTAATTATAAGATAGGGGATTTATTACTTGTAAAAAAAGAAAATAGACATAAGTTGGATTCAGTGTATATGGGACCTTATACGGTACTCGAAGACCAAGGTGTAAATGTTAAAATATTAATATCAGGAAAAGAATATGTATTACATAAAAATAGAACAAAACTATATGTAATGTAAAAAAAAAAAAAACACTTACCAATAAAAAAAGATGCAGCAGCATAACACAATTAAAAAAAAAAAAAACACTAAAAATAAACTAGACTAACATTTAAAACTAAAAAAAAAAAAAAAATAATAATAATAAAAAAAAAAAAACCTTAAAACATATTTAACAATTCAGCAAATAGAGTATCTTCATTAGAAAACTCCCACGTGAACCACCAGAAAAGTTCGCTAGGCGACTTGTTACACCCGAACTGCAGGTGCCGACCGTCCGGCAACGTAATGTCCATCTCCGACTGCAAAAGCAGCCACCGGTCGACACTCATGCCGTATGGACACAGCAGATAGTGTCCGAGGGGGGCATCGAAGCAGGCCAAAAACACCGGCGTCGCGAATGGCCCACGATATTTGATAGTAGTATAGAACAATTGCACCCCGTGCGTGTAACTAAACCACAGGCACCTTTCGTGCACAGTGGATAGTATCAATTGGGAAGACATTTTTTTTTATTTATTTTAAAAGAAAAGGGAAAGAAATTAGAATTTTAAAAAAACAGGAACCTTCAGTCACGAAAGACAGTAAGCGAATGATAAATTAATTTAGAACAAGACATAACTTCTAATGAAATCAGAAACTATCTCAAAACAATGCAACAAGCTTCTGACGAGCACTACCAAAAAAGGAGCTCCATATTCCTTTACAAAATGCAATCCAGGAATGCGCGATGCTTCAATTACAAACACAAACAATAAACGGGCGACAGATCAACTAAGATATTTCATACCAATAATATTCAGAATACTAGAGATAAGTTATAATATTTCTATAGTTTTTAAAGAAATAATACTTAAAAAAAAAAAACCCTTTAGAATAATTAATTGTGTAATCCATAGATATAATAGAATAAAAAAAAATGTATAAAACATAAAAAGTATAAAAAAAAAGCATGTAATCAAATTAGAATAAGTAAATATGTAATCAATATGTAAACATGTAATCGTCTAGAGTAAGCAAATTTTTATAAAAATTATGTAAACAATAGCCAAAAATTAAATCTGTAAATTTTTGTCTCAAAAATTAGGGGGGTGATGTAGTGTAGGCGCATGTACGTAAAGTCATAGCTAACGTCACAGAAACGTGATGGGACCTTGAACAGGTCGATAATCCCAGGTTCATAGATAAACGACAACACCGTGACGACATCGTTACGTGTGACCCAATTAACTAGAAAAATACTGTTCTTTTTATCAAGGTTAACCCACGACATGTTTTCGTCACCTATGACTAAGAATGCACTAGATCTTAAGCTCTATATAAACCCTGTAATTATTTGGAATAATTCAGTTCATCTTCCGGCATCAAACAGTGTTTTACTCTCTACCTAAACCCCGAACATCTCAACACCCAGCTGGTTTATTGGTAAATATGCGTTACCTAAATGTAGATTACTTAATATATCTGTGAATAAAACATGCATAATTTTAATACTAACACTCATTTACTTATTATTTTACAAAAAAATTAAATAAAGAGTCGCGTCGTATCGATTCGACTCATCTCATCGCGGCACGTCACTTGATTACGATCGCTTTGCGGACCATTTGAAATGCCTCCAGGGTCCACCGGTTAAGAACCACTGACTGTAGAGTGACCCATGACGGCCTCGTCTCGGAGGACATACCGGTCCATGCAGGTGTTCGCCAGGGGTGTCTGGGTGTCTTCTTTCACCTCTCCTTTTTCTTGTCGTCCTGGATGGTATCATGAACAACACTGACGGAAAACGCCGCGGCATAGTGTGGGGATTGTCCAACGTCTTGGAGGATTTGGATTATGCCGATGACCTATGCCTATTGAGCTATACGCGCGCTGACATGCAAGCCAAACTGAATCTAATTGCCTGAACCTAAAAAAAACTTTCTAAGTCAACGCAGAAACGCTAACATACGAGTTACAACTATTTATACCGCGTATTTTGAAACTCGCAATTACTCGCAAGGGAATCAAAGGCCATAACTTTTACTATACATACAGGTTTGTACGGAACCCTCGGTGCGCGAGTCCGACTCGCACTTGACCGGATTTTTATTTTTCTGGTCAGGCTTTAAATACATTAACCCTTTTTAAGGCGAAACAACTTTATAAAATGCATTCGTTGTCGACTTTATGTTGAGGGTATAAGTTTAAAATTAATGTAATATAATTTGTGGTACAGTTGGCGCAACCTGACGAGCCGGGCGTGTTCATCGGCAAGATCAGCCACAGCAACCCCGCGCGCCAGTTCCTGGGCTACGTGGACTCCGAGGCTTCGCAGAAGAAGGTCGTCAAAGACGTGTTCGTTAAAGGAGACTCCGCCTTCATATCTGGTTAGACTAACACACGTTTTGTATAATATCAACAAAAATATTTGTCTTTTATCGAGGTTACGTATTTTTTCTAGCTGATCCCATGACATCGTCTTGTCAAGTTCAAAATGATTAAAATATAAAACGTGTTAATCAAATTACACAAAACCTCGGGGTGATAATTTAGGCCATAAAACTGAATAACTTTTTTTCTGCAAGTTTTCTGAAATCGCAATTATTTAGTTTTTACTTGTCGTACGATTTGACTTGGCCAGCTAACCAATTTGTATAGAGTAAGACATTAGCCAGCCTAAAACCTCTGAACGACACTCTCCCAGCTACCTTGTAAGTAGATTTTTTTGTTACACCTGACCCAAAATAAAAACTAGCTCCCACCGGCGACGCTAAGATTTTTTTGCGTTTCTATCAACAATCGCTATTATAAAATTAGTTCCATTGAATTTCCGCAATAAAGCGAGGTATTATTCTTCCCCGACAAAAAAGAGGGGTGTTATAAGTTTGAAGTGTGTGTCTGTCTGTCCGTCTGTCTGTGGCTTCATAGCTCCTAAACGGATGCGCCGATTTCGATCTAGTTTTTTTTTGTTTGCAAGGTGTCATAATTGAGAGCGTTCTTAGCTATACGATCTCCTTTCTAGTTGTTGAAAGGATCAATTAACGGTTCTGTGGCGGGGGTTTTATTTTTTTTAATGTAATGTTATCGTGTAAGGTTTTATCTGTGTTTTATCATAAGCTGCCTGATTCCAATAGCAAGTTGTGCGTGGACCGTATAATTTTTTTAAATACAGTTGCTCAAAATGTGGCGTATTGCAGGGACGTATAGCGTTCGGGATGTGGGCTATTACATACTCGTGCTTTTTTTTTTCACCTTTCCCGAACTCGTGCGTTCTCTTTCCCAACTGTCAAAATAATGTCTATTAAAAAGAAATACCAACCATGAAGTTTTTACTAAAAAAATCATAGAAGTTTTTATGATTCATGCAAATACGTATATTTCTAAAAAGAAGCTACTAATTTGTTTCAATATCAGATTTAATGATTTGGTTGAATGAGTTAGGTTCGGTTTCATTTCATTTCATCTCATTAAGTTTCATTTTCATTTCATATCAATAAAAAAAATCTACTGAAGACTTGGCTGTATGGGCATAGTTCCCTTTGCCTACCAGAATGGGTGAAGAAAAAAAGTTAGTTGAGTTTATTGTGTTTTTATTATTTTATTAAATCTATTCATTTTTTCGCAACTGTATTAAAAATAGTCGTTCAGTACACGTGAGGAACCGTCATTGCAACTTGTTCCGACTGTCAACCCTCGCCTGTAGACATTTGTCGGAACTCTTTGCAATGACAGCCATTCCGCATATTTTGTAATGAAATATACTATTCCACATAACTCCGTTGACATCCAGGCGACATCCTGGTATCGGACGAGCTGGGCTACCTGTACTTCCGCGACCGCACTGGGGACACGTTCCGGTGGCGCGGGGAGAACGTCAGCACCACCGAGGTGGAGGCCGCCGTCTCCAGGGTGGCCGACCAGCGGGACGCGGCCGTGTACGGCGTGCTGGTGAGACACACACGCACACACACACACGCACACTGACACTCACTCACAACCATCACCATCAAGTTGGAGGCCACCGTTTCCATGATATTCATCATTCAGCCAGTAGAAGTCCACTGCTGGACAAAGGCCTCCACCAAGGATCTCCACAACGATCGGTCCCGCGCTGCCCGCATCCAGCGGCTTCCCGCGACCCTTACCAGGTCGGTCCACCTTGTAGGGGGCCTGCCCTCGTCACATGGGGGCATGATATTAAGAAATATTAAAAGGGTCGTAATTTTTCGAAAACTTTCACTTCTGGAGTACGTGGTCCGAAAATTGAGTAAATAATAGTTGTATACATATATTTTTGATGATAGATATTTATTCCTACGATGCACAGATATTAACCAAAAATCCAAAAATTGAAACTTTGTCCCTACTCACGGGTTTCTTTGTTTGTGCGACACATTTAACAGTGATTATTGATAAGGGTGTTTATAAGAGCACTAAGGTCTAAATAATTTGCATATAAACAAAGCCCAGCCGATTCAACGATAGAAGATAATTATTTGCCATAAACAGGCGTCAATCTAAATAGCCAAACTTAATAAATAACACTAAATTAAAAAAAAAGCCCCCGACACTTGATCCTTGATCCTTTCAACCACTAGAAAAGAGCTGACAATCTTCAAATGGCTGAAGATATTTTCTCGGATCATAGCTAAGAACACTCTCGATTGTGTCACCTTGCAAACAAAAAAAACTAGTTCAAAATCGGCGAATCCGTTTAGGAGCTACGATGCCACAGACAGACAGACACACGTCAAACTTATAACACCCCTCTTTTTCGTCGGGGGTTAAAAAATAATACGTCTATAACACGAAACTTTTTTTGGACCTTAGCCAAGCTACAATACAACCTAAGAGCTTCGGGGCAAAGATACGAGGATGGTGGCGGCTTTTAGTCTGGAAATCAAGTTAGACTATTTACGTCTCGCTCCAGATTTATAGGTTCTGGGTACATTGTGGAAACGTGTTTTCTATCTTTTTATTTTCGTGTTGAAAGCAGCCTTTTTGGTAAACGCCCTGTAGAGTAGTCTTAATTTAATGTTGTTATTGATACTTTCGTTTCTAAGCCTTTCCCGTTTCATAATATTTTTTTATTGACCTACCTACAGCTAACTATACCAGTGGTAATCTAATAACATTATAGTGGGACACGGAGATCGCAATCTTATCGCAATTGGGGTCATTCATAAATCATGCTTTGCGTGTAATATTTCAAGTCGATAATAAACCACATGTAACTTAACGTTGCCATACGTGTGAGGGAGATAAAACACAATGCTCAAAGCAGCGAAATATCGCAAATATAAGTTAAAAGAGTCAAAAGGTTTCATTCAAAATAAAATATATTTCGAAGTCAGAGCTATCCGTGTGGTCTAAAGGTCCTCACCTCACCTTCTCCTCCGGAAGGCCACTAGATTAAATGCATGGGGAATATTCTTCAAGATCAGAGAAAGGGAGCGGGAAACGGACATGAGTAACCGTCAAAAGGTTAAATTTGTAGAGTGCTGGCTACAAAATCTAAGAGCCAGAAAAACTGCCTAGCCGTGTTAGAGCAAGTTAGCCGTGTTAGAGCAAGTTCTAGCGACCACAAGCACAGCTAACTGTCAGCTTGCGCATATTACTCATGCGTGTAACCCGCATCTTTACTAGCTCCAGCTACTAGCACCAAGTACAAGCATCCTAAAAATTGGTAAACCTCCGACTCGCAAATCAATGGAGAATAAAGGAAAGAGGCGTGATAGTGCAGGAGAAAGCCCGCGACGACTGCATCCGTTACAGTATGTGATGTTCCTCTGTAGAGAAGAACAGCCAAAGAGACTCCTGTTAAACACAGCGCCATCCAGGCGATATCAACCGAACTAGATGGCTGTCAATCAATTAAGACGTTGGTATTTAATGTTTGTCATTGTCGTATATCATTGATAAGCTAGTTCGAGACAGTATTGAGAGATGTCGCTAATAAATAAAATAGATGTATACTATCATATAGGGCTAGGCTTCGCGGTCTTGTTCTCTTCCGATCGATCATCAATAAAGACGTGTGTTAATTCAGTTTCACTTGTTTCATTTGGGCATCCATTTCACAAGTCCACATGTGTTGCATGTTTTGTCATAGTTGTTTATTTCAGGTGCCGAATACGGAGGGTCGCGCGGGCATGTGCGGGATAGTGGACGCGGACGGGACGCTGGACCTGGACCGGCTGGCTAAGGACCTGGCGCGAGACCTGCCTGCGTACGCGCTGCCCATCTTCCTCAGGGTCATGACCAGCATGGACATGACAGGTCACAACTCTTATAATACTAGTGGCACTGGCTCTGTGACAACTCGCAAGTCAGTCAACTCCCATGAGGACTAGAAATCCTCTGTTGTTTGTTGTTATCCACCGACAGATGGCGCTGTTAGTTATGCAAAGTTCGCGAGCTTTAAGCCGGGTCCACAGCTCCGTGTTTTCGTGTATTGTATCTCATTCTGACGCATAACTGCGTCCCTTTCGTCTTTTGTTTTCTGTCGCCAATGAAATAGGTGCCTTAACATGTTAGAGTGTTCAAAACATGAAAACACGGAGCTGTGGACCCGGCTTTATAGATCTCCCATAACACCGCAATTATTATGAATTTCCAAAAGTGACTCGTCAAAAATATAATTTATCGAACCTGTTCACAAAATTTCACGAGAATCTGCTACGACCTGTAGAGGAGAATTGACAGGCAGATAAACGTACGAAAGCTTTTTTGCTCAAGATGAAATGCTTCGCGCTCGCTCGGTCATTGCTACCCCGTAACTGTACTACTAGAAAAGGGCTCAGAAAGAGTACCTTGGCTTGCTCGATTGCCGGTTGTTTTATCACTACTTATTATAAAACAAAGTCGCTTTCTCTGTCCCTATGTCCCCATCTATGTCCCTTTGTATGCTTAAATCTTTAAAACTACGCAACAGATTTTGATGCGGTTTTTTTTTGTAGAAAGAGGGATTCAAGAGGAAGGTTTATATGTATGATACATGCACAATATGCTTAAGGATAACCCACAATAACCATATTCCCGTGCGGAGCCGGGGCGGGTCGCTAGTTGGTTATATAGTTTAGTTTTTTCTACTTTGACTGGTTGCCTTCCTCTAATTGCATATTTTCGTTTGGACTCTTTGTTATATATTAATCAAATTGTATAAAATAATAATATTGTAAATGTTATGAAAAGATGCAACGCCTGTGGAGTTTCTTCCGGCGAGTTCTTCTCCACAGAAGACAGCCAAATTGTGAACTCGCCTCGACGTCGAAAAGTGATTTGTAAAATCTTACTTCGAATAAAAACATATTTCATTTCATTTCACGAAAAGAATATATTGGAAAATGTGGTGATATTATGAAAGTAGAATCGTCGTTGTACTTTTTTCCCATATCTTTATATTTGCGGTTATTATATTTTAATACTCGTTTCTGTGGTCGTGACATTCATTCACAATTTCAGAGTATTTGTTGATTATTGATTATTACCTTAGTTTCCAAGTACTCTGCGGTTATTCAAACTATTTGTTTGAGGATAATTATGTAGGTTATCATATGTATACCAAAGGTTAAATAACACTCAACACTTATAATTGTCACTTATAAATTGTTTGTCTTCGCCAGGTACTTTTAAGATGAAGAAGACTGATCTACAAAAAGAAGGTTTCGACCCCTCTTTAACGAAGAAGGACAAACTGTACTACCTAGACATGAAACAATCCAAATACCTCCCACTGGGACCGGAGGAGTACCAACAAATTTGTAGCGGCAAGATAAGACTGTGATCTGAAAGACGAAAGCTTTTTGATATGGAATAAAGTCCAATTTACCTGAGAATAGAAGAATATTTATAGCTCAAATGAACAGGTAGGTTTTGGAAAAATATTTTAATCTTACTACGTAGTATAGTTCTAAATAACGGACGATGGTTGTGTGTTAAGCCAATAAATTACACACAAGCACAGCCGTGGTGGAGACAAGAATATGGCTATCAATACACCTTTATCATTGGTATCTATTGAATCGAAAATTCTGTTATTATTAGAAAGAAACGCCTGTTTAAGCTTTGTAAAATGTCTGTCTTCAGCATGATAGAAAAAAAATACTGATTATAAATACAGTTTCTTTTAACAATCGTCTGTTATGCCAATAGATAGAAAGCATTACCGCTGTTTTGTAGCGGTAATGTTCAGTAAAGATGTGTTCTCTGAGAAAGTTATACAATTATACTTACTTACTTAAGCCATTCCTCTGCAAGGCTGTCCAAATAATAAGTATGAAATTTTCGTATTTGAAATTAGATCTGAAATTACTATTAGGAAATGGTTTTTTTTAATTTTTTAGATCCGAAGTTGTGTATTTTTTTTATTATTTGTTTTTTATGATTAATTTATTTAAAAATAACATAAAATCGTGCAATAATACAAAATTCATGTTAATTACAAATTTTACTATTTGAATAGGACAATTGATAACATGTTATGTATTGTCCCTGTAATGGAGCACAAAAAAGCTACATTTAAAATATTACCATACGCATGCATGTTAGTGTATACGCAACACATTATCTATGAATTAAGACCCAGAAATGAGTCAGTTAGCCTTGAAATCTTAAAAAATATTTGGCGAAATATTTCTTTTAAAGCCTGACCAAAAATATAATAAACATGCTCTGAGGCCCCAAATGTTTTTTTTTTGTTTCTAGTAACGAATTCTTTTACAAAAATAATTCAATTTCCGCAATATGGCGAGGCTTTTTATTGTTCTGGCCGTTTTCTGGCCTTCTAAAAAGAGGGCTCCTTCCTAGTTTGTAGAGCCACACACATAAAACACTCATAGTAAGCCATCATCGTGCTCCTTATATGAATACTAGCTTAGCGCCGCGGCTCCGCCCGCGTTTACAGTTTTTCCCGTGGGAATGAGGTATTTTCCCGCGGTACAAGGTAGCCTATGTTACTCAGAGTGACTGTAGCTTTCTAATGGTGAAAGAATTTTTGAAATCGGTTCAGTAGTTTCTGAGTTTATTCACACAAAAATACAAATATTTCCTCTTATCATATTAATATTACTCGTAGTATGAAGTATGACAAACATACACACACACAAAAATAGAACTCTTTCCTCTTTATAATATTAGTATGATAACGCAACTTGTTATTTAAATTTTCATATGAATTGCTGTAACTGTTGTGATAAATGTTGAATCTGAAATGAGTGTTTATATTATATCATACTTAAATAATATTATATAATTGTAATACTTAAAACAGGCATGTTGTCAAAGGATAAATATTTATTTTAGCTAAGTATAGTAGGTGATTTTATTTAGCGTAATTATTAAAATCCATAATTATATAATCTGTAATTTAAAATATGTAACTTAAAAAACATGAATATAAAATATTTTAGTGAAAAAGCACATTTAAGTGTATTTTTAATCCCTCATAAGAAAACTACATTTTTGGTGAAAAAAAACACTAGTTTACGAGATATCGTCGTTTATTTTAGTGGCTACTTTAAGGCGTACTGAGAATAAATGCAATGAATGTAAAGTGAAAGAATGAAAAAAGGTAAATTCAGCATTTAATTACAAACCATTAATTAAAGTTAAAAATCATAGGCACCTACAAGTTCATAGTAATTTTAGATTCGCAGCAATAGTTAATTATTTTTATACATTCGTAAGAAATAATAAATAGGTATAAAAAATATTAATCAGTATTCTCATTTAAAATATTAGTGACGTTGAAATTATGTTTGAAAAATTATTTTTTAATTGATAAACATTACAACAGTATTCGTATTAAACAAGTCTGTTTCGTCGTACTTTCTCGACACAAGCATAGGTCAGTAAAAAAATCGTATTAAAGATAGGGCTTTTATATAAATGTATTAAAATTATGGATTTTAATCGTTATGTTATTTAATGTTTATGGATTTTTAATATATGCATTTTCATTTATGGATTTTATTTAATATACAGAAAACACTCATAGTACGCCATCATCGTGCTCCTTGTGTGAATATGACTCAACTTGTTATTTATATTTTCACATGAATTGCTGAAACTATTGTGATAAATGTTGAATCTTTAATTAGTGTTTATATTTATATTGCTCTTAAATAATATTATAAAATTGTAATACTAAAACAGGCAAGTTATCAAAAGAGAAATATTGTTTTTAGTTAAGTATGGTAGAAGGTGATTTTATTTGTTGAATATTTTTTATAGATGTAATCTATGCAATGTTAAAGTATATCTAATTGAAATCATGCAGGTATTAATTTCTTACATGTTTAGGAATATTCATGTGTGCATAATATTACGCTTGTATTAGTACAAGTTTGCGTCAATACTTTATAACCTGGATATGGTAAAGAGACTTCATAAAATCGTTTTGTATAAAACACTCACTAATTTAATAAGCATTTATACACTTGCCTTTCCTGTTAGTCTGCTAATTTATCTATGACATTCCTGTAAATTAATTGTTCTACAAGAATAACTAGAGATGGGCGCAATAAATATATTTTTTAATTTCAAAAATTAACTTTGTTTTACTATTGAGATACGGCTGAAGGCTTTCGAAGTTTTACGTTGTACATGGTTGTACTTCAGACAACTGCAGTCTTCCTACAAATTTTACAAACAACCAACCAAACAAACTAAATTTTTTTTATTGTTACAAAAAAATGCAACTCTTTTTTGCATCTCGTATTGCAATTTTTTTATCAAATATTTTTATACCTTTTTTTTTAATACAAACTTGCTCCAATTTTTGTTCATTCTAATAATTTCACTGTGTTTTATTGTTTCACTATTCTGCTGCAGTCCATCTAAGATGTCTAAGATATTTTTTTTATTCTTTTTGTCTTTTTTTGTTTTACCTCTGAACCAAAGAGGTCGCCAAATAGCAGTCGACTTATTTTTTCTTGTATTTCTACTTCATGATAATCCATAGAGCAGGTATAATTATTATTTTTTGCTTTACATAGAGGAAAAGCAATAGGAAAAGCCGCACTATACCAATCACTATACACATACATACATACATCAAAACAAGCTCAACCTTGCACCTGCGTTACTTATTAATAAATGCAGGGGCGCCCCACCCCTTACGCTGCAAGCAGGATTTTTATGTTGGGGTTACTTTGCCGGTGACCGGTTTCACGTGTGTCGTGCGATGTGAACTTTTATCTTTGATTTCTATATTGATTTACGAGCGAATACGCGATTTGTTCTTCACGTATTAAAAAAGAAATTAAAAATAAATATTTTTGTTTTTTTTTAATGATGACGTGTGGAAGATATACAATCTCTCCGCTCTACGTCGTCGTTGATGCCATTAGAAGGAGATTTGAATTTGGAACTATCAAAGAAAAATTTTAGTAAATGTCAGGCGAAACAATATCCGCGTAAAATATTAACTGTCGCAGATAGGTTTTGTGTTTTGATATAAGTTTACATGAGTTAGAGCCGGTGGTTCGGCGCAGCGAAGGATCAGCTGTTGTGGGCGCATGTGCGAGTGCGCGGGGCGAGGGGAGCCGCCGGTCGCGCCGCGCAGCACGCTCCAGTCGAAGCGGCCGCCGCGCGCCGCCGCCGCCGCGTCCTTCGCGCATTCCCACGGAACTGTTTAGTGTCGATGGTCGCGCGGGCCGGCGCGCTCTAGTGTCTCCGGAGAGTCCGCCCCCCTGGGCCGCGCGCCAAGATGGACGCGCTGCTGGCCGCGCTCGTCGCGCTCATGGCTCTGGCCGCCGCGATGGCTGCCGTGCTCAGTACCCTCTCCAAGGCGGCGATATTCGCGCTGCTCGCCGTCGCGCCCTGCGTCTACCGCTACAGGAAGCGCATCTACGTGATTATCAAAACCCTGCCCCGGGATGCCAAGTAAGTAACCCTCACTATTTACTTCCAAAAGTAGGTACAACTTTATTTCCGCACCCTTTTTTTTTCAATGCCTTATGTTTATTCTATAGTACTTTGTAATTATGTATGAGCCCCATCGATTGCCAGGTGCTAATTTTCCGCTCCGATATGCCTATTTTATTTCCATTGCATATTCTTGAAAGTATTTAATGCCAACAACTTTGTCTGCAATAAAAGTATTGATTACCATGTCTAAACAAATTGAGCGGTAAATTGTTTCTGTTTAAAATATTATTTTCAGTAACTGAATTATAAACGCGGATTGTTTACTCTCCATTATAACTCAACGTTTCATCAAACGCCTGAAAGATTTTCGCAACGTTTTGATAACATGACGCTATAGTTATGTTTACGTCTACTTATGTCCAATAATGAACTTGTTTATTTACAGTTACATATTTGGCATAATTCTGAATGTTGTCTTAAGATACCTGTCGTCGATAATACAACTTGAAAAATGCGTTATGTTTTGGTTCTACTAGGATATCAGCAGCACCCATAAGGCAAATTTTATTGCAGCTATTATTCACCATACCAACAGCTTACGCCTCTTGAATAACTTAGCAGATCGGCAGTCAAATTAAAATTTAGCACCATTGATGACCCTTTTCTTAATCGCAACTAGCCCTTATTATTCATGGGATAAGGTGCCTTTGGCCACCTACGCACTTTATTGACGTATCAGCTCTACACTCTAAGTATACAAAATTATTGTCTAAAAATGTAGAGTTCGAAGAAATCGATAATAATTTATTATAGGACTGACGAGACGTGCAAAGGATTATTAGAACAATCAAAAATCAAAAGTTGTGATAAAATATGATTTCGAAACCAGTACCTAAAACAATCTCCGGTTTATCGATAAAGTACTTCAATCAAATTGAGATAAGTGTGTGTAATCGGAGTTTGTTCGACCGTTGTCAATCAGCCGGCGAACTTTTGAGTTGTCGCGTGGTTCAAAAATAACTGTAGTGTACAGATAAGTAGGCCAAGAGAAACGTGCAGAAAATAACTATCGCTGCAATTAATGTCTAAATCTATAAATAATAATATTTCATAGAATTGTGTTTTACATTCCGCCCTTCTTCCTCATTAATAAAAAGGCAGTTACCACGACATAACAAAATTGTTATTTATTTTTCACGAAATTTCACGAGTTTAGTTATGAAGTATCCCCAATCGCTCTTCATCTTCTTGGAATTTTATCTTAAACTGCTATCCTGTTTTTCTATGTCTATTCTTGTTATCATATATTAAGGAGTATTAGTCTGTGGTTCTCCTCATGAACCCTGATGTTTTTCGCGAGGGCTTGTAATAAGGCTTGCAGACGGCTATGGTCGTTTCCGATGACAGCACGTCGCGGTCAACGCACTTCGTCTGGTTCGCTCCAGCGCACGGCATGCTCCGACTTCCGCAATGCCTTGTCACGTCAGAGGCATAGGTACCTAAAAGTGTGGAAAAAGAAATATTCATTTGGGTCGCTACTTACAAACGAAAGACATACAATCTAGTGCCTGAAACACTAAAAGATTGCCATTTACATTGATATGTCCAGTAAAGAACATTTCCTTACGATTTACTGTATCACAGATCATGTCACTTTTTATTCTAAAGAGTTTCTCATTAATTATAAGGTACCTTTCTCTTTGTATTTTCTCGCTAAGAGTCTTCGAAGTATTGTTTGCCTGTTAAATGCCATTGGGAACCAAATTACAAAAATAACGGAGCGTACAGTGCTTATAAACTGCTTCATAAAGCACGAAGTATGCAGCTAACCGAATTGGATGACTTCTTTATAAGCCAAGAGTTCGTGAGGAGCGCAGCCTACTGGATCGATAGTTTTAATGAGCTTTAACTCTTTAAATCGTGGAATATAAAATTAGATTCAAAATTGTGTGACTTGGTGCTTTAGTTTTTTTCACAAGCTTAATTGAGGTTGGTCCAATACTAAGCCGGGAACCACGTTGTCCTCTATTTGTGAATACATGCAATAATCTGATCTAAGTTTGATCAACTTGAGGGGTAGAGATAAGCAGTTTATTGGTCTTTGCGTCATTTCCCTTTGTATCTATTGATATATGTTAATAAAATTGGCTGGCGAATCTCCAGTAACACTGTTGAAAGGTTGAGGATGACGTAGATAGAGTAGGTAGGAAAGTAGTACTATGGTATCATTCAATATCCTGTGAATGTAAAAGGGGTGACCTGAATTGAAAATATGTTTTTGCAGTACAAAATCGGGTCATACTGTCAGTTCGTAGTGTCCTTCAATGATGAGAGGAAAGTTCAATAACAGGCTAATGACTGTTAGTGGTATCCTCGATATCGCATTATCAGGCAGTATCCTGCGGTCTCGCGGTCACCAGGCGACCCTGACACGCCGGTATTGGAGTAAATGTCGCATGTGCCATCGATCGGCTACCTATAGCTATAGCTAGCTGTCTACGTCGCCTGCCCGCCCCATGCGCCATACCATGCCGCCAGCCACGGTGAGACACGTAAACACTACAAATCTAATCCAGACTACATTGGTTGTAAACAAGCGTTTATTAGTATGACTTTGCACTGAATTTTGTAACGCAGTTATTTGTTGGTACCTACTTCCTTTATATGTTTCTTTGTTGTTAAAGCAGAACTATTTTTTCGTTTAAACAGTTGTATTTAAAGTTTTCGATGTCTTCATCATCATCATTATCTTCACTGCAGGCGAAAAAGGTCCACTTTTCTGTGTTCATATCGAATTTCACTATTTACTACGATGACTCAGTAATCCAAACAAAATAGACCTTGGCCTCCGAATATATATTCTTCTATAAAATTGGTACTATTGTTTATAAATATGCAGCATGCAATTTCAGCACCTGTCTATTGAGCCCAGTTTCACTTCAACAAACAACTGGGTCCTCAGTCATCTGAAATAGATTAGCTGAGTGGTGTTCACAAAACATCACAGTCGTATTGTTTCATATTTATGATGTTGGCGCGCGATCATTCGTTCGGAAAGCTCTCGTTTTTAAAACTGATGAATTAATCATAAAACGGTGCGATTGGATCCGCGGCATTCCGCGGTCATAGTACCGCTTATTTCTTGGTTCTTCCTGTTGTGGGCCTTATACTTGGAGTTATTTTTAACTGCAGATGTGGCATCAAGGTTACAGCGGAAGAACGCTGCGTTCGACGACTCCATGATTCAGAATTGCATTAATGCACCGGACAATGGAACGAGACAAACAATGATTAGATAGCAATATTATAATGCCCTCTAATCATTGTACTCTTTGTTTCTCAGTGCTTCAGTGGTATAATGTTTAAACTGCGTTTGAACTTGGTTAAGAAAGAGCTCTGCATGTCTGTATCGTGTTAGTTTATTTTATCATCTTTTTCGTCACAAAGAAGTGATTTACTAGGCTAGTCAGGTCTTCTTCAGATCGTAGAACTGTAGTTTAAATGTTCCATTGTTTATACGCTGTATCAAGGCGAGCCCCGCGCTATTTTCGATGTGAACTTTACTCACGTCGTGCCCCAGTATATACGTATGAAAACTCGCTAGGCTTATAAAACCCTTGAATGAACTTTTTACAAGGAAAGGCTTCTGTCGTTAAAAGATTTTTACTTAATATTCGAGTTTGAAACCCATCGATGACAATACTATAAACGGAAAATGACAATTTTGTAAAACACCAACTTTTAAAGGAACGCGTATAGAATTTGTAAACGATAAATTTCTGATTTTAGTAAACATCTCGGTAATGATGAAATGGTGTCAGGACACGTTAGTCAATGACATAATGACGATAAATTTAATATTAAATCGGGTGGAAAAAACTAACTCGTATTTCATTGAGATATCTCAAAGGAAAAAATCGAAAGTATTCACTATTCAGCGAAGGATTGATATAGTAACGATTAGTGATTTTAATATGTCTAATTAAGCAAAAAATATATTGGGCTCCCTCCACTTTACACAGCAAATTCAGATTCAGATACCCAAGTTGGGTTAAAGCATGGTTAAAGCCATACTATAAGTAGACTCAATGCTTCCGAAGATAAATAATTGTATATTTGCACAAATAGTTGCTCTCTTGTAATTAGCAATTGTAATAATCTGTTGTTACATACGAGTGAGTACATATTTATGTAAGAGGCTGGTTATCCTAACTAGCAACTAGCTACGCAAATAAACGTGTATGCAGCTTTGTCTACTTATGCACGCACTGTTATTTACTGAAGTAAAATCGAGGTAAATAATTATTACATATTATTTATTATAGGATATATTTTTAAAATTTACAGTATCATTCCAGGTAGACCCGTGAAAATAAGTTATAAAGTGTACATAACGCGACAGCCTCAAACAAATTTCTCAATGTTTTATAATAAAACTCCGATCAGCATTGTCTGAAATGATTTTTATATAAATATATATTTGATAATTCCATCTATAAATATTAGATTTGAAGGCCTTTCTCCATTAAATTATCGGCTTATGACGGCGGCGGCGTCAGGCGGCGGTGGCGGTGGCGTGACCAGCCGCATTGCTGACGCGAAATGGCTTCTCTGCCGCTATGCACCACTAATCCACACTTGGGCTCGAGTACCTAAATACAAGTAGATATCATACAATACTCAAATAATTAAACTAAAAACGCAATCATAATAATTGACGGTTCTTGCTTCATGATTCTTTTATTTTATTACTGGTTTTTCTGTTGGCTTGCTTTTAAGTTAGATAACTGATTGTTTGGCACTTTTAAAATCTATCCAGAATCCAGAATTCCAGAATTATGTTATTTTATGTACCTAACGGAAGAATGTCACGAAATAGTCAAATGAAAAATATTATAAACCGAGAAAACTATAAAACCTGAACACGACCGTTCGATCAGTAAATAAATGTTATTTATTATCCTTTTCAGTTTCTATACCTGACTGCAACCTACCTTGTAATATACATGAAAGATTTAAAATGTAGAAACCGTTTCTTAACCACAGATCTACCTGAACATCATTATTATCCCCTCCACTGACTACTCACAACCGTGTATTTAACAGTCGTATGTAAGTAAGTAGACCTTATTGTCATTAGACTTTAAGACGACAATCTTGTGAGCCCTTCGCACTGCTGTTGTGTTGTGATAAGAAGCAAAAAGGTCTACTTCGGACCTTTTTTAATGGACGATAATGATAGTTAGAATGTAAACCAGATCAATAATAAAGTACAATTTGTTCAAATTTTATCTGGCAACTGTTCCAGAATTATCAAATACCCTATTAGCATAATTTTAAAGCAAATTCTGAATCATAAAATCGATTCAAGGGCGATTAGGACGTTACGTCAAATGACCAAGTTAACATGTGAAATGGTTTCCCTTGTTAAATATGAAATGTGTGTGAAACCTAGAAACGTACCAGTCAATATGTACGGCACGTGCGTTCCCTGGGAAAATTCTTGGTTATTGCCACGTGACGCTGCCGTATAGTAGGTTTCTTGATAATGTCAACCTATTTTTACTTTTCCGGTAGAGAATTCTTATAGGACATTTATTTCTGTAATATCGATTATATTACTGTCTTCGTTTGTACGCAAAATGTATAAAAGCCAGCACATGCGGTTGGACACAATTAAATTCACCCCTGTATGTGTTGCCTACTGTACCTTTTGTTATGCTCAGACGTTTAGTAGATCTATAATCGCACAATTTTTTTTAAACATAATAATTTATAAAATGTATGTGAGAATGAAAATAAAAATTGATGAAAAATATGATGAGGTATTAAATTGATTTTTTAACAACGTTCATCATAATATTATGATAAACTTTACTTCTCGTTTTTTTTAAAAACTTCTAATCCTTTGTAGATATTAATATTCTAAATCCGAAAGTCATACTGTCTGATACGCTTTTACGCTTAAATGGCTTAACGGGTTGCAGTTGATATATGTTAGCTGGAGCAAGAAAATAGGGTATTTTTACCACAGGAAAATACTACGTTCCCACGGGATTAGATTAGATATTAATGCGGGCGGAAAGCTACTTCTTAATACATAATTGCTTTTATCACCTTTTTTAAGGATGACGTCTGACGAAATTATTTCGGAAAACTTGAACCTTATTTTAATGCTAGAAGATTCTTGTACCTTCCCTTCTAAAGGTCGTTTGTTCATAGGTTCTTATGGCGCTACGCGAACGCCATGGTGCGGTCGAAGCGATGGGGCCGCCGCAACCTGACGGTGGCCGATCTCTTCACGCAGCGCGCCCTCAAGCAGCCTGATGCTCCTTGCTTTATTGTGGTCGGCGATCGCACTTGGACCTTCCGGGAGGTGACTGACATTATCTTCTTACTGAATTTTAAAAAATTAGGTTATTTGTTTCACGGGTTTGCTCTGTTGGTCTCAATCAGACCCACAGAGGACGAGATGAGGCCGAAGATCAAGCTATAAAACCTATGCTATGGGTTTATACTTTTTTAAATAGTAAAAATGTGCTATGGATGGATATCTGGGTATCAGGGGGTATCAGACAGTTGCATTTATGAATAATAATAAAAATAATTCATCCAGATTATTCCAGATACAATATTGAAGGTTCATCACACATTTAAGTTATTCAACAAGTATGATACCTTTTACACCAATAATAGAAATCAACTAACGATATTCGGAAAAAAAAATTACGTAACCTAAAGACTTGATGTCCTAACTTTAGAACGTCCTAAACGTCACTGCTCAAGACACTGCTGAAGTCTCTGCCTCTAGAAAAAAATACTGGTACTGACGGACCCTGATTGGTGGAAATGTGATTTTAAAATAATTGCTGTTTCTACGCGACAAGCTAAGATTTTTGTACTCTTTGGCTGACCGCATGCAAACTTAAGGTAATTGTAGAGTTACGTAATCCCTCGAGATCTCTACATTATGATTAGGGTTTCATGTGGACTGTGTATGTAAGCTTTTAGTAAGCAATGGAACACTCGCAAAACAAGTTTTAACTTAATGTTATATTTAAGCTGACGTATTTAATTTAATAATTCTGTGCTGCTTAGTTTGCACACCATCTTTTGAATAAATAACAAACAAGGTAAAATATCCACTTATTTACGTAATGCTGTCCTTGAACATAATCGATATTTTTACACGAGGCCCTTATTCTGAGAACATTGAAATTAATTTCCCTAATTAAAATGAGAATTTTTTTGCTGCAGCAGCGTAGAATAAATTTATTAATAAAGATTTTTTGACGCTCGATGGATTACCACAGGAAATATAGCAAAAAGATATGCGTGGACAGTTGCATAATTACAATAATGATGTTATGGATCAGTTATTATTTTATTTATAATTTGAGTTTGTTTGTTAAGAGTACCTACATAATAATTCTGGTTGGATCATATCAGATCGTGGAGATAGTATCAGAATTTTTGTTGTTCAGTTTAAACCTGAAAAACTGCTGATATATCTCAAGGTCATATTAATTTTATATCAAATAATATACATTATACATATATACATACTAACAATACCAATCATCAGATCATATTTATGTGTCCCTTTTATTGATTCACCATGCTGGTTTGTGCTTTATGATGTTTTCTTTCAGAAAATCAGTATAGTATAAGGTACTTTTCTTATTGAATCCATGACCGACTTTAACCCCCTGGTGTTAGAATAAACCAGTCTAGTAAGAATCAGTAATTAGTAATTAATTGCTAATTACAAAAACAGGCATTGAATTACCGTTAATCAAAAATTAGACCTATTACCGAAGAAACTAAAGACACATTACGCATCGCCTCTTTTTAATTCTCGAAATTATTATTTATTGTAGTTTAGACTTGTATATTCACTTGAGATTGTGACAAGAACCAGCATTGGCTTAAGCAAAGCATTAATAACTTCTAACCCTTCAGGCACTTTAGGTCTAATTACCGGAATGTCCAGTCGGGTCAGTGCCCGAAGGCTTCTAACGTGTTGTTTTAATTGGAATAGGTCATGAAGCAGGCTAAGTAATCCAACGATGCTAACGTGGCCAACTTTCTAGATGGCTGCGAAGTCCAACCAAGTGTCTCGGGTGATGCAAGAGCACCTGGGCTTGAAGCGCGGCGATGTGGTGTGCGTGTTCATGCCGAACTGCGCGGAGTACGTGTGGACGTGGCTCGGCATGGCGAAGCTTGGCGCCGTGTCTGCGCTCATCAACAGCAACCTGCGCCACAAGCCGCTGCTGCACTGCATCCAGGTGGCTAAGGCTAAGGCCATCGTGTTCTCCGAGCAGCTCGCTGGAGGTTAGAATACACTTTACAAGCTTTACGCCCTGCGGCTCCGCCCGCGTTAACACGTAACGAAATTTAAAGTTGTAGGTAGTTAAGCAAAAAATGATTAAAAAAGCATATTACAAGTTATCTGATTATTTAGAAGACAGATCTCCATGGGAATGAGGTTGCTTGAGTTGGTTATTAATATAATTTAATTTATAAAATCTATAAAACGACATTTAAAAATATACATATAAAATTTTTAAAAGATGCGACGCTTATGGAGTCTATTCGGCGAGCTCTTCTCCACAAAAGACCGCACATTTTGGTTTGCTGAACTCGTAAATGAAACTTTATTTGACTTAACTAAGTGATCAAAAGTGTCCAAAAGTTAAAAATTAATTATTTCATTTCATTTCACGTTTTCCCGTAGAAATGAGTTATTTTCCCTCGGTGAAAGGTACAAAAGCCAGTATATGCGGTTGGACATTCGCACTACGAAATTCACCCCTACCGCTACGAAATACGGGCGCTCTCAAGGTCATCATTTCCAGCCGCATGTGCTGCCTACTGTACATTCAAATTATTTTAGAATATGTTTTCGAATGTCTATAAACAGGTTTTGTTTTAGTTCTATGTTTAATTATTGACAATCATCCAAGAATGATAATCAAATCGATTGAATAGACAATGCTCTGAATTCCTGATGAGTGAATATGCCACATAGTAAACTTTCCCATAGTATGTTATTTATTGTGATTATAATTTAAGGATGTGATCTATAATCATCTTTGATTTCTAGACATAACAATTTTTTATTTATTACTAGCTACTACTTCCAATAATTCTCAGGTTCAAAAAAGTTTGTAAGTTCTCGTCTCTTCACAAATAGTTATGTTATGTTTATGGTCTACAGAAATTATATTAGCTTTTGGAAATTATTTTGTTGAACGCGAAGGAAAACCGCGTGAAAGTAGCATTATTACATTTTGGCACGTTCGCAAAGTTGTTCTTTCCTCTGTAACATAGTGCTATATTTCTTGGCCATCGAATATGATATTGCATTTATTTATTAACTAGCGACCCGCCCCGGCTCCGCACGGGAAAATGGTTATTGTGGGTTATCCTTCAGTATATTATGCATGTATTATACATATAAACCTTCCTCTTGAATCACTCTATCTATTAAAAAAAACCGCATCAAAATCCGTTGCGTAGTTTTAAAGATTTAAGCGTACAAAGGGACATAGGGACATAGGGACATAGGGACATAGGGACGGAGAAAGCGACTTTATTTACATAGTATACTATGTAGTGATTATTATAACTATTTATAAGTGCAATAACTCTATCAATCATTCTCTAATCGTGACTCCCGACGGTTTATGGTTTTCGTCCTTTTCACCGGGCGCTAACTCCAGCTGTTTAAAGATCTGGTCCGTGCGACCTTTGACCTCTGGGTCTTTCTACCTTCGACCTTGCCCACCGCTACCAAATTCTCTAGGACCTAAGCTAAATCGCAATCGGAGACTAGGTTGGTGCGCTCCTTGCAATTTGGATACAGTGTAGACAAGGAAAAGAAATGAGAAAATCTTTGTATAAATGTGGTAAATAGGACTGACGGATATTAAGTATCACACATTCAAATTCAATTTGGTATACAAAAAACTACCAACCAATCCTATTTCCACGCAGCTATCGAAGAAATCCGCAGCCAGATATCAGAGGAGCTGAAGCTGTTCCAGCTGTACGGGCAATGCGCTGCCGGGGTCATCGACCTGGCCGCAGAGATGGAGAAGCACCCTCCAGAATATCCGCTGGTGGCTGACAAGCCCGGATACAAGGACACCTTACTCTACATCTACACATCCGGCACTACCGGCATGCCCAAAGCTGCTGTTATGCCCAATTCCAAGTAAGTTTGTTCTTAAGAAATAAGCAGACCTGTTGTGTCGTCTCTCTACATGTGGTTGTCCTTTGTTTATTAATGTGTGTACAATAAACCTGTTAAATAAATAAGTTCTTGACTGCATCAAACTGGCCTAACTTTACCAAAAACATTTCCTCACGTCGTTCCCGGAAGTTCTATTGACTAAAGTAAAAGTACTTTCAGCTAATAATAATGTTGATTATTTGTAAAGAAAAGAACATATTATAAACAAGTCATAAATAAATCGTACACCAAATATAATAATATTAATTTTATAAGAAGAGAAAATTATCTTGTATTTCTCGCCTGTACCATTAGAATAGAACAGTAACTAGGTAGGTATAATTATCGGCTCTCAATATCTCTTATCTAAATCGGAATAAGGTACGAGGAATATTACCTACGTCAAGATCTAATTTTCACGTTCCATTGAATCTGGTAATTCTTAGATTCATAACGAAAGCTACTGAATTACGAGTACATACTAATACTACTTAGTATTATATTATTTGTGGAATTAGTAATGAATACGGATTTATGAATTCGATAGGATTTGCTGAAGTATTTGTTGGATAGATGGATATTTATGACGTAATATATA
This sequence comes from Teleiodes luculella, assembly GCA_948473455.1. NCBI lineage: Eukaryota > Metazoa > Arthropoda > Insecta > Lepidoptera > Gelechiidae > Teleiodes > Teleiodes luculella. The sequence continues at coordinate 6,396,773 of OX419584.1, forward strand.
TTTTTTAAATATAATAATATAATAGTTTTTAATGGCTGTAATCGACTGTTATTTTAGATTACAATGTTGATACTGCTCACTGGTAATAACTGTAGGTTTTTACGTTCTGACATAATGCGTTTAAATCGTAATTATGTTTATGTATAGTTTTAGTTTTGTGGGCAGGCCCCCCACGAGGTGGACCGACGATCTGGTGAGGGTCGCGGGAAGCCGCTGGATGCGGGCAGCACAGGACTGATCATTGTGGAGATCCTTGGGGGAGGCCTTTGTCCAGCAGTGGACGTCTTTCGGCTGAGATGATGAATGATGAATAGTTTTAAAGTATAAACAATCATGACACATTTATTTTATTAATTAAATTGGGCTTTTTTTGTTACCCCTTTCTCTCTAACTTTAGAAGTGAACACTTCTAAAGTTAAAAAGAATAGTATTCACTTCTAAAGTTAGAGAGAAAGGGATAACAAAGAGAGCCCAATGTAATTAATAAAATAAATGCGTCATGATTGTTTCGATACTGGATCCCAAAATTCAAAAACTCAAATCACTGAAGGTCAAATGAACGAAATCCCAAATCTCGCATTAGCGAAAAAATCTTAGGCCAACTCACGGTAGCACAAATGAACGAAATCCCAAATCACGCTATATAAAAAAAAACTTTTACTAAATCACTTAAGACCAAACGCACGAAAGACCTAAAAATTAAGTACTTTAAGTGGTAGAGTAATCGCCAATATTTCCAGAACTTTTACTTTCTTTCTTTGGAAGTCTGTTATCCTAGTAATGTTGTGTACCACTACGCAGGTACTTGCTGGTGGTGGTAGCGACAGTCCACATGCTGGGTCTGAAGTCTACTGACCGCATGTACAACCCGCTGCCCCTGTACCACACGGCGGGCGGCGTGGTCGGCACCTGCGCCGCTCTGGTCGACGGGATACCCTCCGTGCTGCGCGCCAAGTTCTCAGCATCCAACTACTGGAGCGACTGCATCAAGCATGACGCCACGGTAAGAAGAAGAGCAATGGAAACCTAACCGTAATTTCTCGCGCTTCGAGGATTGCTGCTGCAGGCTTTCGATCGCGTGGAGATTTGATGTATTGAGAGGATTTGGGGAATGATGAAACGCTTGGGCAGGACTTCGTCGGGATTAGTTTTTCGGGGTTCACATGCGGTCTAGTTTTTACAGATTTGTATGCACATTAATTTTCTAGCTATAAATTTAGCTAATAGTAATAATAAAATACATAATTGATTCTACGATTAATAATTAACGTGTCAAGATGTTTTTTGAGAAAAGTTTGAAAAACCAAAACTGCACAAGCCTGTTTTCGGCCGTATAACCTATCTTGTATGCAGTGCAAAAAATGGTAAATAAATAAAAAAGCATTGACGATGAATGCATGTAATGACAAGAGCTATTAGATTCAGATATTCGCAATAGAGCAAAACGACTGCGTCGCAAATATGCTATGCTAGCTAAATGCCGATCCAAATGTCACAGTTGAATAGTTCAGTTAATTATAACCCAACGCTTTCTACCTGCTGCTGTTGCTAACATCAGATTAGTAATAGAATACGTTTGATCTTTATATTATGTAGTTCATATTTCTGATCACCATGAGAGTTGAGCCAGTAAACTTGTGATTCTGAGATCATAATTTCAATAAGACTATTGCAATACCTTACTAGAGATGTCGGACGTGCAATTAATTGTATGTAACACTAAGTTAACACCCCTGCCCCATCTATCTTTATTATAAACGCCGCTTTAGATCGGATTAATTAAATAGGTTTCTAGGTAATCCGGTTTAACAAAAGCCCTGACAGCAACTAGCCTTTCATGGCCCGGTCAAGAATTATAAAAAAGCTATTAAGTACTCCATATCTGAATTCTATTCAGTAAAATTTAAGAATCTTCGCGGGTCTATCTTAGATTAATGTAACATTTAGACCTTCTGAATTATTACTAACGATCCTTGTTTTGAGATATACTTATCAATTACTATTTTGTTATGATTAGATTATAATATAATATTTGCAGTACCCCGATCGGGGTGTCATATGTGAGCCATGTAATTGCCATACCATATTTATTTACGTAATACCATATGATATGATAGCAAATTATAGTAAATAAATAAATATACGTAGCACATCCGTAGTCACAAAGAAATAGTTTTTTTCATTATTGATAAAAAATAAATAAAAATAAATTTAAAAAGCACTCAAGTAGAAAAAGAGAGAAAAGTTATTTCTGTGTTTACGTACGAGGCACGAGGGAACGGAGAAATCATGCGATTAGGATGAGAGATCGTTTGTTTGTGTCTCCTCTTCTCCCTAAAGGTTTGATCAATTTAGATCTATGCGATTTTCTGGGATGAGTTTTCTTTAAATAACGTGTAACTTTCTGCGAAATACGAAAGCCTCAAAAAGATACTTTTAAAGCTCTTCCATGGAACTAATTACATAATGGAAATTGTTGTCAGAAACAAAAATACATGTGGCGCTCCCAGCGCAGGTTTTGTATTTTTCCTATAGAACTCCTATGACTCTGTCTGTCGCGTTTTACATTTTCTCGAGCTTTTCGCACGTTTCATAGTGAGCTAGTAGCCCGGGTAGCTTCAAGACAAGACATTTCAATATGGTAGCTTTTTCACAGCATTTTCACATTTAAATATGAGAAACTCAAGTGTGCTTCATACTACAGGAGCTGTCTTTCTTTTATTTGTAAACTAGCTTTCCGCCGCGGCTCCGCCCGCGTTAATAGTTTTTCCCGTGGGAATGGGTCATTTTCCCGCGGTAAAAGGTAGTAAGTAACATGGGCTACTTAGGGTGAATGTAGCTTTCAAATAGTAAAAGAATTTATGAAATCGGCACAGTCGAGTTTATTCATTACAAACATACACACAATAATACAAATATTTCCTCTTTATAATATTATTAATTGCGTTGTGGGGTGTTGTCAAATAAGTGTGTTGTGTGTTGTCAGGTGGCGCAGTACATCGGTGAGATGTGTCGGTACCTGCTGGCGCAGCCTGCGCGCGCGACGGACGCGCAGCACCGCGTGCGCATCATGGTCGGCAACGGCATGCGCCCCGCCATCTGGCAGCAGATCGTCGACAGGTAACACCAACACGCCTGCGTAGCGGGTGGGGCTCCGGGGGCTCCGGACCAACGGCTAGACGTGCTTCCAAAAGTACTGACACCCGTTTGCACTAACCTTGTCTTAGGCTTTTCGTAGTTAACACGTTGGCTGCCCACCGTACCACACCTTCAGTAATTGCTCCCATGCCCCATACAATTTACTGAAAAGTCGGCCCCGTAGCCTAGTTGGTAGTACGTCTGCCTACTGAGCACAGGGTCACGGGTTCGAATCCCGCCCAAGGCAAACATTCGTGTGATGAACACTTGTGTTTGCCCTGTGTCTGGGTGTTGTATATTTATATATGTATGTATATCAGCTGTCTGACACCCATAGTACAGGCTCTGCCTAGTTTGGGGTCAGATGGCCGTGTGTGAGATGTCCCACATATTATTATTATCATTATTATTATTATTATTTCAAGGTGCCGTTTCCAACTAAATTATGTCATATAAAAGGAAAAAAAATAATTCACATATTTCTTCCTCGTATTTTCTTCTGCGTGTCCTAAACAGACCTGAGAAGTTAAGACCGAAACGCACACTAATGGCCGTCGCATCGTTAGTCTTGTCTGTCTGAAACCTTTGTAACGAACAAAAGGCGTGCCGTTTTGGTAAATCCATCAGCGTTCTACACACAATAACAGTGTCCTTGTAATACCTTAAATTAGTTTATCTACACTCATGTCGTAAATCCTTCATTTACTTATCAGAAACGCTAAGCAAATGATATACCTTTCGATGGAGCCGTGACTAAGGATCCATACAAATTTCATTTCGTTATCGCAAAGTTGTAACAAAATGAGGTTTTTTTTCTTAATTTTTACGCAGATGCTTGCTATTTGAGCACACTAGCGTGTTTCGGAACGCAACCTTGGCGGCGCGCATGCGCGGTGCGATATTACTGCAAATTTATTTTCGCGCCATTAACGTTTGTATTTTTCCTTTTGCAGTTTGTATATTTAAATTTGTTGTATGAGTGTAGATAAACTATTGTATGCAACTGTACATAATTAGTATTTAACACTCGTGTATACTTTTATGAAACTCGCTGCGCTCGTTTCATAAACCACACTCGTGTTAAATACCCCTCATTATGCAACAGTTGCATAAATAGCTATAGTGAAACTACATTTATATATTTTTGCTGCTACTAACGCATCACTTAGTTTAAAAAAAATAGAATTTGTTTTGTCACGTTGCGATGGCTAGGTTGATCACAAACTTAATTAGGTGCGACTGAAAAACAGCGTCTTTCTCTTACGAGATAGACATACGCTGAGTCGTATCCTTTTCGCTGTTGTGCCACGATGCATACTGTGATGTGCCTTTAGTATTTAAGTGTTTACACTAGTATTTCGGTGCAACTTAGTATGTATAGCATCACAACATTAGCTGAATAAATGGTTTTTCTTTCTTTCTTTCTTTTATATATTATGGCCCCTTTAAAAGTTATCTTTGTGGCTTTTAAAATAAATAGGTAACTACAAGGTTAACTATAATGGAAAGAAAAATCAGATGAATTAAAATCCTAATTAAATCAAGCTTGGTCCAGATAACAACAGAATGAAATCACGCGATCTACATTTTCGACATTTTATTGTTTTTCAATGTCCTATTTGAATACAATAGAAATAGGCCTACACCTCAGAAGGGCCTAAAAACGTCGATGTTGAATTTCATGAATTCTGATACTTAGTTTAATTTTCTTTGTTTAGGTTCAAAGTGCCACAGATAAACGAAATATACGGCGCGACGGAAGGCAACGCCAATATCAGTAAGATGTTTGCTTGTTTATTATTCTTATACATATTATAATAATAGTTTTAGACTTTGGGATGGCGATAGACTTTGGGATGGCGATAGTACTATTTGTTGCTATTAAAACTTATCTTTTTCCGGCTATCAGGTTATTGACAGTTGATCTCGGTGACCTGACTGTTGGTAAATAACGCGCTTTATCTCGCGACCAACAAAAATAATTATGTCATGAGATAATAGTATGTTTTGTTTAAAACTAAGGATTACTGTTAATTGATCATGTCCGACTTGACCATTGTAGTGAAACTCGTCCAATTTATAGTTATCACGACGTTTCTCTGTCATGCGAGTAGTTGACGCGGTGGAGACGAGATTATCATCACTATCATGAAGTCAAAAGACGTCTTTTGCTGGACAAAGGTCTTCCCAAAAGATTTCTACAACGATCTCGGTTTAGCGGCTTCCCGCAGTCCTCACCTGCGCATGATTACTGTGACTGTATCTCTTTTACATAACTTTCAAAATAGCCTTTGCCTCAACTTTAAGAATCTTTATGCCTCAGCGGATTGTATTTGAAAAAAGAAAATGTCTTGTCCGTGGGGATATATGGGAAATTAACGATATCTTGTCACGTATCCTATTGGGATATCTGCACATTTTTAACAGGGAATGTATAGTAACAGTTTTTTTTTCTTTTTTCTCCGTGATTTTACGTTTAAATTGAGCTTACCGAGAATTCGACAGTGTTAAAATAATTATTAGTGTCGAATGTTCATGAACGAGTAGTGTATGTAAAGCCTGATCAAAGAAATAAGAAACCTGCTCTGGGGGCGCCACGTGTATATTTTTACGACTATGGCAAAAATTTCCCTTATAAAATTAGTTCCATTGAAATTCCGTAATATGGCGAGGTTTCTTATTTCTTTGGTCGGGCTTTACGCGATACAATATTTCCTAATGCGGGGTCCTTAAACTTGTAGATTTGTTAATGGTCGGAATACAAAGATATTAGTACGGTCCAAGAAAACAAGGTCTTGCAATTAGACCACGTGACTGACACGAGCCTACGTCATATTTACGTCATTTGCCTATTCATCCTTGTCGAATGCGTGTAATAGACAAGGATGAACAGCGCAAAATGACGTAGGCTCGTGTCAGTCACGTGGTCTAATTGCAAGAGCTTGTTTTCTTGGAGCATGGATGTTAGTATGTGTTGTTGTGTGTGTGATGTGTAGTAAACGTGGACAACACGGTGGGCGCGGTGGGGTTCCTGCCGATGCTGGTGCCGACCAGCCTGCAGCCCATCGCGCTGGTGCGCTCCGACGAGCACGGCAACCTGCTGCGCGGGCCCGGCGGCTACTGCATCCGCTGCCAGCCCAGTACGTACACTCATACACACAACACGGTGGGCGCGGTGGGGTTCCTGCCGATGCTGGTGCCGACCAGCCTGCAGCCCATCGCGCTGGTGCGCTCCGACGAGCACGGCAACCTGCTGCGCGGGCCCGGCGGCTACTGCATCCGCTGCCAGCCCAGTACGTACACTCATACACACAACACGGTGGGCGCGGTGGGGTTCCTGCCGATGCTGGTGCCGACCAGCCTGCAGCCCATCGCGCTGGTGCGCTCCGACGAGCACGGCAACCTGCTGCGCGGGCCCGGCGGCTACTGCATCCGCTGCCAGCCCAGTACGTACACTCATACACACAACACGGTGGGCGCGGTGGGGTTCCTGCCGATGCTGGTGCCGACCAGCCTGCAGCCCATCGCGCTGGTGCGCTCCGACGAGCACGGCAACCTGCTGCGCGGGCCCGGCGGCTACTGCATCCGCTGCCAGCCCAGTACGTACACTCATACACACAACACGGTGGGCGCGGTGGGGTTCCTGCCGATGCTGGTGCCGACCAGCCTGCAGCCCATCGCGCTGGTGCGCTCCGACGAGCACGGCAACCTGCTGCGCGGGCCCGGCGGCTACTGCATCCGCTGCCAGCCCAGTACGTACACTCATACACACAACACGGTGGGCGCGGTGGGGTTCCTGCCGATGCTGGTGCCGACCAGCCTGCAGCCCATCGCGCTGGTGCGCTCCGACGAGCACGGCAACCTGCTGCGCGGGCCCGGCGGCTACTGCATCCGCTGCCAGCCCAGTACGTACACTCATACACACAACACGGTGGGCGCGGTGGGGTTCCTGCCGATGCTGGTGCCGACCAGCTACTCTAAGCTAGCTAACTAAACTATGGTTTGTTTCATATTAATCCGGACCAAAGGTCATTGAAGCCTGCATACAACGCGCACATTTTTTTCAAACGATACGATAGAACTATAGGAAATTATCGCAAAATACGTAATGTGGCATACCGTAGTAGAAAGCGGGAGGTGAGCGTGTGACCTTAACAGACATTTTCTCGTTACATTATTTTTAATAACCTTCAAGAAAAAAAAGAGGGCAATGAACTTGTGTCCGGATTTATATGAAACAGACCATAGCTAGCTATTTTATGTTTTTTTTTAAAAAAATAACGTAAGACTTGGGCGTTATTGCGTTTCTAGCCACGTGTTTAGATAAATTTAAGTCGCAAACTTGTTACTGTCCAGCCTACCTCCTACTTTTTAGGGTTTCGTAGCCAAATGGCAAAAAACGGAACCCTTATAGATTCGTCATGTCTGTCTGTCCGTCCGTCCGTATGTCACAGCCACTTTTCTCCGAAACTATAAAAGCTATACTGTTGAAACTTGGTAAGAAGATGAAGACTGTGAACTGCATTAAGATTTTCACAAAAAATTAGAAACAATACAATAAATTTTGGCGGGTCCCCATACTTAGAAATGAAACTAAAAAAAATTTTTTCATCAAACTCATACGTGTGGGGTATCTATGGATAGGTCTTCAAAAATGATATTGAGGTTTCTAATATCATTTTTTTCTAAACTTAATAGTTTGCGCGAGGGACACTTCCAAAGTGGTAAAATGTGTGTCCCCCCCCTCTAACTTCTAAAATAAGAGAACGATAAAACTAAAAAAATATATGATGTACATTACTATGCAAACTTCCACCGAAAATTGGTTTGAACCAGATCTAGTAAGTAGTTTTTTTTTAATATACACCGTGCTTTTTTAACCGTCTTACAAACGAAGCCCAATGTATATGCCCGTGATATAGAATATATTGGCAATGTTATTTTTTTTTTATCAATAAAGTAATAAAACCGTGAAGTAAAATAAAATAATGCAAAATATTTTTGAATCAACCTGTACATAATATTTACAATTTAGTAACAATTTGCGCATGCGTGAGAATCGTAAATAATGGGAAAACAAAAGAAAAATATGAGATAAACACATTTTTCGATCTCTCGATCGATTATTTTATTGAAAAAATCCTAGATTTTTTTTCTTAAAAAAAAAAAAAACATTGCCAAGATATTCTATATCACGGGCATATACATTGGGCTTCGTTTGTAAGACGGTTAAAAAAGCACGGTGTATTGTCACGAACATGCCATAAAGTTCGAGAGATCGCTACTCAAATTCGATATAAGTACATCTATACATCTATAAAGTATGGGAAATTCCAATTGCATCAACAGAGGGATCACGGTGCAAACGAAGATGGACTTTCTGTCAACGCCGCAAGGCACAAAATCACCTAAGCAAGCCACTTGTTTACTCGAATTTGGTGACCTCGCGCGCCCATTGTTCTGTGACAAGTATTGTCTGAGAACAAAGGAAACGTTCTAGTAATTTCCCGATTACGTGATTACAATGGGATTACTCCAGAAATCAAGCATCGCGTAAACAACCCATTGTTTCGTGGGGGTATATAAACGCCCGAGACGACGGCCAACGCCAGTTCATTTCTGAGCTATCAAAGCGATCTCAATAAGCGATCTACAAGCGATCAGTGGAAGAAACCTGCGACTAAAGCGATACCTACGGACTACGAGTGACCCTGTGATTTGGCTACAACGTGATTGGAGTGATTAGTTGAAGACATCTGCGAACTCAGCGTGACCAACGGACTACGAGCGACTCTGCGATTTGGCTACAGTTGTGATTGGACCTGCGACCTGTTTATCGTCGAATAAATTCTCAAATCAAGTTATTCGGCTTTTCTTACAAATCCCGAACCCCACGTCCGTAACATTTGGTGTCAGAAGTGGGATTTGGAAATGCCAGTGACTCCGAGGGAGAATACTGACGGCGTCAGAACAAGGGCGCAGCTAGCTGCGGAAACCACGACTACAGCCCGTGAAGACATGCCCACCGGAACAGGAACCCCGCCTGCTGGACCAGAAGCCTTGCCCACCGAACCAGAAGCCCAACCAACAGGACAACTAGCCCCGCCTACTGTTACCGCCCATCGAGCGACACCTCCGGTTACCAGCCGCGTCCAGGAATCCCGAGCATCAACGTTTGACCTCAGCCGTCTTATGAAAATGATGGAGGAAATGAGCCTGAAACAAGACATCATGCAACAGGAGCAAAAGGAAATGCGCAAGGACCTGAGCCGGAAACAAGAAGAAATGCGCGAGGACCTGAGCCACAAACAGGAGGAAATGCTGCTTGTCATTTCGTCAGTTTCGGGCAATGTGAAAAAATTACAAGAGAGCGTCGACCAAGTAGAAGAAAGAGTTGGGAATTTGGAAACCGACGTAGATGGCGTAAAAACTGACTTAGCCGGGCTTAAGAAGAAGGTGCTGAAACTGGAAATAGCAGGATCCGCCGCGTCGAGTGAACACACCTGCACCAGCCACGCGCCAAGGATAAAAGTACCGTCGTACGACGGCACCACATCCTGGACCGCCTATCGGCAGCAATTCCAGACCGTTGCTGCTGCAAATGGGTGGACAGAGGAGCAGAGCCTGACAGCTCTCACCGTTGCTCTTCGAGGTTCAGCCCTTTCTGTTCTGGAGGCGCTACCAGGCTCGGGTAGCACATTTAAAGAACTTATGGAGGCACTCGAAGCTCGCTATGGAGAGCGTCATTTGGAACACGTATTCCGCGCCCAACTGCGTGACCGGATTCAACGCCCAGGAGAAGGACTTCAGCAGTGGGCTTTGGAAATAGAAAAGCTCGTGCGCAAGGCCTACCCGTCTGCTGATGCGAAGATGGTGGACTCCAACACCCTTCAGGCATTCGTCGATGGAATTCGTGACATGGAGATTAGGGCTGCAGTGGGACTTCGCCATCATGTCTCCCTGAAAGAAGCCCTAGCGCACGCGTTGGAAATTGAAGCCCTGCGCCGTGAAGTACGCCCAACTCACAAAGTGCGGGAAGTAATAGAGGAAGTACAGGAGATAAAGACGTCGTTCCCGCCCAAGAAGAAAACATCCGGGCCCATGTGTTATAAGTGTGGAGAAAGGGGCCATCTGCAGTTCACCTGTCCGAAGAAGGAGACTCAAACAGCGAAACTAGCCGAGGAAATAAGCAAGCTGAGAGAACGCCTGGACGAAGTGACCAAGAAGCAGGAGACCCCATCTTCTGCTGGGAGTCAGGGAAACGAGTAACAGCCAGGACTAAGGGGCGGGTACTGGCTGGAGCGGAAGGAGCCCCAACAACGATCGTCTCCCAGGTGTGCAACGGAAACAGTTTAATGATACATGGCTCAGTGAACGGAACAAACTGCAAGATGACATTGGATACAGGAGCTTCCAGGACAATAATCAAGCCAAAATTAGTAGAATCCGCAATCAGGCGCAGAAACAACATCAACTGCCGACTTCTTTCCGCTTCCGGCCAGCAGATACCCGTCCTAGGAGAAATTTCGGTCACAATTCAAGTAGGTGAAACATCCTACTCTCACAACGCTATCGTGGCCGATATCATGGATGACTGCATACTAGGGCTAGACTTCATGAAAAGATACGACTGCAGAATCGACGTCACCAACGGAATTTTGAAATGTGGCAATGAAGAGATTTTTATCCTGGGAGGACCCGTGGGAAAAGTGACATGCTTGAAGAAGATCTGCATACCAGGACGCACGCAAGCAGAAGTACCAGTGAAGCTACCACGTGCTAAGAAGAATAGATGCGTGCTGATAGAGGATACCCGAGAAAAAACGACTCAGAAGATTTTGGCGGCCAGGACACTTGTCAAAGGGAACACCACTGCGGTAGTAAGAGTTGTCAATTTAGAAGATCACGAGATACAATTAAAGGAGGGTGACGTCGTTGGTAAATGCGAAGAAGCTGTCTGGGTGAGGAAGTGCCAATCATCTCTGAGTACGACGAAAACTAAGGATAGTTCTATCATCGCAGAACTCCTCGAAGGAAGCAAACAAAACCTGAGCTATTCTCAAAGTATGAAAGCCAAACACCTGCTTCAGCGGTTTGCAGACGTGTTTTCGTCTCAAGAAGGAGATTTGGGGAGAACATCTTTAGTGCAACACAAGATAGACACCGGAAACGAAGGACCTATTCGACAGCGAGCAAGGCGAATACCGATAGCAAAAGAGCAAGAAGTTCAAGACATGTTGGAAGACATGAAGAAAAATAAGATTATCGAACCATCTGCGAGTCCATGGTGCTCTCCGGTCGTCCTGGTTAAGAAGAAAGATGGCAGTACAAGGTTCTGCGTGGACTATCGGCGACTCAACGATGTGACTAAGAAGGACAGTTATCCACTACCGCGCATTGACGACACCCTGGATACCCTGAGTGGCAAGACATGGTTCTCGACCTTAGATTTGAAGTCTGGGTACTGGCAAGTGGAGATACATCCGAAGGACAAAGAGAAGACGGCATTCTCTACAGGGAAAGGTTTATGGCAGTTTAACGTGATGCCATTTGGATTGTGCAACGCGCCAGCCACTTTCGAGCGACTCATGGAGTGTGTACTGGCAGGATTAGTGGGAGAAGCCTGCCTCGTATATTTGGACGACGTCATCATTATGGGTCGAGACTTCGAGGATCATCTGCTTAACCTGGAGAAAGTCCTGAGGAAGATTCGAGGAGCCAACCTGAAGCTAAATCCGAAGAAATGCACTTTATTTAGAAAGAAAGTGAACTACCTCGGCCACGTGATCACCAGTGAAGGGATACAGACTGATCCAGCTAAAATAGAAGCCGTGCAGAATTGGCCAACTCCTAAAGATAAAACAGAAGTACGTGCATTCTTGGGTCTATGCTCATACTACAGGCGCTTCGTTAAAGGATTCTCCGAGATAGCCAAGCCGTTACACCGCCTGACTGAAGATAAGCGAGCATTCTGCTGGGACGAGGCCTGCGAGGATTCCTTCCAAAGATTGAGAAAATGCCTATGTGAGACACCAATCTTGGGATACCCACAAGCGAATGGGCAGTTTATCGTCGATACGGATGCAAGCAACACAGCGATTGGTGGAGTACTGTCTCAAAAGCAAGGGGACAAGGAAGTTGTGATTGCCTACTTCAGCAAGTCGCTATCGAAGCCTGAAAGGAACTACTGTGTGACGAGAAGAGAGCTCTTGGCTGTGGTTAAGACTCTTCATCACTTCAGCAAATACATCATCGGCAGGAAGTTCACGCTTCGTACCGACCACGCCGCTTTAAAATGGCTGCTTCAGTTTAAAAATCCCGAAGGTCAAGTTGCAAGATGGATCGAACAGCTTCAAGAATATGACTTCATCACTGAACATCGCAGCGGGAAGACTCATGGAAATGCTGATGCCCTCTCAAGGAGACCATGTCCAGAGGAATGCAAGCACTGCGTCAAGCAAGAGTCTAAGGAAGAAATTGTGCAACTTACTAGGACTAGCCCTCCGAGATCCTGGGAAGACGAGTCAATGAGAGAAGCCCAAGAAGACGACGAAGATATACGACTTATAGTCGCATGGAAGCAACGTGGCGAGGAAAAGCCAAAATGGTATGAAGTTGCGCCTACGAGTACCATCACCAAAGCATATTGGGCACAGTGGGACAGTTTTGTCCTGCAGAACGGGATACTTTACCGAAAATGGGAAAAACCCAACGGTAGAGAGTTTCATCTGCAGCTGGTCGTGCCAAAAGAACGGATAAAGGATGTTCTTCGTGAAGTACACGATGGCATATCAGGTGGTCACCTGGGTGTCAAAAGAACTTTGACGAAGTTACGGGAAAGATTTTACTGGCTAAACTGTCGAGCGGATGTGCAGGATTGGTGCCGAAAATGTACCACTTGTGCTGCAGTAAAAGGTCCATCAACCAGGAGCCGAGGACACCTTCAACTTTACAACGTTGGTGCACCATGGGAGCGAATAGTAGTAGACGTTGCCGGACCATTCCCCGTGACGGAGTCGGGAAACAAATACTTTATGGTGGTTATGGATTACTTTACCAAATGGCCAGAAGTATTTGCTATACCCAACCAAGAAGCTACGACCGTGGCCTCCAAATTAGTGGAAGAAGTCATATGCCGATATGGTGTACCACTAGAAATCCATTCGGACCAGGGCCGGAACTTCGAGTCGAACGTGTTCCAAGAAGTATGCAAAATACTGGGCATGCACAAGACGAGGACTACCCCGTATCACCCACAGTCCGACGGCATGGTGGAGAGGTTTAACCAAACACTGGAGAGACATTTGGCGAAATTAGTAGACAACCACCAGAGAGACTGGGACAAATACATCCCACTTTTCCTTCTCGCCTATAGAACCTCGGAACATGAGAGCACGAAGGCCACCCCGGCATATGTGAACTTCGGACGTGAGCTAAGATTACCGGTTGATCTTCTAACAGGAGGAACACCAGAGGACCCCATCACCTTACAGGATTATGTGTCTGAATTGCGAGACAAAATGAGGGAGATTTATGCGATGGTACGAGAAAACGGTCTACAATCGAGCGAAAACATGAAGACTAGATATGACCGACGAGCAAATACCAGTGGATTTGAGGAAGGAACACTAGTCTGGCTCCATAACCCAACACGCCGAAAAGGAAAGTCACCCAAACTACAGACGAGATGGGAAGGACCATTCAAGGTAGTTACGCGAATCAATGACGTAACGTATCGGATACAACGGCATCCGAGAGGAGCACTAAAAGTAGTCCACGTCGACCGCTTGGCGCGTTACCATGGCAGTAATGAAGAAGCTCGGGACGAGCATCTCTAAGAGGAGGGCAGTGTCACGAACATGCCATAAAGTTCGAGAGATCGCTACTCAAATTCGATATAAGTACATCTATACATCTATAAAGTATGGGAAATTCCAATTGCATCAACAGAGGGATCACGGTGCAAACGAAGATGGACTTTCTGTCAACGCCGCAAGGCACAAAATCACCTAAGCAAGCCACTTGTTTACTCGAATTTGGTGACCTCGCGCGCCCATTGTTCTGTGACAAGTATTGTCTGAGAACAAAGGAAACGTTCTAGTAATTTCCCGATTACGTGATTACAATGGGATTACTCCAGAAATCAAGCATCGCGTAAACAACCCATTGTTTCGTGGGGGTATATAAACGCCCGAGACGACGGCCAACGCCAGTTCATTTCTGAGCTATCAAAGCGATCTCAATAAGCGATCTACAAGCGATCAGTGGAAGAAACCTGCGACTAAAGCGATACCTACGGACTACGAGTGACCCTGTGATTTGGCTACAACGTGATTGGAGTGATTAGTTGAAGACATCTGCGAACTCAGCGTGACCAACGGACTACGAGCGACTCTGCGATTTGGCTACAGTTGTGATTGGACCTGCGACCTGTTTATCGTCGAATAAATTCTCAAATCAAGTTATTCGGCTTTTCTTACAAATCCCGAACCCCACGTCCGTAACAATATCATAATTCGTAAACAGCAATTTACCTTTCACTATTATTAAAACATCGGTCAAAGTTACAACGAACTACAAGAACTTTTATATTATGTTACTTGCTGTTACGGAACCCTTCATGAGCGAGTCCGACTCGCACTTGGCCGCTTTTTTTCTTTTCTGGGACCATCATCATCTAAGCCGAAAGACGTCCACTGCTAGACAAAGACCTCCCCCAAAGATCTCCACAACCACAAAGATCAGTATGTTTAAAAGGTTTATTAAATCAAAAATTCTCAACCCCCAGTCGCATCTTTTCTAAACTTACATCATATAGCTAAGCCTACTGACTCTTAGAATTCTCGAGCAGTTCTCAAACAATGCTCATAGCTTAGCTTTAATGAAGATGTCAATTTAAAACAAAGAGTATTTCTTTATTGCACACTACTTCTGCAGTAATTTTGCACGTAATAAAAACCACCAATATTTCGTAAGATAACTAACACAATTTACTTTAAAAAAATCTAATTTTCCAGACGAGCCTGGCATGTTCATCGGGTTGATTGCGCAAGGGAATGCGTCGAGAGAGTACTATGGATATGTCGATAAAGTAATTATTATTTATGTATTTTATTAAATGCCTGTTTTCTATTTATTGTTTTGTATATTCTCTAGTGGGGGTGTAAGTGAATGCTGAGGAAAAACTGAAAGAGCATGTCAGTCAATCAATTTGGTCAACTTTCTAAGGAACTTTCCCCCGAAACAAAATTAATACTCAAAACAAACCATAATTCTGAATCAGGCTGTACCACAGAAGAAAATAATAGTACTAACCCGTATAGAAAGGACACTCACCCCCCCGCGCCAAAATGAGTTCCCCGCCCGATATAGCGCCCCACGCCCTCTCACTTCGCCGGTGGTGTCGGGGGTGTTTTACATAGCGCCTACCGCCATTGACTTGTATTTGATTCAGTTGTTATTCAAAAAGAAGTGTGACCGCCCAGTGGCTGTACTATGAAAAGGCGGGCACATGTCACAACTGTTGTATTTCCAGACGCACTACTAATAAAGACAAGATACTAGTTCAGTAGGTATATTTATTTATAAAATTTATCAGACAGAGCAACGTCCACTTTTTAATAGAGAACCGCGGCCGCGAACTGTCCCACGCCGTAGTGACGTTCTAATCGCCCCCGACAACTAGTTTTGTTCCTCGACGATCGATTTTCTTCATTCCAGACGGACAGCAACAAGAAGTTGATGCGCGACGTGTTCTGCAAGGGCGACGCGGCGTTCGTGAGCGGCGACATCCTGGTGGCGGACGAGCTGGGCTACCTGTACTTCCGCGACCGCACCGGGGACACCTACAAGTGGAAGGGCGAGAACGTGGCCACGGCTGAGGTCGAGGACGCCATGAGCCCCGCCATCGACCAGAGGCCCTGCGTCGTGTACGGCGTCTCGGTCAGTACAACCCTTTCGGCTCATAAGGACCACTTCCCAAAAGGTCAACTTCCCAAGAAGATAACATTTTACAATTTTTTATCCCAAAACGTCAACTTTCCAAAATATACACTTTCGATTCTTATAAGGACCATTTCCCAAAAGGTCATATTCCTAAAATGACTACCTTAGAGACTTCTTCCTTTGCAGTCGGCTAAAAAGGTTTCTTAGATGGTTTCTGGTAAAAAATTATACTCAGCTATTGCTGAAAACTAAGTCAACAGGAAAATACCTTTTAAAACTTTCACGGTTGTATATCCCGTTTTAAATCTTAATAGTTATGAAAATACCTGTTTGCACTAACCGCGTCTTAGGCGCTAACTAAAGCTTAAAAAAAGAATTGGTTTTCATTAACAGTCTAATTGGACTCATAAAGGTAGACAGAAACTGAGCAGTTAAAAAAAAAGTCTGAAGGTTTCTAGCAAACAAAATTTTCAACAAGACTCACCTAAATACTTTAGGAATGGACAAAGGGCATGGACTTTTAAGTTTAGTGCAAGGGTGTAGGTCTATTTTTTTTGTCATTATAGGTTTTTTTCAATGAGCATCTAACATAATTATAGAGACGACATATGTGATTTTGCACTGATATATTTTTGTTTTCCGTCTGTTTCTACCAATAGAAGGTCAACAATAGAAACCTGCTTGACATTTGGAGCAATCACAACTCCGAGACAACCCCTCCCGCACCTCAGCTAGGATTTAATTTTTTAATTAAAATAATTTAGTACTACGTCTCTATACTATCCAAAAAAAGTTTCTTCCTTACTCGCATGGTTTTTTAAGCACACTTAGTGACGTCAGATCAGAAGTCGAAGAAGCTTTGTTCTTTCTAATAATAATAAATTGATTTATTCAGACAATATACCTACAGTATATTTTTGTTATTTTGGTACGGCTGACTTAAAATGTACCTTGTATATTGAGCTTTATTGAGATGTTAGTACCTGGGACCGCGACGTATTACTTATCTTAACTGTTTAAGGCGTCCGGGAAGTCGTTTCTTATTGAAATAAACAAACTTAGGCGGCGTAGTGGCGGACAGAAATCAGAGCGATTCAACACGACCCTTTGTATGACCAAAAGTTTAATGTAACGGAATGTTACCCATTAAAGTGGTATAATTAAAAAATAATGGTGTAGCTCTACGTGGGTGTTATTGGCCGGCTTCTCTTTGAGTGTCTTTGATAAGGAAGCAAGTTAATACCAACACAAATAACAAACGGCTCACATAGATTTCCTGTAACGAATTTAGAAAATAGTGCTACATGCTTCGAAGAACAGATTATGAGTGTACTCATAGACAAAAAGGTAAAGTGAATTAATGAAACCTATTCCAAAATTAACCACACTAGAACCTGGCCTTACAGTAACGAGACCAGGCTCTTCCAATGTAGTTTAAAAATTAGTTAAGGTTACCTTAATAAGGTATCATTATAATCCAATTCCTTATTCTTTTAATTAATATTAACCCCTCTGATAGTCCACCGCCGCGTACTTCGACATATTTATTTAATAGAATGATTAATCTAATCTACACAACCGTTCCAAGCAATCAATAATGGCGGAATTTTTTATAATGGCAAAATTATAAATTATCACTAAAATTAGAAATTAAAAGGAAAAATACTTGTGTATGGAAAAATGGAAATCGTCTTAGACTGTTGTCCCATTCTCGTGCAAAAAGCGTGTCGTTGATAATGCGTCACAGTTCGTAACAAAAATACTTACTACTAGTTTAAAATAAAATATACCGGCAGCATCTCCAATCAGCTGCATATTTTCATAATATTTATGTTGGATCATGGTCCAAGAAAACAAGGTCTAACAATTAGACCACGTGACTGACACAAGGCTACGTCGTTTTGCGCTGTTCATCCTTGTCTATTACACGCATTCGACAAGGATGAACAGGCAAAATGACGTAGAAATGACGTAGGCTTGTGTCAGTCACGTGGTCTAATTGTAAGACCTTGTTTTCTTGGACCATGTGTTGAATGTATTTTTGAATGATTAGCCTGTGGCCTTAGAGAATAAATATACATAGAGCACGCGCATCGCTCCGCTGCCTTTGTCATGCGTAAGCAAATTTTGGCAGATTTTGTATTGGCGGTGACATCAATAACATTTTTCTTTTTGGATTTGTTCCTCGAGTCATGTTTGCAACTTATCACTGCACATTTCAAAATGTTCTCCTATTAAATTTCTTATTTTCACCGGGAAAAATAATCAGCTCCGATAACTATTTGATACTAAACGAATGCACCACGTTACATCTATTTATACTATAAGGCACCAATTTACTGGCGACAAAGACAAAGACGTGCAAAAACGAAAGGGACGCAGTTATGCGTTAGAATGAGATATAAATACACCGCGCTCACTCTTGCGCATAACTGCGTCCCTTTCGTTTTTGCACGTCTTTTGACTTTGTCGCCAATGAAATAAGGCACTAAGCCTGTGACATTGACGTAGCTGTGCCCCCCAGATCCCGCTGACGGAGGGTCGCGCGGGCATGGCTGCGATCGCGGACCCTGCGCGTGCGCTGGACCTGTGCAAGCTGGCGCGCGACTTAGACGACTCGCTGCCCTCGTACGCGCGCCCGCTCTTCCTGCGCATACTCAACAACATCGACATCACCGGTACACACACCAATACTTAAACCTTTACAAGGCAGTGGCCACTATATTGCCACCTTAATTTTAACCTTATACCCTCAACATAAAGTGGAAAACAAATGAATTTTGTAAAGTTGTTTTGCCTTATAAAGGGTTAATAGTCCACCACCATCTACACAAATGGGGGCTCAGAGAGTCACCAGCTTACGAGTGTGGGGAGTCCGACCAGACCAGTCTTGACGGCGATTACGATCCGTCTACATTGAGATCGGGCGTTTCGTACTCTCGAATGCCACTCTAGCGCCACCTTGGTTTCATATTGGGCGGATATTGAGTGAACTAAATGTGATCGGACATTTGTCAACCCTTGGCGGGCAGATTTTCAATAGTAGCGGTCTAAAATTGACTTTTGTATTGCATTGGATTGAAATCGGGATCGATATTGTTTTCAAGAGTAGACCCCTGCTCTGGGGGCGCCACGTGTATATTTTCGACTATGGCATCAACTTCCCTTATTGAATTAGTTCCATCGAAATTCCGCAATATGGCGATTCTTATTTCTCTGGTCGGGCTTTATAATCCTATAGCGAGGTGCTTTGCAACCTCATTTCCACTTCATTGTCCATTTCTTTCATTAACAGCTCATATTATGTTCCCTCCGAGGAGCTCGAGTCTACTCTAAAATCAGGGTGAATAGGCCTTAGTCGACCATGCTGGCCAAGTGCGCGTTGGTCAACTGTACACACAACCCTTGAATTACTTCACAAGTATGTGCAGGTTTCCGCACGATGTTTTCCTTCACCGTAAGAGCGTCGAATAAACGTCATATGAATTCGAAAATCGAAAACACATTGGTACGTGCTGAGGTTCGAACCCGCGAACTTCCGAATGGAAGTCAACGGCCCTAGCCACTTAGCTACCGACGCTCTTTCCATTTCTTACTCGTCTAAATTCAAGCATTCAATTTTGGAATTCCTTCGTCATTCATACATCATCCTCGTCTTTCTTCAGTGTTTCCCTTGACGCTGTATTTCTTAAAATGTGTGTAATTGTGTATAGTTTAATCTGCTATAAACTGCGAGTTTATACCTGTTTCGTTTCCATGTAAATAAACGTTAATAAACCAGTGCCAGACAGTTCCTCGTGTATTTTACTCATAGTGCCCTAGGAATCCTCCAATCTTCAGCCGCCACACTACATTCGATCCGACCCTACATTCGCTCAAGATCATGGTCTAAGAAAACAAGGTCTAACCATTAGACCACGTGACTGACACAAACCTACGTCATCTTGCGCTGTTCATCCTTGTCGAATGCGTGTTAATAGACAGGGGAAATAATTCATAGTCACTCATATTTTTGTCTACGGTTGCCCGTTTGCTTGTTTAGGTTAATTATTTTCACCCAACCATACCACGGTGGTCGAGTGATATTATCTAACTTACAGGTTTGTTTCGCAGGTACGTTCAAGCTAAAGAAACTGCAGTACCAGAAGGAGGGTTTCGACCCCGACGTGATCAAGGACCCGCTGTACTTCCGCCAGGGCGCCGGCTTCGTGCCCGTCACCTCGCAGCTCTTCGCAGACATCTGCAGCGGACGCACCAAGCTATAAGCAGCGCCATCTACACAACCAACTGTGCACTAATCAGAACACACATACACTCTCAGCTGCCCAGCTTCCGTCCAACAATCATAGATGGCGCTTATCTGTTCTTGCGTGAATTTAAACAATTGAGCTAAAATATTACAATAATGTATTATAATAATGTAATTTAATTCACACCAGTACATAGTAAGCGGCCTTATTAAGTACTAATCTTATGTTCCGAGACACGATAAATGATGAAATCGTTTGCACTGTTGTTATTTAGTTGAAAGCTCCATCTATGGTTATTTGATGGAAGCTGGCCCTGACAATCCCACATTATTTTCCACAGCACCTGCATATAGAGGTCACTTGGTTTAAATGAAATTGATAAAGTGATTTACCGATATTGTTCTCAGCTGCTGATACCTTATCTTTTAAAAAACTTATCACTTATTGTTTTTAAATGTAACGAGTCAGTCATTGCAGGCATGCAAACTCAAAGGTGCACTCTTAAGGATGTAATTGAGTACTAAGTGAAGTTTATTCAATAAAACACTAATCAGATGATGCCGGGGTAGTGATCGTACATGTATATCACGTTTAATCACTATGCCGTTTCAAGAGTGGCTTATAATTCAGACACCTATGGATACAGCCCTATTAGCTTGTACTGAAACGCTAGTCACAAATCACTTCAGGTTTATTTATTTTATTTATTAATTATATTTATCGAATAAGATGTTGATGACATTTGGTTTAGAACCCACGGTAGCTGTACTGAATACATCAGAGTTCATTCGAGCTATTTTGTGCGCTCTGTGGAAATGTCTAAGACAAAGTGATCTGCCTGGTTATTGCACAGTTTTCAAAATGGATGGAAGTCAAATTCGCTAAAACTTAGTATGGAAAGTTCATTGCTACCCTCGTAATTGCAGTAACAGCAAAAATAAAACTTGGTATTTTAGATACTAAGAACCTGGACCAAATTCTTGGCTCACGTGTAGGTAAAATATACTTACCCCTTTTAAACTTGACAAAAGTAGGAAAGTTGTGTCTGTATGTAGAATTGTCATGGAAATATTTCGCTGCATTATCTGACGTGGTTTCGTCAAACTAGTTTTTTAGTTCCTTTTTATTTTTGTTAGATACTTTACATATTTTTAGCATTTATTTTTTATTGTAGTGATTTTGCAGCGAATTCCCATTTTAATTTCAAAATGTATGAAGTTATTACTTTTGTTCCAACATAACGCAGAGGGTGCCTATTGTGACTCTAGAAATAATTCTATTTACAGATGCGACTTGCATGCAGTTCAATTATTAGGTAGCGGTTTACGTTACATATTATATTAGTATTAAATAAGTTTAGGGGGAAGGGTAAATAAGACTTATTACAAATTGGAAGTTGTTGATGCGGGAGAGCACAGGAAAGCTATAAGCGTCTGTAAATTTTGGTAGGTAATTCGCTGTGTTATAGTGACTACGGTCTAAGACCCGTTTGTAAATGTGTAGCATAAACGTGTATGTTGTGATGAAGACATTGGCGATCTCGCGATGTAGCAGCGCTCGCTCTATTCTCATATTCAATACTTACGAAGTCAATGGAGTATTTAATATGGGACGAGAGTGAACTATCTAATCACTGTCTCAAGGATAATGTGCGTATGATTACCAAATTTATTTACACCCATTCCAAACAGTGCGAAAGCAAATTAGACAATCGAAGCGGTAAATGTAGCTTAGTTTTGTAAAGTTGTTTTTGCTGCCGCTCCACGACCACGATGTATTATAAAAAGAGTACAACAAGCGCAAATAAATTTGTAATCGTGCGCATCCTTGGATTATGTAATGTAACCAATATCAAACGATCAATACCCACAAGTTGCGTAATATGTTCGTAGGGTTTAAATTGGTAGCTCCACTCCACATATTTGAAGCATTTTGTATCATCTTTGTCATTATTCTACTTTAATCAACAATCGCTTAGGATCTTTATGCAGATTTGCGGATATTCACATAATAATCCCCTTTCATTAGAATACTGAATTAAATAATTCCCAAAAATACATTTATACATACTCTAGACAAATAATCTAGAACAAAATATTCCTATTTAATTAGAAAAAAATAACGTAGGCAACATTCCACCATCTAGTCTCTTAAGAAGGTTCTTTTTATCTGCACTTATATTAGGACATATTTGAGTTCCTAATTTTTGTTCTTGTTTGTGTAGGCACTGTGTTTTTATGGAAAGTTATAAATCTTTACTTGCAAAAAATATATATAAATGTGAAACATAATGGACGGGGGCAGGGGCGGGGCAGACTTTCCTTAAAAAGATGATCGTGCCTTGTGATGAAGCCGCACTGTAGACTAGGGAACACTTAGAACGCTGTTGAATAAATGCTCCTAAAATTATAATGTAAGTTGTAAATAAATGCATGTAAAACGTAAATGTGTTTTATTTAAATCTCTAACTTGAAAATGTATTACAAAATATTCTTCATATTCCCTCCGCACTTAGAAGCCTCCGCAGAGAAAGAACGACAGTATGCAAAATCCTAATAATAGCAAGAGGACAGATAGAATGATTATCTCAGTTTTAAATTAAATCAGTTAGTAAATAGGCCAAACGTTTTATAATGCTGTTGTGCTGTACGTGTCTATACCTAGCGGATGACCATCACCTATCCAAAAATGAATAGTGTGGATAGTTATATCTGTATTTGTTCTATTAATACATATATAACCTGGAATTAGTTCTGTTACAGTTTTGGAAAAAATAAGCTTTTAAACCAACCTCCAGCCAGCGGGATCCTTGCTGTAAATGTTTTTCTATAAATAAATAAATATTTAAAAATTAAAGGTGTAATCTTTAAAAGCGGTTTAGCGAATACTAAAATGACATTGTATCGTATTTACTCAGTGGAAATATCGAATCCTTATCACTATCATCATCACCATCCACAAGTCCACGGCTGGCCAAGGCCTTATTGGATTTTGTTGAAATATTTCTTTTCAGTTGAACTGTACTTTGTCTTTATGAGCATCTGTCCTTTTGGGAATCTGTCTAAGAGAATCTGTCCTGCTGCGAACAAAGATGAATGAAGGATCTGGCCATTTTTTAAAAGTTTACGAAACGATTAGAGTTCACTTAGACAAAAATTGAAACTGATGTGATTAAATAACTTTGTTCAATCCAGATGCAGACCATCCATAGACAATCTGTCCTAAAGCGAACAAGGGTAGACATTAAATGGATTGATTTTATGCATGCATGCATACTCAGAATACCCACCCACCCTACTTAAGGATTTCTGCGATTGCTAAATAATTACATCCATTAAGTATGTTTCCTTTGCGGGATTTCCCGTATTTGTTTACAGCGAGCATTATAACTCGTATAATTAATTTGGATCGCTACCTTAATAGGGATATGAACTATTGCATTAAGTACGCCGTATCCGGAAAATGATTTTAATTTGTAAGACGTTACTCGATCGATCGTTTACACGTTCAATTAACTGCAAATTCCTTTCGAAGTGCAGCCGTGTTTGATATACAATGTTGTTAAAAATTATATGTTTAAGTAACATTTTTTTTCTTATTCTATTACGAGCAGTGATTAGTCAAGTTACATACGATGCGTATTTCGGAAAACCTCTAACAGATAACAGGCGGGAATTGTTAACTCAGGGAAACGCGACCACGTAAGTATTATTAAAGAAGAAATTTCTTCTAGGTAACACTTGTAGTACAAGAAATGACGATGTAAACAGATTTTTTTTGTTGGTGACGTAATAATACTTGCTACATAATACCTATATATCAGAGGTGCCCATACGGTCGACCGGCCGGCGGCCGGCGGTCGGTCGGTCGGTCGGCTCGGTCGGTCGGTCGGTTTTGAAGTCGATCGCCAAGGATGAATGATAAAATGAATGATCGACCTCTAAACTGTAGTTTTTTGCTAAAGAAAAAAGCGACGTACAAAAACAAAAATGTACTGACTGATTGGCGTTCTCTCTCATGCGAGAGAGAGAGCTCAGTCGCGAGGTTATACCTACGTCCTACCTATGAAAGTAATAAAATCAAAATATCGTACTCGTCTCACAAATGACCACCTGACAGCATGCTTGCGTCTAGCTTTAACTGAGAATATTCCTAACTACGAACATTTCGCGGAAGACCACCAATGTCACGCTTCGACATCAGCATCACGTTAATTTTTATTATTGTACCACTAATATGTGAATTTATTTTTGTAATATTGGGTGATTAAAAATTTAATAAAAAATTGATACTTTGCACCTAATGTAGTTTTACTTGCAAATTGCAAATTGCAAAATTTTTTCTTGATAAATATTTGGTGGGTTTAAGGGTTGGAATGTCGATCCCTTATGGCGCATCCACACATGCCGCCGGCTTTGCCGCCGGCTTATGCCGCCGGGTTTGCTTCTCATCTCTCTCTATCTCATCTCAGACTGCCTTGTGCAACCAAAGCCGCGCGTGCCGCAGGACACGTAAACCTGCCGTAGCCGCCGGCCTTGCCGCCGGCCGTGCCGCCGGCATGTGTGGATGCGCCGTTAGTCATAATTTTTTGCTAGGTCGATCTCCTTAAGAAAAAGTATGGGCACCACTGCTATATATATGATCTATTAGGTGTTTGCCGACTTATAGTTACTTTTGTAACGTGTCGTGACGTAGGCTCTCTCCTAGACCTCTGAAAGACCACACCGATTCGTTACCTAGCATTGAATTTGACGAAACATTGATACTCTTGCCTTGTACTCTTGCATTTCAGTGTGTGCAATGCACCTTTTATACCATCAAGTCTAACTGAGAGTTATCTATCACGCGGAGCTAAAATTTAATGTCCATTGCGTACCGTCATTTTTGTCACATCGACTACGAGATGTACGGTAGCATTGTGCTACGCATTACCTATGGAACTGAGGTCATCGTAATGGGCCCAGGATGACAAGTCGTATTTTTCAGTGCGTGCACGATAGTAGTCGAGGCATGCAGAAAAGATGAAGGCAGGCGTGTGGATGGTACCTGCGTTAATCCGCGTTATCCATCGCGAGGGGGCTCCGCTACGCCGCTGCTGAGAATGCTGCCGGCTAGGTTTGGACTTGGTAAGCACAGCATAAAATATGCTAGCGTCTGTCGGTGGCATAGTGGCTAGGACTAGGGTTCAAACATCGGCACGTACCAATGTGTATTCTAATTTCTAATTCATATGTCCTACATACTTAGGGACGCTCTCAAGGTGTACGAAAACATCGTAAGGAACCTAAACGGAACTGCGAAGAAATTCAAAGGTTGTGTGAAGTTAAGCAATCTGCACTGGACATGTAGTCGATTAAGGCCAATTTACCCTAATTCATGGTAGGCTCGAGCCCCTTGATGGTTAACAAATCTCAGCACAATTACCATAAAGCAGTCCATCGCTGGATTGATCTGTCTATGCTGGATAGGTGAAATTGCAGTTCTATTTTTAAAAAGGCTCGTTGTTTATATATATACTTACTTATCAAAACTTATAAATCTATCAATAACTTAAACCCAGGTAACTCTCTTCGACCGGCGCAAAACGGCTCTGATCTACCATCTTCCAGAGTCATTCGCACCAAGATCCTCACAGAAGGCTACGTAGAAGATCACCAGTTCAGCAGTTTGCTCACGCATGTATTCGTGTTCTCTTTCGTTGACCATGTGGATTTAAATTACGTAGGTGAGTAAACTTGTGAAATAATTACAATAAAACAAACGCGTGCAAAAAGATTGGTCTATAGCCGCTCTTGGACGTTGGCATCGTAACAAAGGGGAGGCCTTTGCCTCGCAGTGAGACAACAAATAGGCTAGACAAAAATATATATATATAAAGCCTTACCAAAGAAATAAACCTGCTCTGGAGGAGCCACATTTCCCTTATAAAATTAGTTTCACTCAAATAAATAAGTAAATAAATATGGCGAGGTTTCTTATTTCTCTGGTCGGGTTTTAAATAACTCTAGTCCATTCCTTAGAGCACGCCAGCTATGCCTTTTCTTCTAATGTTTTAAATTCCCAAGAAAACACCTATATTATTTCCCTCAAGCTAAGTTAACTAAAATATTGATTGATCATATTTTGTCAGTGGGCTACTCTCTAGTAAGCGACTGCTGCGCTGGCAACACTCCGAACCGCGTGAACCCAAGTTGCATTTCGATCCCGGTGCCGCAAGACGACCCCACCCTCCGACGCGCCGGCATCAGGTGCATGAACTTAACTCGGTTCATCACCTACCAAGACCGAGGGTGCCTCCCCAACACGCTGCCGGCTGAAAGAGTAAGGAATCAAGAGGGTTCGAACAATACATGTACATTTTAAAACAAAATGAGAAAACCTTTATTTCGAGTTTATCATTTAAAATAATATATTAGTATGGATTTTCAAAATTTGCTGAAAATTGACCTGGCCAACTTTAGGCCGAGGTGGCATGTAAATGGATGTTTCAGTACTCCAGCGTTCCCCCACTGCTGGACTTGTCAGTGATCTACGGCAACACGCAGCAGCGGAGCGGGCAGATCAGAGCCAACCGCAGTGGCCTCCTGGTGGCAGAGCAGACCAATGGCAAGGAGAACCCTCCGCCCACCTCCCCGTGGTGTATCAGGAACCAACGGCCCAGGGAAAACGC
The DNA here is from genome assembly GCA_948473455.1 of Teleiodes luculella. Lineage (NCBI taxonomy): Eukaryota > Metazoa > Arthropoda > Insecta > Lepidoptera > Gelechiidae > Teleiodes > Teleiodes luculella. Next base: position 6,423,776 of record OX419584.1, read on the forward strand.
GTGCTATGATTTCGGTGAATCTCAAATCATTTTCGTACTATGTGACTTAAGAGAAGGTATCGTCAAAGAGAACGAAATCAATTGTGTTATCCCTAGGAACAACCTGTTATGCTATGACGACATGATGTTACCCTAGTAAGGGGGCTTCCTTCTCCCCCTGGTGAGATTTCGTAAGATTTTTCCCAACTCCCTCCCCCCCACTCTAATATCAAGCGAGATTTACTTTGGAAAGATTTAGCTTGATGCCCCCCTCCCCCCTAGAACACCTCACGTAATTAATGGACGCCCCTTAAAGGCTCACACACATTGTCCTGTGTGTTATTAAAAACTTTTGAGAAACAAAATAACGAGATTATTTAAATATAAAATAACGAGATTATATGAGTTGATTTGTTTACCAATAACTAAATTGTTTAAGGCGACAATTACAACGGCAACCTTTTATCCGGTGTTTACCTGACCGCTCTATGGTTCTTCCGGGAACACAACCGGCTGGCCCGCAACCTAGCCCGGATCAACCCGTGCTGGACTGACGAACAGCTGTTCCAAGCCGCGAGGCAGATCAACATTGCGCAGTGGCAGTACATTATGTACTATGAGATCCTCGTCGCCTTAATAGGTAAATAAAAAACAGGAGAAGACCTTTAACATAACTAGTACCTATAGTCACATTGGTATTATGAAGACCTCCACTGCTAGACAAATGCACGCCTCAAGATATGACTGACACTGGTCATGGTCTTGCGTTGTCTAAAGCATGTAAAGTAGGTACAGAGCAAACATCAGAGCCTGGCATTTTGCTGCGAAAGGAGCAAATATACTCTTTTACAAAGTCAAGAAGTCAGAAAAATATAAAACTTCGCCATATTGCGGACATGCAATGGAACTAATTTTACAATGGTGATTGATGCCCTTCGAGTCGGTTTTTTAGTTGTCTGGTTTTAGTTCGTTTTTGGGGACTTTCCAAAAAAGAGGGCTCATATTGCAGGTACTGAAAGATAGCGTTGACTGTTTCAGGCAGACATAATGCGATCAGAGCTGGTATTGTGTTCGAGACCATGGGCTATGTGGATGATTTCGACGACCGACTCAAGCCTGGAGTCTACCACGAATACGTCACAGGGAGCCGCTGGTTCCACACGCTCCAAGATGGCCGCACCGAGTAAGTATCCCTCGTATTCTTTAAAATTATGAGGTTAATTTTACGTTATGACATTTTAGGACCATCAAGATATTATGTCATGTATTCCGAAGCAATTTTTAAAAGTGTGACGTAATGATCTAAAAGATCTGAAGGTTTCTAAAAGGAAAATTGTTTTGTTCGCATCAAATAACCAAAATTTACTAATAAAAAAGATTTTCAGACATATTGCTATGAGACATTTTTTTTGTCTCATTTTTAATTTTTTTAAGTGATTTTACGGGTACCACTAACGTCTGAAAAATATGTTTCCGGTATCTCAGAACTATCATTCAACTACAGTCTGCAAATCAGACATATTGCTATGATGCAGTTCGGTAAAATTCTTTGACAATTTTGAAAATTCGGTCAGATCAAACGGACTCCGTAACTCTATGCCGAATAATTCTAGTGCGATGAACGTTAGTGCGACAACACTCCAGTTCGACAAACTTTAGTGCGACGTAATTTAAGGACGACAAAGGACAGAACAAGTTAAAGTACTGATAGCAGAGTAGGCAGTATTGGGCGTAGTTGTAGTAAAATAAAATAAAATAGTAGTAGTAAAATAAAATAAAATAAAATAAAATAAAATAAAATAAAATAAAATAAAATAAAATAAAATAAAATAAAATAAAATAAAATAAAATAAAATAAAATAAAATAAAATAAAATAAAATAAAATAAAATAAAATAAAATAAAATAAAATAAAATAAAATAAAATAAAATAAAATAAAATAAAATAAAATAAAATAAAATAAAATAAAATAAAATAAAATAAAATAAAATAAAATAAAATAAAATAAAATAAAATAAAATAAAATAAAATAAAATAAAATAAAATAAAATAAAATAAAATAAAATAAAATAAAATAAAATAAAATAAAATAAAATAAAATAAAATAAAATAAAATAAAAAAAAAAATAAAAATAAAAAAAAAAATAAAGAAAAAAAAATTTAAAATAAATAAATAAAAAATAATATTAAAAAAAAAAATTAAAAAAAAAAAAAAATAAAGAAAAAAAAAAAAAAAAATAAAAAAAAATAAAAAAAATAAAAAAAATAAATAAATAAATAAATAAATATAAAAAAATAATAATAATAATAATAATAAAATATATATATAAAAAAAAAAAAAAAAAATTAAAAATTTAAAAATTTAAAATATATAATAAAGTAAAAAAATTGGGTAAGGTAAGGTAAGGTAAGGTAAGGTAAGGTAAGGTAAGGTAAGGTAAGGTAAGGTAAGGTAAGGTAAGGTAAGGTAAGGTAAGGTAAGGTAAGGTAAGGTAAGGTAAGGTAAGGTAAGGTAAGGTAAGGTAAGGTAAGGTAAGGTAAGGTAAGGTAAGGTAAGGTAAGGTAAGGTAAGGTAAGGTAAGGTAAGGTAAGGTAAGGTAAGGTAAGGTAAGGTAAGGTAAGGTAAGGTAAGGTAAGGTAAGGTAAGGTAAGGTAAGGTAAGGTAAGGTAAGGTAAGGTAAGGTAAGGTAAGGTAAGGTAAGGTAAGGTAAGGTAAGGTAAGGTAAGGTAAGGTAAGGTAAGGTAAGGTAAGGTAAGGTAAGGTAAGGTAAGGTAAGGTAAGGTAAGGTAAGGTAAGGTAAGGTAAGGTAAGGTAAGGTAAGGTAAGGTAAGGTAAGGTAAGGTAAGGTAAGGTAAGGTAAGGTAAGGTAAGGTAAGGTAAGGTAAGGTAAGGTAAGGTAAGGTAAGGTAAGGTAAGGTAAGGTAAGGTAAGGTAAGGTAAGGTAAGGTAAGGTAAGGTAAGGTAAGGTAAGGTAAGGTAAGGTAAGGTAAGGTAAGGTAAGGTAAGGTAAGGTAAGGTAAGGTAAGGTAAGGTAAGGTAAGGTAAGGTAAGGTAAGGTAAGGTAAGGTAAGGTAAGGTAAGGTAAGGTAAGGTAAGGTAAGGTAAGGTAAGGTAAGGTAAGGTAAGGTAAGGTAAGGTAAGGTAAGGTAAGGTAAGGTAAGGTAAGGTAAGGTAAGGTAAGGTAAGGTAAGGTAAGGTAAGGTAAGGTAAGGTAAGGTAAGGTAAGGTAAGGTAAGGTAAGGTAAGGTAAGGTAAGGTAAGGTAAGGTAAGGTAAGGTAGTGCTAAATTATAAAACTGATAATTAGGTCACTAATCACTTTTATTTACAATAATAACTATGTATACACCGTGAAAATGAACTGGTTGTTTAACCGCTACATAGTTAGTACACTTTAGAGTTCAAAGAGTTCAAGAGAGAGTTCAAGTTTTTTCTAAACTTCTGGATGTTACATCACTTAGTTAAGTCAATTTATTTCATATAAAACAAACAATGAAAAAATTAAATATTATTGTTAAAATTTAAAATGAAATGCCAAAGAATTCACTCGAACGAAAACCCTTCATCTGCAATCGGGTAAAATAGACAAAAACTTATGGGTGCCCCTTAAATTGCATAACATAAATATCCCTATTATGAAAATCCATAACAGACTTGCCATAACTTTGAATAGTATAACAATTAGAATCCATATTTAAAAAATACATACTATTATTTAGCATAATTATTAAAATCCATAATTCTATAATCTTTCAAAATCATAAACTTAATTTGTTTAGGTTAAAAAGAACATAAGAGAAACAGTATTTTTGGTGATAAAAAATAATAATTTAACAGATGTTTACTATATTTGTCAAATTTATATTTTTTAATTATTATACATACTAACAGTATTCGTATTAAAGTTAGGGCTTTTAAATTTATGTATTTCAAAATTATGGATTTTAATCGTTATGACATTTATAGATTATGGATTTTCAATATATACATTTTCAATTATGGGTTTTAATATAGACCCAGGAATAATATTATGTACAATTTTGTAGTAAATCAATAATACTATAATATAATTAATATGTAATAAAAATAAGCCTCAAGTTTATTTAAAAAAACAAATATGTGCTATACTCCGTAAAAAATTTAGAAAATTATTGGATTTGCGCTTCTTTATTATTTTTTTAAGTTTTCTATTTTTTTCTTTACTTGTTTTTATACTTTTCGAATTTTTCAGTGCGTAAGTTTTTTCTATTTTATGTTCTGTGTTGTTCTGTTCTTTGATGATCTCTTGTAAAGTTTTAAAAATATTCCATTTTCTTCTACCTAATAGGGCATTCCACCTATGGTGCCAATTTTCTACAGCATTTTGCGTTGTTGGTAAACCACCTTTTAAGCTGTCTGCTACACACCACAAATTTGGAGGAAATCTAGGTGGGACTTTTTTTAAAATCACTGTAAGACCTTTCTTTTCTTCTGTTTCTTTTTTGTATGTCCCATTGACATAATATTTTCTGAACCAGTTTTGAATTCGCTCTGTTCCTTCGGGTAGCACATTTTCACAGATAATTTCAAACGCCTTCGGTATTTCTTCGGCGTCGAGATATGCCAACGCAGCTAAGTGCCTCATTTTCACTGCGAATTCGCTGTCTTCTGAATACTTCAAGGCCAATTCTTGTTCTTTTTTTATTTGGCGCCAGATGTTTTGTTGTAAGTGGAAGAAACAGGTCTTTTGTACCGCATTTGGAAATACCTTTTTAGTTGCATTTAGAGCAGCCAGTTCAAAGTCAGATAGAACTATGTTTGGCGACATGTCAATGTGAACTTCATTGTATGCACGTACGCGAATTATTTCAAAAAAGGCCTTGTAACAGGTCTCATTTTTGTGCGACAGCAAACCATAGACCAATGGCACAATAATCTGTGAAGTTCCGCATTCAATTGTGCCATGAACACTATAAATTTGACAACATATTTCTGGACAACACATAAAAGTTCCATCGATCAACCACATTGCCGATTTATGCAGATATTCTAAATTTTTTGTTGTACAAAAAACAAAGACGCAATTATCACCTTCAATATATTTTCCAATTAAAAAAGGTTTTTCTTGCACAAAGCAAAATTTATCGGGCACTTCAAAGTCTTTCAAATGTTTAGGCAAACCAGGTAAATTTTTTGATCGAGCTCGGTGAACGGTCATACGCATTGCATCCATATTTGGTAATCCAGGAGAACTTGCGGATGGTATATCTTTTAAACTTTCTTGGATTATTTGTGCAGGGGAATCCATGGAACTAACAGCTTTAGCTTTTAATTTTGATTGTAAAATTGCATAGTCCTTTGCTGTTGGATCGGGTTCATGGTTATGGTTTTTTATGGTTTTATTCAAAATTTCATAAGGCGGATTGTGATCGTTATTTTTTTTGGTGCGAATATAGACATTACAGCTATCAGAATTTTTACGAACACAGTTCCAGTACTGAGAGTCTTCGCGATCTTTATTTAAGCAATATTTGAAACCGTTAATCAGTAATAAATCCTTGCCTTTGTTCGATTTTATCACTTGCACTGGTGCACTCATTTTGAAAATAATTTTAAACTAGCACAGCAGACTGAGATTGACGTACTAACTATAAAACAAAACCAGATCATCAAGAAAGTTTTCAAAATAAAAGATGAGCAAATCTTATTCCTCATTTAAAACTTTCAAAATTCAAATGTAAAACGCCATTGATAACTAGAAGAAAACACGCGAATATTTTTTTTTCGTGCGTGGCCTATGTAGCCAGTTAGAGAGCCAGCAGCATCGAGTTTTTTTTTAATGCAAGAGCGTTGGAAATGAGTAAATTAATAGTCTTCGTTATGGAAAATGATTTAGGTAATATAATATTGCAAGTGTGTTATAAAGCGATAATATATTATTATTATTATTATTATTTATTTGTTTGTTATAAATGGTTTGTTTGGGGTCAGATGGCCGTTGTGTGAGATGTCCCATCCCATATTATTATTACTATAACCAGCGTTTCCATGATATTGATAAAAAAACCGATTAAATGTAATCGCGATTAATTTAATATATAGTAAATCGATTAAGATTAACGATTGATTTCATTCATTCTATATAATAAAACTGTACATAGAATAGGTCAAACATTGATTATATACAAAGGTCAAATGTCTGTACATGTACTCATATGTATAGAAAAAAATATGAAATGCGAGTCAGGAGGAGTAGGTATGTAAAAAGAAAAATAGAACATAATCCAGATCATTTTCTTTTATTTTGTTTCTCTGTCTGTTTGTCTGTTTGTACGGGCTAATCTCCGAAACTGTTATACCGATTTGATTGTAATTTCGCATAACCTTACATCCCCGGTTAACATCTTAGATACTTTTTAAAATTAAATATTATTGTACTAGCTGTCTGCCCGCGGCTAGTAATTTTTTCCGTAGTAATTTTTATATCCCACGGGAACTGTTTAAAACAAAAACTAACGAGTACGGTCAAGTGCAAGGAAGCTAAACATGCGCACCGCGATTATACAAGACGCATTTTTTTACGAATATTTACCAACTAGCTTCCCGCCGCGGCTCCGCCCGCTTTAATAGTTTTTCCCGTGGGAATGAGGTATTTTCCTGCAGTAAAAGTTAGTCTATACTGTTCTTCTTTGTGCCAACTTCGCCCGTTTTAACATTTTTTCACATTGGAATGTGAAATTTTACCGCAGTTAGTCGTAGCCTATGTTCTTTCCCAAGGTCTATTCCATCTTTGTGCCAATTTTCACCAAAATCGGTTCAGTAGTTTCGGAGCCTATTCAATTATTAGGATTATTTTAGGTATTTTTTACACCTTGAGTTACATTATTGAAGTTTTAGTAATGATCCCTAATTTAGTAGCTCAGGGTGAATGTAGCTTTTTAATGGTGAATGAATTCCTGAAATCGGCACAGTAGTTTTTGAGTTTATTCATTACAAACATACAGGACACACACACACACACACACAAATACAAATCTTTCCACTTTATAATATTAGTATAGAAGTAAAGATATTGATTTTGTACCTTCTCTATCTAAAGCCTGACCAAAGAAATAAAAAACCTGCTTTGGGGGCGCCACGTCTATATTTTTACAACTATGGCTACAATTTCCCATATTAAATTAGTTCCATTGAAATGCCGCAATATGGCGAGGTTATTTAAGGGGCTCTACCATGCTAAGTGGCGCCGCCACCCTTTAAAAAATAATAACTCGGAAAATAATCAATTTTTCAAAAATCCGGTCCACAGAACTGGAGTCGGGGTGCTGTAGGATATATAGAAGCTATTAACTTTATTTATTGTATCTCGCTGTAGTTAGAGATAGGTAATTTGCGAAAAACGGCCACTTTTCGCATTTTTTCTATCTATAACTACATTGAACTTTAATAAACATATGTGATTGCTTTTATATATCCTACAGCACACCGATTCCAGTTCTGTGGACCGGATTTTTGAAAAAATGATTATTTCCCGAGTTATTATTTTTTTCAGGATGGCGGCGCCACTTAGCATGGTAGAGCCCCTTAATAAGGTAGGTCAGTACCTACATATAAGGTAGGTAAGTATTTTAAGGTAGGTCAATTAAAGAACAAGCTAAGCTGATCACTAGACTTTACGTCGTTCATATGTCCGTTGAATAAGGGAGAAAATCGCGGGCTGCGTATTTACTTGACCGTAAAGAGAGGAATTATTATTAATACATTGAGCGAATGGTATTAATGAGGATGAAATAAGTAATTAGGTAACCAATAAACTAACTCAGTTATTATTGTTTGTTTATAAGTAGGAACTTATTTATTACTGGTTTCGATGGCTTATTCTTATTGTACAATCAAGAGCACGCTAAGCTGACTATTCCGGACTTTGCACCGTTGCGTTGCGTTGTTGTTCTAAATGTCCGTTAAGTACTTAAGTAGGTACCTAACGAAAAGAGACGCGATGCGCGTGTTCAGCTTGGCCTGCTATTGGCGGTACTAGCAATAGACTATTTTTAGGGTTCCGTAGCCAAATGGCAAAAAACGGAACCCTTATAGATTCGTCATGTCTGTCTGTCTGTCTGTCTGTCCGTCCGTCCGTATGTCACAGCCACTTTATTCCGAAACTATAATACCTATACTGTTGAAACTTGGTAAGTAGATGTATTCTGTGAACCGCATTAAGATTTTCTTAGAAAAATAAAAAAAAAAACAATAAATTTAGGGGGTCCCCATACGTATAGAACTGAAACTAAAAAAAATTTTTTTCATCAAACCCAAACGTGTGGGGTATCTATGGATAGGTCTTTCAAAATGATGTTTAGGTTCCTAATATCATTTTTTTCTAAACTGAATAGTTTGCGCGAGAGACGCTTCCAAAGTGGAAAAATGTGTGTCCCCCCCCCTCTAACTTCTAAAATAAGAGAATGATAAAACTAATAAAAATATATGATGTGCATTACCATGAAAACTTCCAACGAAAATTGGTTTGAACGAGATCTAGTAAGTAGTTTTTTTTAATACGTCATAAATCGTAAACCGCAATTTACCTTTCACTATTATTAAAACATCGATCAAAGTTACAACGAACTACAAAATCGTTTATATTATGTTACTGGCTGCTACGGAACCCTTCATGGGCGATTCCGACTCGCACTTGGCCGCTTTTTTTGTAATTACTGTTATTTATGAATTTCCTAGTCGTCGAGTAAAAGTCGCTAGCTCTTATACTACAATTATTATCGAAAATGTACTATCACCTCGGTACTGTTTCTTACTCAGTGGACATAAGAACTAGGTATTAGTGCGAAGACCAAAGTGTTCAGCTTACCGTGCCCTTGGATATACTTACCTACCTACCTAACTTTTTAGGGTTCCGTAGCCAAATGGCAAAAAACGGAACCCTTATAGATTCGTCATGTCTGTCTGTCCGTCCGTCCGTCCGTATGTCACAGCCACTTTTTTCCGAAACTATTAGAGCTATACTGTTGAAACTTGGTAAGTAGATGTATTTTGTGACGCGCATTAAGATTTTCACAAAAAAATAGAAAGAAAACAATAGATTTTGGAGGGCCCCATACTTAGAACTGAAACTAAAAAAAAATTTTCTACGAACCCATACGTGTGGGGTATCTATGGATAGGTCTTCAAATATGATATTGAGGTTCCTAATAACATTTTTTTCTAAACTGAATAGTTTGCGCGAGGGACGCTTCCAAAGTGAAAAAATGTGTGTCCCCCCCCCCTCTAACTTCTAAAATAAGGGAACGGTAAAACTAAAAAAAATATATGATGTACATTACCATGCAAACTACCAACGAAAATTGGTTTTCCGTCCTATCATGACTTACGCCAGCGTAGTCTTTGCGCACTCTGCGCCCACGCATATCCATAAGCTTCAAGTTATTCAAAACCGGTTCCTCCGCCGGGCTACTGGTTGTCCTTGGTTCGTTCGTAACATCGACCTTCATGTCGATACCGAACTTCTTTCCGTTAGTGGCTTCATGAAGGAAGCATCCAAACGCTACTTTGATGAAGGCCCTTCCCATCCCAATCCGTATGTTGTCAAGTGTACGGGCTATTTCCCGCACCCCACTACGCGGTTCCGCCGCCGCCGTCCCAAACATATCCTTTCCGAACGTGACGACGAAATCACAGATGCAGTTAAAGCAGTCAAAGAATTTACATTACACCTTACAGAATGCCCTTCTGGTAGTGAATACCCTTCAGGTAATAATTACCCGTCAGGTAACAACGCCCGCACCCGCCGGCGGGGGCGCGGCCAGAACCAAAATCAAAATTGACAATCAGAGACGGAGCCCCTCAGGTGTCGTCTCCTTCACGATGTTTTTCAATATCAACGCGCTAGGCCGTGGTCCGAGGCTCCCTCGAGCCGCCCCTAGACGCGTTGGTATATGACTTTTTTTGGGGTAGAGTCTTCCACTCCCCCGCAAGTCCGGTGAAGCTTGATTGGTCGTACCTTTTCGACACAAGCATAGGTCAATTAAAAAAAAAAGAAAAAAAGAAAATTGGTTTGAACGGGATCTAGTAAGTAGTTTTTTTTTTAATACGTCATAAATCGTAAACCGCAATTTCCCTTTCACTATTACTAAAACATCGATCAAAGTTACAACGAACTACAAGAACTTTTATATTATGTTACTTGCTGATACGGAACCCTTCATGGGCGAGTCCGACTCGCACTTGGCCGCTTTTTATTTTCATCATAATTTTCTCTGACAAACCTACAGTAACATTATGTCGTAATTTCACAAACTAAAGTACTTACCGACACGAGTAAATATAAAGTACCTATGCAAACATTATATATTAATACTATTACTTATTAAATAGTAGAAGCATATTGGTTTATCTGAATTTGTTTTGTTCGAGTAAAAGGTAGGTTAATAAATCAGATGTTTTATTTTCTCAAAGACGACAGCCCTACAGGTGTTAGTAGAGTGGCGCGATACGCGAAAGAGATGCAGCAACTTCGTCTTTTCGGCTAGCGTCGTGCGATCTAAATTGCACTTTATTGTAACGGAGCTATGCTTGCTATTTATTTGAATTATGGCGCCTAGTGAAGCTTCTGTAGGGACTACTATTTGGTATTCTGTGCCCTTGGTCCTAGGATGCTGCAACCCGGTTAGCTAATAATGCTTACCTAGTGCTCTACTCTGCTCTGCTCTTTTTTAATTTTTTTTTTTTTTTTATATACAGCATGATAGCGGAATGTTTAGCAAAAACGCGGCTACGGACTCTATGACATGAATAAAAAATATAATTTCCCTAATTTTCCATTTTCTTTTATACAAAACAGTCTAGAAATTTATCCGAAAAATTCTAGTTTTCATGCGCACTTGTACCTACTTGCGACTGACGACGACGGTCGAACGACCAGTTCGCGCGCCCCCCCGCACCTCGCCCCTCCCGCGCCAGCATCTCTCTACGGAGATACCGTGGCAAACAAAGTGTAATTTGATGTTTATTGCGTAGTAGTATTGTCTCAAGTAAATCAATTTGATTTTTATCATACTGGGTTCGCAATTTACGTCGAAATGTGAACTAATGGTGTTACACAAGTTGCAATTTTTGTAGTAGGCACTTTCACGGGCTTCAGAATACAGAACTTACGGCTACATACCTACAGATTTTACGTTAGAAACGTTAATGTGTACTGTTATGTATGAAATTAAGTACAACCACATCAGGGCAAACTAAACAAACGCACTGTGATTCTGTTCATTTTAAAAGATCAACTAAAGTTAGGTACCTACCTACTCTGCGTAGCGTGCTCTTGACTGCACCTTGCAGGCCATTTCATTTCCTACACTACACTTTGCACTTTTCACATTTTCGTTACGTTCTTACGTACTTACGCACTAAACTCGCGAGGCGGGTAAATGCGCGCGCGCACGTGTATCCCAAGGAACCGTAGGCGACTGACTGTCGGGCGATCGATCGCCTCTCGGAGGGTGCGCGCGGGGGTGCGGTGAAGTGCATTGCTTCGCACAAGGTCACCGTGCGAGCCACTCTGTCTGTCTGTCACGCGTTGCTCCATTCATAACTAGATTTACTACGCGCACAGATAACCTGTGACTGCGCGTTACGATATTTTCGGACAACTTTATGGAAAATTATGAAAAAAAAAACTAATTTTTTATTATTTTTTTTTTATTATTATTATTTATTTTTTTTTATAATTTTTTTTTTATTTCTTTTTTTTATTTATTTATTTATTTTTTTTTTCTTTATTTTTTTTTATTTATTTATTTATTTATTATTATTATTATTATTATTATTATTTTTTTTTTTTTTTTTTTTTTTTTTTTTTTTTTTTTATTTTTTTTTATTTTATTTTATTTTATTTTATTTTATTTTATTTTATTTTATTTTATTTTATTTTATTTTATTTTATTTTATTTTATTTTATTTTATTTTACTACTACTATTTTATTTTATTTTACTACAACTACGCCCAATACTGCCTACTCTGCTATCAGTACTTTAACTTGTTCTGTCCTTTGTCGTCCTTAAATTACGTCGCACTAAAGTTTGTCGAACTGGAGTGTTGTCGCACTAACGTTCATCGCACTAGAATTATTCGGCATAGAGTTACGGAGTCATCTACGCGGAAAATGTCTGATATTGGTATTTTCGAGTTCAGGATAATCGTATCTATCGATTTGATGCGGTTTTGGCCGTATTGCTATGAGACAAAAATCTTGGTCGTGGGCTCTCTAACTACTAGTTTTGGTATTTATAATAAAATCTTATCGTACTATAAGTATAAATTACTACTTGTAGTAATTAACTTATAGTACGATAAGATTTTATTAAGTATTGGTGATATTATAGGTATAATATCACCTATCCTTACAAAAACACGCCGCCGCCCCGGTTGCTTTTACTACGGTCATAATAATAAACCACAGAATAATTTTAATTTTGCGTAAACACCCTACAGGTATTGCAATAAGCACGCTAAGCTGAACACTTAAATTTACCTCACTTTACACCGTTCTTATTTTGAATAATGTCATTGATTGACCGTACATTGTATATGTCCTCAGCTTTTCGCCGACAGAGTCTTTGAGCTTTCATTCTAAATGTTGCCTAGTTTTGATACAATATACAATTTTGTATACAGTACATACAGCAACAGAGGAAAGTACCTGGGTACAAGAACCACAGTGGACGATGAGCTTAGAAGTGGCATCTTAGAGGTGAACAATACTGAGGCAGACCTCACACAGGGGGCCTTCCGACAACCTGCGGCGCAGGTTGACTGGAACTTAGACTACGATGTAAGTTCTTAAACTGATGTTAATAGGTATATATTCACGTCAAGTTAAAAGTATCAATAGTTGTGGACGCAGAATTTCGAATTGGCTGTTTGGCGGACAGATATAAAGGAAAAGTCTTTGCCCAAACAAGTCCAGCAATACGATACATACAATATATTAAATATTATAGCAACTTCCTTTCATCGAGGGTCCATTCCAGTAATGGACTAGCTAGATAAAGAAGTCTAGAGATGACTCAGACAGTCTCGAAGTTTCACTTTTACAAAGTCTTCATAAGCTAGTTCGCATCTTGAAGCAAAATTATCTAATTAAAGCCTGACCAAAGAAATAAAAACCTCGCCATATTGCGGAATTTCATTGGAACTACTTTTATAATAGAAATTGTTGCCATAAATATACAAATTTACACGTGGCGCCCCCATAACAAGTTTTTTATTTCTTTGGACAGGCTTTACCTTATATTTACCTATAGGTACTTGTTCCTTTAGATGGCCGAACGGCTTTACGGGGAGGTGCAAGCTGCATCGGACGTGGGTGCAATAGACATGCAGCGGGGGCGTGACGCGGGTTTGCCCCCCTACAACGAGTACAGAAAGATCTGCGGCCTGCCCGAAGCACACGACTGGGAAGACTTTAAGGACACCATCTGGCCTGATGCAAGTTTCACAATTCTTTTACGAACTTCTTGAGGAACGGGTCTGGAAACATAGGAAGACACAAAACCTTTAAAATTTCTTAACATTTTTGCACTCTACTACTAGTCGTACTGGTAAGCGCGCTAGGTACATCGCGTCGTAGCTGTAGAGTAGCCAGCTCATGCGAGGTTGAACAATTTGCACTACAAAGTTTCGCCCCTACTAGTGCCTACTACTACGTAATACGAACGCTCTTGAGGTCATTATGTCCAGCTGCTTGTACTGGCTACAGGTTACTGTACTTCGTAAATTACTCGCACGCAACAATTATTTTAATAGATTTTTATTTACCTTTTCCTGTGCTTTGTTGAGATATTAACAGTCAAATGGCATCCCTAGAAATTGGAGCAGCTGAAGCGTCTGTACGAGAGTGTGGATGACGTGGAGCTGATGGTGGCGATATACAGCGAGAAGCTCCTGCCGGGCTCGTACGTGGGCCCCACGCTGTTCTGCATCATGGCGCGGAACCTGGTGGAGATGAGACGTGCAGACAAGTATTTCTTTGAGCACGGAGACCATCCTACGGCGCTCACTCTGCGTAAGTACGGCGACATAATGACGGTGAATTTTAAACGTGTCTATACGTGATCTTCCACTAGAACTAACAAACTCTTGCCAACCTAGACACACATATACCTACACATTACTTTTACATAGTTACTAGGTAGGTCTAGTTTATAACATCCTGGTAGAAGGCCTTTATCTGTCAGTAGACTTCTTTAGGCTGATGATGAAGCAATCCTCATAATGTTGGTCTAGCTAGGTCTTCAAGATAACCTAGGTATTTATGTTTACCAATTTCAAGTTTCGACTAATGCCAACTGGAGTAAATATTTTAAAGCCACAAATTAGATGCCTAGTTTTGCTTCTCATGTAGAGATGTGAATATTTTGTTAGAAAGAATATAGGTGGTGATGTGAGATAAATTCAAGATCTGTAATTTTCCAGCTCAACTAAACGAAGTTCGGAAGACAAGCATAGCGAGAATACTATGTGACAACGGAAACAGGGTCGACAGGATCCAACCTCAAGCTGCTTATATCATAGGAGTAGGGTAAGAAAACAGACACTTACTAAACAAACAGTTTAACGATATTTTCACGTTTTTACGACTCAACCATCGATACAAATTGTTTTTCCAGGAACGAAGAAGTGCCTTGCGATAGGATCCCAGGAATAAATCTAAAGAGATGGAAAGATCCCACGTGCAAATCGAAGGCCGACGAGCAGAGCAAGACTACTGAAAAGAAGAGTGTTGATCCGGACCTCATTGGCAGATGGGTGCCTCAAAATTTTTGGTCGGCGTTCAGTAAAATAGACATGACGAATCGAGAAGACAGTTACATCTCTTATCCATCATGGTCGGAATTCTTCTGGTCAAAATAACTGACACTGTAATTTAAGTTCACAATATTGGTGCAAATGATTTAAAGTTTATTTCATTAAGAATCTACGCAATGGTTGAATAGTTTTGATGTTTGGATATTTGAAATCAAACAAAGAACTGATATATTATATTAGCATGTTTTATTTATGATAAATTAACAAAAAAAATAAACCCATTAGACTGTTAACTAAAATAAATAACGCAACACATCTAAAAATAATGACATATTCAATTACATAATTATTTACTCCTGCACACATACCAACTAGCTTTGTTCTTGATTTAACTAGCATTTAAGACTCGCCGTTTAAAATAATAACAAAAATAAACTCTGTTGTAAATGTTCAGATACTATACATAATGTCTATCTAGGATAAAGCTACGCGTATTTTCACATATAGATCAGACTAGACTAATAAATAACGCTTCAACAGATCTCGTAAAAACGTGTATCTACAAAAACTACAAAATGGTATTCGACCTTTTACTTTTGCTTTCTTTTATAAAATGAGATGGGTTTCGCCACATTGTTTATTATCTTTTAACTATCTCACATGTAATTATCAAGCGTTCTTTTATAATTATAGCTGCTCTAGTTTGCATTTCAAGTTAAGACAGGTATCAAGGGATAGTTAAAGAAGCCCAAGAATTGACGAGAAAAATAATGTGTGATTTGTTTATAAATAATACGGTGATGATTTCTTCCTTTTATTGGGTTTGACGCAATAACGCACTTAACATAATATTTTGTACGAAAAACCAGTAAATCCTACACAAAACTAGTTTATTTCAACCAAGTAGATAAAATAAAATAAAAATGAAGAGAGAAGTGAAAACATAAAATAGGTTAAAAATGGAAAAAAAATATTTGAAAAAGAAATAAATTTGAAAGTCTGTGTTAGTTCGAATTTTATTTTATCTTTTCCCTTATTTCCCTTTCTTTTGACAAGCCTGCTTCAGAAACTTCTCACATCGCAGCTAATGCAGCCTTTTACAAATTGCTCAAATAAAATAGGTGATTATGAAAATGGTACCAAGGCACTACTATCAATACGCGATGTGGCTTAAAAGTTTAGTTACCGGCAACATAAATTGAAGTAAAACTGCGCGCGCACAAAAAGTTCATAGTAATTCATTTTCCCTCCGCGCTCATTCTGAAATATGCCTGACAAAGCCCGACCAAAGAAAGAAGAAACCTCGCCATATTGCGGAACTTCAATGGAACTAATTTTATAAGGGAAATTGTTGCCATAGTCGTAAAAATATACACGTGGCGCCCCCAGAGCACCTGCTCTGGGGGCGCCACGTGTATATTTCTTATTACGTACGTTCTTATTTCTTTGGTCAGGCTTTAACTATATTTTTTATCATACCTGCAATACTAAATATCAGTAAAACATTTGAAATAGTTTATATTTCTAGTCATTTGTTGGATGAAGCACTTACGCACAAGAATCCAACAGCTGAATTACAATATTTATTCCAAAGCTATTTACAGAATATGTCAAGTGGCAGTGTTGTTTAGATTTACATATTTATTTATTTTATTCTGATATATTGAACTTTTCTGGTTCCTAATTTCGTAGTCAAATCTACACTATTGTCATACTTATACTACATAAGATCAATTTTGGAATGCGAATCGAATTACAAATTACATATTCATACAACATTTAAACAATGACTAGCGACTATTAAGGCAATTCTAACCTCTTCATAATAAATTATCTTTATCTATAAAATAATAAAAAATAAAGGTATTCATAATACTCATTGCACATAATAATAATTTTCAATTGCAATTATGTAATATTATCTAAAAAATAAAAATACCTTATTAAATAATGTCTCTCACATATACCTCAACATAATTTTGTCAGTGATTATGTTTATCACATTTGCCAGAATAATCATAAAAACTATTAAAAACATAAAGACAATTTACAATCTTGTTGCTATAAAATTATGCAGTATACAATACAAACCGACAAAATAAAAAATATATTTAAAATGATAACAAAACGAAAAGGGAAATACGTCAGTTACACACATGAAACACCAAAAACTAAGTAAATCACCGATTGTAGTTTAGGCTCAGCGCACACCTAACGAAGCGCACTGAAGATATTGATCGCGCCTGACGCGATGTAAAATAAACCTTAAAGTTTATGCCATACAGTCGCGCGCATGCTCTCGCTATGATATATCTTAGCAAATCATTTTCAACCTTATGGTATAAACGTAAAACGTAAAGTATGTAAGTATCTTCGCCGCGTCTTGCCCGGTGTGCACTGGACAACGGGATTTTTACCGTGCTATTTGTTTAACAGTCGTGAAAGCTTTAAAAATATATTAATTTAAAGTACGTTTCTTATTAAACATCAGACATTACTTTTCAAAGTTTAAACATAATCAAAGTAAGCATTTTTACTTACTGTCAAGATCAGAATACGTCTTTGGAAAACTAAATAGCGGTCGAATGCTAAATCCTTAGAAAAAAATCCAACGTGGCCTATTCACCCTGATTTAAGGTAGCCGTTCGAACCGAGCTTCAGCGACACTGACGCTGCGACACGAAAAAGGAGAATAAACTCTAATGTGATGTATTTAAGGTGGACTTTGGAGGCATGCGACAGTGACGCGAGTGACGCGGCGTTACCAGTGTCTGTGTCGTCGCGCCAACTCACTTTTGAGTAAATTCATTCTTAAATCTATCACCGTAAGTCCATTATTATTTGTCGTGTCGCAGCGTCAGTGTCGCTGACGCTTGGTTCGAACGGCTACCTTTAGGCAGGTATTTTACTGGCGACAGCGACAAAAGACGAAAGGGACGCAGTTATGCGCAAGAGTGAGCGTGGTGTATTTGTATCTCACTGCGTCCCATTCGTCTTTTGTTTTCGTCGCCAGTGAAATAGGTGCCTTATAGTCCCAGGGTAGGCTCGAGCCCCTCGATGTGGAGACGCAAAAACGCCGTTAACTGAATAGTAGCATGGCGTCTGTGAAGGGCATAGATTTGTGGTGGGTGTTAGTTGTTAGCGGTTGAATGCTAAATCCTTAGAAAAAATCCAACATGGTCTATTCACCTTGGTAGAGGAACACGTATGTGCCGTTAACTGATGAAGGGCACAGGTTTGTTGTGAGCGTTGTTCGTCAGCGATCAGGTGTTGTTGAGTTTGGGCAGCCAGGCGGCGAGGCCTGTGCGCGGGGGCAGCGCGGCGCGCAGCAGCGCCTCCTCGTGTGCCGAGAGCCGCAGCAGGGCCGCCAGCGCGCGCGTCAGCTGCCGGGCCTCCAGCTCGCGCGCCGTCAGGAACCGGAGCACCACGTGCTTCAGGTACCTACAAACACACACACGCACGCTTTTACTCCTCATCACTACATAGTATAAAACAAAGTCGCTTTCTCTGTCCCTATGTCCTTATGTCCCTCCCTATGTATGCTTAAATCTTTAAAACTACGCAACGGATTTTGATGCGGTTTTTTTTAATAGATGGAGTGATTCAAGAGGAAGGTTTATATGTATAATACATGCATAATATACTTAAGGATAACCCTCAATAACCATTTTCCCGTGCGGAGCCGGGGCGGGTCGCTAGTCTATACAATAAAATTGTAGAGGTTGAAAATCTGTACATAGAAAAACATTTATAAATACCGAGTCATCGGGATGTGAGAAGTGATATAGAACTTATCCAGATTTTATAGAATTTTTTTGTTTCTCTGTTTGTGTCCGTTGTCTGACGGGCCAATTTCCGAAACTGTTGGACCGATTTGAATGAAATTTTGGACGGTGATAATAACTTATACCCTCGATCAACGTCTTAAAAAGCGGAAAATTAAAAGAGTTAAAATTACTACAAAAAAGTCGAAAAACATCGCGGGCGTACAGCTAGTTTATAATATTAGTTTAGATTATAATAGTCCACTGGTCGATAGGCAAAATTTTATCGCAATAGTTGCTAACTACACTATATATGAACGGTACTGCTCATTCCTTGATTATCTTCTTTTAATCGCCTCTCACGAAAGTAAAGGAGAGGTCCGATTCTAAGGGCCTAGCCCTACTTCTGTCCCATTTAATATTGATGAAATTCTTATTCTTCTATCGTGTCGATGGCTAGTTTTAATTTTTTTTGTTGCCCTATACCCTACCACCCTGATTGCTCTTTCTGAGGCCTCCATGAGCTCCTCCGACGTGCAAGACTCAGGGCATGCAGGACATGACAATAGGTGATGAAATGGTACGTTAGTATAATTTGTTTTGGTTGATCACATCAAGTTAGGAGGGACCTGGCCCTACCTCCTGCTGATGTCTTGTTCCTCCACGGAGGAGAGGTCAGACTTGCTGCTCTGCAGTTCTCGCTGGAGAGTCTTCTTCATGTCCGCTATCCGGTTGTCTAGAGTCTTTATTTTCTGAAAACAGGATAAATTTTACTGTAGAATATAGCTTTTTATTTTTATGTTCTTGTTAAGGTTCTTGAATGGCGACCGCGCGCCGGAAGACGTAGTGTGGGCAGGCCCCCCACGAGGTGGACCGACGACGTATGATGGATGGATGGGACCGATCATTGTGGAGATCCTTGGGGGAGGCCTTTGTCCAGCAGTGGACGTCTCGCGGCTGAGATGATGATGATGATGATGATTTTTATGTTAGTTACCTGTTACGCGAAAAATATATTTTCATCAAAGAAGGACATTGGAATAAAATCCCCACAAAAAAAATTGTGTGTAAGACAAAGTAACGAATCTTCCCCGGTTATTAAAACATGCAAAACCATTATTTACCTTATTTTTATCACAGATTTCAGTTTCTAATTGTTGTATAGTGTTTTTGAGCGAGTTTTCGCTCTCGTTCATGTCGTGTATCCGCCGCTGCAGTTGCTCTGTCTCCTTCTGACGCGCTGTCTCGCTCTCCTTTATTAACATGCACTCCGCTTGGTTCTGTAATCAATGCAGATTTACTTTAAACTAAAACTGACGAGTTCTTTCATAATCAAATCGCTTCATTCTAATAAATAATCATGATTCGTTATAAATACAATTGTATTATTATTTTATTGAATTGTATTTATAACAGGTAATGCAATTTTCCATATATGTAATAACAGTTTTAATGACTGAGTGTTTGCTTATATAAAGCGCCGCAAAAATATTTCAAAAATTACTACAAAAATGAAAAAAATATATTAGTAAGTAAAATATTTATTAAAATAACTATGTAAAAAAGACATTATCTTATTAGAATTAACAACCTTATTCAGCACATAGAGACAGAAACAATGGCCCCTTGTATATAAAACATACCTCTTTGTGTTGCGCTATCAGGTTTTCCAGCTCGGCCACTTTGGCTTTGAGCTCGGTGATCTCTGTCTCCTGGTAGCGCACGTTGCATTGGCTCATCTCTATACTCTGCGACATGTGGGCGTTGCGAAGAAACGCCTCGTCTTTCTCACGTTTTTCTCTGAAAAATATCATTACGCTAATCAATAAAAAATATGGAAAAAAATTGAATGGAAATGGATTTATTATTAAATCCTGACTAAAGAAATAAAAGACCTGCTCTGGGGGAGCCACGTGTATATTTTACGACTATGGCAACAAGTATCCTTATAAAATTAGTTCCGTTGAAATTCAAATTCCGCAACATGGCGCGGTTTTTTATTTCTCTGGTCGGGCTTTATTTAATAATATATTTTTATTTAGCTAAAGAATCAATCACGCTGATCATATACGCAAGTATCGAATTTCTTCGCAGTTTTATGCAGCTTTTCTCACGCCGTTTTCCTTTTTTATCTAATAATTTAAGACGCTATCAGTTCACATTTTATAATGAAACAACACAAGAATGGCTTTAGGGTTGTGCAACAAAACTGCTCTTATATCATTTGTGTAGAGTTGAAATTGTAAAGATTTTTATATTATGTTCAGAAAACCACGGCCGTTGGGTCATTCATTATTATACTAAAGAAAAATAATGTTGGCAGATAGAAAACTTGTTTAAATATAGAAACATATCAAAAAACACTGAGGTGCATAAAACAAACAATAAAAATACGATAACACCTTCAATAACACAAGATTATTGTGCTATTTACTACGTGAGAAATGGAAAGGAGTCTTTTTAATTGACAAAGGATAAGAGTTAAAGACAAAGATAAGGGCTAAACAAAAAAAAATTCTTTTCCTTTACGTTATTGTAATGCTATATAATGCGAACGCTTTCGAAGCCGATAGTGACGATTCATTTTAGCATGCAGCCGCGATACATATTTATCGTATCTGAAGCATATACGCATGTAGAAGTCTTCCTTCTTCGTCGTGAAAATAAAATAACAACAAACAGAAAAACAGATAAATTAGAGTCGCGCTTCGCTGGCTCCCACCTCTCTGTAGTAAAACGTAAAAAAAAAACACTAAAATAGAATGACAGCTGCTTACTTGTCATATTTCCTTTGCATATCAATATAGTCGTGTTGCATGTCCGTGACCATTGAATTGAGGTGGTTCAACTCAGTCTTCTGTTCGTCCTGCGCTCGACTCGAATCCTCTAACTTCTCTCTTAGGATCCGCACCAATGTCCGCTCGTTTTCCAAAGCATCTGCGAGTTCTTTGTTCTCTTCTACCAGAGATGATATTTTGCTTTCTAAATCCATTGTCTTTTCCTGAAACCGTTGGAAAATTTATTACCTTATCATCAGACATATATGCGCATAAAATTTACACATTCGGTCGGTAGCAGACCCAAAACTCATATGAAAAAGAAAGAGAACTTAATATTTTAAAATCACAAGCTGTCGCATACTAGTTAATTACTGAAATTAACTAATTTTCGGACAAAAAATTATCATCACATTTGCTTGTACACTAACTTTAATCATAGAGTACTCTTCGTTTTAAATGTCACTGAATAAAGTATTATTAAGAATTCATATTTTCCCAAAATTAATTGATATAATTTAGGTACCATTTTCAAAATACCGATAAGAGTACAACGACCGCTATTCAATAAATGAATGTTTGATAATAATATCAAACGCCTGCCTGTGTTTTGACATTGTGACTTTATCGATTTACTCGTACAAAGTCAAGGTCACATTAGAATGTCTTAAAACAAAGTGGACCAGTTGTCTACATTCATTAACAAAATGAACTAGAGTCGGGCCATTAATGTAATATAAAAATATCACATACCTAGATGTATCTTCTAATTAATAACAAAAAAACTGGTACCTTGGCATTCGAAGAATGTTTAAACTCACAAGCCGAATTGAGCGAATAACGCGTGCAACAATAAGCAACAACTACTACAATCAGAATGTTGTCACCATGCACTGGTCCAATTTTGAGCCAAGTGCGCCAGTACATTGGCCAGTTGTTTCGAAACATCTTACGTCACAAACCCAAACGTATTACCGCTTGAACGCTTGACACATGCAACTAGCTTGATACCATACCAGTGCTATACAATACACAATGAGGCATTATACTAAACAGCTGTCCATTAATACATATATGAAAATTTTAATGGTGGTATTAAAACTAAGGGTGACTTAAATAAATCCGTTCTTTTGGAGGATCTTTTTGCAAGTACATTAAAAAAGGCACGGTATAGATAGGATATACATCTGAATTTAAAAAAAACTAATAAAGAATTCTATAAAGGTTAGCACTATGGACAAGTAACTCTTTTTAGCTATGTATATTTTTCAGTCTCTAAAAGATCAGGACAATTATTTATTTCTAAACATATTATATTAGGACCCAGTGCCTGATCTACTAAATTATTTATTTATTTATATAAAAAGATTTTTATATTGAAATCTTATTCCTAAAATAATAAGGCAAAAAACAATGAAGGCGTAGTGCTAATATATCATATCATAACACTACTATACCTTTTTTATATTACTTGTAGTAGTAAAGATAAGAAGAAAATAAATACACACTTTCATCCTCTTTTTACGACCCGCATAACACTAGAGCATAAATATATTAAACCAAATGCATTACTTACCTAAGCTGATATTTACTACGTCCAACAACAAAAATATGTAAGTACAACTACTTTCTATAAAAAGTATTTCATTCCATTAGTCACAACAGCAGTTGAAAAGCGTTAACACCTCATGCGAACTGCGAAGCGAAATCCGCTACGTTAAACATGCAGTTAAAATTGTACACCATGCCAAATCTTGGTGAAGAGAAATAAAATTGTAAAATAAACTGAAAAACAAAATTTATTATATAAAATATATCTCTAAATACAACACAATAAATGAAAATTCTGTGATAAAAAATAAATTTATATAACACTGTTTGTACTATGTTAACTTTAAGTAAAATAAAATATAGTTAAAACTTACTTGGATGGAATGTAAATTGCAATGTATAGTTTACAATAGGATTGTTATTATGGCGTCGCGCACCTGTGTCATCAGCCTACTGACGCTGCGCCGTCGCCGATAATATCTTATCAAAACAACATCACGTGATTGCACAACACTATCAAATTATCATATACTTCGTATTACCATATTTTATCAGATACAAGATTATTAAAGATGTATAAACAAGAAGTATTTTTTATTTCCCAAAGCAAAGTGAGGTTTAGTGAACACTCTGAAAACGTGATTATACACACCACTCTCTAGCGAGACTGTGTCTCTCTGCGTAGATCATTAAGGCACCCGTGATAAATAGGTTACATTAAAATGCTGCTTTAATTTACTTATTGTGGTAATGTAATTATAGTCTACTTATTAATATGCAATGTAATCAAATTACAAAAATAATGGTAAATAATAAGGAACTATAAAAATATGATGTAAATTACGCTCAATTGAACTGATTACAAATAAAGTTCAAACTATAAAATAACATTAACACAGTCAGGTGAATAAATACCGAATAATAAAGCAACCAGCAACATTCATAATTACTCCATTAATTTAAATGTTTACAATAATTTAAATGAACCACAGTAAAATGCATGTAACTAATAGTAAAAAATATAAACATACCTATTTGCAGACGACTCCTGATAATGTACAACCAAGTTTTACATGATATATAATCGTACTAAAACTAAATTATTAAAACTTTAAATATCTGTTAAACAATTTACTAAAATGTAGAATTAAAATGCATGGAAACTTTTAAGCCACAAATTACACGTTCCGTTACTAAACAAGTTGTTTGTTTACTCAATGATGTCATACTCTCGGTCTATAGATAGTTTTGTAAAAATTGTTGTTTGTTTACATAAAATATTGTATACTTAGACTGTGTATAGAATTGTTAAGGAAAATATATGATTATTTGTATATTATTCACATCAAGGATCTTGGTTCTACTCGCAAGCCATAGAAACAAATTCGTAAATATGTTATTTTGCACGCTTTGAGATTTCATATGAGTAAATTAGCATATTAGCATTTGCGTTTTTCTATAACATTGAATAAAAAGACCGTGATATGGGCAGTGCAAAAAGCGCCAATTTTAATAGTCTTTAGAATTTTTAAGATTTTTATGGTTATTATTAACATTATTACGATAATAAATTTTATTTTATATTCTTGCTCCTAAATGGGCATAATATTAACTTTAAAGGCAGTTCTAGAAGTAGTAAAAAAGTAGAATCACTACTACCACAGAGTAACGAATATACTACGTAAAACTACTACTATAATTTGTAAATGTAAATTTGTGGTGAAAATAAACGGTTCAAAAGATGAGCTATGTATCAGTAATCAGGGGTCGTCCGCGCGTCAATTGAGGACTAGACTAGACTACTACTAGTACGAGTATAGGCAGGTGGCTATATGGAGTAGAGGCTGGCACTCACGCCGGCGTGGCTGGCGCTGCTGCGTAGCCCCTTCACCTCCATCGCCAGGGCATGCACCTCCCCGTTAAGACGCACCACCTAGTACCACATCTTCTGTTACTCACTCTACTAGCGGCTACGGGGCTGTATATAATGGTTTATTTCACGCCCTTATAAATAATGTCTATTTGTCTTACCACAAAAAAGATAAGCACACATTTAACGCTAGACTAAAGAGAGTTCGGTGGCCAAGTGGGTTTAAGAACTTCCATTCCGAAGTTCGCGAGTTCAAACCTCGGCACGTACCAAAGTGTTTTAGATTTCCGAATTCATATGTACGTTTATTCGACTAAGGCCTATTCACCCTGGTATCAGGGTAGGCTTGAGCCCCTCGGTGGGGACATACATGAGCTGCTAACGAGAGTTCATGATAAATCTCAACGCTTCTTTAACTTTTTGGTGGTTTTTCGTCCTTGCCACGATTTATAGAACAAAAGGGGCAAGGAAATTGTAACAGACAAGTTTAGGTGCATGCAAAATATAATTTATTTTGAATCCCTAACATTTTATAGTATTCATTTTACCTGTTTGTACAATAGATTACTATAAATCAAAGTAAAATATACGTGCGTTTATCGCAAAGTGTAAGTAATTTATTTCCTGTTTCCTTTACCATGTAAGTTACTGCTATGATTATAAAACAAACTAGAATTGATAAGTCAGTCAATCGTACGTATTGTACTATTTTCAATGGGCTATTAATTAAACTTAATAACAATTCAGTATTATGACTAACGTCTACAGTAGACAAGTGTATTCAGATCACCAAGTATCATGCATTTGTTTGAAAATATTAGTGTATTTTTTTTTATTATCACATCATGAGATGATATAACTAGCCTAGTCGCGGAAATAGACAACAACATTTATTATGACAACAATGCTAAACATGGCAAATTAAAGATGCAAAGAAAGTTAATTTACTTGTTAAGGATGATTCAGATATACGAACAGGATCAAGTGGTGGCTTAGCATTTGCTACTAACTGGAAGGACAAGTTCAGTAAAAGGCTTTGATCAACTTTCCCTAAAAAAAGCCGAAAATGAAAATTTGACTTCTCCCTACAAATTGAGCTTGATTCTGCGTATTACGCTCTAACTTACATTTAAAAACCATATTATGATCCTTTCGAACGTAAATTATTTAGAGAGGTCAAACATCGATTTTACGCGTAGTTCGCACTGGTTTAGCAGGCATGCGGAAACATCCCACTTAAAATTAAGCTGAATTAGACAGCTGCGCTTTTATTAAAATATTATTTGTATTCAAAATTAGATTCATTCATCTCCTATACTTTTCGATTCCCATGAATGAGAATAGACCAAGAATTTAAATTTATATTTTAATATAATATAAATTTAGATATCAGCTCATTGTCCGATTAAAATGACAATGTATAGCGAGGAATATTTTTTAGTTTCCGTAAAAGCTTTATTTTGGAAAGTTGTTCCAAACCGTTGAACATTCCTTTTAATACTTTCTAAGACAACACTTAGTCTGTAAAGCTAGAGATTTAGTCGATTCAGTTGAAAAATACTGGTATCTAGTCAAATGTATGAGAGTTAATTAATAAACTAGTAAGTCAAAGCTAAGAGTAAATAATCATACTCGTAGGAAATAAATACCTTAGCCTCGCTATTGGCCAGCTGTTGTTTAGTTTTCTCGATGTCAGCGGTGAGCTGCGCGATAGTATCTTGCATCTCTTTCTTTTCGTTCTCGACGCGGCGCCTCTCCGCCCCCTCCTCCCCCGCCTGCCGCGACAACCGCGCCACCTACCACAACTCCGTGTTTCACAATATTGGCGCGAGGAAAATCATACGAAAACAGACCAAATGCCTCTTATAATAAGGTTTTCTTCTTAAGTAGCCTATTGGATTGTAGACGCAAAACCGGCTTTATTCTTCTTAAACTAAGGTTCTCAATAAGACGCTTTATCGACGTTTGTTAAATTATGTACAACTTTTTATTTACAAAGTAAATGAGAAGCAAGGAAGAAGTTAATGGAAGTTGAAGAGACAATCACCATAAATAGATGGTAGAGAAATATTTTACAGTGCTTTCTTGGTTATATAGGTCCTTACATATGAAATTGCCGTTCAGTATCAAAAAAGTGAAACAAGTTTTTTTTAATGAAATTATTATTTAATCAATCGAAGTATGCGCCGTTGTTATCGATACACTTCCGCCATTTTATAGGCAGATCATTGATACCTTTGGAAAAAAAATCCTGGGAGCGAGAGTCTATGAACTGTTTGAAGGCGGTTTTGACTGCCTCATCAGATTTGAAATTTTTTCCTTGTAATAAGTTATCCAAATTTTGAAAAAAGTGGTAATCGGTTGGGGCAAGATCTGGAGAGTATGGTGGGTGACGCAGATCTTGCCCCAACCGATTAAATTACTTTAAAAAAGATTTTGATACCGAACGGCAATTTCATATGTAAGGACCTAATATTATATTATATTATATTATGCTGTTTGACAATCGTCATGCAGTCGCACACAACACACTCATGCAATACAATCTTAATTTTGCTTTGAAATGTTCAATAAATTAAAAAATATATCTTTCGTCATAGATATAATATGAACTGACAAAACCTTAATTTGATAATTTTTCCATATTTTCCTTGGATCAAATATAAAAGTAGATCCACGCTCTCATAAAAAATCAAACGCAAAACACGGCACCGCGTCAACTACCATCTTATACAGGCCTATACAGATATCGTACCGTTTAAACTATGTGCAAATTATGTTAAATTTACTCTCTCATTTTATTTACTCTCACTTCAAGATCAAATCAACGTCAGACAACTGCGCCGCCGCCAAATAGCGACTGAGACAAAAAAAAATAGGTACATGCTTGATTCTGGCGTAGTTTTGAGGGTGCCGTTTTTTGAGCGGCGATCGTGTAACTGTCTATCATTAACCAAAGCTGTTCTACATATGCACTAATTATCTTTTGCCATAACATGTTGGAGATGGTTAATAATAGGTGTATCAACACAGAGTTTTGACAATATGTTAAGGCAATGCATGTTAAAGCCTGACCAAAGAAATAAGAAACTTGCTCTGGGGGCGCCACGTGTATATTTTTAGAATAGAATAGAAATATCTTTATTTAGCATAGCTATTACGACTATGGCAACGATTTCCCTTATAAAATTAGTTCCATTGAAATTCCGCAATATAGCGAGGTTTCTAGGTCGGGTTTTACATCCACATTCCACACAGCGTTTTCGTGTCACACAAGTTTAACTGCTGCTGCACTGCAATACAATCGAATTTGTTTCGATGACAGGAGGCCGTCACTGCAATAGTCACCTGTGTCTCTAGGGAGGCGATCTGTCCGCTCCACGAGGTCTTGACGTCAGCCAGCGCCATCTTGGCTTCCTGCAGCTGTCTGCTCAGCACGGCGCGCTCGCGACACACGCGGTCGTACTGCTCGCAGCCCGACGGCCGCAACTCACGTTTATCTGACATCAAAATTGAACAGTGGAAAAGTGATGACAATTTTTAAACAGCACCCGAGGAGTTAGGATAGGCAGTAAAAATGAATGAGTGTACTTGAAGTTATATATTTTGTAACTAGCTTTTCGCCACGGCTCCGCCCGCGTTTACAGATTTTTCCGTGGGAATGGGGCATTTTCCCGCGGTAAAAGGTTGCCTATGTTAATCACCCCCTCACTCACCGTCCTCATGCAAGTGGTGGTGCGGCTGGTCGGCGGGCAGCGCGGCCTTCACTAGGGCCAGCTCGTCAGTAGCGTCCCTCACCGCGCCCTCCGCCCCTCCCCCCTCCCCCCCACTCACCGTCCTCATGCAAGTGGTGGTGCGGCTGGTCGGCGGGCAGCGCGGCCCTCACTAGGGCCAGCTCGTCAGTAGCGTCCCTCACCGCGCCCTCCGCCCCTCCCCCCCACTCACCGTCCTCATGCAAGTGGTGGTGTGGCTGGTCGGCGGGCAGCGCGGCCCTCACTAGGGCCAGCTCGTCAGTAGCGTCCCTCACCGCGCCCTCCGCCCCTCCCCCCTCCCCCCCACTCACCGTCCTCATGCAAGTGGTGGTGCGGCTGGTCGGCGGGCAGCGCGGCCCTCACTAGGGCCAGCTCGTCAGTAGCGTCCCTCACCGCGCCCTCCGCCCCTCCGCCCCTCCCCCCCACTCACCGTCCTCATGCAAGTGGTGGTGCGGCTGGTCGGCGGGCAGCGCGGCCCTCACTAGGGCCAGCTCGTCAGTAGCGTCCCTCACCGCGCCCTCCGCCCCTCCCCCCCACTCACCGTCCTCATGCAAGTGGTGGTGCGGCTGGTCGGCGGGCAGCGCGGCCCTCACTAGGGCCAGCTCGTCAGTAGCGTCCCTCACCGCGCCCTCCGCCCCTCCGCCCCTCCCCCCCACTCACCGTCCTCATGCAAGTGGTGGTGCGGCTGGTCGGCGGGCAGCGCGGCCCTCACTAGGGCCAGCTCGTCAGTAGCGTCCCTCACCGCGCCCTCCGCCCCTCCCCCCTCCCCCCCACTCACCGTCCTCATGCAAGTGGTGGTGCGGCTGGTCGGCGGGCAGCGCGGCCCTCACTAGGGCCAGCTCGTCAGTAGCGTCCCTCACCGCGCCCTCCGCCCCTCCGCCCCTCCCCCCCACTCACCGTCCTCATGCAAGTGGTGGTGCGGCTGGTCGGCGGGCAGCGCGGCCCTCACTAGGGCCAGCTCGTCAGTAGCGTCCCTCACCGCGCCCTCCGCCCCTCCCCCCCACTCACCGTCCTCATGCAAGTGGTGGTGCGGCTGGTCGGCGGGCAGCGCGGCCCTCACTAGGGCCAGCTCGTCAGTAGCGTCCCTCACCGCGCCCTCCGCCCCTCCGCCCCTCCCCCCCACTCACCGTCCTCATGCAAGTGGTGGTGCGGCTGGTCGGCGGGCAGCGCGGCCCTCACTAGGGCCAGCTCGTCAGTAGCGTCCCTCACCGCGCCCTCCGCCCCTCCCCCCCACTCACCGTCCTCATGCAAGTGGTGGTGCGGCTGGTCGGCGGGCAGCGCGGCCCTCACTAGGGCCAGCTCGTCAGTAGCGTCCCTCACCGCGCCCTCCGCCCCTCCGCCCCTCCCCCCCACTCACCGTCCTCATGCAAGTGGTGGTGCGGCTGGTCGGCGGGCAGCGCGGCCCTCACTAGGGCCAGCTCGTTAGTAGCGTCCCTCACCGCGCCCTCCGCCCCGCTCAGCCGCGCGCTCAGCTCCGCCCGCTCCCGCGCCCATTCCCGCCGAGACTGCTCCAGTTCCTCCTACAACAACCATTTATTTAAAAGAATAGAACATATCATAGGTAAACATGATTTCGGCATATTATTCACTATTAGAAAAACAACGTATGTTCTGGAGAAAAAATACAAGGAAGATGTTTACGAGTGTTTAAAACTGGAGACAATTTTTGCCATGTAAGCTTAGGGCGCGTTTAGACGACGCGCGAGGCCGACGCGCGTCCAGTTGAAATTCTATGAGAGTGGCTGCCGCGCAGCGATCGCGCGTCGGCCGCGCTTTTAGCCACTCTCATAGAATTTCAACTGGACGCGCGTCGGCCTCGCGCGTCGTCTAAACGCAGCCTTAGGGTACAACGAGTTAGATACGTAAATAACGGGACAGAACGTATGGTAAAAAAAATATATCTGCTTTAAAATAATCATCATACATTCAAAATTCCATACTTAAATGACTTAAACATATTCTTATTGCGATCTTCAACAAATCTAATTTACATTTATATTCCAGCCATACTGGACTCTGCACCACCCGCCTTTATAGATTTTATGTTGAGAAGGAAGTACTATGCATGCCAAATAAGAATAGGACTGGCGCCATCTTAAATTGACAGTCCGTCCTTTTCTTATTTGCCAAATAGAAAGAAAAGGACGGACTGTCAATTCAAGATGGCGCCAGTTGACAGTCCGTCCAGTGGCGCCAGTCCTATTCTTATTTGGCACGCATAGTAGGTTTTTTTTTCGTCTATTCGGTCATCCATCACTCAGTATTTTTTATTACGATTCGTTCAACCGAATAGGGGTAAAAGCATAACAGACAGAATTACTTTTAAATTTATATTTGTAAGGATTATATTATAAGTTCTACGAAAAGTAGTACACAAGGCAAAACTTTCCATTAAATTGAATCAGGTAACACAAGTTTTTGCGGTCGTTAGGTTTGAGGAAAGTAGTACAAATACGCATGACTGAACACCGACCATTGAAGTAAATACTGCAAAAACCATTTCAGGGTTACATTTTTCAGACAGTTTCTTTGAGACCCAGTGTTCGTGTTGCTTTACAATAAAGAATGAAGAACAATATCATGATAGTGGAAATTTACCTACTTAAACAATCAAAGTATTGGTTGGGTATAACGGAACCGCTAGGCGGGATGCTAGTAACTAAATAAATATTTTATTCAAATATGAGATGTCACAAACAAATCAGAATTGCGGTTATTTTTTTTTTAAAAGTCAAGCTTAAACTTCTAGTAAATACAATAAATAATACATTAAAAAATATATTATTGGTCAAAGACCCTATTCAAACAGTCCACCCCGGATCATCCCTGGCCCAAAAGTACCCATCACACTAGCAGCGTTGCCGCGCTGTATGGCGATGGATAACCTTTGGGCAAGATATGAACCGGAGCGGGTATCATGCCCTCTCTCTCTCTCAACCGACGCCCCAGCCGCCGGACAAAATCCTTCGCCTCTGCGCACCAACTCCCCGCCGTCTCGACAGCCAAAGGCACAAATTCGTATTTTTGGGTGAGGCCGGCATACTTCGCTTTCTTTTTATGAGCTGCGTTTTCCGCAGCTGCGCCCGCAACCTGGACTGTCCGGCCAAGGTGACAAGCAGCAAAAGTACTGACGCAAGTGGCATCCCAAACAAGGCACCTGCCCTTTTGCCACGGAACGAGCGTCAGTCCGTTCGGGTTTTTTGCCATCCAAACGGCTCAGTCCAGGTGGTTCCAACACACAAGGAATGTTTGCCGAAACCAGAGATCTAATGACGATGTCATTAAGGGCATTCAAATATTGTAAATATACTATTTCATTTTACCTTTGAAAATTACAAAACTTTCAAAAACAAGAAAAGCCAGTTAGGCTTAAAACTTTTAAATTGTTGTTTCTTATTTGGAAGTTTGTTATTTCCATTCTAAAAGTTGAAACGTTCTTAAATATTGCGATAGCTCCTAATATCGAAATTAAATCTCATTGTAATGCTTTTAAAACTTTTTACGGGTATTTTTTACATATTACGTATTCTTTTTTTTTTTGTTCTTTTATCGCTTAAGGGAAAGGCAAAGGATTTAAAGCCCATACAGCCTAGTCTTTAGTAAATTATGTATTCTATTTTAGCAAGATTGATGTTATTAGTGCACGTAGAAAGCACTGACCGTAAGTACATCCAGCCTGTCTTGCGCCCTCTCCGCGCCCGCGAGCCTTGTCTTCAGTTCGTTCAGTTGTTTGACTGCCGCGTCCCGCTCCGAGATCGCCTTAACCGCCTCCGCTTGTGCCGTGCGAGCCACCGCTTGTGCCGCCGCTGCCTCTTCACCTGTACAATTCACTAGCTAAAATTATTTTTATGACTAGCTTTCCGCCGCGGCTCCGCCCGCGTTAACAGTTTTTCCCGTGGGAATGAGGTATTTTCCCGCGGTAAAAGGTAGCCTATGTGTTAATCCAGGGTGTCAGCTAACTCCATAATACATTTTATTAATATCGCTCCAATAGTTTAGACGTGATTCGTGAAGTAACAAACACACACTCACAAACTTTCGCCTTTATAATATTAGTGTGATTAGTGGATGCATTTGGAAGAGCTTTGAAAATAATCTAATGCACCTTAAAGTAATGGTCTAATCATAAAATACCTATCTATTCAACATTAAAATGTAATCATTGCACTTTAAGTGATGATTAGCATAATATTGATACTTAAGGGGCCTACCTACAGGAGCTAAGTGGAACCCACACCCTTTAAAAAATAATAACTCGAAAAATAATCAATATTTCAAAAATCTAAAACGGCGAGGAACTAGACGATGTTTTGTAGGATATATAGAAGCCATTAGCATTATTTTATTTAGTAGTTAAAGATGGAACAATGAGGAAGTGTCCTAAAAAAATCTAATTAGTCCGTCAGTTAGATTACTAAAAAATAATTTACACGTATTTTTTTTTTCGTCTGGCAAACGAAAAATGCCGACGATACAGCACTTTGAAAGGACATGGATTTTTTTGGGCTATTATTCACAGAAAAATCTAACCAATATATAGAAAAAATATATAGATTCTAGACATAAAACTGAGTCCACATGTCCAGTTGTGGAATTTAAGTGCCCCCCATTTAGGAGATATTAATTTTTTTCAATGTGAAAAAGTTGTCCACTCAGCAAGTCTATAAAACGCATCTGCCACTACCTATCTCTTTCTAACACCTAGCTAAGGCTACTCTTGTCTTCTCTTTCTTACAAGGTTATTAAAATAGTAAATAGTTTCTCATACATTTTGATTCGGTAAATCTTCGTCAAATTGAAAAATAAAAAAATACGTGTTAAATTTTTTTCGATAATCTAACAAAGGGATTAATTAGAATCGATTACTTTTTTCCGAGGACACTTCCCTATTGCGGAAAACTAAATGAATCATCGTACCCTGCACAGAAGACAAAGTCAATTTGAGTTCCTCAATCTTCTTCTCCCAGTAGGCATCTCTTTCCTGCAGCTGTGCTTCCAGCTGCGCGGTGTACTGCTGCTGCAGCGCGGCCTGGTCCACCCGGCCTCCGGTGCGCTCAGACAGGTACGAATCCATCTGCGGCGATATTGACTACAATCACAAATTAATGTCATTAATTAAGGGGCCTACAGGTGCTAAGTGGCGCCCCACATTTAAAAAATAAAAACTTAAGATTCAAGTACAAAATACTTAGTATAGGCATCGTGTCTAGTGACGTGCCGTTCTCGGGTATATTCTCACACTAAGATAGGGTCGGTCGGGTCGTTAGGTTCTTAACCGGAAAACCTGGACTACCACATCCAGCCGGTTTAAATAGCAAACTTTGTTGGGAATATTCCTGGGAACGGAAATTTCCCGAAAATGGTGGGAATATTCCCGGGAACGGCACATTACTGATCGTGTCATATTTTTGTGTCCAATTGTTTTATTTATACTATATACCCTTTCTGTGTTTTAGATTCAGGTTATTGAAATTACTTGCAACCTCACTAATAGTTCACAAAGAAAATTAATTTCAAATAAGACTAACTAGCGATTTACACTTTTTTTTAAATACATAATCATTTTATTTTATTTATTTATTTATTTATTTTTAGGATTTAGATATAATATTACATAATATAGTTTGTACTTAGAAACTGTAACTGTGGCTGAGATAGTGGTAAGCCAGAGCAGTAGAAATAAGACAGTTTCTTTTTGTTTAATTTTTTTCATACAGATTTCTGCATAAGTCTCTGACTATTCTATACTTACATCAGATGTGGTTTCTCCTTGACCACCAGAGCTCGATGGACTTGCTGTAGACTGAAAAATAATACAAAATATGTTATTGTAAAACCAACCAATCCCTTTCACCCACAGATGTAGGAAATCTTTTGTTATTGAGCACTAAAACTGTGACTTTTTAACTAGTGAACTGATTAAAGGAATCCATTAGTGCCTTAGGTTACTTTGTATTGTGAAATGTGTTGCTTATTAAATTGAGTAAAGGAAAACTTTGTGTAGTAATATGTACAGTCACATCCAATAAGGGAAGCTATAGACCTTAATTGGTGAACTACAGAAAAATAAAACTTTTTTTTAAGAAATACCAGAATTCGATGCATGTAATAAAGTACACATACAGTATTTTTTATAAAGAACAACAAAAAGAGAACAAACAACAAGGACAACAATAAAAGTATTTTCAGCATAGTTGTGGGTTGGAAAGAATCAAAAATTTATTGATGAACTTTGATAAATAAATGACTGACAGAATTTATCTTAGGAGTGGAATAGGCCGAAGCTACTTTATATCTCCTGAGAAAATCTCTTAAAGCTAGGATGGGTATCGGGTATCTAGTTTGCTTTTAAAAGAAATGCTGCCTATCACTAATGCAAATTTTTTTAATAAATTGCACTATAATATTGCCTGATTTTGTAAGGCCTTAATTAGAGTAAGGATATAAAGAAACAGGTTTCCAATACAGATAACCCGGTATGAATAGGTATTGATGCATATTATATGCACTCTTGCATAAAGAAACAAGTTGAGAACTATTGGTACAAACTTCCTGGGCTATCTCATACGGGCTAGATATCTGGAAAACTAAAAGCAATGACTCTCAACAAAGACAATTTTACCTGTTTTTATGTAGGATATCATGCACATGCATACCAACTAGTCCCTTAGTTATTAGATGCACCCTGTTTAATTAGGGCATAGCAATTATAAGATTATAGGTTTTTAAGAACCACAACCTTTCTGTGGTTCCCCCCGCACTAACCTTTCCCGTAGGAATGAGCGATTTTCCCGTGGTAAAGCCTATGTGTTATTCTGATGTGTAAGCTATATTATTGTTTAGTTTCATTAAAATCCATTCAGTAGTTTTTGTGTGAAAGAGAAACAAACATCCATCCTTCCAAACTTCCGCGTTTATAGGATAGAATTGCAACAAGCCAACTTACCGAGTCATCCCGAAGAGTAATTCGGCCCAGGAAGGCTCCACTGCGCCAGCTACTCGTAAGTTTACTTATGTCACTTCCAGTCTCCTCTTTTATTTTGCTCTTCAAGCTCGCGAACATTGTAACGAGCACAATGAAAACTGAAAAACTACCTGGCTGTTAATTACATTGGGACTTAACCGGCAGGTATGCAAATTATGCGATAAAGTTCGATAGCAGCAGACGAATATTCTAGTTAAAGACCAATAATTTTTATGTGAAAGAACGCGTCTTTAAACATGGCCTGTTTATTTGATTTCTACACTACAAGATAACTTTAACAAGAAAGCCTTCTTCACTCGCATTCAAAACACATTAAATTGAACCCATATTTATTGAACTCATGTAAATTTTTCCCAAATCAACAGCACAGAAAAGACAGAAAGAAACAGAGAAAATCCATCAATCAACGCAAACTGGATGGCAATAATGTACAACACAATAATTCGTGTACCAAACTTTCATATCCCTATATTCCATGTACATTGCGGAATTTCAAAGGAACTAATTTTTTAATGTAAATTGTTGCCTTAAATATAAAAATATACAGGTGGAGCCCCCAGAGCAGTATTTTTTTATTTCTATAAGCCTTAGAATTTATGGTAGAGTCTGTTTAAGATATTGTACTTGGGTATTTTTTTGGGTTTAAAAATAGGTTGGCCAACTCCGTAAAAAGTATACAGGTACAAGATAAAATGAGTTTTGATACTTTAAATTATTACGTAGATTAGCTATTTTGCCAAAAACACGAAGTGTGTGATGTCTTTTGTTAATTAGGTTTTTTGTAAAGAAATATCACTTTTTTCATATAAAGATACTAAAAATTAATATGAACACTAATATGACTTTTGTTAGTTTCAGCGCACCACTAAACTATTCTTAAAATCGTGTACCTAAGCTACTATATAAAATAAAATATATCTTGAAAGATCTTTGCACAGCCCATTGTCAGGACATATAATTTAGAAAATTTCATTAAATTCAACTCAAGTATCAAGACAGTCAAGTCGAATCCAAAGACAGCAATTGAGTATTGCCATCTGCTTATAAAAAAATACTAAAACGGCCCAAGTACAATAACTTATTAGATAGACTGTACACGCAGTATTAGGCGAGGCCCACCCGTACAGCTAGAAACTAAGTAAGGTGAGTGAGAGTAATGGGAGCACGCGAATTCAGAATACCCAAACTTTCTAGATAAGTTCTTGGGTTTAATTTGACATGTATGTATGTTTATATAGTGTAATATAGTATGGAGGGAGTATGGACTAGAAATAACAGACTCGACTGCTCAGACGGCACAATATCATTGGTGTTCATAATGCCCAGCCTATAATGAAGATCGATGATTCGAGTACGTGAGATTTTATTCTATAACTTTATGTAAGCCTAACCAAATAAAAAAGATCCTCATTATATTGCAAAAGTTCAGTGGAACTAAAGCCTGACCAAATAAATAAAAAACCTGCTCTGGGGGCGCCACGTGTATATTTTTTCAAGTACGGTGAAGCTTGATTGGTCGTACTTTTTCGACACAAGCATAGGTCAATAAAAAAAATGTGACACCAAAAAAAAACATATCAGGCCAGGCTTTATATTATTGGCAGTACTTTTTTTGCTGTATATTATTGGCTCGTACATTATAAGGACATCTATTTTTTTTATAAATTCATGTCAAAGAAAAAGGGCAAAATTATCGCCATATAAAGCCTAGTCAATATTCATATAATTTGCATAATTATAACGAAATCTTAATTTCCTAATTCCTATGTAAAGCCCGGCCAGAAGAATAAAATGCCCGCCTTATTGTTGAATTTCTATGGAACTATTATATAATGGAAATTGTTACTATGAACAAAAAAATACTGTGTCACTCCCAGCGCAGGATTTTTATTTTTCTGGTAAGGCTTTAAAAGCCAACAAAGGGTATTTAATTTAACCATGGATTATAAGTAATTATTCCATTTTCCCTTTTCAATTAAACTTACTACGTTTGCGTACTATGCCTAATTCATTTCTCTTCTTTCTTCTTCGACGGTCGTCAAGTCAAGCAAGATGTTAATATTCTTTATACCAAAACTCAGAATGAACAAACAGACAGAGTACCCAGGGGATAGGGACTACTATTTGGTATTCTGTGGCTTTACACGCAATTGGCCCTTGTTAAAGCCCATATAACCGAGGGCCAGCCTTAGTTTGATGTAATGAGTAAGACTGAGTTCGAGTGGTTCGAGCCTGCCTTGAATGTACCTACCTAATGGTACGGAACAAAATGGAAGCTTATTATTACACTGTGAATGTTAGGACAACGGTGAGGTAAAAAAGTAAAGAAAAGTAAGAAGTAGTAAGTTGGTGTATTTCCACTGAAAAACTTAGCCGGACCAGAAAAATAAAAAACCTTGTAATACTGTGGAAATTCAATGAAATCAATTATATGGCGATTGCTGCCAAACTAAAAAAACAATAAAAACATGCGGCGCCTCAGAGCAAGTTTTTCAATTTTTTAGTCAGGCATAAAGTGAGCAGAGACCAACTGAACATCTCTCCGACGTTCGTTCGACGTTCGTAAGAAAACGTTCTTAGTTGTCGCACAGAATACCAAAGGTTGTCGTAAGTTGGACACTGGTGCCCGAATGTATTTAATGGGGTATAATGAGGTGTTTAAATAAAACTGTTCATTTCACATATTCAGTTGTTTATTATCTATACTGTACTCAAAATTGATCCGAAGATCACATCACATAGTAATTTCATAAATAATATTACAATGTCATGTACTTTCTGTGATTGTTCGTGAATAAAAAAATGTTCACAATATTATCAATACTTTGTTCACTGGACCGGTTTACTTTATAGACTGTACCTACTACATAATAATAAGTTACCGTTATTTAGGTACTCAAAGAACTTACAGTGTATTTGATGAGAGATATAATTAATCAATTATTGTGTTGCAGTTCATTTTTTTTTGTCAATATATTTACAGTTTTACATTTTTTTTGTGATTTACAAATAAATTCTTGAATATTTAATTAGGTCATCATTATTCCATTTGGATTTACAATAACAGTACTTTATAGTTAAAAATATCACAAAAATGAAATATATTATGTGTAAGACACACGCAACATTAAAAATACAACAAAAAGAAAAATATAAAATCCACTAGAAACCTTGGGCCAGAAGAGTCCCTTCTAAACAGGAAGGATACTTTCGATGTTTTATCTTTCATAACGGCAATTTGATACCATATTATTATCACACTAATTAATTATAAAAGTAATCGATTGTCTTACAATAAATGCGTCAGATCATAAAATTTTGATTATAAAAATTATAGGCAACAAATAATCCGTGAAACGATAAATTTTAACAAAAAAATATAATGTCAACTTATTCAATATACGAGTGTATGTGCCGTATTGATAAAAGCGAACTGGCAGTGAGCTCTGCGCCCACGCAACCAACAACACAACATAAACAAACGAACGGTTCCTACTGAGTTTGACTCCGCTTCCGATATTCACCTTTTATCGATATGGCATTCCTTAAGTTACGACAATAAATATAACACGCTTACACATTAATCACTTCTTTAATTCCGACGCTAGGAATTATTTCATAATATATACCTAAAAATATAATCACGGCACAAGTATCCCTCCGACTAAATTACTAACGTAGTGTCACTTTATCAGGATTTAGAATCAAATATGTATTATGTATCTTAAATATTTCATTATTAATATATCATTATCAAAATATCCACTAAATGGGAGGAATAAATCAAATTATTAATATGTTACTCTAACATTAATCGCATGACTGATCAACAAAAAGGATATGGACTAGGAATAATATTAGGCATCAGGCTTCCATGCCTCCGGAGGCGCGCGCGGAGCCCTAGGCCTCGTCCCCGCGCGCCTCCCTCCCCCTCGCTGCAGCCTCTGCTGCCACCTCCACATTCGTACCACCAGATACATTTGATCAAAACATTAATACTGTTTGTGTCCAAAATAACAAAGGTAAGCTATCCGCATGCTGCACCCACCGAGAGGCCACTCGGACTCGATCGTCGGTTACTATTTGTGCTTCCATATACGAGAACCGATCAATAAAACAATGATTATCTAGCAAAATCTATCTGGAATAAAAGCCGACGTTCTATCCTAGAATTTAGGTAAATAGCTTGGAAGTATGCCTTCTTCGTTTTAATATTGTCCGATAACTTTCATTGTATTTCGAATGTCTGTCCTATGTCACTCTACGAGTGTCGTGATCTATGCTAATTGTGAACCGGCGCGGGCGCCGCGTTGTGCTCCGGCGTCAAAAGTTTCAGTGCCGAAGGAGGGAAGCGGCTACTCTATTGGTGTTTCATTACTGATTCACTTAATCTAATCTAGTGTAAAACTTGTCCTCTAATAAAACATAACGTACAAAAAAGTAACATAATTCTCACAAAATGCTCACGTTAGGAGTGGGGTGATGCAACTTTTGACACCGCACCCGTACATTACATCGCTTATATACAACAAAGTCTGCGTGCGCGCCACACGGCGGCACCATCGATCTTTACAGGAACTCATATTGTATCTTAAAAAAAATAATGTACAATAGTAATAAAACATTTGAAACCTCACTAACTACTATTCGACGATCTCGGTACGATCTCGATAAAATTACTCAAACGGCTCCGGCGTCTCGAAATCTATTCATATCACAATCGCATGACCGTGCCTGAGAAACATATCCCGCTACTTATGTACACACTCTTCCCGACGCTGACGCACGTTCCCGGCGGCAGCGCGCCGCCTCGCGCGGATACGGCGCGCTGCCGCCGCTCTAAACTAACCGATATTCACTAGGATACGAGTATCACCACCTCCGAACCTGCCAAACCTGAGTGTGTCAGAGGCGCGATCGATATGGATAACGCGGGGCGCGGGCGACGCTGCGCTGTGGGGATGAAGGGTGAGGTGAGGGGGTGAGGGGGTGATCGGGGGGAGGAATGGGACGTGAGGGGGCGGCGAGGTTAGGGGGGCCGGAGCGCCGGCGGCAGTTGAACGGGGATGTGGTAGTAGCGGCAGGCGGCGCGGCGGCACGTGCCCGCGGCGGCGTCCCGACACACCACCACGCGGCACCCCACTACCTGCAGCCCGCACCCTGCAACACACCACACACACATGTTAGCTACAATACACCGGCTCATCACCACCTCTCATCCTACACTATCCACTATTCTGATAAATTTTAAACTTTGAATCCGGTAAATGACAAATGTAAGGAAGTAATCCAATGCAATGTAGATGGATTTACAGTTTTACTAAATGAATCTAAGATCAATGTTTGACTACTGGGCAATATTATATCCTGCAAGTTAACACAGAATGTCGTAATCACGTGTCTTGTCCATTAAGGTAACATTTCATCAGTAATAAACTCAGAGTTACACAAGGCTTATTTATAATATTTTTATCCATTCATATAGATTCCTATTATTAAAATCACTTGTGTTGTATTGTAAAAACTAGTCTCAAAAGCGAATTTATGAGTACATAAATTACAAGAATATCAGATAGAGCTACGGAGCATTCAGAATGCGGAATTATTTGATTCAATTAAAATATTGTAATCCAAGTTCGGATAGCAAAGACATTTTTAGGGGTTGGTAGGCGATTCGGTCGCTGAGTTTGGGCCGCTTCGACCGAAACAGGAATTTTATTATTTTTAATATTTTTGAGTTGGTTTTTTTTAGCAAATTTTGTATAGTCAGCAACAGAAATCTTAGGTGAGGTTAATAAATATTGACAAAAATCAACTGAGAGTAAATCTGGCAGCTAAAACGCTAATTGTTTGCAAATATAATTAACTGAAATGACTAATAAAGACATAACAAAATTAAAGTATCCAGAAAAAAAAAGTATAGGTATTTTTTTTTTTTTTTTTTTTTTTATTATTTTATTTACTTTCTATTACTTGCTTTTATTTTTTTTCATATTTACATAAAAGAACAAAATAAAAAAAACTTTTTTTCTTTTTATTTAGATAGCGATATTAT
This sequence comes from Teleiodes luculella, assembly GCA_948473455.1. Classification (NCBI taxonomy): domain Eukaryota; kingdom Metazoa; phylum Arthropoda; class Insecta; order Lepidoptera; family Gelechiidae; genus Teleiodes; species Teleiodes luculella. Next base: position 6,465,306 of record OX419584.1, read on the forward strand.
ATACATATAAAAGAAAAAAAAAACTTTTTTTATTGTATTGGAAGTAACCATGTAAAAAATTTTACAAAAAAGAAAAATGTTTTCTTACAATCGTATTATGAAAAAAAAGAAAAAAAAAAAACAATTCAAAAAATTATGTCAAGGATGGTTTAAGTAGTACTAAAGGTAGATTTTTTTTAATTTTTTTTTATATACGTTTGTGATAAAAAAATATACTTAGATAAAAAGAAAAAAAAAGTTTTTATATTTTGTTGCTAACGTTACTTTTCATTAAGAACACCTTCTGACCGAAACACCTACTCATAATTATTAAAAATGATAAAATTCCTGTTTCGGTCGAATCGGCCCAAACTCAGTGACCGAATCGCCTACCAACCCATTTTTAGCACCTCAATCCGCATTTTACTGTCTGCTTGTACATTGTAAGCTAACGTTTTTGAGATCAGCAGCATTGTGTAACTCTGGTAAAAGTACTAGTTGAATTTTTGTAAAATAAGTGGCAATGACATTCAGTAAAATAATTAAACAGGTAAGTATCTAAAATAATACTCTTTTTATAAAGAGCTACTAAATACAGATTCTAATAACTACCATAATTAATTTATTATTAAGAAATAAAAACTGTTCAATCATATAATGAACAACATGTACCAAGATAGTATTAAAAAATAAAATAATTAACCACTAGGATGACACTAACAACAATACTCTACCTAAGTTATAAAAACTACAATATTTAGTGCTACGTTAAATGTGTGCGATCATGCAAAAAAATCAACAGGGAAAAGGACATAGTAACACTATGATGGGATTATTTGACACATTATAATTTTGTAACGACTTTAGTTGTTTGATCTATTGATAGTCCGAATTCATGCTAGCCCTTTTATTTTCTCTTATATTTTAAAAGTTAAGAAAAGGAGATAGAACGTACCTTCACGAATATGAACAAATCTGCAGGTAGGTCTTGTACATCCTTGTCGATTAAAATCTTGGCACACCGGGAGGGTGTCCAGTAACTGCAAACATAATAAACAAGTATTACTATTGTTGTCATCACTATCACATCTACACATTCATACAGTTGCACCTACAATGTCTATATTGAATATTGAACATTTACTTAAGTTACTACTACAGTATTGTCATCAAGTACGTATATTGTTAACGATCGATTTCAAACAGAAATGAAATCAAATTTTATACAGCGTGAAAGCTGATTTTATTATCTTTTAAGATCCGATCGCCTCGTAAAATCACTGTACTGTATGTTAACTGCATCAGTTTTATAACATTTTTGTAGCTTTTGTAGCTCTTTGTTACGAGATTGCGATACGTATTTACTTCAGTATCAAGTATAGTACTTATTTATATACAGTAAACTTGATTCAAAGTATTCAGTAAGTCATTGCGGAACAGCTGTATGAATGGTTTTCTTCGTAACTAGTTATATCTACTTCATAAACAGTCGGAAAATGCACTAAGTAAAAACAACTAAATTATATGACCGTTTATTAGCCGTTATAAAAAATAATAATAAATTACATTATGTCATGTAAGTATGCATTATGTATGACAGGTGTTGTTAAGACATGTATTTTGCATGTAGACATTGAATTAAATTCGTTCCGACGGTTTATAAACCTCGTTATGTTAATAGTGTTAATGCTAAATCTATATCATCACTTCTTGGACATTCTTACATTTGACATTGATCATTACTCTCTTTGCACAGCCGTCTGAAAAATACTCGCTACTAATAACTTAGTCATTGTAATATCAAAGAGCATATTTATAAAATCACATGACTAACATGATTTACGATAATTCAAATCGATTCGCGACATGTTTAGGTTTAGAACAATAAAACAAGAAATGCGTGTGTAATTTCTCAATCGCTACATAGAAAGGAAGACAGACGGGACACACGGAAGGCGAAATTGCTAAAAATCAAATCTTGTTGCTGCTTTAATATTACAAGAACTTCACAAGATTCGTTGCACAATATGATTGAACCTTCCAAGCATTCTTTCATTTGCGTGCGCGCTGAATAGTGTGTGTCACCTTTATATTGTAGTTGAATACAAGAACATTTGATTGACGAAACTGAAACTTTACACATAATTGTTAACAAATTACGAGCCCAGCGTTTGTTATTCTCGTAAACTAGTATCCGTAACCGTCAGAGTGTGTTAAAGTACGCTGCACTATGCACATAGTAGGTATGAATATATAGTATCTAAATGGCATGCAGAACGCTTGAAGTATAATCATTATTGCGCAGCCAATCTTATTTAAGCGTGACTATATTTTACAAAAAAGCTAAAGCATGATGCTAGACAACTTTTACCAGGGCGAGGGCGTTCTAGAGGTTTTGTAGCGTCCAAAGTGTACCCATAAATACCAACTTTTGCTATAACAAAGCTTAAAAGAGGCTGTGTGGGATTACGTCATGTGTCTGCGTCGGCTGTGATGATTATAGACAATCTTCCGGTGTTCTCGGTAAAGGAACAGAGGACGATCATGCTTATTTATTGGTAGGCATGGTTATAAATGTAAAAAAGACAAATTAAACTTATACCTTTAGCTTACATGACAGTTCTGGACGTGACATGTTAGTGGTAGTACAAACTGCAACATAATGACCATTAGAGTGCGGTTACTGTACGACAAACAAAAGAGAAACCAAGTATATTATTACATCTACGGTGAACACTGTAAAATAAGCATCAGAGAGGCCTCGACAAGTCGAAAGCGAGGAAATCAAGCCGCGATGGCGAAGCACTTTAAGCATTGTAAAAGAAAGGTCGAAGTGTATAATTGACTCGGCTACTAACGACACAAAATTTAACAGCAATTATACAGGTGCTTGAAATTCTCAACTCAACTTTGAGGACCGTTACTTCGATCTTTCTTTTCTCACCACTGTCATTTCAACTACCAATTACGCATAGTAAAAAAATGGATTATAAGAAGCATTAATTTAAAACAAAAAATGAGTGAAAATAAAAAACCCCCAGTAGCGGTTGATAGTTGACACTGGCAAGCGGTGGTAATCAATTACTTTCTGCTACCAAGTTGACTGCGTGTTATATTATGGTTTATATACAAATATATTTATTGACACCAAGAACACATTTATATACAATAAATTTATCAATGTTTGTTCAAACGCAGGGTCAACTTGCCGACAGATGTGGCTTCGTTACGGTTTTAATAATAATTAAAAAGACACCTTTACTGAAACAGCCGAAGTCAGAAATTAATAAAAGCGTGCCGAGACACGGTGTTTAATGTAGGTATTAGAAAGGTAAAATACATGCGAGTTGCGAGCGGCGTGTTTCAGTACAGGCGTAAAAACAGGAAATCACTTATACTGAGGATATTATAGTAAGCTGATTGTATCTTACCGGGTGTAAGCAAGGCAATACTGTAGAGTGACTTCTTCCACATTTGAAAGCAAGTATGTCTCACTATACAAAACTAAAAAAATCATCAACAAGTAAGTTGTAGCATCAACTGTTCATTACAATATAATCGATACAGTTACAGCACAATGACTAAATGATTAATGTGGGTGATGACATTAACACATATGAGTCGCCTGCTAAGCGATGCCATCGGCGGCCGGCCCGGCGCTTCTCTCGCGGGTCCCAGGTTCTACTGTCTGTCTTAACTTGTACGACAGATCCACGATGGCAACCAAATCATTATTTATTGCTGATTTTTTTACGGAATCTACGCTCGACCTGTTTACTAGCAGAAGAGTGTTGAAGATGTTTATTTTGTCGTTTGAGTGCGTGTTGGCAGATCGACAAGCTCACTCCACCAAGCGCGCCTTGGCCCGCAGTGAATGTACCGCTAGCGAGTGAGCTTCACATTATCGGTATTAATAAAGCTCTTAGTCTACACAAGCCCGCCTGAAGCGTGGAAACTAAAACGGACTACACTTTACAAGCGGAGTGACGAAGCAAGCTCAACTTCTTTCTGTTTTTTATTAGTAAATGTCCTTTACTTCTAGCATGAAATACTTTTGGTTTAGAGAAGTATATTAATAGGCAGATTCATGATCATAGTTTAGTTTATTCGTCATACAATAAAAGTAGGAATCCATTAAAAATTATGTACATAAAGATGTAATATTATTTTCGTCATCTATCAAGTTAGGCCATTAATATTATTTTTAAATTACAAATATAGTCGCATTTCCTCGATTAGTATTGAGCTTATGAACAAAATACACAAAGCAGCGGACGTAAAAGTAACTTAGGCTAAAGTAAAGGCGTGTGCGTTACGAAGGTGAATGCAGTGAGAGCGTACTGGTTAGAGCGAGGCGAGGCGCGTGAACTCGGGGCCGTATGGGGGTGCTCTAGGGCGGTCTACGTGACGTCATGAAGGGGGTGGGGGGTCTGATGGGACACGCGGCACTCGTTACCTGTCCGCGGTCATCGGTGTACACCACATAAGGTGCGTTGGGTGGCGCGCAGCCTGTCGCCCCAACACAAAAAGCACAAAAGATTGCAATGCGGACGACAACCGAAGCGGTCATTCGGAAGGCATGAAACAGAAAGCGTCCAAAATAAATAAAATGAAGTGCGACCGAAAGAAAAAGCGTAGGCGACGCTCGTCACCCCGCAGCACTACTGATGACACGCCGGCACACAGAGCACACACGGGGAGCCACTAGAATAATGAGAATAATACCTGATGAGCCAAACGTATAGGGTGGTGGGTTCTATTCCATGCGAAAATTAGAAGGCAGCTGTGTTAGGTGCGGGCCTGCGACTGCAAGCCGGTAGTAACCACTAGGTAGTACGGGACGGTACGGGATCGACACAGCGGCCAAAGCGCACCCGTGCGACTGCGGAGCTCCTCCGGGAACAAGCGTGTACGTAGCGGGATCGACGGACCAAGCGCTCAACTCTCAGTACGACGATACTCACGATTACGACGATCGACAAGAGGTAATAAAAAAACGTACAGTCATGCATCCAAGCGTTATTATTACCGGGATCGTAGATACGAGAAATATACACGCATAAGATAATAACGGTAAGGTGAGTAAAATACACAGTAGAATAGAATAGCGTAAATCTACTGAGAC
>OX419584.1:6470609-6933313 GCA_948473455.1 Teleiodes luculella
CCATTTAACTCGGCGACTATTCTTGATTATTCAAATATTTAATTAACTATCTTCCAAGAGAAGAAAGAATAATATTGAGAATTAATGAAATGCTTCGACTGAACATAACTTTATGAGACCGGACGCCGCTTCAGTCTTTAAAATTTATTTCATCGCGGTATGACTTTTAACCTTCCTACGCATCCGTCGCCTCGCCAAATATTATATCAGAAATTTTCAGATCATTGTTTATCATCTTGGGCAGATTGTTAAGCAAGTGGCGCCTGTACATTGTAGGCGCAAATTAGTTATCATTTTGAAAGACTTCGTAAAGGAAAATGGTTTGTTCTAAGACTGTAGTATAGAACCAAGCGCCCACAATGTAGGCCCTTCACCAGAGGGATAAAGCGAGTGCTGCTCGCGAAGCACACGCGCGAGCCACATGTGTAGACCTGGCTAAGACTCGGGGACCGACATACATTTATATTAAAGATTCAAAAGGTTTTTCGGGAGGTCGATGAAATCGAAGACATTCGAATATAGAAAGATATTTCCATTCGTCATCTGACCATCATCGTCTAAAAAACACAATTGATACAGCAGCGTAAGAGAGAAATGATGTAAAAATAGAGATAGTTCCAACGAGCAGAAACATCTTTAGTGTTCGAATGATTTCAATTCCAAATTATTAAAATACATGGTAAGTTAAGTAAGACTGTAGGAATAGTCGGCCCCCGCAAGAGTTTGCAACATCGGGAAGCGCTAATCTGATACGAAGAGTGAGAAGGTGATAGTAAGGAGAGTATAAGTAGGAGCAGGTCTTACCTCGAGGCGGTCGGTGCGCGGCATCTTCTGCTGCAGCACGGGCTGCTGCATGACGCCGAGCGGGGAGGCGGCGGCGGCGGCGGGGTCGTGGCCCAGCATCGCCGGCACCAGCTGCGGCGCGTAGTACTGCGCGTATGTCGACCCCACGCCCGGCACGCCCGACAGGTACGGCGACGTCGCCTGACACACAAACAACACACGCTCAAACCATGAACGATCTTCCCCACACGCCATTTCAATACACTTCTACTATTCAAGCCTAAAAAGCCTAAAACTGCAAGCGTGAAGTGCAAAACAAGATATCAAGCGATACAAAAAGAAAAATACCCAACGCATATTTTATTAGAACAATAAATTATCGTTAGCCAAACAAGCATTCGCATGCGTAAATAAACGAATTGTAATATTAAAATAAGCATACGGTATCTCCAGTCTAGCTACCCACCGGCCACCACCAGAAGTTGTTAAAGGGCGAGGATCGGGAACTGGAGAAATGGGAATACGATTGTGAGCGGAGTGGAGTGCTATGTGTAAGGTAGGGGGGGGGAAAAGGTGAGGATTAGGGAGGACGGTGGCGTGGCGCGTGCGAGCCATCGCGGCGGCTTTACCTGCGGGGCGAGCAGTGCGAGACTGATCGGGTCCAGCGCAGCGAGGTGGCCCGCGGCCGCGCCCGCACCGCTCACGCCGCCCACCTCGACACACAACCACACAAACACGCTACTCATCGTGCTCACCAGTGCCCGCACCAACATCCCCGGCTTCCTTTCACGCATGCCACATACATTACTTTAAATTCCAACTCTACCTTCACTATCTTGGCATTTGTCCACGATATCTTAATTTTTTATTATTTTTTCTGTATTCTATCTAAGGCAAATCAAAAAGCCAGTGAAGTGACAATGCGTGAATAGAGCCAGAGAGTCGGGACGCGAAGTAAAGTTACAGTGTAAATAGTGAAAGAGGATAATGTGATTAATATTTGAAAATACCAATTGTTCCCAGTTCATACAGTAACATTGTGAGTAAGTTTGAAGGGTAGTCATGCCATTTAACGAACAAATTGTACAAACATGCTAAAGCAGACGAGCGATCGGTCACCAGCAAGTGGCCAGGTTTAAGTTGTGCCTAAGATTGGTCAGTTCTCTTAAAAATCGCGGAGTTTATCTCTTATTTTGATCAGTGGCGTATTTCCACCACGAATTTAGCAAAACTTTAAATTAAAGCGCGGAACTTTATGCAAGCGCGCGCTTTGAAGAAACTAACTATGTATTAACTTTCAACGTATAGTACAACTTCCTAGGAAACTCTTATGAAGGAATTAGTTAGTTTACTTACGCAACAAGTAATTCCAGTCCTATTGGTATGTAAGAGTTGCAATTTATTATTTAAGTTTAGCGTCGTAACGAGGCACAACTTAAATGCGGAATACTTATCAAGAACTACGAGTCATTAAGGTACAGTTATCATACGGTTTAGCGAGTAACACCGAAAGCTGTGCGGCGTGCATTTAACGTCCTACCTACGTGTCGAGTGCCGATCGCTCAAAGCATTCACTTGGTACGAAGAGAGGGAAGCAAGCCACTTACCACGGCGGGCACTTGGCCCGGCAGGACCTGCCCCGGCGTCAGGCCCATCTGCTGCATTAACGCGTTCTTCAGTGCTAGGTGATTCCGACCGTTGATGAGCAGCTGGTCCTTGAGGTGCTGCGGGGGGTGGAAGTACTTGCAGGGCGGCTTCTCTCGGTTACACCGACCCTGGAATTCAAAACATTACACCTATAGCTAATACTTCGATAAAATTAAGTATAGAAATAGACAGATCTCAAGTAATGTTAGATAAGCCAACACAATATCCAATATTTCTGCGACATAAGTGGAAAATGAAAGAGATAAGAGCAACGCACCCCAGGTAAACGACACTTGCGGGTTCTGCGAATAGACGAAAATGGCGGACCTCATTCGATATCATTCCGATAAGCAATATGTGTTGGGTCGGGGCGCGGCGGCGGCGGCCGGCTCAATACCGGGCAAATGTGCGGAAATCCCTCCATGCATCACAATTGCCGTGAGCCGGGCACGTAGCCACCAGAAATCCTCCACTCGATTTTTCCTTATAACCGCGTCTTAGGCGGTGTCAAATATTTCTGAGGCATCGGGATCCGGGCCGGGTTTTGCTCTGCTCATTTTCGGCGTCAATGAGGCGCGAGATAATTGCCTCTCGGAATCGAAGCCCTCCGCCGCACCCGTCTATGATGATTTATTTACATCCGCGTAATTAACTGTCTCACTACGTGACGGGAAGAGCTTCGCGGACGCTTTATCGTCGCGAGCCGAGCCTCCTCCGCCATATTTTATTCAGCGAAAAAACGGAAAAGCGCTTATCGCAGTTCCAAAGAAAATACGTATACAAACAAATGCCATCTGAATATTCAGCGCTCTACTGGGGACTCTCACTGATAATGTCCGCGTAACAGCTTACAGTGATTTACTGCCCAGCTTTTTGAACACAATAAACAGTGCATCCATTTTTTAAACGGAAAATATAACGTTTCGATATTACTAACTCCATCGCCCATTCTAACATAAACACCAAAGTGAGAATCTTAGCTGAAGGCAAAATCAGATGCAGGCATGTTCCAAATTTTCTCAGTTATTAAACTTTGGCGATGCGTGCTACAACTAGCTGGTAGAAGCAGTCGGCTGCATTTAGATTAACTTGTTACTGGCAGGCATAATGTTAGTTGGACGGTCCTCTTACAGTTTAAGCTCTAGATAAAGTTATTATTTCCTGTTAGGCGGAGCCGTCTACTTTAACCGAGTTTCGATTTCTAGCTCCCCGCTTCTGAATTTGAATGGGTGATCGCGTTTCATCAAAAGATAACTTGGGTAGTCTAGTCTACCTATTAAACTCATATTTATTAGCAACGGACTTATGCAATGCGTTAGTAACTGTGTATTTATTAGAAGTTGAAGCTTGTTTTATCGATGGATTGAATGTAGAATATAGGGTGGATGAGAATGAGTCGTCGGAGAGGAAATAATCTGTAAAAATATATTTGTCGCTTTGATCGTGACAGGGGTGAAAAAAGTATTGATTGTTGAATAGGTTGTTCGATTGGGTATAGTGTTGTTTTTGGTAGTTTCGTTGTCCGTATAGTCTGATAGGCAGCAGTCCGGCACTGCAGGTGCATGCAGCGATTAGCGTGACGGATGCTCGTGCGGATACAAATGGCCGCGTCGCCGGAGACGGATGGCCGGCCGGGCCCCGGACTGCACCGCGCACATTACTACACAATAATTGCCGTTCAATCACTTCAATTTGCTAGTGATCCCGAAACTACAAATATTTATCCCTGACTGTTGGGTTGAATAAATATTTAAACTATCGAGATTTGGGTAAATATAATACGTAGTCCTCAAGACACAATATTTGCACAGATACCTCGCGATAATCCACCAGGATTAAAACAAATCTGCGAGCGGTTTCGATGCGCCTTATTTGTTCGGGAAGAGGGCACGGGAGGGTCAGCCGGCGGGTGGGCAATAACCTCCCAAAACTAATAACATTTTTGTGATAGTGAAGGAGCCAACGGGCACCGCTTCCCTGCTCGCTTCCTTTATGACACAACAATGCGCACTTGCAATACAATAAGGGGTTATGCGAGAGCCAGTTTCTTTTCTTTTCGAAGCCGTTTCAAAATTTCTTCTTATCATTTTGGTTCTAGTAAGGATTTTCGCTATGGACCAGCTTTGAAACTGTTCGCTTTGGACAAAAATGACATAATGAACAGCAGCTCTCGTGGCTCGTTAAGGTGAGAGCAGTAAAGCGGGTGAGTGCACTCTGCAACTGTACCATGTATAACGAACAGCCCTCGAGCGGCGTCCGCCTGTTCTCGGCACGCGCCGCCCTTCTCGAGCACCCAAAGCACCGCCACAATACCCAACTAAATACTGATAAACGACAAACCGATATCGCTAACAGTCTACTCAGACAAGATGTATTATTATCATTCACGTTCATTAATGCAATCGTCCGAGCGGCTGATGAGTCAAACAGAACGTTAAGAACGCGTATCGGGCGAGACGAGTGCTCGTTAATCGATTGCAAGTTCGATCACGATTGATGGATTGGCGACATGCCGGCATTCAGTCGTACGTACGCGCACGATAGTCATCTCATCTATTTTACTATTGGCCAACCCGACGCGTGCTGGGACAAATCGACACGAGGAAAACAATGGGCTAACGAGCCGATGAATGACACGCTGCCGTCACGGAGCGGCCCAAAGCACACTTATACGCACGAAAGTGGGTGCCAAATATATTCGTCTAACAGGGACAGACGGGAATAGACGCGGCCGGTGAGTCGTGCCAATTCCTGCGCTGCTGGTAGGTGCGCGAGGCACGTGGCCCGCCCAGCTGGGGGTTTACAATTTCCTCCATTTGATACTTTTGAACTCTCATGAAGTCTGTGATTTTCAAGATTCAAGATCAATGTAACTCACCGTCTCATGTTGTGTTTGTAAACTTTCAAAGTCATGTTCCATTTATAAGGATATATAGCGAAGAGGATAACAAAAGGTAATTTCGCGAAATCCTTACATATTCATTCATGCATGAGTGCTTCAGATAAAGGGAGTAGCTGAGTAAAAATTGGAATAAGGACGTACGTCCCGAAGGAGTAGATTATTCAAGGAGTCCCAGGTTTGAATCGCGCAATAGAGGCAGGTAACACGATCACAGGCCAAGATCCGGTCCCGGATGCCGCAAATATATTTTTTCTGACATCCTAAAGCGAGGGAAAGGTGAAATCTAATTTGCAAAATTTTGTGGCTGGGAAGGGAATTAGGTAAGCAAAGTCAATTCTGAAAGTAAGTAGAATTTGAATTTAAAATGATTTATAGAGGCGCAGGGGAGTGGCTAATGAGGCGTCACGCGAGAGGGGCGCGTGTTTACGCCTCGCGCGCCGCGTTTTTTTTATTACGTCCTCTGGGCGGCGCCTCCCGCTGCCAGCACCGGCCGCAGTGACGTCATCCCACCTCGCCAACATTCCCAAACTTACAAATTAGTTGAATATTTTCAAACATGTTGTTACTCATACCTACCATATCCCTAATACCTAACAAAAATAACAGAATAGAAAATACGCACGGATTACGCACGTCAAGCTTGTGGTGTAACAGAAATAACCCTAAGCATATCGAAAATAAAACGTAAACGACGTCACTAAAATCCACAGCAAATATAGTGTGTAAAGTTCGTACTAAGTATGTAACACAATGTAGCATTCATGAAGAAAAACAAAGCGATTCTTTTTATAAAAGGCTTTAAGTAAGAGTTATTCAGTGAGGTGAAGTTCCCAACAAGTTTGCTTGGCGGTGCCCGTAGCTTGACGCTAAAATATGCATTCGTGCACGGAGTTATCTCGGCCACTTTTGCAGTTGCCGGTGGCGGCGGCTCGGTCAGCTCTTGTTTATCCACAATTTTGTATCCGATGCAGTTTTTGAACGTTGTCTGTTATTAAAACAATTTAATGTTCGGAATTTACTGCCGCATATTCTTGTTATTTTAAACTAAGTACAGTTTAGAATTCCATCAAGATGATACATCAGAACCACCTGTGCTTAAGCCGATCGGTATGTTTTGAATATTTTGTTAGTTTACACAGAGTTGAGGTACTTAATGTTTAGAAGTGGTCAGAATAGTGGCGGGGAAGGCTAGTAGGTAGGTAATAAAGCTGTGGGGCTCGAGATTAATGCAACGGAAGCGGGCACGACCTCTCCAGGTGTTTCATTAAATTGTGCGCGGCGCCTCGGCAGCTCGCACGCCATTATGAGCGCTGCAGGCTCGAGGGCCATTCGCTTTAAGAACGCCCGCGCCACTTTGTAACAGCCTTAATGAATCTTGTTACTTATAGGCTCGCGTAAATTGCCTGTTTTACTAACGTGTCGGGAGAAAAATCATTAGGTCAGTGAACGCTTTCACGTACTAAACCTTTCCGCTGCGCTATTTCGGTTACTACAGTTCTCGCAGGTAATTAGAAAAGCCATTCTATGTTATTGCAAATTCTGTGAAAGCATCGAGTGACACTGCCGGGAAATGTGTCACACGCGACGTCAACAAGATCATATTTTTCTACAGTAATTGATGAGTGCGGATTGAGTCACTCGGTATCTTTTTAAAATTTATGACGAAAGTTTTAATCTAGCTTTAACCTAGTAACTAGCATTAAACTAGTTTTAAACTAGGTAAATAGTTATTTGAGGGTCGCACTTATTGGTTTACTAGCTTGAGCCAAACTGTTCGTCATTGGCCAGTAATGCAGTAGAGCAAGTGCCAAAGATGTGGAAGGGGTGTGTGAGAGCAGGTGTATCAAACCGTTTCGTGTAGACGGAGGAGTGAGGTGGAGTGGCGTGGAGTGCAGTGGAGTGGCGTGGCGTCGCCGGCCGTCACTCGGCCCGCTAACCAGTTTAGCCGTGCTGCAGAGTAATTAGTCTAAGCAGCTGGAGCGCTGAGCAACGAGCGCCTTGACGTTCGCCCGACTTACTTTGACTTATTCACAACCTCTCTACTCACTAGAGCGATTTACTCGCTTCATTATTCAACTGGAACGTATTTAGCCATTTTTGGCCTTTAGCATAGGTTATCTGCCAGCTCCGGGCAACAATTGAATGGCGTCTCGAACCCTCGATTTAAGTATCTAGAACGTCTCCCTAACGGTATTTTTGCTTTTGTGCTAAGGTTAATAGAATATGTTGAAAGATATCGAGTTCGTTCAATAGTGCTGAATTGTGACTACTTCCTTCGCCGCGCATCGTTGTCGCCGTTCCGCGAAAATATCTAAATAGGCCGAGTGTCTGTTTACTGCAGATAGTGCCATGTAATAAAAAATGAGCCAAGTTATTCGGAGAGCCGCTTGCAAACCATTCGGAACCTGGTAACAATTTTATTAAATCGTAAAAAGAGGGGAGTCGGTAAACAACATCACGGCTAAAGATAAAAGGCGATAACTGAGAGGAGGCCTAACTACAAAATAAAGAGCCCTTAGTACGTACGATAAGGGAAGTTTAAGAGGAGTTTTCGGGGCGCACGGGTCGGGCCGATAAATTGGGCGGCACTTAATTATGATCTCGGGCGGCATCTTGCAGGCGGCTAATGTCCCGGACTCGTTTAATGCGCGAACTTGTAGTCTCAGCTCCGGCGGGCGTGATAAATCTCCATCTGCGCCCTGCCGACTGCCGGCCCTAGTCGCCGGACCTCACGGCACCTAGCGCCCTACGCCCTACCGCTCACCTCACCCTTTCCTCACGAACTCCGCTCACCTAAACCAACTTGTGGCGGACCTATACCAACATTTAGTGAGAATTAGCTTTTGATAACATATGGCATTAAATATAATAATATAAAATGCCGTATAATATTTTATAAGGAAAAGAAAAGTAAACTTCGCCTCACACCGGGAGCGGTCTGCCCACGCCCCTCATCGAATAGCTATCATTAAACTCAAGAAGTCACTAAAGACGTTCACATAAATCAATTTTCTAAATACGGCCGAGTTATTTACCACAGTGATTTACGGGGAGCAGGAAAGTTTGTTCGCGTTACTTTAGCTTTTTACGGTGCGAACGTGGGTAATATTCGTGAAGTATTATTGTATATGGGCTCGGTCGGTGTTGGTACATTAGGAAGAGTAGCGGATGTTATTGCAGCGCGTTAGGTTAATGTCGGAGGCCGAGGCTGCGGGGCGACGACGGAGCGATGGGGCGACAACTCGCGCAGGGCGCTACTTGCTGGTGGGACCGGAGGGGCGCTATGGCGGCGCCACATTATCTAGGTATAATTAAACCGGGCAAGACGCCGGCGAGACGTTTCGCCATCCTAACGACTTTTATGGCGTATGTAACATTGCCGGCACATAAAATAAATGTGCTGCCTCCAGCACCGATATAGCTCAGTATTCCCAGATTAATCGTCCAAATGTTTGCTATCACGCAATACGACTCCTGTTATTCGCATCCCGCACGTAATGACAAAAATATTGGCAAGTTTATTGTCGTTTTTTAATGGAATACTGTATCATGTCATAAATGAGATTTGAGGGCATGAAAACGCAATTTACAGGCCTTTTTGCTTCTGATATTCATTTCCCGGTAAAATGTCTGGTTCTCGCTCGTCACAGAAAATAAATAATTTAATAGGTATGATGATTTGTGTACGGAGGGCCTTTCTCACGCGATGTGTTTATTCATTTAGTGTTGGTATGAGAGCTCGGCAGATCCTGTTTGTGCGGCGAGCGTAGGTTTTATTCGGGGTCTGGAGCGGGGCGGTCCCGGTCCCGACCCGTCATTTAAATCTTTATACGTCCACATTAGCTTTATAGGCGACGGGAGCTTTCTCCGACGTTAGCGGCGCCTGAGTGCACTTTTATTGAGGATGAAATACCGTAATTGCCACTCGGCGCCAAGCCGTGACTGACGAGTTTTGTACGTGCTAATTGTGCAATGCGACTTGTTTTCTTAAAGGTATTACATGACAAACCAAAGGCAATTTACCCCAAAAGGCAAAGCCTATAGGCTTGAGAATAGGGTCAGATATCGTACGTATCAATCGACTGGCTTTAGTATGAAGCAATAATCTTGTCATTGCACTTAGAAAGAGATTTAGTAACGCAAAAGTAGTTTTGGGGTTCTGCCTACCCCTATCTATTCCGATAAGAAAAAAAGTACCTGAATGTTCTATCTATCTAAGTCGACCTTCCCTGAAACAAGATACTCCCTTCAGCCGGGCTATATTAGGATATTTCATCTTTGAAAAAAAAAAAGTATCTACCCCGGCCTTAATATGGCAAAACATAATAAGCCTTCTATTGAGAATTATGGGCCCTACAAAAACGGAGGTCGACATAAAAAGGGAAATATTCAAAACAATAACCGCTTTTCATATCTCAATCCCCAAACAGCCATAATCTTGACAAATGACGGTTTTTGGAGTGTAGTCGGTCGGCACTACGGACCGCATTGACAAAGCCCCAAATAAACTGACGCGGACACATAAATAAGCAAATTGGATGTTTTATTGAGTGGAGGAAATAGTAAGGAAACAGTTTCCCGCGTCATTACGCAGGGCATCAATCAAAGGACGCCCACTGCTGCCCCGGTAGCGGTGGTGGTGTTTTAAAGCCTAGGGGCGGATCGATTACGGTTAGTCGCCGATTGGTATGTTAACGCTTCCAGACCCTTTTTTTACCGCTAAAACTTCATAAAATAAATGAAATTTTAATGAGACAAAATTCTATAATAAATAACACACGCAACAAGAATAATACAAATCGCTAAATTCCCAGCAGACGCTTGTAGTTTGATTACATTCTAAAGAGTTGTAAAGAATTTCTACTTGCTGAGTTTAAAAACCCTGGCCTAACCACAAACTGGCACGGAGACGACTAGGCCTGAGCCTGACGCATGGTCCCCAATATAAATTCTGGTTGCCAGGCAACGGCAACCGCAAATATGGCGCAGTATTTTCAGTTTCGCGTGGTCGACGCAGCGTGGCAAGGCGCTGGTATGGTGCGGTAGGGAATGCACGATATCTGCATTATGGGGCGGCGTCGCGGCGCCGCACAGTGGTTCAGGATTCAAAATTAGTGGACATTGACTCCAAAGTCGGAATTTCGACCTGTTTTTTTTTTTCTAAGGTTCTTGATGACATTTCAAACCACTTTTACTCTTTCACATTTTATCGAAAAGTGTATAGTTATCAAGATATATATTTTTTTAAATAAAAATGTATGGAGAAAATTACATTTTATTTTTTTTCTTTAAATGCCGGGGTTTGCCGAGTGTTTGGAGACATAGCCATGTTATATCAAGTGGTCAGGATTATAAAAATCTATTCAACGAGTCCGGCAGAACCCGGCTGCGCGAAAAAATGATGTTTGAAAAAATACATATAAAAACGTTATTTTCCAAAGATTGTGATGTTATTTGAGATGATTTATTATTTTATAGTATTTTTACATTTGACAACATAAAATAATTGAGAAATATTTCAAAAAATTCGTAATATTAAAGCTTTTTTTTTTAATATTGAATAATTTTTCTCGCATTCCATACTAAGTGCGCACTTTTTAACTTTATTTTATTTTTCCATTCTCCTTCAACTTAGACAAAAAATTACATTGAAATCTTCTTCTGTATGGGAATCCAAAATAGAGCTTGAACGTCTTTTTTTCTACGTATCGCTAAGGTCTTCGAAGCTTTTTCTAATCACCGTTTCAGTAGAAATGCCAGCTTCTAAAATCGAAAAACAAACATTAAAAACAAATAACAAAGTGCTTTTGAGATGGGTCATCCGATTACCTCTTAGTAAGTAAAGATAAGGCAATGAAGAAACAAATGAGTCATCCGGAATACTGAAATCTGATTGGCCCTAACTTGTTGCTGTCTTTAATCACCGCTAGTTGCGAACCACATTGTGCATCTTTTAGCAATGCAAGTTAATATTCCGTTAAGTTTTGAGTTCATTCACATATATAAAGATATTTTAGACTTTAAATTATTTACATCAAGTCATTGCTTCGGAAATTCCATGTGAGATATCTTAAGACAATGATATTATCAAATACTTTTAAATACATTTCACTCAGCGCCTTGGGGATAAGTGGAGAGATGCAGACTATAGATAGAGACTCAGACGAAAACTTTCATGAATCGGAAGGTGAACCGCAAGTGGTTAGAGACCGACATTCCTTGGCCAACTTGCAGCACGGTTGATTGAAAATTGCTCTTTGAAGGTCAAGTGAAAACGTTATCGAAGACACTGTTTTCACGCATGCTGAAATTCCAGTTACCAGTGTCTGTACTGCGGAACTTGGCACTTTTACTGAAACGGTGATTTAAAAAAGCTTCGAAGACCTAAGCAATAAGCAGAAAAAAAGACGTTCAAGCTCTATTTTGGATTCCCATACAGAAGAAGAGCTTCAATATTATTTTTTATCCAAGTTGAAGGAGAATGGAAAAGTAAAATAAAGTTAAAAAGTGCGCACTTAGTATGGAATGCGAGAAAAGTTATTCAATATTTAAAAAAAAGTTCTTTTTTATTACGTATTTTTTGAAATATTTCTCAATTATTCTATATAGTCAAATGTAAAAATACAATAAAATAATAAATCATCTCAAATAACATCACATTCTTTGGAAAATAACGTTTTTATATGTATTTTTTTCAAACATCATTTTTTTCGCGCAGCCGGGTTCTGCCGGACTCGTTGAATTGATTTTTATAATCCTGACCACTTGATATAACATGGCTATGTCTCCAAACACTCGGCAAACCCCGGCATTTAAAGAAAAAAAATAAAATGTAATTTTCTCCATACATTTTTATTTAAAAAAATTTATATCTTGATAACTATACACTTTTCGATAAAATGTGAAAGAGTAAAAGTGGTTTGAAATATCATCAAGAACCTTAGAAAAAATAAATCAGATCGAAATTCCGACTTTGGAGTCAATGTCCACTAATTTTGA
The DNA here is from genome assembly GCA_948473455.1 of Teleiodes luculella. Lineage (NCBI taxonomy): Eukaryota > Metazoa > Arthropoda > Insecta > Lepidoptera > Gelechiidae > Teleiodes > Teleiodes luculella. The sequence continues at coordinate 6,482,941 of OX419584.1, forward strand.
ATCCTGAACCACTGTGCGCCGGCGAGTCTGGCGTCGAGGCGGCGCATACATCAGACACGCGACGACCCCCCTACCTACGGCCCCCAATCCCTCCTCGCCAATTATCACTATCGTTTTTCTATTTCTGACCGCGTTTACTCACGTTACCCGGTTAAATATTACAATGTTTTGTTTGTTTTATTATCACAACGGATTTGATAATTACATGTTACTGTAACACGAACGATGACATGTTACACGTTATAATTTATTGATAGTAGTAACCAATGCAGTTGCGGTATTTTAATATCTTGCAGTATTTCAATAGCACGCTATGAATAAAACTGTTATATTAACTCTGAATGCATGACCGGAAGCGAAAGAAATTAAAATTACAAAAGACAGTTAATAAGGAAGCAAGCCAACTGAGATATTCATAAAGGCAATTTAGAGCAAGTACCTTAGAGCGTATAATAAAGAAACGACGCATAAGACTTGAGTCATAGTTACGTGAATAGTTATTACCAAGTCTGCGACGAGTCTGCTTAGAACGGTCTAGTTATTACGATAATGTAGGTAGTAAATACAATCGCTACCATCAAGTAAATATACATTATTCTCTTATTGCTGCTGATAAAATAATTAAGGTATCCTGCAGGCAAATTGCGACGAGATTCATCTTGTGTTTTGTGAATCAGACTTATTAAAAGACTGATGACGTAAGTAAATAAACCACATAAAAACAGGTATGTCCTCCTTATGTAGATATCTGATATAGTTACGAATAAAATCTCAAACACGCACTAAATGATTGTGTTTGCCATGGAACTACTTTTTTGTGCCTGAAGTATTTTAAATTAAAACTGAAATTGCTAGGAAAAACAAACTGAACACACATAAAAAAGTCAAGATTTAATTTAAAGATTTAAAAGTAACTACACCTACTTCCAGTGGTGTCTTGCTTTAAATAGATAAACCGAAGCAAACGTCCGATCGAGGCCGTAATTAACGTTTCTAATTAAAGATGTGAGAAAGTTTTAAAATTTACTGCGACAGCGCAAACGGTTGCGCGAATGTTTTACGGGGACTGCTAAGTCCTTTATAATGAAGAGTTTAAAGTGTATTACGTGGATGAAATGTTAGATGGGTTGAACAACGGGTCCTTATTACACCTTGTCGTTGCTCGGAGCATTTATAATTGATAATTTATTTACAGATTTTAATTTGTAATTTTAAGCGCCTGGTATTTAAATGAAGGAGGCATAGGAACAACAAGTATGCTCTTCTTTATGGTGCCTATCACTTTTCTAATAAAGCAATTTCCGTGAACGCTGTACCATCGTATGCAGGCTTTCATGGTGGACGGGACATATTGTCGATACGTGTTAAGCGGTCGGTGCAGCGGCGGGAAGCAGCTCACTGCAAGCTGCGCCGCTCTGCTCCCCATTATCCTATGCAAATCCGGATTTCCCAAATATCGTGCTCCGCCGCGGGCCACCTCGCTATCGCGGCTATTAATAACGCTCCGTGTTACAAATACGAGCCTGGAGCTGAGCCGTTTAGTCCGCCGACGAAATACACCGGCCGTACGTTACTTCCAACACTCCAGCGCGAATGAAACTGAAACTTCGCCCACCTTATGCCTTGGGGACATAGTTGAATTTCGCGCGGTATAATCGCTACCACGGGTGGCCGAATGTAGACTCGCGCCTTGCGGACTGAAACATTTACATATTTTGCTCTCTGCAAATTGTTCCAAACGACGACACCGAAGAAAATTTTAAAGTTTTAATATTTACGAAAATATAATTAAGGAAGCTTGTGCCTGTTTTGGCGTATTTTTACATGCTGTAATTTAAACAGCAGACAAATTTTGTCAAGGTCGTATAAGTGGGCGATTGCTGGAGGATAAGAACTGGAAATCCCGGCCGCAGGCGAAGACTTTAATAATCAACGAGTAAACCAATTGCCATTTCACTGGGGCTTATATAGAACTTTTCAAGAAAAATATAATGAGAGAAATAAAATGGCGAGCAAAACATTCTAAGTGCAAAAGTAAGTTTTTATTATTTTGAATACAATACAAATATAGTACAAAATGGAAAATGTGATAAATTATAAGTAACTATTTCGAAAAATAAACACAAAATATATGACTATTATTTTGCCTTTTGATATCTGTGATGAAAGGGTAACACTAACACTGTTAGTACAGTAAAACCGGTTAGCGACTGTAGGGTGCGAGGGCTAATCGGGTCAGGTCACTCGCACGGGTCACTATTTGAAAGTAATCGCTGCCAAGAGGTGCTGACCTTTTCTTATTTCAAAAACATCAAGACTATTCAATAATCTTTAGTTCAATTATTAAGGAAGGAGTAGATGCTGTAGGTCAAACAGAAAACGGAAAATAGAACAGAATGGGGTAGACTCCACCGAAAAGAGCGTGGGTCTTAAGTGTGTCCCATGATCGCAAATATCTTGATATAACTTTTTTTTGTTTAAGGGAGTATTTTTAACCGCATTTATATTTAAAAAAAAAAAAACATACTTTTACCAATTCTTGCAACAAAGACATGACGTCAAGAAGAAAAAAAAGAAAATAGAGCAAGGTAAACCAAGACAATTATTTTAGTATGAAGAACACGAAATATAAATAAAATATTACAACAAAAGTGCCTGAAGGATTTAATTTATACAGAGAAAGATACGAATGTAGCAGCCTCACCTTTTAATTTACGTGTAACTCAGTATTAAATTGATTTAACCTAACAGGTTAGAATAATCGTAAGGGTGAGTGAGGTTAGAAAGGCGGGTTGGCCGATGAAAATAATCTATTAAGGGTTATTTCTTACAGCCCTTCCCCGGCGATTAACAGGTGTGGAAGGTTTAATCGTGGTCTAAAGCGAAAAGTCACTTTTTAAGGTTATCATGGCTCACATCTGTCTCTGGATCAACATGCCACGTCTTTTAAAGCAAACACGGTTTAGAATCTCTGAAACGTCATCAAGGATACTTTTTCGGGTAAGATACACACTGCCTGTTCAATTCTATTTACTAATTTACTTGGGTTTGTTTAATTTTGTAGCGTGATCGATCAGAATAAATTAGTTAGTTAATTGCTTCTACAAATAAAAAACATTCAGCTTCAATGTGATACAAAAAGTTATTTAGAGGACAATTAGCTGGAAATTGCAGCCATTAAGCATTAGAAAGCATTTTCTTGTTCTCTTGAATTAATATCAGTAGCGTGTGCGCACTGTAAGGGAGAAAGAATGAACTCAAGTACAGTAGCTTTATTTTGTTTCAGGGTTCAATGGGTGAAGATATCGAGTTCGTAGCGAATCGGCTACGGCGTAGCACCGTCGTAGCAAATAAGGTACCCATATTATTATGTGAAATGCCTACTAGCACGGTCACACGTTGGGATTAGAATTACTTTCGAGTTTTTCGGGAGTAAATAAGAAGCATGCACGCAACAGACTAGCTGGCTTACGCTGTAGCAACGTATATTTTTAAATGCCTAAAATTTTTACCAGTCAGATTCCTTTAAATTACCAATCAAAAAGTTTTACAAATTGGAAGAAAAATGTTAAGAAGTAATATTTAAAAGATGTTTAAGAAGGAACTTCTGATTAGCCAGTTGAAACCCGCACTTGGCGAGTTTTTGAAGAGCTGGCTGTCGGGTAATTAGATTAGGAGCGAGCAACCGACGCGGAAGCGGGCGCGGGCGCGCCTTCTTTTTACTACACATTAGCGTCGAGTTTATAACGAGCCAGGAGAAAATTGAAAAATCTTTGGTGCAAGTTTCCGAAGCTTTTGTAGATGTTAGATTTGACTTCGTCTGAAGGGAACTATTTTTTAATCTGACTATTATTGAAGAATAATGGGGGACGATGATTTTTTTATTACCTATTTTTGATTTGGCTACTACAGAAGAAGAAGAATTATGTTATTCTATTTTGAGTTTTTTTCTAGTGTTGAAATTTAATACCACGCACGACTCTACATCTGACAATTAATTCGAAAATCATTTTTAGCATTGTTGATTCACAATCACAACAAGTGCTGCACTAACTAGGATTGGCAAATGCCGAGTCTAAACTAGAAAAGAAGTAATATTGTTTGACCGCTTTTTAAAAATTCGTCTAGAAAAAATAAATGTTTAGAAAGAAATACGAGAAAAAGTAAAGAGTCCCTATCTGTTACTATAAGCTAAGTTAAAGATTTGTCACAAACTTGTAAGAAATTGCTCACCCGCTGAGAAAACTCCAGTAGTAAGAGAATTAAGTAAACTTCATTAGGATACACAGTTACAGGTCCGCCCAGGCCGGCACTAGAGTACGGAATGCCCTGGGCGGCGGCCACCCGACGCTACAATTTAATTAAATATGGCTTCGGATTAACTCAGTAAGGCTTCACAAACTACCACCTTACATTTAAACACGATAACGAACCTTAAAACACGCGTCGCAGGTCACACTTCTAGACTCTACCACATAATCTTAGTAACAGTACCTGACTAGTGAAACGAAAGCCCCCCGTCGTGACATTCTACCGCAAAGTGTGACTTCAGCTCAAACTAGGGGATTACCTGAAACAAAAACATGATAAAATAAATCAGGGCCCGCAATTTGTTTACGCCAAACTCAATTAGCTCGAACAATGTCGCTAATAATAATAATAGAGGGAGTGACGAATCAAAGTTACTCCAGTGTAAAGTCTTGACTCTGATAATAATGGGTTTGGTTGGCGGGAGCGGCGCGGGCGCGGCGCGGGGGGAGGGTGCGATTGTTTCCGATGATAAACACCGGCCGCCATCCAACAGTCTGCGCTAATTAAACAACAACGGAGAAAATTAATTTGATTGTTTCGGAACTCTGCCTCTTTGTTACGGGTCTACGAGCCGGTTACCTGGCAAAAATGACTGACACTGACACCTCTCCACTGAGTTACACGCTCCACATTACACGAGCCAACAGCTAATTAAACGCGAGTGGGTGCTATGACGCGCCGCGCCAGACTGAGACAATATTCCCAGGCAATATAGAGGAAGGCTTCTAAGTGCTCAAAGTCGATGCCAGCCACAAAGTACTGACAAGTTCAACAAAGTTCACGAGATAAGTAATACTCTTGTAACTTAGTTGACAAACAATAACAAAGAAACATTTAAAAAGCGTGTAAAGCAAAACGAAAAGCTTGTTTTGGGTGTCGGTGTTGAGCACAGGGTTTTTGGTGTTGTGTTAGTTGATAAAACACGAGTCACAGGTTGAGGGTGTTGAAGTCACAAGTGGTGGTGAGTGGTGATGTGGAGTGGGTAGACATTAGTGACAAATGAGGGGTGCGTGACGGCGGCGCGGCGCCTTCTGTTTGGTTTCGCTTCAGTCAAATCCGACCGCGGACTCTCACAATACACAACCTAACTCTTACCTCTATCCCGCCTCCTGTCATATTAATGACACCGTGTTATTAATGGCTGCTTGCTTAGATATTCCACACACATGTTAACAACATCTGAGATCCGGTATCGAGACAACAATACGCCGTGATACGGCTTTGTCGCCTCCACTACTACAGATGAATAATTTATCGCGACGGCATAAAGTTGGAGGCTTCGGGTGTCAATTAAGGGAAGTATTTGCTAACGCCCCCTCAATGAATAGGTTTGCGGAATTGAATTCGGAAAATTAACCGTGGTGAATAGGCATGGGCCAAGCAAAAACTTTAATGCGTGCGGGTTGGAGCTGCCGGTGCGAAAATGTGGAATCACATGCGGCATCCGCCGCGGCCGCCTCGCCGGGGAGTGTGAATTATTTACGCGGCGCCGACTGCCGAGAGCGGCCGAGATACATACGAGACGACTAACTTTTTTTATTTACTTACGGTGTTACTGTTCAAGATTCATTCATTTATGCAGAAATTTAACTTTGTTTGCGGTTTGATATTATGCTTATTTATTTATTTTTTATTTAATTAACAAAAGTACAAACAAAGGTTTCTATGAATTAAACATCGCCAAACTACGCAGTAGTTTGTTGGCCCATTAACTAATAAATTTGATAAAGTTTTCATAGTAAATAATCTAAAATAATACACATTTGATGAAAAATTTCCGGCATACAATTCAGCAGCTTTCTCAAACTTTTACACTTACGGGCACAAAAATAAACTGGAGGTCGAATTAAAAAGTGAAAATTCCGAGTGAAAAGTTAGAGTTTGTGTTATATCCAGTGAAGGGCAGGCAAGGGTTGAGCGCTCAGGGGTCGGCTCATTAAAGGCGCGTCGTCTCATTGGGGCGGCACAAAAACGTCCTGCTACGGTTTGGGCCGCAATTAAACACCGACAACCGGCCTTCATTGGAAAAGCGCTGAACAACTGAACAATACAACAGCATCTAATTACTTTGTGCTCCTCTGTTCTCTACAATGTAACGTGTAGCGTCACTGCGCAAAGTTGCCTGAGGTTTTTGCCAAACGGACCAACTTGGAATCGTTTCTACGGTGTATGTGTTGTAGAGTTTAATTAGCAATGTGTATTTAACTTTGTTACTTATTGGCTGAGCCAAACACAACGCTTTACATTTGCAACGTCATTTCATCTTAAATAGAGGCAAGTGTTGCCGTTTGTTCGGCCACGTGCTCCATAGGTAATATAAATTAAACAACCCGACCGCAATTTAGGTGCTGGCAAAATATACCGTTCCAGAAATTCGCTCTAATTTGATTTCACGGCGAAATAGAGTCTTTTGGGTCATTAAGTGGATGAGTGGTGGGGTTAACACAATCGGAATCAAATTAAGTTCATCTAGCGGCGGCAGGGCGGCAGACCGAGACGGGTAGCGGGTTCAGCAGGCAGAGTCGGGTTGATTCAGCGGTATGGCCGACACGTGCGGAGCGGCGAGCGCCGGCTGAACTGCGCGCAATAAGAATAACAAATGAACCGATACATTTTATATCTACACCACACTGTTACTATGCCGTCAAGCTCTTCGTCATGCAACGAAAATTATCTACAGCGGCAAAGTTGCATTTTGCATATCGTAGCGGGTTCGTAACTGCCTTTAAGATAGATAATTGCAACGCTGTGCTAGGTATCTGGAACACAGATTTACGTAACGAACGAATTCTCTGGAGATAATGGCGTGGCAACAGAGTGCGTTCGTTATGCAATGTCAGCCCTCAACAATCAGCCCTCACTCGAACCGCAGCTTCGCGACGCGACAAATGAACCCGAAGCGCCCGATTATTCCGCTCCGTATGCGCCTACAAAACTTACGGCGGCCATCCGAGCCGCTCCAAAACGACTCATTAATATGCAAAACAAAACTCGCTATTAATTGGGTTTCCGAAGTTACACCACCACTACGCCGAACAAAGCTCTCGCAAATCAAGATTTATAGCTGCAAAATATGAAGGCGTTCAACATTTGACCTAAAGACCCGAAAATCACGTGGGATTACTTTAGAGCTGCGGTTCAGAACAGTGTGACGTCAAGTAGGCAGGCGCTTGACACGTATCGACGCTGAGTAAGCGACGAGGCATCCACACGGGGGTTATGAGCTAAGCGTTGCGAAGTTTCACGTCGGGAATGGATGGCCGAATTAATTGAAATATAGCGTCGCGCCGGTGCGCGGTCGTGCGGTGGCGGATTGGGGGATTAAAGTTGCAGCAGCCCGGCGCGAGAGCAGCTGCGACGGGGGGCGCGGGGCCGGGGGGGCGGCTGCACTGCGGCGCCATCGGCTTGCTGAACACGGAGCCGAAGCGTTGAAAAATTGCGCGGAGCGTCTTGGAGCCGCCCCTTGCATCGGCGCGGAGCCGAGCTACATACAAATCAGCCTTTACAGCCCTCCACATCGCCGTCGACGCTGTCTCGCACGAACTCGCATGTTATATTATGTTACTGCCCTGTTATCAACTCTTTCTTACAGACATCACGTAATTCAACTTCAACAATTTCACAAAATTACACTATTTATATTTAAAGATCCATTGAATCCAAAGCTCAATATTTCGTCTGATGGAAGAATTTGTAAATGGTAAAACCGTTACGATTTATTCATGTTTTCTGTTTAAAATGTATTAATTTGACCTTTGACCGACGCATTAATTAACTGTGGAACGATCAATTAGTCAAGTAAAGCTTGACGAATAGGGAACTGAATTGCGAAGTAAATCTCTACATTTCAAAAGTGGAGCCATGAGGCTTTTATCGATACCTGAAACGATTCTCTTGAACGACGGAAACGAAAGATTGTATTGGAAAATATTGCCCGAGAGCTAAAAGAGCAACTTTAGCAGTGACGCGGCGATTTCGCGACATCACGAGAATTACAGACGCTGTATCTCTTCGAAAAATGTCGAAATAATACTGGATATTTTATTGTTTTGTGTCTCGAATAGAAAATGGTGTTTAATCTGACGAATAGATCGGTTGCGATAAAGTTATTTGTTACTACAAAAACGAATTATAATGTGAATAAGCATCACAAAAATTGTAAGCGAAGTGGAGAGTTAGATTTTATTAGGGGCTCGCGAGCGATAAGTGTAGGCCGGTGGACGTCCATAAAACAAAGTTTATTACAAACAATAACATTTATTACATAGTTGGGTATTAATGTACCGTCCATTTGGAGCGTTAAGGGCGCCGCGCCGCCGGCGGCTGCGAACTGCATTGTTGGCGGCGCCGCAAGCATCTTGCTAGCTGTATATAATAACTCACCGATACATAGCGCGCCTTATGAAACGTATATAATCCTAATCTAGTGCGCTATTACCACGTCCGGCCTTTGTGACCGGAACGCGAGGATCGCCCGTAACGCATTGACATCGTAAATATTACAAGTCGTTACCACTCTCGAATCCTTTGTGAAAATACTGTTATGTCGCGATACACGAAATGTTATAGAATAAAAGGAATACGGCGTTTAATAAAAATACATAATGTTTTAGTGCTTGGAAGTGGACGCGAATACGCCACTGGCTTGTTCTTGTTCTAAGCCGGAATAAAATTTTATATGGAGCATTATACGTGACAAACGAGGAGAACGACACGACTATCCTCTTGCGAGAAATAGTTTTGGGAGCCATTTGGTTTTTCGATCTAAGTTTTGCTGTATAATCACAGCGACTTTATAGCTATCGATGGAAATTGTATGAAATACAATAATAAAAGCATCTAATGGTTAATTTCTTTTCAGAGATAAAACAACAACGGTAAATTTATTTCTGATTCTGGAAAAAGAAAAAAATAATCTTCATAATAATTGGAAAAAGTATGAATACCCCATCTACAATTCTAAGAAAAACAGCATTATACATGTGTTAGGTATGTGTACTTTGGTCAAGTAGGTATTAATGTCAAGTAGATACCTATACTATTTCATAGACGAGGGGATTGTACAAAGCCACTGGAGGACATGTGTCAGTTGACTACTTCATTTGGGGCTGTTTTTATCAACCTTGTAACTGGAAACGTTTTAAGACCCTGTCTTAACTATGAAATCACCACATTATGTTGCGAACAAAGCTAAATATTCAAATACTTCGATACAGATAGCTTTTGCTGGAAGCGTTATCTTGACAGGGGAAATGATAGATGTTTATTTCCAATATTAAATTCATGCATTTTTTATCAGCTATCTATGATAATATTAATATTCAATCTGAGTAAACTATGTCTATTCTTTATCACTATGGGTGGCTGGGTAGCTCCATTGCAAATAATAGGATTGCGTCGCAGAAGCATTCCCATCCAACCACGGTTTATCAGTGATGAGAATCTTGCGTTTGCCTTGTGTCAAGATAATCTTTAAAAGTGTTTATTATGTATCATCCATCATATCAGATGTATTCTGTTAATAGTAATCATATTAGTATGAGATTTCAGTGGACGTCTTTCTGCTCCAAAGAAATACCAACTTGTGGATTTCCCGCGCCACTAGAACCTACATCAGAATCTTCAGATTAACTTTTTCATAAGTTATAATATAACTGTTTTGCGATGCTGTGAACCGTGACATGGATTTTCCGGTCAAATGGATTCTTCTGTGTGTCTGTGGAGTTTGCATTGCATCGTTAAATGTGCAACTCCTTTGGTTTGGAAATGGCTGTTATGCCGTTTATTTAGTAAAACTATATATTATTTGAATTCTTGATTGACTCTTCTATGTTTCTATGATTCTTTGTAGTAGTGGTCCTGAACGGATATGAAGAAGTGAAATAAATAACTGTGCAATACGATTTAAGTGCGTGGCTATTGACTATTTTGATTTTTGATGAATAGCTCTTGGCGCAACGAGCCCAGGAGTTTATTATTGTACGTACAACGACTGCGGTGGTAGAGCTACTGTGGCTAGCTAGACTAGCTGTGGGCCGAGAGGCGGTCGTTACCGAAAACACTCTCGAGGGTAAGTTCGCGCGTCCGCTTCGCCTTGCCGATTCCATCCAGCCTCTACTCCAGTTACCTTGCTCAACTGCGACCTTCGACATTTCCTCAAAAATAGATTAGAAAGGCAAATACGTCACTGAGCAATAATTACTCGTGACTTTGAAAGACTCGACACGTTCTATTCTATAACACTGTGGAAGCAAAGGGAAGATCTTCCGCCGGGCATGGTGGTGAGCCCGGGGACCGCGGTCCAACTGAACTTCGTTGGAACTTGTATTTGTTCAATGTCTTGCGAAAACTCTGATAGCGCGTTTTAGGCCTCGGCTTCTAATTGGTCGCTCCTCTAATGACGTACTCGTAGGTAGTATGTGGCGCGCCGCCACAGTACTCCCCCTCCAACAGGAAATCAAGACTCCAGTTCTCGTGCCAGCATAGTGAGTTGCGGTTTCTTCGAGCTGTAGGATACGTAGTTGCGCTTGTCGCTAGCCTATGAATCCATCGATGCTCGGTAGTCGTCTGGCGAGATCCAACTGTGTTCAAGAAGTCATCTTCGTGTTCTGATGTCGGTGGTCACCAATGTGGAGGCAAAGGGAAGATCTTCCGCCGGGCATGGTGGTGAGCCCGGGGACCGCGGTCCAACTGAACTTCGTTGGAACTTGTATTTGTTCAATGTCTTGCGAAAACTCTGATAGCGCGTTTTAGGCCTCGGCTTCTAATTGGTCGCTCCTCTAATGACGTACTCGTAGGTAGTATGTGGCGCGCCGCCACAACACTTAGGCAGCCTTTGATCCATTTACATCATATTCGAACAATCACAACGTGTCCTTGTGTAAGCGACCTTTAAAAGGAAATAAGCGTTGGCGTCGAAAGTAACATTAACATTTGTCAGTAATGACACCGTTCATGACGGGGCGTCATGGCTTCATCGATTCGGAGCCGGCGGCGGGTGCACGTGTATCACGCAATTGTCAGTTGGTAATGTGTACGCGTAATCGCGCGGGCTGGTGGTGCTTCCCGATGCTCATTTGCGTATCTAAGTGGGCCCGAGGAGGCCATTAGCCCGCGATCGAAGCGTCATTACTCGCGTAGTGGCGCGCGATAAGGAGTAGAGTCCCGCCGGCGAGCGACTACGCCCTTAACGACATCCACCGCAAGTGGACAGCTACGTGCCTCTAGCTCTACTGCCAAACAGCTCTTCCTATACTAACAAATTAACCTAATTTACAAGCAATAACAAAACTAGCCCTAATTCGTAGTGGCTGGCTGGGTCGTGCGGCCGTGGGGACGTAGCCTGCCCCCGTATCATGAAGTGCTATGACAAAAAAAAATTACACATTAAAAGTCCAAATTTTGTGGGATAGTTGCCATATAAAAATTTTCTTCATTAGGTTGAGATTGATTGTGACGTAACATTAACGTTATGAGAAGTATTTTTTTCACTCAATAAGCAAATGAAAGTTTTCCGGTTTCCAAACTATCTGTGTGCAGCAGCTATGAGCATATTAGTTGTAGCATGTGATTTCATAAATGGTCGGAGTTTCGTCGTAGATTTTAACGAGATTGCCGGCAGTCGCCGGTGCCGCATCGAACTCGCGAAAACCCTCCAACACAACTTTACAACTTATTAAAGCAGATCTCTCCGATTTGATATTAAACTCGGGGAAATACTTTCCATTTTTCCTCATCTACAGCATAGCTTCAACTTTTATAATTTCCGTTTCTCATGATTGCCAAGGGAGTACTTTCAAAATAAATATAAAGCTGTAAAGTGTGGACAATAAACAAACGATATCAGCGAGAGTGTGACGTAGAATACCACGAGGCGGCAACACGCAAACAGGATAATCATTATGACGACACCGAGAGACTTTATCTAAGGACCCGTATTAAACTCAGCACATATGAAATGATGTGTAATAAAGCTCGGGGTTGAGCGTAAGCTGACCGCTATTAATTTTTGAAGACCTCTCTGAAGACTCCTCTAAATTACTTAGTTAAAGCAGTAATCGGGGAGTACACTGGAAACGTTTAAGCTAAATGACTTGTGCACCCTTAGCCCTAGCCGGGAGCTGCCGAGCCGCCAAATGACCCGAAACAATTTTCCACCGGACCACATTTACTGACACTTCATGGAAATTATAACGTTACATACTTTTAATTCCGGCCCCATAATTAATGGAGATACAGAAGTGAGTTTTTTTTAACTACCTATCATACTATTAATAAAGAGGGAAGATTTGTATTTTTGTGTGTGTATGTGTGTAATGAAAAAACTCAAAAACTACTGAGCCGATTTCAAAAATTCTTTCACCACTAGAAAGCTACATTCACCCTGAGGAACATCTAGGCTACCTTTTACCGCAGGAAACTGCCTCTTTCCTTCGGGAAAAACTGTTAACGCGTTCGGAGCAGCGGCGGAAAGCTAATTTAATATAATTTATTGCACACAAGAAGAAATAATATGTAGAGTTAGAAAATGGGACGATAAAAAAATACTTAATATTTATCTATTATGAAGTGAACTTCCTTTAACAATTTAACACTAAGAATATAAACATTTTAAATTGTTACTACATAAATAGGTAAATTGGTGAGCTGAGAGCATATAATTTTCTTTATATTTCCTTTTTATTGGGTCTTATTTGACCTGCCTTTTCAGACTCTAGGTTATTTTTTATTTTCTTGGGTGCAACAAAATATATTCTCTCTATTATTGCTTTCGTAGCACTTTGCTACGCGCTCGTAGTATGTAATTGTATAAATTTATATTTCTTTGTTTTTTTTTTGTTCTAAGGTTTTATTATACAGTAGTAAAAATAAAATCAATCCCAAATCCATCTTAAATTCCTATTAGGCCTTCCCAGAATTCCAAGTCTAGCTAGACCTTTGAACTTTTTCTTCAGGTTTGCGTTATAAACTAAGAAAGTCAGCGGTAAATCTTGTAACAAGTTTCGAGCCTACTTTGCCTAGCTGTAGACTCAAAACTTGTGAAACAATATTTGTATTTTTTTTTATCATCAGAAATATCCTGAAATATGCGCGAAAAAAGAAAACCCCCGAAATGCACTTAGCAACTTGTTATATTTGCCGGTAACCTCAAAAACTAGAGCGATTCAATTTCTTTCCTAGTAGTCTATACTTAAGAGCGTCGAATAAATGTTAATATGAATCTGAAAATCGATTGCATATTATAATATAGGTCGTGCTTGGCTAAGACTGTTAAATCTTTCTTTAGAAGTGAGTTTGACCGCCATCTTTGAAGAATCTCATCTCAACCCTTCCTCATTATCTTAAACTGAGTTAGTCACGTACCGCCATCGAGGGTAAGGCTCAGTAATATTGGACAGTAGGTGGGTTATCAATGCCGGTGAAGTTTGTAATTCTCCAGTGCTTTGATAGAGGAAGTGCGGACACATTGGGATCGCGTAGGTGAACTTTCAACTTTGACATGTTGGTTATGGATCTGTTGTGGTATCTCTGGAAACTACTCTGTGATAAATGATGTATCGAGACTGCGCAGGTGGGCGTTTAGACTTAGCGGAGGCGGAGACCAAAGTGACGCTAGGAATGAGAGTCATCATCGCATGTCATCGTTGCTGCTCAAAGTGCATAATGGTCTTTCTGCATCTGATTGGTTTTAAATGGGCCATACAAGTTGCAACGGGCGTACGGACTGTCCTACATGACTGTACAGTGTACGACCAAGGTAATGTCGCAGGTCTGTTGAAACAGTTATCGAACTTCGCAATCGATGGACAGTTCGTACGATCGTTTTGCAACGTGTATAGCCCCTTTTATACAGCTGATCGACAGCCGGCTTATTACAATACGGCAACCGGCGCCGACCCGTCGTCGTCGCCGTCCCGTCGTCGCCGCGCCGGTTTCGGCCTGGGCAGACAACGCGACCGATTAAAATTTCATCTCTCTTTGTCCGTGAGCGACAGCGGATCGATGTGCTCCGCTAATGCCTCACCACGCTCGCTTCCAATCCAAATTCAATTTGACTATATCATTCGCGAGTAGATTACAATTCAACTTGGTACTATTTTACAATACTAGTTTTTAGCTAGGCTGTTATAATTTATTGCCTATTCAGCGAATATTTCAAGGCCGGATTTGTTTTTATAGCAGTGCTAGCATGTAACTTAGTCGGTAATTGCTCGCTCTACAGGAAAGCCTTGAAAGCTGACCTTGGAGCGGGTCGTTACAACGTTTCAAGTGTAAATTGAAATGGCGCGGCGCTAAATAAAATTACTATGAACGAATAGTGACGCCTTGAGCTAATTCTAAAAATCGATTAATCACGACCTAAGCTTAGGATGGAAATGAAAGGAGTGGACTAGTTGTTTCACTTAAAGCGAATCAGACGTTTCCCACCATACAAACATAAGAAAGGATAGAAAATATTTTCGATCGGTAAAATAATCTTGTGGTCATAAATAAAGCAAACGGACAGCGCCGGTATAGCAGCGGGCAGGAAGGCCATCTGAATACTGCACGTAGCAGCGTCTTGCAACATAACTCACGAATCAAAATAAAAAGACGACAAAGGAGGCCATTTGTTTAGGTATTACGGTATCGGGTCGCGGCACGAGGCATCCGACGCGAATAAGGCGGGGGTGCCTGTGGTTTTTCAATCCGTTCGATTTTTCAGAGAGCTCCAACGCCACTCGACGCTTCTTGTTGAAATTGTGAAAAATTGGTCAACATTTGTATTAAGACATTTTGGGTAACGCTTTCATCTTTCACAACGTCTCTCGTGTATACTGACTGAGTCAGCCTATCTAATATTGTGTATGAAAGTGAACTCTTCTCGGCGGTATTGTTAAACTTGTTCTGTACAACGATGCGGTTAATTTAGAGGAATAAATCAGGCTTGCTTTATATTCCCGTCACAGCCGACGGTAGAGCCTTGGAAGCTATTACAGTAGCCGTAATGAGATTTAGAGCGCTCATATAAAGTTATTTATGTGGTGCGCGCGGCTGAGGTGGCCAGCATAGCAACGTCTGGGCGGCGGAAGACGGAAGTTTCCTTAATATGTTGGTGTAATTGGACGGTATGATGTTAGCAGCGAGTTGTCTTGCTGGTCGTGAGTGTATCGCAGTAAGTGAACGGGTTTCCCCTGGAGACGGTCCCCGCGCCGGCAGAAAGCGCGGCCGTGGCGCGGCCCCTCGTAAGCGGGCGACCGCGTGGTCATCCATCACTGTTTTGTACACAGACGTGAGCTAAATAGTGAGGTGGAATTTAAATGGCTGCACTCCTAGCTTTTCTTGATATAAAAGCCAGTGGAATTTTCAGCAGTGTATTTGTAACCTTGTAATAAAATCAAAACAAAATAAAGGCTGCACGAAGCCGGTGATCGACGCACGTGACATTTCTGCTAGGTTAATCCAAAAGCTATGGGGGTAAAAATGTGTGGGTTATTTAAACATTGGTAGTTACTAAGTCACCCAATGGCACGATTTAGTTAGCAGTCAGTCAAAATTCATTAAAACGGTGAGGTAGTCGATAGCGGCGGCGGTGGCGGTGGCGGGTATAACTAAAACTATGGGTGTCACGCACGGCTCGTTTGGACAATGGCCGTATGGTGCGCGGTAGAGCGGCCGGCCGGCTCTATTACTTTATTATTATTTTTATTTGAGGCGGATGATCGATCGGCGAGGGACTCCTTTGTTCGGGCGATATTAATCACACGCGTCTACGTATGACGGGCCCGAGTGGAGATATTCATTAATGGCATGGATCGGCAAACTCTCGCCGCACTTGTGTAAACTTGTAGATAACACGGAACTAAAGGGACGATGAACTTCACACATACGTCATGTTATGATTTGTAAACGATTAGAAACAGTGAATCGATACTTAATATTGTTAATGAAAATAATATGGTTGTACTACAAAACCATTTGTTCAAATCAAACTAACCCATATCCAAATTTACGCGTTATTTTTATTGAAATATTGTGCCTTATTCTGGTAATTTGTAATATCTATTTCTTTAAACAGTTTTCTAAGCGTTGCCGACCACGTAAATAAAATAAACTACCTTTTTAATAGTCTATGCATCTATGTTTCCTAGTTGACCTCACAGTCCAATTCTATAACACTACGAAAACAACAGAGTCATTACTAGGCCCATCGAGATAACGATCCTTTTTGACTGCGTATATGTCGCGTGTTAAACCTTGCGACTAATGCATTTAAATGACGGTCCAACCAAAGACCTTATAGATGTAAAAAATCTTAAACATCCATAAGAGGTACAAAAGAGACATTAGTATCTGACTCACGTACGAACTACAAATTTATACGAGCTTCTTAAAGTATAAAATAAATTTGGCGACAGTTTCGCCTCCCACGTGGGTAGCGGAAGAGCGGAGTCAGGCAGGATACGTAGTAAGTGGCTGGTGCCGTATGGTATGACACCGCTCTGCTGACGCCGCTCTCGGCGGCAGCCTACATCCGCGAGCCGACGCGGCATTTCGTGTTCAGCTCGGGATATAACCGTGTACTGCGGAACATTATTATTTTTGTCAGGTTAGCAAACGTCGCCGTGAGGTTTCAGTTGGAAATGTAACCCTAGTCATATCTAGACGTAAAATTCAGTTAGTGCTAGTGGAAAGCGGAGCGAAGTCAGGTCAGGCGTCGTTCAGCAACGTAACGCGAAACCGCAAACAAACGCTCGGACACCGCGCCTCGCGATGTCAATTAGGCTAATTAAACACACAATGGGGGAGAGTGGCCGCGCACACACCCCCCTTCCCCCCACTAGCCGCCACATCCCTTAACTGACGCATCGCTATAACAACAAAACCTATTTCACATGGCAACAGCAATACCTTAACTAACATTTAACTCACTACAACTTTGTATAGAACCGCTATAATCTGCGTAACTGATACAAGATACCGAAAACGTAAATATTTACTTGGAAATCGAAGAATCATGTTCGCGAACATTAATACTGCGGGGGGAAGCGATAAACTTTGCAAGGCAAACTGTGACAAAATATGCAAACACAATGAGGAATGCTCCGCTTTAGTGGTAAGTAATTACTCGCCGATGAAATTATGGAAATGAGCGGTGAAAAGACAAATAATAGAATGAGTGCTAACAAGAGATAAGACACGGCTTAATTAATAAAGTTGGCGCGCTTGTCTTAGGGCGCGCGCACGGAGGCGCCGGCCGCGATTCTGGATCCGAATCGGATAATCGCATTCGGTTAATTGAGCGTTAGATTGACGCTATCGGGGCACAGGCGGCCGGTCCGCCAGCTGATCCACCCGCTAATACCACCAAATCATCGGATCAACCCACAAAGGAAAACTGTTCACAGAGGAACAGAGAACATAAAGGGATAAAACTGTCGACAGTTTTTAAAAGGGATAAAAGTGCGGGATGAGGCTGAAGATACCAAGGAAATGTCTAAGCGACCGAGCGAGGGCGCTGTGGAAAAATATAACAAAGGGTTACGGGCGTGTGTCATATTTGGTAAAGTTTTAACGAGAGGGGCGGCGGCGGATGAAGGGCGCGAGTGTGTCACGCGAGCTTCCATCAATGTGCTTTCAACTGTCACTGTTTGATAGTGTCTCTTAATATTATAACAGTTGAATGCTCAAGAAAACTCTTTATATGTAAATTTTGCGGATGATGGATTTTGTTATAAACAAACAATGTTGGTTTTGATTGTAATGTCTTCGTATGATAGATAAGCTAACAAATCGAAGGTAGGGAGCTTTATTTACATTCGTTTAGTTTAGACATGTTCCCTTTCTGATAGTTTCAGACCAATATTATTGGAGAGCTAATAAAGAAAAGATACTGACTCATGCTCTATAGTGGAGTTGAGTACGTGTAGTGTAGAGGGGGCTTGTTTGCAATGCTCGCTCGCACTGACGTCGCACGTACTGCATACACTATTGAAACAGTTTAGCAAGGCGATGTTTTGCTGACCTGATTTATAATGAATTACAGAGCTGGCAGGCCGCTCTGCACGCTGCGCATCAAACAAAAGCACCAAGAGTCTTGAACGAGTTTAAACAAATTTTGAAAAGAGCGCTTTTGGATTCTTTGGTTGCAGGATTTAAAGAGCAAAACCTTTTTCCTCTTCATGAAGCATAAAATTCATAAAATATAATAGTGGAAATCCGGTCTTTATTTAAAGGAGTCCGCTTTAAGGGAGCGACAGAGTGACTAAGTACATTATAAAAAGTGTATTTACACTCGACCTCACGCAGCGGACGGAGAAACTTTCGTTTCAAGCGCTTTATGGGCGGAAAAATTGAGAAAAGTTGAAGCGTAACGGCCGGTGGCGATGCGGAATAGGGGCTCCGCCGACGGCGAGTTTAATATAATATGTAAATCGAACGGCAACACCGCGACCTCACTCTTCAAAGATACAAGCCGAACTCATATCGGTGCCTGGACGTATTACGTAGGGAGTCGTAAATTATCGTGCAAAAGGCGAAGCAGAGGCAGCAAGTTTTACGCGGCGCGGTGCGGATGAGGCTGCATAAGCGGAGGAGCGAGCAAGGGTTACGAGCCTATGAATGCAAATGAGCGTCGCGACGGCGGCGGCGGGGGCGGGGGCGGAAGAGGCGCGGGCGCGGGATAGGGTTTATCGGTGGACATTTACATAAACTCTACAAGCCAGCCGCCGAGCACACTTACCGCTGCTTGCCATCATCGTGTGTTTATGATAATTACCTGGAAATAACAAACAAACTTATAAATTACAAAGCTCAATTTGTTGCTAAACGACGAACAAATGGATAGTCACTAAAATGTATAAAATGATATAGTGTGGGCGATTGACAGCGATTGATTTCAGACGTGCGGTCATTCAGCAAAGTAATCGAAAACGAATTAGATTAAGGTTTATCAGATAGGAGCTGGACACAAACAGTCCCTGGCTGACATGGCCCCAACTAAACTTAATTTGGGCATATCGACCGTAGACGCTCACTCACATTAAGGACATCTGCTCTTTGTCTGGAACTGCACTACTTGTTTTATCATCTTTATAATCTTATACACCAATTGCTTTTCTTTGCGACTGCGTGAGTTTTTTCTTCTCAAATAATATCGTAATTTATAGTGGCATGAACGTGACATGGACACGTCGTAAACGTCGCCGAGAATGACGCACGCGGCCCGTCTACGCCTAACAGGCCCGCGCGTGTCGTTTGCCTGATTCCATACCGATAATTGAAAGCAAAAGTTTATTATTTTAAGCTGATGGTTGTAAGGTACAGATATGTTTGGGGGTTTAATAACATATGACTTTATGCGCTGTTTATTCCCCGATGGAGCTATCTGCCCTCGAGATCGGCTCGTAAAACCGTCGGGTCGGAGCATTGTTTTATTATCGACCCTCGTGCTGTAATCGTGCGCAACGACGCCGCTCTGCAATCTGTCGCCATTCATTAACTCCTGCTCGCATTGACCGTTACTAATCTAAACACATCTGTAACGTGGTGCATTACTATGCCACCTCGTTGCCTCATTCTCATCTCATTTACCATTCTCGCCTAAATTCGAATATGTTCAATTTTGGAATTCAGTCAACAGTCATCCGTCATTTCGTCCATTTTTCTAGTTACTTTTATCTTATCTCTCGGCCATGCCGGCCGAGTTCCAAATTCCTGTGTAATTATTATTAATCAAGAAAGTTTACCAAATATATATCTATCGTCTGTGATGTACCTGTGTTTTCTTCTGTACTTTTCATCGTGTTCATCATTTCATCATCTTCTTGTGCGCGCTCGCTGGCTCGCCCCATACCTGGCGAGCCGCGGGCGCCACACATCTATTCCGTATTCTGCTCCTCTGAGAAGCTGTATATTATATATAGACAAACACATTACGATATAGCAAGTACTGTGGAAGGACATTGTCAGTCAATCAAACCTCAGCTACTATACCAAAGAAACGTTCCTCGGAAACCTATAAACTATAAACGACGATCCGTACGAAAAATATTTTTTTAAATCAGATAGCAGTCAAAATTTACTGTTGTATCCGTAATTTTCTTTGGGACAGTTGTTCAAACCTTAGTATCATTGTTTGAACTGAGTGTGAAACTTGGCTTGGACATTGAGAAGCCAGCTAAGAGGACAGGTACCTCTTTATCGTGCTACTAACTTATCCCAAGCGACCGTTAAAGCCCAAAAGTTTCCTGGTGCTATGTTTACAAGGTACATACAACTTTGCAAAAACAACGATACATCAAAAGTGAGTTACAAGTTAACTGTAACTATCCACGGACTCACAACCAAATTTCGATTTAAGCTGACACGGGTACGGCCTGATTCCGGCTCCTGTTGACTTTCTGCGGCACTTCTAAAGTTACCCACTCAATACAAGTATAAGAGTTTCCAGTTCACAGTGGTCCTTTTAGATTTTATACAAGATAGGATAGCTGCGGCTGCTATGTAAAGCGCTCAATGTTTATATTTCGGTGCGTATGTTTATTCAGTTGAGCAAGTATCGACGACGGCGAATCATAAGACGTAATTCCAAGTGTTCACGTGGCTATTCAACAAGTTGAATCTCAAAAGAAACGAAGGGAGGAGCGCAAAGAGGATCCATAAAAGGCGGAGCTTTCTGAAAAAAAAAAAAAACCAGTAGCGTGACCTCAACACATAAGACGTAACGGTCGTGTTTTGTTGCTAGGAGATTATGAAAAGCTGTTTGTTCGTTAAGTGCTAAACGGGCTAGAGTAGGGATGTTTCGTACACTTAAAATGTCTTCGGCATGCTTGTTGTAGAAACTTCAAAGAGATGAACTTTACACACAAAGATTTGCTGGGAAAAGTAGATGTTTAAATATTACGCAGATAGACGAGGCTTGCGAAGACAATAAAGAACCTAAAGCGTACAGTTTAAAACTTTCAGCGAGGCGAAATGCTCCGACGAGAGGCGCTCGGAGGAAAGTTGCAAGACGAGGCCGGCGGCTCTGCGCCCGCGCGATCCCGCTGTCAAACTAAGAAATATTGCCCTGCGAGCAACCAGAGTTTGCTTCGGCAAGGCGGCGGCGGCACAAAAAACAGCCACTTTGTGGCATACAAAATACTAAACCCAAAAATACAGGCCAATTTAAAATACGAAATTGCATAATATCAAGTTTATCACTGATGTGCAAAACAAAGCGTAAACAACAAAAGATTGTAAATTTTGAGAGCTTTACATAGAGCAGGCAAGCGATCACATCAGACCCCCGCGCCCGCTAATCCTGTTCCCGGGACAAATTAATATGCTCATCGGCAGCCGCGTCACTAGATTACGGCGCGTTCATAGCGCGATTATGTTTTAAGTGTATTATCCAATTTGGTGGATATTGTGCGTGTGGTAATCCGCGGTCGTGGCACACAACCGGGCGTTTAGTCGCCGGTAAACGCTACAATGGATGCATTATCGCACGCGGCGATGGATCGAGCTGGCACACTTAATAGATTTTGTTGATGCAGCTACCACCGGAGCGGTCAGCTTGTTTCGAACTAACGAGATTATCGCCAGAATTTGTTTTTGGAACGATGCAGCAATGAGCGAACGCGGGTGCACGCGATTGTAGAGAGCTGCAAGTGTTAAGCTCATACTCCACAACTTTGTTAAATCGATAATCCAATCCATTCAAACCAGCTTCAGTCATACACAGCTTCAAGTTTCAAGTCATGATTTTATTTAACCAACGGTCCTCTCGCTTCGAAGATCCTTGAAGTACTTTAAGTGCGGGACAGGGATTTCCACTCATAAAGTCAAATGAAGAACAGTCATGGACAGGTAAGTACTGACGCAAACATGTTGGTTGCTTTTTGGAGCGAAAATCCAGAATTTTCACTAATTACACTACCCAAATAAAAGCCTGAACAAACTTTCTTTCATAAACAAAAGTGCAGGTCAAAAACTAGCGCAAATAATTAAAATCAGCGCGAACCATTAAAAGCGCAGTTTATAATAGGCGAATGCAGTGGAGTGTCCTTCATGTAGGCAGTTAAAGAGTTGACGAAGCGCTCTTGAGCACGAGTACTTTGCGCTGGCGGCACCTCGGCTAACGAACCTGCCGACAAAAACTATGCCTACCACTTGCTACTCTGCCCGCCTCGCCCTTTCGCCCCGACAACTAGAGACTAAGCTCCTCACTATTTCAATCTTTGTGCGCGCGAGAGAGCACACCAACCCTACTTTAGGTCTGTGCAAACATTCGTAAACACTGGGGGATTCCGATTGAAGTATTACCTAACTCAATAATCAATTTAGGATCAAAGTTTCCTCATATATCATTAAGAGCACATTTTATTCAGCTTAAAGTTCCAAAAGTTGTTCATTTTAAATGAGTTGAGAGAGAGAAAAACCTACTCTGACATCTGAAGCTTCCCACTCTCTCTACATTTAGCATTTCTAAAGTTTGTTTGAACGGAGGCGTGTACTATGCACTTCATCAAGCAGGTCTAGTCGTCATCTCCACTCAGACCAGAAAGGAATCTCAGTCTCGCTAGTGTTTGCGGAGTGTCTACAAAGCGTAAGCACCGGAAGTCTCGGTGTTCTGGAAACGTGAATACAGTAGCTTTTAGAAATGTATTCTCTGGTTAGTTAGTGACAAGAACCGCAAATAAAAAAGAATCCATCTATATATACAGTTAAATTGATGTTAAAAGAAATATAGATGAGATGAGAGATGATTTTTCAGTCACTTTTACCGAGAGAATTGCGTTTATCCGCAAAACAATAACTTGGACGTAGATGAACAACCGCTACTAATAAATTATATAGTTTGTGTACAATTTACACTGTAAATGGACACAAAATATGTACAATGAATTGATAGATTGGTGGTTTTACTGCTAAGTCAAAATCTTCTAGGCAATCTTATAGATTGCGATCATATTATTAATATAATTTCAATTATCTACTTTGTTGTTCGAAATGACGAAACTAACTAGTAAAAGAAAGTAAAAAGACTGGAACGATTCATTTTACGTTTACGGAGTTCCGCAAGAACCGTAAAAGACAAATGATCAAAAGCACGCGGCGAGGGGTCCAGATTTTAATATCGAGATTGCGGAAACGATCGCAGGGTCATTACACTGGATCCGCCCGAAACGAGGTAAGCGCTTAAGCTTGTTACTCAAATTAAGTACAATTGATTTACTAGGAAACAATGACAAAGGAAATTTTTGAGTAACCTTCAGACAATATTTGAATAACGGCACAAGAGTCCTTTTTAAGAAAGTACTTATTATCGTAGGCTTTCATAAATTACTATTCTACTTATTTTCCTTATTCACCGTCGCATCTCCTCCAGTTATTTAAGCTGGTGGTACGATGGTTTCAACAACTATTGTTATTAAAGAAATGTCTGCTCAAAACATAGGCTCAAAATGTTTTTCAGTCAATATCAATACAGTGTAAACTCTATATAACGACACTGAAGGGACTGTGCATTTTATGGCGTTATAGAGAGTTGTCGTTAAATGAAGAGAAGAAAAATCTGAATTAGAAAAAGAAAAAGTATATTTTTTCATATCTATTAGCATGGTCAAAAACAGTCTACACGTGCAAGCAATCCCAATTTGTAAACAAAAGAAGAATTTCTTAGAAAGTTCGGTATGCATGATGCCGACAGTCGAGTTTATTGCGAGCTAGGATAACAAAGCAACAAAAGAACCTACACAGCTGCGCAGTTTTTACTCATTTTAGCAACTTAAAAGGTACTTTTTATTACACAATTGTTGTTATTGAGAGTGGGTGTGATGCTATGTAGAGTGTATCATTGTATGGTAGACAAGCTAAACCAACCGAAGTCAATTGATTTCGACGCTTTAGAGAGTTTGTCGTTAAATCGAGTGACGTTACATGGAGTTTACACTGTATATAATATATCTATTCTGTAATTGGTTACATTTATTTTGTAACAATCACAGAGAAGTAATTTCCATAAAGTAATGTCGTCAAGTATTTCTTGTCTCGTTTGTAATAATTAGCGAGTGCGAGTGTAATAATTATTTTTTATACGAGTTCTTGGAAGCGGATACAAAACGAAAGTTTTGGTTTCACACGGATTTCTAAATGCAAGCAATGAAATGTGCATTGCAAATTTTATAATGGCGGGGCGGGTAGGGCCCGATCTGACAATTTAAATAAGTCTCGGTACCAGGCGGTGTTACCTCGCGTAAGCCGCTAAGGCCAGCATTGTCTGCAACGACCAGCTACGTACAATGTTAAATGGTCGATAATGCACAATTTACGCCAGGCCTGCTCCGGAAAATTAAGTCCGTATTCCGTTTTTAAAACGTCAGTGGCCAAGTCGCTAGGGCCGTTGACTTCCATTCGGATGTTCGCGGGTTCAATCCTCGGCACGTATCAATGTGTTTTTTATTTTCAAATTCATGTGTACGTTTATTCGACGCTCTCACGGTGAAGGATAACATCGTGAGGAAACCTGCACTAACTTGCGAAGTAATTTAAATGTTGTCTGTAAAGTTGACTAACCCGCAATATCAGTAACATACATATAATATTGAGTACGAGGCAGAAAAAGATTATATCGTTCTAATATTGATACCTTGTTTGTGACTTTTACGTTCTCAAAAAACAGAAAATATGAAGAAAGAATATGTTATTTTATTTTCCTATCAACTTAAAATGGCTTTTAGCTGAATGGGTAGCAGTGTGGATAGTTTATAGCGGGCATTGATAGCCAGCGATACATCACGGCGCCGTCACAAGATATATGGACGCTGTCGTCTATCCGTCTGTGCTGTGAGTGAACACAATGTCTGTCGGTCAGACGTGTGCTTTTTCCAGGTTACCTATTGTTGTTTACTAAAACCTAATTCCTATAAGAGTTCAATAGTTTTTGCATAAGCCATATCTATCAAACTAATTGGACTTTTTTAGTTGTCAGAAAATCCTTCATTTAAATTATTCCGAGAACAGCGAAGTTGACTTTGCCCGTTCAAGAATGCGAAATTGTAATTCGCTAGTAGGATGCAAGTGTGAGTGAGTGGAGAAAAGGCTGCGTCTGGAACCTGGCTGGGCTGGGGGGACAAAGCAGCCGGGAACCGGTTGTGCCTGTTTATTTTGCACGCATTCCAGCCGGCCAGTAGGGAGCGAGCGAGAGCATTCCTCGTCCGATCTGGGACTCGATTTCTACACGGCACGAATGGCCTTGAATCCCCAATACTCCAGGTAGGTAGGTAGCTTAGGATTAAATCTTGAGTAATCACAAACCGCGTTCGGATAATGTTTATATCTACGTAATACTTCGATTTCGTCTCTACCGAGAGGCTCGAGCCTACTCTATATTACACTGAGTTTCGTATCCACGTGTCAACGATGAACATTAACCGATCCAGTGCTCGTGTTTGATTACAATGCCGAATGCTTGATCATTTATTTATCCATTAATAGCAATATCTCTTACCAGTCGAAAGGCATGTAGTTGTTTATGCTGCTACACGCTTCGATAAATCAGTTCGTAGAAACTGTCACAGAACTAAATTCTACTATGAAAATGTTCCTGACTCGAGCTTTGTAGTAGCGCGTTTGGTTTAATCGCAAGCTTATTTGCATTTAATAAATTTACGAAAGTGTCTAGGGAAAGGATCTCTTTGCCGTGAAATCATATGGATTTCGCGTCACGTCCGCTATGAGAATTTACTTTAATTGGCAAATAATACGTAGGCCAATTAAGGATGCTAAGTCGGTGGAGGCGCGCGTGACACGACTGGCAAACGTATTCAATTATGCAAACAGAGTTGAGAAAGAACAGCCGAAGCTTTCCGCCTCCTCTATTTTATTGACCACTCACAAAAGTTTAAACTCATTTTTCACCCACAGTTCTATGTGAATTACATTAAATTGCTCTCTAAAGCTTTCACCGAAAATATATTACGAATCCATGTAGGTAGCTTTTACATTAAACAGTTGAAGCTTTTCTTATTTTCTTCTAAGTAAAATATTCGATAATGGATAAGGTGGAGGGTAAAGAGAGGAACGAATGGTGAGATAGCAGCAACAGCAGTGGAGCAGCTGAGAGTCGCGGCGGTTGCCCCAGGGGCATCGCAATTGTCATGTAAAGCGTCGCCGGGGCAAAAGCGTGGCTCCGCGCCGACTGGATTGCGCCTCCGGCTGAAAATGCACTTTCGCGAACCGATTGCCTGTCGATCTGAGTTATTCAACGAGACGCCGAGCGGCGACCTAAGTGCAGATAACGATCTGCTCTGAGAGTGTAGCGGGCGGTCCCCGATACTATCTCGGTAAAAGTACCCGCTGCTGAGGAAAACGCCGTTCTATTGTTTTTTATTTCAACACACAGAGTTTTATACACCACAGAATCTGAGTTAGAATCAGAATCTGAATTGATCACGCTTACGCTAGACACTGCACCATGTATACTTAAAAGCCGAATCTTTAATTGTTATAGCAACGGTGATACAGCAACACCAATTCAGTTTTCAATCCTACCTTACGCAAGCTGACATTTAGATGCTTATGTGTTCATGTCATGTCGATTTTCTGCGTGAATACATCGTTTTACTGTTACTTAATACATAACGAAATCATTGTGTGACCGTCTTCCTTTGTATGGTAATCCTTCGCTGTATGATATACAATGCTTTCCAAGGATCTTGAGCTTGGGTTAGTGTGCGGAAATCTGCTTGCCTACATTAATTGGTTAGACCGGCCGAAGCGCCTCTAGCCTCTGCTAATTCAACCGTATCAATTTCCGTTTTAATATCCACTTTTAAAATAACTGATTCTACCTTATCGTAGTACTCAACAATTAGATCTCACTAAGACTCAATACTATTCAAAGACAAACAGATTATAAATCAAGACTTGAAATTCATCAGTTTGATTTGAAATGGTCCACAAAAAGTATTTAACTTAAATGAAATTGGGTCATATCATAACCTCGAACTCAAACGTAAGGAATATTTTTGTAAAGAGTCAATAAGTCACGTACAGTCAAGAGCCATCAAGTAACTCATAAGACTGGTTACTAGGTACTTCTGCCAGCCGGCCAGTCAGGGCTAGACGCGTCTTATAAAATGAGCAAATTGACTTTCGCTCTCGAGAGGCAAGTGGCGTCGATAACAAAGTGACTAACCAGCGAATTCGGCACTAGCGGCGTATGGATGGCGTGTTGCAAGGTGGCAAGGTCGAGGCTGATACACGCCGCATGCAAATGAGTGTAGATAAGTCGTGCTCATTACGCCGATACCCCGACTCGGGCCTCGGCACAGCCATTACGCCGCTGTTGCCAAGCGGCTGGATTAGAATTGGGACAATCCAGGAATTTGGCGTCATTTGTCAAGACTCAGGCTTTGATGAATATCTGAATAATGGATATTGTATATGCTAAACTCAATAAGAAAGCTTAGAGAGGAAAAGTAGCACACATTCATATTCATGAAATGCCTACATATTAAATTTTGCGTTAAGTTATTGAAGTCCTGAGAATTGAAGCTTAAATTATGGAAACCTTACAATAGTCCCTGTTGGAACCGTCTTTATTTTATTGCTCAGATGTGTCGAGAAAGGAGGTTAATGTCGTCGAATTATACGCATTGTTTCACCTAGCCATTGCCATAGAAACAACGTGGCGAACTTGTTTTGCCCGTTTTGAATATGAAATGGAGTCTAATAGGAGTTGGTTGACTGTAAAGAGAGCACTCTTAAGCACAAACTGTGTTTGCGTTGCGGATAACATTGTGAATTCTCTCTCTACCTTTTGAGCTTTTGCAAAAAGGGATATTTTTTCAATTACCTATAAAATTTTGTGCACCATGGTAATTCTAGCGGAATACGCTTTATATGACTAGGAAAACTTTATAAAACAATAGACATTATTGGTTGGACTCCGGCAAGAAATAAGTTATGTGGCATTAACTCGGGAAGAGTTGGTTATTGGGAAGTGGACGAAAGAGCGTAGAGCAACTTTGGAGCTATTTACGTGATTTTCTACGTTGGCTGAGGAGACGTGTCTCTCGGGCCTCACCGTTTAATTAAAGGGCGGCGGGGGGGCTGGGTCGCTGAGGAGGGCATAATGGCGGCGCAATATCGGATGGAAATGCGCGGCATGTAGGAATGCGCCGCACGCCGCCCCTTCTCATTCGCGAACGATTCGTGGTATTTTTTATTGACGACTCTAGAAACGCCAAGCTTACTCAAGATCTATCCAATTTAGTTTAGTTGATAAAGAAATTAATTAGACTCGGGAATAGCCCTAAAAAATTTGCCTATAAAATACGAACGTGATGCACACCGTACTATCTTCAAGTGTCAATGTATTGCAAAATTCATCTCATGACTTTAAAATTCAATAGGAATATGAGTTACGACTTAAGAGTCAAAGCGGCGCGGCGGTGCTAAGACAAGATATCAACTAAAAGTGGAATGAAAGTTTATGTAAAGTTGAGAGCACTATCTAAAAATATACTTTGCCTAATGGACATGGTACGACAGAATTTTTCATCCGCGCTCTGTGCTGGTGAAAGATTAAATTTAGAGACTGACGCTTTTAGAAAGCACGAATTCAGCGGCTACACCACGGACAGTAAAATTTTATGGCTCTGAAATTTAGTGCTGTTTGTTTACCGACAGTAAATTTACGAGGACCATAGTTAAAAGGTTTTCGTAGGAGACACTTGTTGGAACTCAAAGTAATTAAGTTTTTTGATCAAAGTATTATGATAATAAAGTAAAGCAGCGAAAGCTACTAAACCTAAAATTAAGTAAAAGGAAAATAAGCTGAAGATTAACGCATTTTACTAAACCTTTTAATTTGCGAGAAAACGAAAATTACAGACAGAATATAATTCTTAGTGGCACATTGCGGTGAGTCAGAATCATTGGCAGTGTATTACAATATCGAGAGCAAGATAAGACGGCTTGGCTTGGCTTGTGCAAGCAGCAAGCATAGAGCAGTGTGCAAGTAGGCAACACTGCTGACGCCACGCAGCCGGTGTCAGTACTGCTCTACGAGTGCAATTTGAGCAGCGAATGGCGAAATCTGAGAGCGAACGGAACGTGACACCCCACTTATCACGCGATGTGAAAGTTGGACATCTTATTAAATTCTGTTATTTATAACTGCGTAACTGCTAACCCCGGCTGGATGCGGCAACGCAAGGGATCTTAATAATGTAACCGCAAAATGGGCTCTTGGTACGTTAAGGCTGGTTAATGACTTCTGATTGCTTCATTTGCTTTGTGAAATATGAATAGAATTTCATTATAGCAGGAAAACTGTGCGCTATAATTTACAACATAATGAAATACTTCATATATGTTACTCAGTGTGTTGCTGTAATACTTAGGTAAAAATACTAATTCTGTATACTGAAATCTGAGGTTGTTTAATATATAAATGGATGTACTATTACATTCTTAAACCGGTTAATTTGGAGATTGTCCTTCTAATTTGATTTATTTAATGACAAGGTATTGGTGCATAAATGACGTAATAATCGCGTCTATCCGGTTAATAATTAATAAGCTGACGTAACGCCTATAATGCAGCAAACCTTCAAAATTGCTCTCGATATCCTTTAATTTCAATTTGTAAAGCACTTAGTTTAAACGGATTCTAATTCGAATAAGTCAAATAAGAATAAAAACCTAATGCACAACAGCATGCGTTGCAGAGTGCGTGCAGTTCATAGTCCTCACATTGCACAAAGGTAGTGTTGCCATCCGTCCGGGTTTCCCCGGATTTGTCCTATTTTGGAGGGCGTCCGGGGAGCGTCCGGGCGGGGTTGAAATCATAGTCCGGCAATAAAATTCTGGGTTTTCCATCAAAGCCCGACCCCATCAATTTAAATAAAAGTTATGTATTATCACACGTGTACAGATTATCTAATAAACTGCGCAGTATTTCATGCAAAAAATACTTAAAATTTATGTTTTCTTTTAGAAAGTACGGTGTAAAATTTATTTTTCATTTAGATGTAAGCATGATGTAAATGAAAAAAAAAAGTATTACAGTGTCCGGGGTGACAGCTTCAAAATCCGGGGAACTTACGCTTTCGGTCCTGGGGGGCAAGTTTTAGAAATGGCAACCCTACACAAAGGTAATGAACGCTGAACTCGCAAAAACCCGTTTGATATGCGACGCGCATTTTTGTAGAATTAAATTAAGAGCATTATAAAATGCTCCACATTCCAAATAACCATCGCGAATGTGTTGATATTTATGAGTCGTGCGTAATGAGATCTGAACCCATTCTAAAGCTAATTTCTAGTCATTGCGGTCGGAAGCAAAGATTGGCCAAGTATTTGTTGGTACCGAGCATATCTAGTTATACGCTAGACGTTGTTCATATAACGGTGTTTGTTATTTGAAAGGTGTTCCGTCTGCTCCATCGTCTCAACCCATTCTACTTACGTACATAAGATACACAGCTTACGAACAATTTCAAAGGATTCTAAACCACTTTTTGGCTTGAAAAAAAAAGTGGTTTGCTTGACAATGTTTGTAATAATCTTGTCTTTAATAACCAAACTTTAACAAATGTAACTTTATGATATTACTCAACCGAACGATATCTTATTTTTTTTTTTATATCAATGCTATAGGCAAGCAATTCTCTCGAAAAGCAAATTTAATTGGACGCGAGCACCAGTCAGTCAGATGTAGAATAACGGCCGGCAAAAAGCATGTCGCTCTGGCTTTGAAAGATTAACACGAGCGCGTCACTACCGTGCTGCGCTTCGCTTATTTTGGCGAATAAATATTGACAGAAAGAATCATCAATGAATAAGCGGCTGCGGGACCGCGGCACGCAAACTTTAAACCTGTGAAACAAACAACTCAAACAAAGCTGGCGCTGAGATTACTGGCGGCTTTTGAACGTTCCCAATGTTCTGCAGTGAAACTCTTGGTCGACGGCTTTTCAAAACCTCTCGAGAGGCCTAAAGCGATAGCCTTTGCTCGCGATTTGACTGCAGCAGTTCAGTTCATTTGCGAACCAATTCTGCAGAAGTGGTTAGAGTTTGTCAAAGAAGTTTTGCTGAATGCAAGTACTAAAACCAGTAGAATAATTTCAGTTTGTATTCACTTATTGAATTAGGAATATTCCATGGATTCGTTTAAGGAAAATAATGGTACGTAATGGGTTCTAAAAATAGAACATAACAGGAAATTCTGCAAAGGACTGGTTGTTTTCCGGCCGAGTGAATAGCTGGAAGCGATATACACTTTCCGAAAACGATGATGGCAGCGCGCCACTTTTGGACGCTAATTATGGACTGCACATTGCGTAACCTCATGTTTGCGTTTTGCTTGGTTCTGAACTCCGATTGCAGATGGTACTAGTGCGGGAACACGATATCAGGCTTCGATGCAACACAATAAAACTGCTAAAGTATGGTTTTAACTTGGCACAGCAGAGGAAGTCCAAGTGATGAAAGTGTGAGCGTGGGCGAACAGGTCAACGCTATCGGGTTCAGAGAGTCTGGTCGAATGGCGCATCTATCACGTCACGGCCCACGGATCGTGTTAAATACAGATTTACTGCAGCCTACGCACACTTTCACTAAAGCCCTTAGTAACATTGCTAAATTGCAGACACAGTCATACTAATTCGAAGAAACATAAAAAATTATCGTACCTTTATTAGTTTATGTAGGCAGGCAAGCACAAGAAGGAAAATTTCGAAATCACAGTTATTAACAGTAACACGATGTATATTTAACACGTAGTTTCATGTAATTCATGATCATAACATAACAACGTGTACTTTAAAACATGATGCAACAA
The DNA here is from genome assembly GCA_948473455.1 of Teleiodes luculella. Lineage (NCBI taxonomy): Eukaryota > Metazoa > Arthropoda > Insecta > Lepidoptera > Gelechiidae > Teleiodes > Teleiodes luculella. The sequence continues at coordinate 6,515,069 of OX419584.1, forward strand.
ATTTTATTGACGATGCAATCAAAGCTTTTAGTGTGAAATTGCATCTGAAGGCAGAATGCCTGCTTGTTGCTTTGTAATCCGTACAAAGATAGTCATAAATGTAAATCGCAAAGGACAAAGCCCATGTATCATCTAACATGACTCTCTAAACGTCCCATACAAAATTGATGACCACCTCGAGTTTAGAGATGCTCCAACGCTCGAACATGTTTTGTGTGAATCGATGTTGGATCTTCATAGGTGGATGAGGTTAAGTGAATAAGGCAATAGGCTCGGTTTAATCAACACAACACGTAGCCTAATCAAATATGACCCCCTCGTCATATCGCGTAATTGAAGGCTTAATCACGGGAGACATTCGCGAGGTAGCGGGGGATCGGGACACGCGGTTTTGTTTGATCAGGCCACGATTACGACGCGTCGCTGGTGACAACTTTCGCAAGGTCTGCTTCGTTCATTGCTAAGCTTTGCTAATAACATTCTATAGGTAGATCTCTAGACACACATTAGATATATTTATTAAGGTGTGTCAGACTGCCTTCTTTCATGTCTATTCCTTGTTATTCTAACGATACTTAAAATTAGACTCCACTCTATATCCGTTCCATCGTCGCCGTCGGTTAACAATATAGCAAGACCTCGGTCGCGGCGATGCTTTTTATCGAGCAGATTAGTGCTGGAGAGACATGCGCTGCACTATTTCACATTCTCGGGGGGATTATTTAAAGTTTCCTTGAGCCACCGGCGCCGTTCGTGTGCGGTTTTATCTCAGATTCAGACGCAGACGATTTTAAAGCGCACTTGTGGGATGCATTTACATTTTTAAATTTTATAGTCATGGAGCTTCGAGAAGTACAGTGTTGTTTCTTTTTAAAAGCGTCTTAAATAAAAGTATCGTATTTGAAATTTAGGTTGATGTATTTTATACACTTCTATTCAGAAGTTGCACGCTCCCATATTACTAAGGCTGCAAGTAAGACCGTTTAGAAAAACGCATTATAATTATATGCGCTAATTCCTTTCTTCACTGATTTTAGGCGTGGACAGGTTTTGGGCGCCTGGGGTCGTCTATGTGTAAGTAATATGAAGAGGATCAGACAGGTTAGGTATAAGCTCTCCACGTCTATAGGCTGGTTTAGTGCGGGTTCCTCGGCGCATTGTGCTGCATGTGCCGACGCGATGGTGCGATACCATCAGCACAAAGCCCGCACAATGCAAAGCGCGCCTATTGTTTAGCGTCTCGGACTAAACACGATTCCTAAGCTTAAGCGAATTACAGTCCAACCGCACACACGATCGACTCGCACAGACAGCATTTATCATTGTTACGATACGACACACGCAAGACGTTCAAACCGTCGTCGAATTTAAAAATTCGTTGACGAGGTAAAAAAAGTTGAAATATCGCTTACACCTTGAGGCCATGGACTAATGCCAACACGAAAGCTAGCCGAATGAGTTATCTAAGAACTGTGGGAAGCTAAATATACGAAGTATCGGAATGGGGTAGAATCATGTTGTGGTTGGTTGTTGCCTGAAGCGATGCGGCGCATGTTGGAAGGGATTGCAGCGAAAAGCCGAGACATCGTCGTCACTGCAGGTAGAGTAGAGGTAACGCGGGACACAGGCATATTGAATCCCGATCGAGCGGCGACTCGGGACTTGGAAATCTTTGCCGAGCGAGCGGGCCCCGCTCCGATCCCACTGCGTTTTATCTCTTGATCGCGTTATTCAGCAGAGCATCAAAGGAAAATACGAAGGGAAATATTAAGAAATGAGAAAGTGCCTTTTATTCATCTCTATTTCTTTGTTTAGGGAATAATTTGTTGTAATACTGTGGATTTGTGAGAAGAATTTTAATAAGAATGATAAATGTTACAAGGCTTATGCTAAGAGCTTTGCTTTAGCAAAATCACTTTTTAACAATTTGTTCCAGTTGCGTTTCTAATGGGTCTTATTTTTAATTCGACGGTCATTTTGTTACACCACGTAGTTCAATTATTTATGTTTTTATTTATTTTCTGATCACATCGAATACGATTTTAATAAAAGTTCTTTAATGAGATTAAAAATCCATAGGATGAAACTAATGAATTATTTTACGTTTGAGTACAATATTTTTCTTATTGGCTCCACTTAGCATTTTATAATTCTTCTCATAGACGTAAGTTGTGTCACGCTAAAATTTTTGATACTAAAGGAATGTCTTTCTTTTCTAAACAAAGACCGATGCCTATAGCTATTTAAGGACGCTTTGTATGTAAATAATGCAAGGTAAATTAGTTTCAAGGGCACGACTGGAGATAATTTGCTATTATAATATTGTTTACGTGCAAGTACATTTTTATCGTCGCGCTGCGCCCACTGTTGTTCACCAAAAGCCCGTTATCACAGCGGCGCGGCGGTCGTCCGAACCCAACCTGATAACGTAACGTATCACGTAATGCCAGTACAAACTCAACGATAATCTACTTCATATAGTTAAATTGCAATTTTAAATACATAAAATTTGTGTAGATATGTTTAATTGGAGCATTTGGAATTTTTTTGTTTCGTTTCGATTTGAGTTAGGAACTAATTTCTCATATTAATTTATAACCTTAAACGAATCGTGCATTTTGTATCATATGGAATAAGTCAACAGAACTGCTTTGCTGCTAAGAAACCGTCGCGTATAACTGGTATTGGGTCATTACGTTGTTTATGCCGTCAATTCCCATACAATGGTAGACTGGAGAACGACGGCTCGGATGACGTCACTTTCTGCCATAGCCTTGGGATTGAGGTCAGCGTTCGGAATGGCGGCGGCAAAATGTCGCCCCTAGCTTGAGGGGTTGTTACTTGTCCTGCTGTGACACTACTATGTGCGGATGGTTTAAAGCATTTCAATCTGAAAACAGAGGAGAATGAGTTCAGGGGCTTACCTTAATACTGTCGTAGCAAGCGGTGACTCTCCCATTCTGCACTTCCACGGTCGCCGGGGGATGTGCAAACTTGCACTCGGTGTCTGGTCTGGAGCACTTATTTCGCTGGAACTCGCGGCACACTTCGAGCTGCAGCCAGCGTGAGTCTTTTCCGTTCAAGAGGCTATTCATGTTCACCATGGTGGCCATCGTTGGCAGTATCGTCTAGAGGGCGAGGGTCGCACGCGCAGTTACGCAGTGCGGGTGCGGCGCATAGGCGGGGAGGGCTGAGCGGCCCGCGCTGCGCTTGCTGCTGGATCACGGTCACGCGCACTGACACTAGGCAACACGCGCGGATACACCGAGTTGCGGAACCGCCGACACGCGGATATATCGCTACCAATGTTATGTTTACTATTAGTTAAAATTAAAGACACCGACGTTGCAAGCTTATTTAGGCAAGTATTAACTTATTATTATCACACGCGTTCGTATCGATGTTGACGGTTGAGTTTAGTGGGCGAGCGGTGCTTGGTGCGCGAGCATAGCGGCGGCAGCCGGTGCGGGTCTGGGCGGGCGACGGTGGGGCGCGAAAAAAGCGAGATTAGCAGCTCGGCGGTCAGCGAGCGCGAGCAAGCCGGCGGTGTGGCTCAACTCTGCGAACAACAAAACACACTGGTTACTCTCCGGGCGGTCGGCCCCGGAGCCAAGCACAAGCGGCTACCGGGTTAGCAAGCGCGCGGCGCCCGCGCCCTGCCCGCTGGGGCGAGCGCCGCGCTCAGGCTGCAGCACTGCAGCAGGGCCGAGGGACACGGCTCACACTCGCGCTCTTGCTAAGGTTATTTGCCAGCAATACTTTAATTCAACATGAAAGTGTGCGGAAAGAAGTAGCTGTTATTCATCAGAGATCAAAGATGAAATGCTGGCTGAGATACCTTTCAACGGAAGATCTTCTCCTCGGTCCTGCTGCCTCGACGCCCTAATAACTAGCTAAATAGGTATACATATAACATAATATGAACTATAAAAATCCAAGAAGTGTTTAATTTACAATGTGCTGACAATTCCAGTTAACATCACAAAGGGAAATGCAATATTTGTGTAGTGTTTGTGCTCATCTTTCATTACTTCCTGCCTGCACGGGCCTAATTAGCAAATGGATGGTCAGTTGGTGGGGCCAATTAAGGGTGATACCGACTGGTGACAGACAGGTGATACTTTAGGGAATACACAAAATAGTAGGTAGATAGTAGGGGATTGGGCAGCCCTATAAACATTCAAATTATACCATACTTTCATACCTACAGATATCATCGTGAAGAGTATAGATTAAGAATTTTATAATAATGACTGATACAGCGCTTAATGCAATGTACTGTAACTCGAAGACTTAACTAGGTGTAGTCTATCCATCATGATTATTACTGAGGAAAATTCCTGTGGTGTTCTTTTGAAACGGGACTGTTCCACTGAGGCGAGACAGGGAAAAACTGGTGAAACCAAATCCTATCGTAATGTGCTATTTAAAGCATAACTCGAACGAAAATAGCCGGTGTGCGCCAACCAAACGTCTCGCTCCACAACGTGTATAAATCTTTAAATTTTATTTTCGATATACATAGTGGATGCAACAGCGTCGCTTTTATCACGACCCACGCCTGCGACGAGAGCGGGCGTCACAACGCAACGCAAACAAAAACAACACATTCTGAATTTGTTCCAAATTCCCAGTCATTTTAATGTTGTACAAGTTTGTCAAACGAAATGGTTATACAGTTTTTCATTCAAACTAAAATGCCGATTAAAACCTGGCGTGAAATTGGATTGTAGTATGAGAGGGAACTGTAACAATGATCACTAGGCAACAAAAAAAATCTTTTATTTTTTCCCAGAGATCTGATTGTGTGATTCTGAACCGCCATGCAATAGAAAACTTAGAACAGGAAATAAAACATCCCAGTCACGTATAGCTTTAAAGAGAATTTTATTTTTAATTTAAACAACTTTTCGAAGTAAGTGTGTTATTGAGACATAAAAAATAAACTAGTTTTTGTCATTTTGGCCTGTCTGTTGTAAGAAGAGGTTGGTGTCTCTCTAATCAAAAACCAACAGTAGTCTGCAAGCATTGCAGTGGTCCATTTTCCCTGATAACGCTTTTCCATTGAAGCAATATCTTGGTGGAAGCGCTCACCGTGCTCATCGCTCACTGCACCTAGATTTTCTTTAAAAAAATCTAGATGCGAGTGCAGAAAGTGCATCTTTAATGACATATTGCAACCCAATTCTTTATAAGCATCTAACATTTGATTTATAAGGCTTTCATACTGAGGCGATCGTTTATTTCCGTATAAAAAGAAATTTAGTTATTTCCTATTCTATACGTGATTGAAATAAATTATTATTTTTCTGATATTAGATACCTGATTATCTATAAAATACGCTATAAATTTTTCCCGGGAAATTTTGAGTGTTGCCTAGTGTTATGTTAGTGCTGCGGTCGAGTGAGCCGGCAACGACGACGCCGCTCCGCCGGCAGACAGCCTCGGCGTTCGCGGGTGAATTGTGTCAATTACTGCTGTCCTACTCAAAGTCACAAGTCTAAAGCTTGGTTAAAACAAAGTTGAAAGGGAAATCGTTTGACAACTAGTTATAAACTACCTACATACATACTCCATAAAATTCAACGCTGCAGTATTTTTCAGATCTAGATCGTGAAACTGACAGTTGTAATAATATTATGTTTTACGAATTTAAACTTAGATAATAAGAATGCAAGCAAACTATTCTTGTTGTTCCATTAATTCCCTTTCTTTCTTTCTTTCAAGAAGCGCAAAGTTTTAAAAGACGAATCAGAATCCCATCGGAAGTGATATTCCACCGCAAACACAATAAATTTGCGCGCACAAAGCAAATGGATATCGTGTGCATTAAACAAGAAATTGAGAGTGGTGAGTTCAACGGATATTGGCATCTGATTCTTTTGAGCTCTGCGACGTCTCGGAGGTTCCTTCTCCGTTCAACACGCACGGGGAAGACATTCAATAACCCAGTGAAAAGATTACCAAGAGCAATCAGACGGAAGCGAATCTAAATAAGAATCTCGCGAGAGCGGTCGGACGGGGTGGAAGCAGGGAGGGGAAAAAACAGTCGAGTGGAGTCTTTGTGCGATCGCCCGACGACGATCCGATCAAGTTACCATCGAGAAATTTATCACGTTGATATAATAGACTTTCTAAGAAAAGTGCAATTGAGGAGGAAGAAATGCAGATATAAAGGATTTGGTAACCAGGTAGCTCCCTCGCATCCGCGGTCTTGACCGGGACTCGAACCTGGGGCCTCCCACCGAGACACGGAGGGCGCTCTTACCACTGAGCTATCAAGACAATTAAAATGCGAAGAACTCACCTGGAACGGAACTGAATAATCATATTTGTAATTAACTTCATTTCAAATAGTACCGGGCGACTCAAAAGCACTTTTCAATAAACGACACTGAATATTACTTTTGCAAAACATGACATCTTCGATCAAACATAACTTAACATAAGTCATCAATTCCTATACAAAGCAAATTTAAGATAGAAATTGCAGAACATCTAAAACGATTTTCATTGAGTGATGACGGCGTCAAGGTAAAAATGTATTCATGAGAAAACAAACATAAAGATCATGCGCTTGCAAAAAAATATTTAAAGTGAATGCATGTAGTTGAAGGTTTTAAAGCGTAGCGCACAATCGAATTGAGTTCTGCAGAGAACGATGTAAGGTCATACACGTGCAACAATTGGGAACAATTAACTGATCAGATTGTTACCTTCATTGACTCTCTCGCTGTCTTTGATTTGACAATAATCTTGTTGGGCAATAGACGTTGCAATAATATGTCAATGCCACAAAATAGAACAAGACAACACTAAGATCTTCTAAATTAAGTACCTATGTCAATTCCTATAGTCTCAGCGTTTTAAACTCAAATTCGGGTAATACGATCGCCCTCTTTTGTTATCAATGACCCATAGAGCTTATCAGCATCAAAATGGCGGCAATCAAGTCGACTGGTTAAGCGAAAAGTCGATAAAAACTGAGTCAGAAGGTCAAATTTATACCAGACTGGACATTTTGAAAGAAAATCAAATTGGCCTTGGACGGTGAAGTCGCGCTTCGTCGCAGATGACGCAAAAACTACCACCGCACCGTGGTCACCTCCGACGTGCTTCATTGACGTCACGAGTCACGATCACGACGCTGCACCAGACATATCAGGCCACAAGCATAGACATGCAATTCAATACGCAAACAATTCATAAGAATTTACATATAATCAAAACAAAGTCAATTGTGCCATTTTTATGATAATTTGCAATGTGCAATTTATTTAAATGCTGTCATTTGTCTGAATCCTGATAGAATGAATAGATTACCGTCTCATAAAATTGAAATGGACGTTGTTCTCGAAGATTAATTGAATATTTTAGGCAATTCTCGTCCGCCTACTATTGCCTTACCGATTGCTGATGACATTTGACTTAAGGTGATAAATTATTTTAATCGAGGTTTTTGTTTGGACCTTACTAAATAGCAAGTTGTGCGTCATAGCAAACTATATTGTCAACTATTATTGATTTACATTATTTCCAAACCGCATTTGTTAAGGTAAATTAAGCGTAATAAACACCATAACAGTAGCTATCACAAAATTTGTGTAGCTTGCCTACACGGTGAATCAAATTTTCATATGTGATATTTCTGTCGATTCAAGCCATGTTTGTAATAACGTTCAGGGACACATCTGAGATAGGTGCAGACATTGGAAAATGAGGCATAAATCGGTGGAGGACGGTTGAAAATTGCACACTTATAAGGTGTTTGGTTTCGCATGCGGTGTTCGGCAGTCTCGGAGTGATGTCACCGTTTGTTATTCCTCGCACGGCCCCGCATTCGTTGGCCACGCGCGATACTTGACTCACAGCGATGAGGAAAAAGTTTTTTAATACAGGATTCGGGATATTACTGAAAAAAGATTTATACAATGTGTTCCTGTACAATATTTTATGTAGCATAGTTTTAAATTTAAAGCTTTAATTTGTATAGCTTGTATTATTGCCATTTATTAGAAGAAGGTATTGCAGAAGTATCATATCAATATCTAAATTTCTGATTATATTTTTATTTATATCACAGTGCAACTCTAGAGCTTGGTAACCTAAAGAACAAATTCTATTTGCACTATAATACTAGCCTGTATTGTTGCACATTTTTTGTTCTTTTCACGTGGAATCAACTTTACTTGGTAGGACTAGAAACGTATGATCCATCTATCTATCTTTCATGTCCAAACAATATTCTTTGTTCACGTATGCGGAACAAGGCAGATAGCAACTAGCGCTACTTTCGCATTCGGGACGTGCACGAAGCACATTTAGCAGTCCCAGGGGACGACGGCGGAGTGGTAATTAGCGAGAGAGGCGAAAAATTTGCGACGGCTTAAATTTACGAGGCGCAAATTACACGATTCCGGCGCTATCGCTGCAGCACGCCCGTTAATGTGCACGCCTTATCGAACATGGCGCGGTAGTGGCGGCAGCGGCCCCGGGTGCGCAGACATTAAACTGATCGCATCAACAAAACATACAAAAATACAATGCTCTGTGCGGCGCACTCGGCATTGCTCTGCCTCTGCCAAAAGCTGCAAATTTCACACAGGGGCCGCCGTTTGCGTAAACAGAAATAGTATATGGGAGGGAGCCGACATTGTCGTTTGGTGCAAATAGTTTTACATCTTCAAAATTATTGTACCTACTGTGCTGCCTCAATATCACGACAACTTTAAATTTCAGGTGAGATAAGCTTCGATTCACAGTTATGGTAAAACGGTTAATTCAAATTAAATTTAAGCATTTCTCCACAACACTCAAGGATTCTTAAGGCACTAGCAAAATGGCTGCGTTATCAGTGATTAATTTGGTCTCGTAATCTGTAACTTGGGCTGTGTGTCACATCCGTTTGTTTAATTTTCACATAGATAAGATAATTAATTCCGATAGCGTGGTGCTTATCAGACGACCATTTTGGTAGCGTCCGATTTTACTCCAGTTGACTCGGGTTAAGCCAGTATACATTATTTGCCTTCAGTGAGCAAGCAGGCTATGTATTTGTAGAAATATCAGTTTGTATGCTTTTGCAGTCCAGTATAAAAATACTGTCTATTACTTTTTACAGTTATATCTTTATAGAATTTATAATTAATTATACATAATTTCAGAACAGAAGATTTTGTCTTTGATAGGTTGAATAATGTAACGATGTTACAGCCGTGATAAATTTAAACGAGTTGCTTTAATAAAAATACTTGCAGAATGAAGTGCAGACGTAATGTGAAACAATAATAATAATGTAGCTTGCCCTCTATTGACAGACGGTTTATTGTTGGGAGCAGGTAGCCCGCCAGCTGTTACCCTCATAGGAGCGAGTGAACAAACCGTTGCAGACCAGCTTATACCCAATTTTAAATTTTTATATTCGTTTAAAATTATATTAATTTTTCTTATACTTGCGGCATTTTGCACATTTTACATGATTATTTAAGTAAGTACTTTATTTAAATAAGAGCATTGTAGAGAAAGCATAGATAACTTGTCTTGTATTTCACAAAAGCTCAATATAATTTACTGTTTTTCAAATCCGCGTGAGTACGTTACTTTATAAAACACCACGAGGATTTTATCATGTGGTTTAAATATTTGGTGTCACATCTTTTCCAGGAGTAATACCCAAATCAAATATTTGATTGATGGATTAGGTACATTCGTGCTATACGATAAAGTAGAATATTACACATGTATCAAACTGTAATCTTGATAAGGCTTAAGCATAATACTTATCCATTTACCTGCAGAAGAACAGTAATTTGGGTAAAACGTTCAAAATGATCCAAATGACTTCTTTACAAATAAAAACGGCGACAATAAAAAAATAAAAATCAAACAGTAGAAAATATGTAACATTCTAAGTTTAATATTGCTTTTAACGACACTAAAGAGTCTAGAGGACAACACAGATACCAACTTTGAAAAGGTCAGCACTATTGAGAAGAATAAGACATGAACACAAAGGAAGATTTTAATAGAATCTCGAGAATAAGAGGATCAGCATGAAATCTTACTTAATCACGACATGGGCGAAAATATTGTCCAGACACAAAGAACTACTAATGCAATATTCGAAGAAGGTGAGTAATGAGGAAAGAAAGTTTCGTCAGGGGATTAGGGAAAAGTTCTACTTAGCCCAACTTTTGCATTACTTATAGGCAATATCGATGAAAGCTTTAACTGTAATGCCCTCGTGCGAGAAGCGCGGGCAGGCGGCGCTTTCCGAGCGTCCCACAAGGCAAAAGCTCTCATGCGGTTCGCGACATCCTTGCCGACTCGAGTGAATTCAACTGTTCACCATCACCAGACAAACCACTCGATCCGACTTTGCAAACTTTCCGTCGGATTTCGGAAAAACTGCCGAAGATTTTTCGAAATAAAAATCTGCCGTAGATCGTGGACGTTGTAAATTGCCAAAATGCACTAACTTTTATTCACAAACTTCACAATGAACACTTCGACGCGAATTCCGAAATCGACGGGACAATGTCGCATTTTAATAGTATGAGCGTACACTTACATGATGAGGGATAAACAAGCCAGGTAAGGGTATGCGAATGTCCAAAAGTTAAAATTATAGCAAGTTGCACTTAAGTTAGAAGAAACGTTTCGCCGGTAGCGTAGAAGTCGCGTTCGCGGCCACAGCGGGGCGGCACGCGTCGTGTTCGGAGCACGAGTGCGGTGCACGGAGCGGCGCGAGTCACACAAGCTCAAGCGGAGTCGGCAGGCGACTGACGGGACCCGAGCGGGCGCGGGGGCCGCCGCTGCGCGCGCACCTCTCGCCCCGTCCACCGCGCCGCCACTCCTCGCCCCGCGCCGGCCCCAACGACGACGCCAGCCAGCCGCCTTATCACACTGAGCGGCGCGCCGCCGCTTCCTTTCTCCTCATGCAGTTGCGATTGCGAGCTTTTCGCCACTGCCACACTTCCGCCCGCCCCGTTGATTGTGTAGTTTTCAACCGGTCAATGTGTTGCACCAATTGTTTCCACAAGCATAAGATCTTTTAGCCTCTTCAAGAAGATGTTGATTTTTATCCGCACGTTTGTCATGATAATTTTGTTACAGAAGTTCAATCCTCTCAGAGGCTACGAAAATGGTTTCCTCAACACAATACTGCTGATAATTAATCGACTAAATTTAGCACATATTAGTAGGATAAGGATTTTTTGGAACACCGAGGACAGGGAGCTTTCAAAAATTGTATATCAATTTTGCGGTTGGTGTTTCATATCATTGCTTGCATGCAACCAAACCAACCTGTCCATGGAGCGAATAATCGGGTTGATCAGGGGTGAAGGAGGCAGGGCAAGTGTGCAAGCGAGCAAGGAACACTGGCGGCGCAGACGCAGGCGAGGAGTGGCGAAAGTGCGCCATGAAACGAGTTTGCGCGCGGCGCGTGACCCGTTCGAGGACATGCTACAAACAGAGACCACCTAACAAAATGTTCACAGCTAGCTGATTCAACAACCACTTAGTAATTTAATTAGTAATACTAGGTATAAAAGACAAACCAGAGCATTGGGATGCGCACTATAGTAGTTTTGAGGTTATTATTACAAGAAAAGACTGAAAATTTAAATAAATTGCAGAGTATCTGCATAATAGATTACAACCGTAGCTTAATGATACTATTAAACTAAAATGTTTGCTATGAAAGGTAGATTTTAGATAATGGCAGAAAATTTGTCTGGTTATAGAAAGAAAATACCAGATAACCAACGGTTTCGGACGGGTATTATTCGAAAACGGCTGTTGGATTAAACAAAAGAATGGTCTACCTCAAGGCAGCGTCTTGGACCTAATGTAATTTAACATTATATACTTACCGACGCTTTCAAATCTTTCAAGATCTATTTTCGTTTGAACCGCTGATTTCCTGATTTAAATAGGTTTAATTAGGTCGATAATTTGAAAGCTTTTACATAGTACCTACATGACGTAATTTCTTTCGAGGCCGAATCCAAGCAAGACTAGTAATAGTAGAATTATATCTACGCAACAAAGAAGCGGATAGCGTAAGCTTAAGTTTTATGATTAAAGCGCAGAATTTTTAGTAAAAAAGGGGAGGGTGTGTTATATATAGCTGAATAGATTGTTTAATGAACAATAGACTACGGAACTGGAATTGCAGTTTCCTTTCCCAAGACTAAATATTCAAACCCGGTATAGAGTCTGCTCATATGCGAATTAGTAGATTAGATACATAAATATACGAAATAATGTTAGTTTATCAATAATATTAATAACTTCGAGCCCAAGCTTTACTGTCTGCTAACTGTAACCAATGTGCTAGTTAATATGACGCCCACAGAGGATTAAGAAATTGTAGCAGCCTCAAAGATAAAAATTAGCTAGGTGAGAGCCGTTACTCTCTTTGATTAAGATCCTGCGCTAGAAAGGCGTGTTTCTTAAGTAAGTGAGTGCAAATTATTGTGGGTGAGTAAGTGAGTGTTGTGTTGGTTGACCTACCTAGGTATTTTTAATAGATACTGTTAGAAAGTCCTTCACTTGGACATAAATTACCACGATTTAAGTACTTAGAAGTATTTGTTTATAGAATTTAAACGCATGCATATCCTTTACAAAATGAATATTTCAATATATCGACATGGTAATAAACAATGCAGAAAAATAAAATAAGTTGGGCTACATCGTCCATGCTACCACCAGTTTTTGCAATGCGCACCAGGCGTGACGACTAAAAGCTCGTTTAATGTTTCTTTCTGTCGTTGACTGTACATAACTATTTTTTGTTCGGCTAGCTATCAGCTCAATTAAGTAAACCTGCAAATCGGTGTATTAGTATGCTATATCAAGGCAATGTCCGAAGCAAGGCCAATTCATCCAAGAGTCGAAATCGACTACCAAATTCTGGTGCCAATCTTAAAAAAATATATATACCTACTGATAATAAGGCTAGATTTTCAATAAATTGGGCTTATAATTAAGGAAATTTATGGCGTAAACAAAATAGTCTGGATCTCACAGTCTTCAATTTTGCTCTAGGAAAATTTATTAATTTATTTATTTGACAATTCAGTACCACGTTTATTTGTTTATTTATAGTTCAGTAAACAAATTTATTTACTTTAGGGTCACATTACAATAATCAACTTTTAACACTTTAAATAAACTACAGTTTTCTGCAAGCTTTATTAACTTTTGGAACAGCTAGCCAGTTCGTCTATATTGTATCTGCTATGCTATGATAAGGTATTGCGGTTCATAAAGCCATAAAACCGCCGCCTTCCGCGCTCATACATTCCTCCTACCCAGCTCCGGCTGAGCATAGTGAGCATAGAGCACAGCACAGCAACAACACTAATTAGACGACGAGTTTTTGAAGCATTTTTTTAACGTCTAATGAGTGGCCAATGATACCAACCAACAGTTGTTTCGTCTTGCCGCCTGCCTGCTCACAATGCGTGTAGCTTAGTCTTCAGCCAGCCATATTGGCACGCGATTTAACTTCAGCCAGTTGAAGTTTATTTTATAAATGTTCTAAAGGATATCATTCACGTTTCATACAATGTTGGACCAAAAAGTGAAAATGCCGGCCAGAGAAAAAAAGTGTAATTTTCGGATAGAACACGTAATTCATATATTTTTTTACTATTACACCAAACCTGTGCGTCCCATGGTTGTGTTGGTATAAACTCGGATTTCAAGTTCACTTTTCATACAATTTGGACCAAAAAGTAAAAATGCCGGCCAGAGAAAAAAAGTGTTATTTTCGGATAGAACACATAATTAACATATTCTTTTACTATGACACCAAACCTGTGCGTCCCATGGTTGTGTTGGTATTAAACTCGGATTTCAAATCCGGTGAAGCTTGATTCGTCGTACTTTTGCAACACGAGAAATAAAAAAAATACACAAAAAAAACACAAAAAAAAACACAAAGAAAAAAAGTACTCGGATCTGCTTTCGTACGGAATGTCATTCGAAATACGGATTTTCGAAATTGAAATTCGAATTTCACGCCCTCACAATCAATTGTCAAATCAGTTGTCAATGCAACTGTTTTACATTGGACGGCCACGCGATCGCTATTTAGCGCTTTTCACTATTGTTATTCTTATTTGTTGATATTGTGGCTTCAATGACATTATGAATGAACAAGAGTGTATTTCTTGTCGTGCTCCGATTGGCGATCGCCGAAGTTACACTTGGACTTCCCGAGAAGAGCAGCATATTTCTATCGCACAGTTGATAATAGAAGACCTAATAGTTTGTCAGGTAAGGATTATAATATATTTTTATTCAATATATATTCAAACATATAAGATCACTTTAATTATGCTGGTAGGTTTCTATTTACCACTTTTTTTGCAGGAAGAACCTACTGCTCTATCTATGTGCTCAGTCTGTTTTTGTTTTCCTGTTATTTTTCTTATTGTCTGTTGTGTTGTATTGTTCTGTCAAATAAATAATGTCTATGTCTATGTCTATGTCTATGTCTATGTCTATGTCTATGTCTACTGAGAATATTTGTCGAAGCGAAGAATCGCTAAACTTAAGTGGTGTAATGGGCTGGGCACATTGCGCGTAGAATCGACGGCCGTTAGGGCAGAACGGTTCTTAAATAGCGGTCGTGCGCCGGAAAACGTAGTGTAGGCAGGCAAACGAGGTGGACCGACGATCTGGTGGGGGTCGCGGGAAGTTGCTGGACTGATCATTGTGGAGATCTTTGGAAGGTCTTTGTCCAGCAGTGGACGTCATTCGGCTGAGATGATGATGATGATGATTTTATTGTAAATAAACAATAAATATATAAAATATTTTTTTAATATATAAACACCCTAATACCTAACAACAAATAAAAACTCAATCATACTCAATGGGTAAACAACAATAATAAATATATATATTTTTTTTATTTAATAATTATAATTAATAATGAACAAAAAAAAGTTGATGAACGAACATATGCATCATAATAATACTTTCTTAATATATTTTTTTATTATATTAAACAAATACATACTAAATCCATGTGGGCCCCTATTATAATAATAAAAAAAAGTTAAACTACATCAAATAAACATATATAATAATATATTCAATACAATATGATTACATGCGTCAAAATAATACTTTTATAATAACATTTTTATTATATTTAATAGCCTCTAACAATAGAACCATCCGATAGAAAATCCGTATTTCGAATGACATTCCGTACGAAAGCAGATCCGAGTATTTTTTTCTTTGTGTTTTTTTTGTGTTTTTTTTGTGTATTTTTTTTTATTTCTCGTGTCGCAAAAGTACGACGAATCAAGCTTCACCGGATTTGAAATCCGAGTTTAATACCAACACAACCATGGGACGCACAGGTTTGGTGTCATAGTAAAAGAATATGTTAATTATGTGTTCTATCTATCCGAAAATAACACTTTTTTTCTCTGGCCGGCATTTTTACTTTTTGGTCCAAATTGTATGAAAAGTGAACTTGAAATCCGAGTTTATACCAACACAACTATGGGACGCACAGGATTGGTGTCATAGTAAAAGAATACAGGAATTGTGTGTTCTACCCGAAAATTATACTTTTTTTTGCTGGCCGGCACTTTTACTTTTTGGTCACTTTTGGTCCAAAATGAATGATATCCTTTAAATATCGAACGAAATTAGTGAGCCCCTATTCAAAAAGGACAAATGGACGCATTCTTTTGTGCTTTTTTGTGCACGCGAAGCGCATTACGTTGGCGAAAATTCGGATTTAAGACGAGCGATGGGGTTCAGCGACCTATACTGTTCATCTGGTGCCCGCAAAAAATGCACTGCCCCGTCCCACGCCGAAGAACGCACTGTCTACCCACACATGCGAACTTACCACTACATTTGCCAGTTCGCTGTGTAACCAATCTTCACTCAGTGATCGTACACCGAACCTCTTCTTGTTCGGGTATTAGAGAACAATGTTTATTGCTCACATGCTTTTAGTAATTAGAATGATGCTCAGTATACATTTTCTCATGAAACTTTACATAGAGGACATAATTTATGCACGATTGACTTAACTTTAGAAGCTCCAGGATCGAAAAAGTTTTTTCTTGTTTTAGCATGTATGTATGCATGAATAGTAAAGTTTGACCGAAGTACCCAAATTTATTTATTGTCAAACAAAGAAGACAGCGGGGGTGCACCCACACAGTTCATCCCAACATCAGTTTACGGCGCACGCGTCTGGTTTCCTGTCCATTCATTTTACATACATCATCACTCTATGAAAAACTATCAATTGACTCTGAGAGTTCTGGTAAGGAAAAATTTGATTGGGTAGAAGGATAAATGACATCATCGTAAACGAATTCTATAGATTCAATCGCGATTAGTTCTGGTCGAAGCAAAAACGTTTTTAAAGAACAGCAAGATTTTTCTATTACAGATACTCGTGTATTGAAAACTGTTGTTGAACGACTCACTAGAAAATAGCCTCTAGGTAAATAGTATAATCTGTAGATACCTTTTTACGAGTCATGAATTTCGTGAATTCTACTCCCACGTCGGACCGAAACTGCTGCAATTTGTTCAAGGTAATCGTCTACCCCGACCTGAATTCGCCGGTAAAGATCATTTCAAAAACACGACCCAAGAGTTTTGACTAAATCAACCTTGAAGTAAAGTCGAAAAGATGGAGCTTAACTTGTAATGCCTGCAGACATTGAGGGAAAAATGCTGCGTGGTTAAGCGATAAGAAGAGCAGTTAATTCGGTGGATAATTCGCGGGGGTACCGTATTAAACACGATTTCGCCAACAAAGAGGCTCAAATTCTCGGTCGACTGCCTGCCGCAGTATCCACACACCAATTAAGCTAAATTAAATATACGAAGAATTTAGAAACTGGTTAGCTTCCTTGAAGCGCAACGTTGTAATTGGCTAACCCGCGCTGGGAGCACAGAGGCATCACTTGAATTATTGCTCTATTATTTTTTCATACTTGCACAGGCAGGCAGAACAGCTAAGCCGAGCGATAGTCATACTTCAATAGAAATTGATGCCCAGACATGTTTTTATATAGTATATTATTATGTATTCTGTCTCTATATCACAAGACTAAATTTCCGAATACCATTTCCAACATTTGAACTCGCTAGAAAAAAAAAAAATTTGTTTTAAGTAGTGTAAATATCCAAATATATAAAAAATATAAATTTTTGAACTATTTGGTTGGAAAATGTGCCGACGAATAATATTGAAATAAGGTTGTGTTTCTTTAGAAGCCATGAGAAAACATTTTGTATTTATTTAAATGGAGAGTTGTTTTTTCGTACAAATTAGGCAAGGGTGGGGATGGGCCGGTAGGAATCCTTCGTGGAGTAGTTTCAAGGTTTTAATTAAAGCCGGTGGAGGGAGCTTCCTTCTCCTGAGCTCTCCCGCTTGCTCGAGATGACTTCGCATAAACGTTAATTAACCCGCTTACCCAGTACTATTGCTTCACACACCTTTTTAATGGTATTTTAATAATTTTGTGTTGTTTTATTTTATTTGGGGAACTTACAGCCTAATTACACGGTGAAAAAGTTGCCACCAGTAAGTTTTCAAGGGGCATATTTTCCGTTTTCTTCAATATAATAAATCTGAATGTCCGACCGACGACTACGGTAATAGCAAAGGATACAACCTTTCTAATTACTCTTAGTATAGTTTACATTCCAAATATATATTTTTTCAGTGTAGGATACTTACACACGCGCTTTTTGATGGCCTCTTTAAAAAAAAAAAAGTTTATGATCACGACCATTAAAACCATTAATTAGCAGCATCTAACGAACCAAATAATAAAGATGAAATTCAACAACTGTTGAAAAGTAAGATACATCGTAAACTAAAATGTAATTGCGTAGCTAGTGACCGATTTAAAGAAAGAAATCCAAGTATGATTTCGAACACTGGAACCTAATTAATCGACGTGTAACATGCAACAGTCTTCAAAACTGCGATTCGTAACGTGAAAGGTGTTAATTTCATACATTACCAGAATGATTCGCTAAGTAATAAGAAACGCGACGAGAGCGGCAAGCGCGATGTGTGCTAAGTGGCTTTTAAGGTCGCTTACCTCATCCTGCTTCTACTCGCCTCCTCTGTCTGACTGTTTGAGTTCAAATTTAGAACAATCATCGCTCTGTTTATTTGATTCATTGTTATATTGTCGACACCTCTGGGCTCAAAGGTCGTAAAGGACAAAATACGACTTTACAGGAGAGGCAAAAAACGAAAAAAAAATTAAGTTTATAGCTGTAACTTTTTTGTTCGTCAAGCTAAATAAATGGAACCTAGATCATTATACTTAGGATTTGAGATATTTTTATGAACATATTGTAAAAAATGTCCTAGTTGGTTATTTACAGAGATAGACTTCCCTTTACGACCAAAAATTATTAATAAATGTCCTTTATACCCACCAAAATTTCACTCTGTGCAAGTATCTTGAGGCGTAAATCTAATATTTTTTACCTATTATACGAAATTAAGGCAGTAAAGTACAGGTGGTTATATAATTTTGGTTGTAAAGAACGACCTGCAACTTCAAATAGTGACAGTAAATTCAAATTTAAAATGATACTATAAAGTATAAATGTAAAATTACTTGTCTGTTATCAGGAAAAGAGCAATCGATATACATTAAAAATGTTTTGAAGAAATTTAATTTAATTTTTATTTTGTTCTTTATTATTTTAACGAAAAAGAAACCATTCCTTTAAGAAAAATGTTGAATTGACGGTATTTGCTAGTATAGTATACCTACTAACAAGTGAAAGAACCTCAACAAAAGCAAATTCTTACCTTTAGATAAAATATAAAAATAATATTAATATTCTCGACGGTAAAATTATTATTCTTAGGTGGATGATGCAATGAAACAGTAACAAGAAAACCTTATACACCCTACAGCCTACCTACAGAGTGCAAAACTATGGCTGACAACTAAAAATTACAACAGATACCAGTACTTTTATGAAATATTTTTGTATTGTAACCACAATAAGAGATACAAAATGACAAATTACGAAACAAACGTGATTGAAAATAATGATCGATTTCTTTAAAGTGTCACAAAACAATGACAATAAATCAATTCAATCACAGAATGGAACACCGCATCACATTCGTATACAATCAAAATAATTTGCAAAAGTTGCTGCTATTTAAATTATTTAATGTTGTTATTAATTCAAAATTATGAACATACATTTTTTTATAATAAAAGTACTTTCTGTGTATTATTAAAGTTTAAAATTGATTTTAAGTTCAGTGCCAGCAATAAAATAAGGAATGATTACTATAAAATATTAATTATTTTGAGGGCGTAAAGGACAATTTTGTAAAAAAAATAGCTTTACGCCCATAAATTTGCAGTAAGACTTGCCCTTTATCCCTAAGTAACAAAACTTTACGGGTAATTTGGTATTTAAGTCTAATTTTTGTCCATTATTTCTGTTTACTCTGTCAATGAAAGTGGGTCGTAAAGGAACTTTTTTTGCGAATTTCGCTAAACTAATTATACAGATCGATAGAGAATTAAAAACTGAATAAGGCTGCATTCATAAGTCATTTTGACCCAAATGTCCTTTACGACCTTTGAGCCCAGAGGTGTCGTTGTTATCCTACACTATATTATACCTTGTATAAAAAATAATAAAGGTCCGTGAAATTGCTTGTTACTTGGAGTTTAAGTTCTGCGATGTGTTAAAGATGAGGCAGCTCTTCGTTTCACGGGCAAAAAAAAATGAATAAAGATTTTTATTAATAGACATTCGCACATGCTCTTTTGTGCTTGATGAATAAAAAGCAAATGTAGCAAGTCTCTTAAGACTCGAAGTTATAATAGCACATAAATTAAAGCCGAGACTAGGTACTTAGTGATTCATATGGCTCGAAATCACGTTCGACTAGTCATGCACGATTTAGTCTAGCTTAATAGAAAGCTAATGTGGATGCTCTTCAAAGAACTAAATGTAAATTACGTATTTAAACTACCAACGTCTATTTGAGAGCTGAAGACAAAAACTATGCTGTACTCACTGGTTGTGCTCGAGAATCTCGAGATATTGTGTTATCAAAAAATTTTGTTTTTGAGATCAGGAACATCGCCATATTTTGTTCTCTTTTTTTGCCTTGGTGTATCGGTGTCGTGACTGCCCAAATCTTTGGATCATTCGCGTCGGTCGATTGCTTCTGGGCGACTACACGTGCTTTAAAATGTTTTTGTTGGTCTATGCTTCAATTTTTAGTCCGGACCGAGGACAGACGATGGATTCCGGACGTCAATAGAGCCGATTTACTAATGGAGGATATTGAACTTGTCGTTGACTATAACAACTTTAACGTCAGCCTTACTTGGATGACAAATAAAATCAAGTCAATTAGATACGTGTTCAACGAAATTAAGCTGATTGAATCTGGTAAAATATGGGAGGTCGTACAAAAACGAATATAATCGTGATGACGGCTTCAGGTACCTACCATATAAGTAAGTGTACATAAAGCTCTAACTAAAGCAATTATATGTTCAAGCATATTTACGTATATTCCATTCCGCGTACGTATATTCATTATGTATTCAAATTATTATTGCTGAGACTACCCCTGCAGTCCTGCATGCTCGCGCGTAGTTATGCAAACCGAGCTATTCTCAACAGCGAATGTTGTATCCATTCTAGCAAAGAGTCTATCAGAGAACTCTGACTTGGCGAAAAATCTTAAACTCTTGATATTATAGTGTATCAGATCAGTTGGAATCAAACATCGCGATTCGCAGGATGCGGTTCAACCAGCTCCCGCAGCTCGTAAATAAGGGTGTCTCATTCGGGCCATTATTAATGAATCCACCGCCTCCCGCGCAGCCCGACTTCCACCGCACCAGCCCGAAAGCCAAATAACAGGTGCGTCTAACCCCGTTCGCACAATCTATTTTCGATGTCTTATAACTGTGCAGGGAACGCCGACTTCTCGGGCTCTAAATATTCATACCATATGCCAGATATTGAGATTTGTTTGGGCGTCATCTGCTCGACATCGCCGCCTCTAAATAAGCGCGGTCTCGTGTTGGCTTTGCGAAGTTTCATTAGCCGTCTGGGAACACTTACTTAAGGGTATCATGTTGCTTAAATTGTGTGCGGAATTTCCACCTCCTGAAAGGAGTTCGTTAATATAAAGCCGACTAAAAGTGTTAAGCAAGTTAATCAATTAAATAAAAAGGACAATAATGTTCATGAGCACGTCTAGGTGTATCACATGCTTGCTTGCATACATAATTGAAACCGTGTCCAATTCAATTGCAAAACTTTTCTTTATGTCAAATCCAGACAGATCTCAAAATAAATTGGATCTTTGAAAAAGTCACGTATATCTTAAGATAAAAAATGTAGATTATTAATCCCTACAGTATTATCACAAATTACAAAAAAATGGCGGCGGGGCGCTATTCTATGGTATTATACTAAAGCGGCTATCGTCTGAGGGACAAATTCCGTCGCCCCGTGGGCCGCCGCCCGCGCCACGGATGAATAAGCCTCCTACAGCAACTCTATTATTTACTCCCCGGAAAACTGCTTTTCATAACACAACACAAGCAGCGGCCCGAAGCGGAGATGCACAAAGATTCACCCCGTTTCCAACGTTAATGCACTTTATGAACGACGTAATCGTAATATTGTTGCGAGCTCAGATTTGTATTCCATGTTTCGCTGCAATCAACTTGTGTTACGGTTTCGGAGCCACTACTGTTTAATACTCGTAGTTACAAAATAGATGAAAAGGCTGAGAGTTAAATGAACAAAGAATGTTCCATGAGATTAACGTAAGATGAATGGATTTGCGATAAGAGATATAAGGATTAGATCTACAAAACATATATCTTCTATCAAATGAGTAGCCTCTGGGATGGATAAACAATAGCAGCTGTATTCATTTCGAGTTAACAAGGACGAGGCCATGCTGTACCAAACTGAGGTATGAACCAGAATGCGTGAATCACGAAACAAGTGACGCAATCGAAGGAAGTTGCCACTTGCTCGGACTCTACCTACGCGCATCTGCCAGGACGACAACATTATAATGTAAAAATATTGTTTAGTCCTTATTACCGAAACTGGTTTGGTACTCATGTGTCCTCACAGAACAAAACAGGTTTGAAGAATAATTTAAAATGGCTAATTGCCTTTGCTAATACAACACAAAATATTTTTACATGAAAATAATAGTCTAGTGCATGGCGTGTGGTTGAAGTGGGTTAATATAGGTTAATACCAATCATAAACAGAATCAAGGTAAATCAACTCGTTCCGAGTCCGCCTGTTTATTTAAACATTTCGTCTCGGCTGCAGCGGCCAGGCCAGCAGTTGTGCGCGAGCGCATTACACGTACAAATCGCTGTTCGTGCTAATTAGCGTGCTGCTGCTAGAGATGACGTCACACTTCTAATTTGATTACACTGGAGCAAGGCCGTAGTGTTTAGTATCAACTGTTCTGATGCGCCTTCTGACTGAACATTGCCCCAGAATGTGGCATTCGCAACGCCACTAAATATGTCTCTGGCATCATAGAGACTCTCGAACGCCTTTGTAGAGTCATCTGTTTTGACAAACAACTTTATACGGGAAACTGCCTTTGTTAATTTAATACTGGCATTTAATTTCACCGTTCAATCAATACGACGGGCACGTGACTATGTTTCTAATAGCGGCGGTCTAACTAACCCAGGCGGGCGCGTTATAATTTCATCATGTCTGACTTCAAAGAGTTTAGTGCTCGAAACTTTTACAAAGGGTGCTTTCCGAAGCCAACGATGAGCCAGCGATTCGTTCCCGCGTTCGGGACTGACTCATACACTTACGTCGACTAATGTTGTACTGAAGTTAGTTTTATTTTATCTGAAATAACTTTTTGAATGAGTAATATTTAAAGAAATAATATACTAAAGCTAGAATAGGTAATTAATGCTCTGAAAAGACATGACATTTACTGTGAGACTATCTAGGCATTCCGTTAAGCAATAACAAAGGAATTCTTAGTTTAAATGGCGGCTAAAAATTCCGTTGGAAATTCTCACATTTCCTCGAATTCACCCCGCGTTCGCGTGAATCATTTGAATTATAAAGTGAGAAGCGAGTGCATGCAGAGTGCATAAGATACCTTGGCTATGTAAATGATGTGGAAGCTGCGAGCTGAGGGTGAGGCTACACCTGCCAAGACGGGTGCGAACGCTTACTTGAGGGGATTGTAATCAGGGTCAATCAGAGTTCAATCATGGCGTGCAACTTTGACCTGTTTTAAAATTACAATCTCCCCTGATCTAATGCTATAAACAAGTTTCGTAAAAGTCAAGTGAAATTGCTTCCTTAGAAGTTAGGCGGTTAATTTGAAATCTGCTGTGTTAGCAATCTTGTGATTACCGACCGCAATCACCAGAGCACTCCAATTCCAAACTGAATTTAACTATTGGTTAGCTAAACTAAACAACAAGACAGAGCCTGACAAATAGCGCTCCATCTGATAGCGGAATAAGTTTAACTCTTACAACGACCCGGTGACCGTTACTCAAACTTTGGCCGGCCTTTGTTCCCAAACACAAAACTAATTTATTCGTAACTCGGGATCCCGCTACCATACTAAATAATCGAAAGCAAATTATAAATGCGTATTAACGGTCAAGTCATAGTTCAAAGATTAGGGCAGCGGGCAACCCTTTACTACGATCGTAGGGCAAATAAGTTTGGATTGAAATCGGATCACCCGAGCCGCGGGCTAGGCAGGAGCGTGCAGCGCAGACAATCGGACATTTTAATAAAAGCTGTTACCCTTTGTCATTTTGTCTACGAGTACTCGACCGTGCCTTGCCGTGAAACTTTCCCCTTCATGTTTTAGTAACTGTAACGGACTTACGTAATTCTAGTTAGTCCATTGTGATTGTAATATTGATTTGAAACGAGCTTTGTTTAAAGTTTAATAACTTAATTCGAGGCCAAATTCGAGTTAGCGTGATTACACCGCTATCGGCGTGCAACCCTGTGGTCAGTGAGGGAAATGCAAACGCTTATCGGCGATCGCAAAGGAGCAGCTGTAAGCTGTAATGGTCACGTGGCGGCCGGTGAGTCGCGGCCGGCTAGTCGCCAAGTCGCCAGGTCGCGTGCGGCGCCGCTAATGGATATTGATGGCGATGGCGCGACTAATTAGCCCCCACCTCTCTGCCAGGAAGCGCGAACGTGGCGGACGTTTTTCCTTCGAGGCCGATACAACACCGCGGCACATTGACGGACGCTCATCAATCTCCCCCCAACCGTATCTCGTTCGGCCACTCGATATTCAATCGCCGCGACACAGCTTCGTGCAATAAAACAAAGCGCTAATATTTTTTTAGAAACAGCTTACAAGGACACATTTTTTAGCAATTTTAAATATCTCCTAATACTTGAAAACGAATTCTCTAAGTACCTACAACATTTATGCGAATCTTAAACGCCTCTGCATAAAAATAACTATGAACCTTACAGATGATAAATAGTGATTACGTCATTAGAGTTAGTGACGACAGGGTCGAAAAGCCCACTGTGAATAAATTGAATAAGCATGTTATTTCACGAGTGGCTTGTAAACACGGTTACTTTAAGAGTGTTGCAGCATATACGAACTATGGTGTGTTTTATTGTTTCCTGTGTAAAACCAGTAAGCAAGCATTACATGTTTCTTTACTTAAATACAAAATACATGAAATAGCACATAGTGCTACTGCTATTCTCTTTGAGTGTTTTTAGATGCGTAGTTGACACCGTACCTCCCAGTAGTCGTAGCGGCTACGGTGCTACGACGTAGTAAACGCTACGCTTGCTACGAAAATATTCAAGGGATACAATGGGCGTGGCCGCTAAAATCTCTAAAAAAGTTGTTGGTCACTTTCATTCATACGGGAATCAAAAAGAATGGGAGATGAATGAATTTAATTTTGAATGAATGATACTTAAAATAAGCAACGCAGCTGTCAAATTCAGCTTAATTTAAGTGGGATGTTTTCGCACGCCTGCTAAACTAGTGCCAACTACGCGTAAAATCGATGTCTGACGTCTCTACATTTCTTAAGAACGTGAAAGGGACGACGTATGGTTTTTAAATTTAAGTTTGAGCGTAATATTTAGAATCGGGCCCAGTATCTCTATATAGCAAGTATATCAAGAAAATGTAAGCAAGGCTTCGAATGGAAACCCGTGGGAGTGCTGTCTAAGCGTTTCTAAACCATATCACAATCGAATTAGAGGCTGGAGTGGAGAGTCTGGCGAGGTATCAATCACCGTGGGTGGGCCCGCGACATTGGACTTCAATTAGGCAGCCGACGCGTGAGATTGCGCAGGGCAGTTCAACGCACAAACATGCCCTGTATTACATTAAGTATTTTATTCAAACAATTCTACTTATTATAAAACAAAGTCGCTTTCTCTGTCCCTATGTCCCCATCTATGTCCCTTTGTATGCTTAAATCTTTTAAACTACGCAACGGATTTTGATGCGGTTTTTTTTAGTAGAAAGAGGGATTCAAGAGAAGGTTTATATGTATAATACATACATAATATACTTAAGGATAACCCACAATAACCATTTTCTCGTGCGGAGCCGGGGCGGGTCGCTAGTTTACTATAAGCGTTTGATCATATTAATGCTAAGAAAACTGGATTGTTTAAAATACATTGTGACATAACTTTCAGATGTTTATAAAAATGTGAATAATCAACCATCGCCGCACCTGAAAGGTCCACACTCCACAGCTGGACAAATACTTTCCACGAGGATTTTCTAAACATGCTCTGCGGATTCACTTAGCCGACAAAATCTACAGCTTGTGACGCAGTCATTGAAAGCTCTGCAATACGGGACGAACCATCGTGGCTATGTGTTACCATTTTGTAATTTAACCAAAATTGGAAATCCCTACGTAAATATATGTTGCAAAGATTTCTCATCTTCATGAATGACATAAGTATTGCAACTGTAACGTTCGTGTGACTTCCCTCACTCTTGGCCCTCCGTCTCCGCAGCAAAGGGTTACTTGACCCATTTATTAGCAGTCGCACGCGCCCTCGTTACCGCACGCTGGGAATGAGCAGTGTTTCAATATTTACTCCCGCCTCAATGGCGCTTTTTCACCCACCTGCAGACTGTGTTTTTAAAGACGACAAGTGCCACTCGCCACTCGAGAAGCTACTGAACAAGGAAGTAAGATACAATCATTAGACACTGGCTCTCAATAAATAGAATTTAAATGAGATTTATAAACACGTAGAGTGGGTATGGAAAGTGTCCTAATTGCTTTTAAAATTTTTGTTACAATAAATTCTTGATTACCTTTTTAACAAACAATAAGCCCCCTACGATGCGCAAACGTTGCGTTGCAGTGTAACCTTTGGATGTGAGATTATTATCATGATTTGCTAGATATCGTGTTATTACTGAATGTGTGCCCATTAGGAAACTATGAACAAGTAAGTCGGCAAGCGTGACGAGAGTGGCGATTAAAGCAATAATAACTAATTAAGATTTTAATTAAATTTTAACTGTACGAGTGTTACCAAGAGTCTTAGCTTAAAATTAGAATTCTGGAAATTTCAACTGGACAAAATCTTTGCGTCTGTAGATCAATCCTATTCTATAAAAGGGGAGATAATTCGCTAACCGCAAAACTAAAATTTTGGCAAAAACTGATAATTACGATCTACAAGTTATTTTTCTACACTTATTTTTTTAGGAAACTTGGTGGGTATTAATATTATAGAATAACTAGGTAACAGTTGGCGAGTGTCTTAGCGCTGAGAGCGTTTGACCGCAAATAGGTCGCGGATTGAATAACACTACTGCACCAACCTGTGCAGGTTTCTAAATATGTACAAAGCGATATTATTGTAACCGCAGACGGTGGCACAAGGCGCCCGCAACACACCAAATGCAACTGACACACCTCACAAGTCAAATTATAGCAAAATATCTGACGAGATACCAATTTGTAAATCCCACGTAAATCCTATCACTTTTCAATCCAATTTAAGGCAGGTAGATATTAAAACTGTTATTGACATTGAATAAATATTTTGAGTCAACTTAGCAGAAAATGAAATGGTTAGCTACTGATATTTTTTCTGTTCAAAAACAATTTAATCAAAATAAAAGTTATATAAAAATATCAAGTGGCTCATAATATATATTATATTATTACTAGCTTTCCGCCGCGGCTCCGCCCGAGTTAACAGTTTTTCCCGTAGGAATGAGGCATTTTACCGCGGTCAAAGGTAACCTATGTTACTCAGGCTGAATGTAGCTTTCTAATGGTGAAAAATTTTTTGAAATCGGTTCGGTAGTTTTTGAGTTTATTCATTACTAGCTTTCCGCCGCAGCTCCGTCCGCGTTAACAGTTTTTCCCGTGGGAATGAGGCATTTTCCCGCGGTATAAGGTAGCCTATGTTACTCAGGGTGAATGTAGCTTTCTAATGGTGAAAGAACTTTGTAATCGGCACAGTAGTTTTTGAGTTTATTCATTACTAGCGACCCGCCCCGGCTCCGCACGGGAAAATGGTTATTGTGGGTTATCCTTCAGTATATTATGCATGTATTATACATATAAACCTTCCTCTTGAATCACTCTATCTATTAAAAAAAACCGCATCAAAATCCGTTGCGTAGTTTTAAAGATTTAAGCGTACAAAGGGAGGGACATAGGGAGGGACATAGGGACAGAGAAAGCAACTTTATTTTATAATATGTAGTAATTACAAACATACACACAAAAATATAAATCTCTATATAATATTAGTATGATAAACATACACACACATATACACAAAATATATATTTTTTAAGTATGATAATAGTATGATTAAATTCAAGTCGTTAAAACTGTCAATGAATAAGAATTATTAATGCATTTAAATCACAATCAGGTTATATGATTATAATTAT
The DNA here is from genome assembly GCA_948473455.1 of Teleiodes luculella. Classification (NCBI taxonomy): domain Eukaryota; kingdom Metazoa; phylum Arthropoda; class Insecta; order Lepidoptera; family Gelechiidae; genus Teleiodes; species Teleiodes luculella. Next base: position 6,543,067 of record OX419584.1, read on the forward strand.
GTCATAATGATAATGTTAAATGATATCCGTGATCTAAATTGAGAAAATGATAATACGTAGTAAACAGACGAAACAATCATTACCCATGGAAAGTTTCACGGTCACGTTCGCGTTCTTATCTATAAATACAGATGTTTAGAAAGGTCGATACACTATAATACTCAAAGGAACTGTAACAGAGCGTGATATTAATTGACATTCACCGCCTGAAAGCGGATGGAGTTCGACCGTTAATTGATAGATCTTGACGGCAAAACCTTAGTGCGAACTATCTGGTACAGTCAGCAAATAAGCTTTATTGTTCCAAGTTTTAAACACATAGTAGCACAAACAAAAACTATAAAATAAAGGAAAGATAGCTAGGACGGTCACAAGGATCGCTACAGTTAGGAAATCTGATTAAAATTGAACCTGCACTAAGATTAGAGGAAAGTTTTTAATCAGTTAAGAACACGACTTCATTTTTACGAGCTTCGTCTTAACAGTTCTTTTTAATTGCCTCTCGACGGGCCCGCTTCGTGTAATGTGCAATTTAATGATGCTTCAAAATGTAAAATGCATTACTGCACCATCTTTATTTTACTGCCCGCCAAGATGAAATCGCGCTAAGAGTAGGTGCCGTGCTCTGCATCACATTATCCCAAGTCGGAGAGTATTAAAGTGCTTCCTTTATCAAGCCTTTACATAACTTATACAATATTTATACGAAATTACGACGCTTGTAGCTATAGTATTTGAATTAGGAAGTCGAAAATACAGATTGGCTGGTCAATTTTACTCAGTTTGAAATCTACTAAATCATCAGACACCGACTTGACTTGATTTCGTCGCCAAACCAACCAACACTGTCTACTATTGATGGCAAACCAGATTGAAAACAAGTTCGACCCATATCTATAGGTTAGAATAGGTATAATAAATTTCAGATAATATTATTCAATAATAACAAGTAAGGATTTATTCAACATGCACCTTGTTTGTTGAATCTAAATATTCGAAGCGATAAATAAAAAAGCGTTTCTGAAGGTAACAGCTGTATCGAACGGCCGCGGATAGAATTCGTTAATTGAAACTGCGGAATATTCATGGCTCACGGTTGCAATCCATCACGCGCCCTTGTTTTAAACGCCCTGTATTTTTTACTAGCATCGAGCGTCTTGTCGCCTACACTATGTCCGTCAGCTCTATTAAAATAATGTCATAATATACCATAAAAGAAAAACGTACTTTCGCATTACGCATGCACCCTCACGGGTCGCTGTCGCTGGCACCTAATTAGAATATAAATATCTACCGGCGGGGCGTTTAACAACTGACCCTGCCTTTGTAATCTTAATAACCCGCCGCTGCTCCGTAATAAAAGGCGATGCTATGCGAATTCGCTAAAATGTTGTCGTCTAGGGTTAGATTATGAAACTTATCTCTCCAAAACAAAACCCTATTTAGTCTAAATTCAAATAGATATTACGGAGAAGTCAAACTTCCAAAGTCTACTCTTACACAAAACTGAGACGGGATCCTGCAATGAAATTTCATTTCTTGATAACAAAAAGTCATAAGCAAATTTTTTCGAATAGATAAACGCGTAAAGCTCTCACCGTAATAAAATAAGCTTGACGGACGGCTGAGCTTTTGGTAGTTGGTAAAGTGATTGTGAGTATGAAGGCTTTGAAAACGTTAGCGCAATGTTGTTCTCCTTATGCTCGTTTTTTAGTTAGGATCTAGGTTGACCTCTGGCATATAAGTTTAAAATTAGAAAGGCGTTTTTACTGTTCACTCAAACATTGGTCTATTCCTCATGAAGTTTACAGTAAAGAGTGATCTTACTTGGAGTTGTTAAGCACGGCAATTGTATAGTGAAGTTACAAATAAATTTGATTAGTCGAATCCTTTAAAAAGTACACCAACCAAAATGGTTGCGTCCCATATATATTTTGGTATTCATTGTAAAATATCATTCTTTCTTTTTTTAATTGACCTATGCTTGTGTCGAAAAAATACGACCAATGACCAATCAAGCTTCACCGGACTTGAACTTAATATAATTCATAAGGTTACAACAGGGTAAATCCAACGAAGGCAATGGATGAACCGCAAAATTTTTGCTCATCCGAACAAAATATACAGAGAGAGAAATTATTTATTTTGGCGGGCCTAGAGCGCACCGCATGCGCAGCGCAGAAGCTGCGCGGACGCGATCGCTGTATGATCATCGGGGCAGTTGCAACAATGAGCTCATACAACCGGTCGCGGGACCGTTACAGATGAGCCACCGTCTCGGCCGACCCGTGAATATGCATGAGCCGAGGCTTGACCTCGGTTATTAGACCGCGGGCGCCGAGCGTGGGACCATGCCATCGCTACACAATCGACGTCTGATATTTGCGTCAAAGCTAGAGCACTTCCTGACAGGCAAGTTTTTAAATGCCAGCAGAGGTTTGCGAAACATTCAAGAGATGAAACGTGTATAGCTGACATAAGAAGTGAGGTTGGCGCGGGACGAGGCGCTCCCATCAATCAGGTCGGAGGCCGCGGGTCAGGCAGGCAGCCCCCGCGCCCGCGCCCCGACCACCTGTCGCGCCCGCCAGTTCGCAGCAATTGCTAATCAGTCACTAAGTTACGCCAAATCTCAGTCTGACAGGGGGACCGGTTCGTGTGGGTAATTGGTATTTTGACGAACAACGGTATAATAATAGCTACCATGACATGCGTTTTATCCCTAAAGTATTTTTTATTTCTAGAACACTGCATAAAGCTTTAGTTTGAATATAAATTTTCAAGAATAAGTACTCTACCAAATAAATTGCGCAGCATATTTATTTATTTAAACAATTTAAAGTGTGAGATGGTTTTATTTTGCATAAATTGTTTAGCAGTAAGCAGTCTGATAAAGCACTAGTTTTCCGTCAAACCTGATCTTTTAATGTACATCCATAAAATCATTTATTCTTGGGTCATTCTATCTATTACTAAACGTCCCGACCTTAGAGTATAAATAGAAAAATTTCTGGGAGGGATAGAGTACGCATATCGAGTATGAACTGTAAGCACGGATATGAACAGTCCGAATATCTTCAGCGCGTTCGTTTAGTATCAAATGGTTATGGGAGCTGATTATTTTTCCCGGTGAAAATAAGACATTTAATAGGAGAACATTTTGAAAATGTGCAGTGATAAGTTGCAAACATATATGACTCGAGGAACAAATCCAAAAATAAAAATGTTATTGATTTCACCGCCCATACAAAATCTGCCAAAATTTGCTTACGCTTGACATAAAGGCAGCGGAGCTATGCGCGTGCTCTATGTATATTTATTCTCTAAGGTCCCGACTTAAAATTATCATCAAATTCTTAAATAAAGTTTGATTCAGTTGAGAAAGGACTTTTTCAAGTAAAAATCTACAAGTACTAACTTTCCAGGACGCACTTTCTAGAAACAGAACATGGTTGAGTTATTCATGAAACTTTATTTCTTTGTGATGGGTTTACAGTAAGTAAATTGCCCAAGTTGAGAAATACGAGCGATAGTGACCTTATCCAGACTTAAATTTTACGGATCTTGGGAATGTAAAGAATGTCCCTAAATGTCAAGTAATAAAAGTAATCCTATGAAACTCTCACCCGTTGTACAAAAGAATTATTGCTCATCGACCGAGCGAGAATTCCCGCGTAAAATAGCAGACATTTTTGAAATAGCGGCAGGCTGTCATTCGGAGCGTTGGTATCGGACTCCGGCGAGCGGCGGGCGGCGAGCCGCGGCGATCGTTGTAAATTTCATAGCAATAGTGAATGTACACGCGAGTCTAAAAATAAACATGGCTGCCACAACGGGAGTAGTGAAGCGATACTGAGATAACCGCCGCAGCATATCGGACGCGTCCGCAAACCCGGCCCTGCGCCTGACCTGCCACTCCTGTGTCACAAGCGCATGTGGACAAGCGACAGCGGAATCGCATTTAATTACTACACGAAAATTTATCTCTCTCCTTCTAAGCGGGTGCTATATTGTCGAAATGGTTTCTCACTTATGCAAGTTCACCAAGTATTCATCTTAAAATGGGTTTTCTTATTGTTTCATCTATATAACCCGATAAACTAGGTAGGTACGTCACATACCTCAGGGACATAGAGATTTCGGAACAGAGTTCTAATAGCTCTAAAAGTTTCACGATGATAATTTATGGTATGGCGCTGCTCGAGATCAGGCACGCAGAAAAAACAATTCTAAGCTTCCAAAACTTTATCTCTCACAAACGAATGTGAGTTTACAAGAGATTTTAGGCAAAGTATATACCTACCTATCTACTTGGCAAAGTTCGAAGAGTTTCAATGTAAAGGGTTTCTCAGAAACGGTAGTATCTAGTACGTCCTAAGAAAACGTGGATAGATCACAATTTCCTTGTATAAAATTTGTTTCAGAAATATTTACGTCATATTTGACTGCGAACCGTTTGTCATCTCGAGGCGCTATATTGGAAGCGAAGTCTTATGGAACCATGAGATATGGCGGCGAAGCGAACGGCACAAAAATGTAATGCGCTTACGTCTTATACATCAAGGAAACAAATGGGAGTGGAAATTTCCTAGCCGTGGAGAGGAAATGGTCTACACCTTGGCAGAAAATCATTTCACCGATGATAATACGTCTGTGACGGGGAGATACAAACTCGATTGAACCGAGGAGCGGAGAAATAACGTCGGTAGTCGGTGGGCTTCATCTCGGCCAGATCACGTTCGTGGAACAAAAGGAGAGAGCGGAGCGCGAGCGCCGGCAGCGGCAAAACGACCTAAAAAACTTACCTTCAATTGGAGCTTTTCATACTTAACAAACTCGACGCTCTTATAGAGCCCGCGCAAACGACACGGCGCGCCGCCGCCGCCGGTGTCACTTTAATAACCATTACGACTCTAGCGTTCCTATACGTTATTATAAGCTATCGGTATAGTTCAATATGCAGTCTACATTTTCAAGACATTTACGAAGAAGGCAGAAGAATATCGAACTGAAAGTGAGAAAAGGACAATCACCAGAACTGGGAATGTGCAATGTGACAACTCCATGCAGCATTAAGAAGACATTAGGGGTGGAACTGAAGGCACGGCAGAGGGCGCATTATTTAGCGATTTATCACGTATCCGATAGCAAAGAAACATGAGCACACTCTAACGTCACGCATTCTCTCCGTTATTCTTGTAGTATTTTGGAGAAAAGCATATATATCAAGATCAGAAATATTATTTTGTTTTTGCTTTGTAACACTTAGTTTGTAAAAATATTGCATGCAATTCCTTAATGTAGATAATATGGTAATATAATACACCTAAATATATTTTTGGGAAAAAGCAATACATAAGTAAATGAATTTTAATAATAAATAGTACAAATGGCATATTCGTTTATTTTGGAAAGCACTGCGACCTGTCACTTTTGCCTGTTGAGACGCGATGACTCGGTCGAAAACGCCGCATGAACCTTTCATCGCGGCTCGGCACTGCGAGCTTTCAAAAAGCTTTCAGAGTTCGATCGCACAGACTGCGATTACGAGCCAAGCCGGTACAATGTTTGATTCACTCACATTATTCCAATTGTGAATCATCATCGCCGTCGACTTCAACATAAAACAACGAAACAAGTAATTCGATTGATAGTTAATTTGTTTATGATATAAACATGGAAATTGGCTGGGTGATTGTGGCACACCGCGGGGCGGTTGCCAAGCGCCCGCAGCGGAAAATTTGGCGGAAACTGATCGACACCGCGGCCGAAAACTATGCATTTTAAAGTCAGATCAATCGATACGCGGTCGAGCGCACACGTGTGCTAGTTGTTTATGTGCCGCAAAAACCGCGGTGTTTTGCGCGAATGCCAACGCTAGCAAATAATGTATGAGCGAATAGCTGCTTTTTGGAGTCCCCACGAGAGGAGTTGGGTTAGGACGTATGGGCACAAGTCAGGCGGCGTCATTATCGTTACAGTTCAGTGGTCGGCGCAATTTGAGCGGGCGTGTAACGAGCGTCGCGCTCCGGACTTCGTTAATTGAGCCCTCTGCTCGTCGATTCTTCATGCACAACTTAATCAGCCTGAAACACGTTTGGAATTGTGAATGGACTCTAAAATAATATAAAGTCATTTTGCTTCTTTCGGTTGTTATTATCAAAGTCACGAGAAGTCCATAGGTGGAAACTTCTAGAAACTTTTCATAAATAGTCTGGTTTAATAGTAGTAAAGTAAGCCCGAAACTTGAAAAATTAATAACCAATAGTTTACCAAAATTTTCACAGTACTGCTCAAACTATAAAACCAAAAGCAGCTGAAAACACTTCGGAATCTGAAGCAACTTTTATGTCTAGACCCACGAAACACTCAATTCTAGCTCAGTCCAGAACTGGATATAAACACGATATCTGTTTCAGGAAAGTTGACAAATACCAAGAGCTTACTTAAACGAAATTGGAAACGAAGATGCAGCACGACAGCTATTGAATATATTTCAATATTCAAGGTAGCGTTTTACAGATATCGGTTGGTATTGATACAGGTATAGGCGGTGCCGAGGCGTGCCGGGGCCCGATGCCGTAAATATTTTACGGTGCACTCCTTTATGGTATTGTGATTAGATTGTCGCGCTCCTAGCTCCCGCATCGGCCCGCATCAATAATTCAATAACGTGTCATTGGCTGTAATTCAGATTTCTGCTACCACTCACGATGAGCTACTAATCTTCGATCCCATACTCTAACGAGATTGCTTTTGGCGACGATACACCCAATTTAATCTATTCTTTACGTATTAGCTCGTTTTCTGAAATCAGAAAGTTCTGGAGACTTATGAGGTAGAGTCGACGTTTGCAATAATACGGATTAGAAATAGATTGCAGACTTCTCCTGGTATCTAACAAATAGCGAAATGTTGGTATTTTTCAATCTGATTAAATATTCACAAGAATTTAAATTGAACTTCTCGATCCTCCGCCGCCGCCGAGAGCGAGGTTTTATAAGAAGTGCGATTAAAAACCCCTACTTGGATGCGCAGCGGGTTTTTACGTTTTATATGTAGGAAATGGTTTGTTTAAGTATAGAAAAGATAGGGTTAGTTCGCGTCGATGTTCCGTGTGGGGAGCATGACAAGTACACAGTGTCGGGTAGGGGGGGAGTAAGGTCGCGTTACCGCGTTTGAAAGTGAGATGCGAGGCGCCAGGAGAGCAACAAATTAAGTCCCCGCGGGGAGCGGCCCGCCCACGCCACATCTCGCGCCTTCGCTACCAGTGTTGCCAACACTAAAAACTCCATGAATAATTTTCAAACGTTTTTGACTAAACTTATCACTTCATTGTATCATCGTGAAACATTAAACTCTGATTTGATAATCAAAAATTACAAAATTTCACCGAAGTCATCTCTAAATCCTGTCATACTCACATCAAAAGTACCTAGTGTTTTGCTTATGATTAAGGTACTGGACATATTCATAGTAAGAACAAGTTGGCAACACAAATATGTAGTCGTACCATATCCACGCACACCGGTAGCGTTGAGAGGGCACAGCGATAACGTCGCGCCGAAGGGAAAACTTGAATATTTCCACTGAATTACGTAACCAAATTCGCTGAATAAAAGTTCCCGTACGTGCCCTGACGACTCGCGTCGTATTTTTCAAGTTTCCTCTCTCATTACAAGTTTAAAAGCATTAAAGAACATATCACTCAAGTTTAATCGTAATATATTTACGAATTCGTATTAAATATCTGTAAGATGTGAGTTACAGTTCCATCTTACTCGTACATTACTGCTTTATTGCTAAAAATATCTATCTTTTTATTGGCCAATATTTTTGTGTCTTATAAATAACAGGTGCTCCAAAAAATAATAAAAAGATATACTCTTAGGCGTTTCTCAAGTGAAATAAAACTCTTACCGCAGCATAAACTTTATCACTTGAACTCATAAATATTTTGTATCAATATTACTTCCCCGCCGGAGTGCAATGTATGCCTTTAATGTAAAGTTCCCAAGTTTTATTGTGCTGTCTGTTTGACTTTTAATAGAATACCACTTGATTCTTTTACAGATGAAGAATGCGTTGCGGTGCAAAATTTTAATTTTAAATCTAGTTTTATGGCGTAAAATGCAGTAGAGCTCGGTAAACACATTATTTCAAAGTTTATAATCTAAGAACATTGCAAAATTAACGAGGCGATTTAGCTGTGAGGAAACAAGCGCAAAATAATAAACGCGCGATACAGTTAATGACGCCCTATAAAAAGAAGTTAGAAATCTGCCAATAGCAGCGCTTAAAGTGAGGGTATAAAATTAAATGGGTAGAAGGCGTTTTTACAAGTTTATCGAGCGTTCTACATCGGGCAGACGTGTAATGGGCTCACAGGCGCCGCGCACGCTGCCTGTCTGTCTCGGCCGCGCCGTGACGTGCTCAACTGCTCAACTGCTCACCCGGCCACCCGGCCAGCCAGACCCGCCATCGCTCGCTAGACCGGATCAACCCGACACTTACACCTAACCAATTTCTGATCGATCGCTCCCATCGCCGTGTCACGCTTACAAACTGTCACTTCATCTAGCTTTGGGAAATAAAAAAACCTTCCATTCTCCAGGACCAAGAAAGAGTGTAGCGCTAACAAAAAGGTCGAAATGGCGGCTACTTACACGGAGCGGCGCGGTTGGATGGCCCTGGCCCCGTTTTTAATGCGGATTTATCGACTCAAATTAATCGTGTAAGTAGAGAGCCGCCCGAGGAAACTTGCGTGAAACGCGATAAAGGACCTCTATTCGTTCGAAAAGCCGTTCATTGCGATTTAACTAAATTGACTTTCGCTTACTGCAAAGCTCGCTAAAGTGAGAACATATTCAATTACAGACTTTGTCGGACAGTGGTGGTATTAGCAGCTCTGAATTGTTATCACAACTTACAATTTGGAATAATCTCGAAGGGGCACGGGCAATATTAGTAGGAGTGTGCTCTCTATGGAATACTTGGGTAAGTAAAGTCTAACTTTAGCAGTATTATTACAGAAAATGATATAAATTCCCGAATATATACAATCTAAAATTCTAAAGGGTTTTCTCAGAACGACACAAAACGAAAAAAGAAAGATATTCGAGTTTATTTTGTGGAAAATATAAACGAAGAGTGGCGTAGTTGGGGCATGATGTCGAATGCGACTGGGTCTCCGGAACGGCGCGTCATCCCACAATCTCATTTGTGCTTCCTACTGCGCGACACGTAGGAAATGAGATGCGATTAGCTTACCTTGCGAACGAACGTTTAACATAATACTCTGTATAGTCAACAATATACTCGTATAAGTTTAATAATGAGTAAACATGACTTAGTCGAAGGAATAAAGAGAACTGTATTTGTTGCAGAAGTGGGAATCTAAAATGGCAAGCGCTTTTCCGACCGGGCTTAAAGTTATTTCAGACAAGAGCGACAGTAATGCATGGAAGACACGTAGTCGCGTGAATAACGAATGCGGAGCCGAAGCGGCACTGCAGTAACTTACTAGTACAATCATCAGATCTATCGCTTGTAATTTAGGGAAGATATTTGAAGTGGAATGGCTTTCTCGAACTTTTGGAATAGAAAATTCAAGAAATAGATGTGTTCTTAGTACGAGCAAGAGTGATTTCGAGCCGCTTACACGAAGCGCCCCGCTCGCCCCGGAACTGCATAATACATTGCGGCGAATGCACCACAGTTTGATCCCTTTCTAGACAAGGTAAGTACGACTGTACCTCGAGTAGAAAGTTCGCTTGATGTTACCTCCACTTTTCAAGCAAACGCGGACATGAACTAGTAAGGGGCTTTACCGTTCTAGCGTAAATTGACAAAGTTTTGGAGACATCCCACTGTCTTCTATAAAGGCATATCAACCACGTTCGAACTAATCGTTTTGAAAACTTTGGCGAACAGGTCCCTAATTTTGAAAGACAATGCTGTTTACAAAAACTTTTAAGCATGTATGCATTGAGAAAAGGTAATATTTGTATGGAAGATCTTTTGGAAAAGTGTTCAAAAGCTATTTCCTCGTGGGTTTTACAATTTCGCAATAGTCATTGTAAAAAATGAAATTAACGATTAGAAATTAACGATTTTAGAAAGCACGCACTCAATATACCATGATAGGTAGTAAGAGAATGTACTGACCAAGTGTCGATAACAAGTATCAATATCTAAGCAAAACCTTAAGTTACCCTTAGCGTTACTTTGATCCCTCCCTATATCCTCTTACAAAAATTAGGAGCTTTTGTATATGAAACAACACTGGAGATATAAATACCAACAGATTTGATAACTACTCTAAAGGGACGAAATGAGTATTCCACGACAGCGTTCGAGTTTACAACTCGACAGCCAGTTAATGTAGATTTGTAATGCAAACGGTAGGTAAGGAGCAAAACAATAGCAGGTACGTGGGCTTAGGGCTCTAGCAGGCAATCTGGCATTTATTAATGTGTGTGTGGATCGCCCCGCCTGGCCCGGACAATGGCACTGTTTCTCCGGGATTGTTGTCCGCTGCAGTGAACTTGGATCTGCTCAGACCATACAGTCCATGATGATGATGAGTATGAAATATAAATGCATGTCGTTTAGATAAATATTTCAGGTTGTATGTTCACGTAGCAAGTTACTGGTATAGATCAGATTTTACTATACATATAATTATGATAAAATTAAATGTGAACTGTGGTACAGGCTGGATGTTCGCAAAGATCGAAGACAAACGGAAGTAAGAAAACTATAGAAAAGTGCGATTTTTTTCCATTTATACAATTCAGGAAATAGATTACACACGCGTTTACATAATTACTATTATAGACGAAATTCGTTGTACAGTATTATTACACAATAAAATTAATGTTGTATCTTAATTAAATATAAAATAATTAAATATAGCTTTAGGGCCCCGATTCGGGTAGTGTGCCAAAAGATAGACTATTTATATATCAGCGATAGTAAGGGGCTTTTAGTTTTGAAAATAATGATTGACATCCCTAAAAATTTAAAAGTTTACATTAATTGCGAAGATGTTAAACGTCTGTTTCCAAGACAAAAACCTATAATAATTACAGAAGAAAAAAGTAATATCTGAATGTGTTCGATCCAGTTTGGAAAATAATTAAATCTAATCTTAACAAAGACACATACAGCGCAAAGGTCTCCTAGTAAAGACAGGACATGGTCTCGTGAGGAAAAATAGTGTTTCATTGCGATTTCCAACAAAGGTTGAGAAAGCAGCTTTAGATTTAAAAGAAATAGCCGCCAGTAATACGCAGCTCTATGTTGTCAACTCAGTTCGTTAGTCGGATATAACGATGTCGTATTTTAACAGGACAAAAGATAGCAATCGTGGCGAGACCTGCAGCAAGGTCGCAGCGGTTCAAGTCTGACATCAAAAATAACAAAACCAACTTCGCTCACTTTGAAATATGGGAGAAAGATTTTTTATGGTTAATTCTGGAAAAACAGAGCTGAATATTTTATTTTAGAAGTGAAAAATAGTAGTATTATAGGTACATAATACAGACAGATACCACAATTATAATTTATCTTGTAAATTTTGACATACCTACCAGACATACTTCAATAAATAAAAATAAAGCAAAATAACAATAAATATATATTAAAATAGCTTACCTAGTCCACTGAATTAATCATAAGTCAAAAACAACAATATTTTGTACCTTATACCTAGTACGGTAACCTACCCTTTTTTATTGAATCTTCTTAAAAAGGTGACAGGTAATTTAATTTAGATGGCCCATCAAACAGAATAAAGGTGCAAATCACAAAATAAGCTACTTTTATTTTTCAGGAAAAGCTGCGGAAATACTTGAACAGTTCTGCTGAGAAAAGTTACGAAAGATAAGCGAAGAAGACCTTGGTATTTTGCCAAGAGAGTAATCATGAAAAATACGAAAGTATGACAGAGAGAAACAAGATATTAAAATATCAAATAAATTCCCAGCGAGACTGGAACGGAACAAAGTACCTACTTGTACAACGAACAGACCGATTAGCAACCGCTGTAATTCAAATTATTTCAAATTCTCAGTAAATAACTAGCTTTCTTCAAGTGCTGTAAGGTTGATTACTTATTAAGTGTGGCCGGGGTTTTTGAATTGGGACCCAAAAGTTTCGAAGTGAAGGACCTAGTACTATTTATTTATTCTGTGGTGAAGGTGAATTTTTAACGTTTGTGAGCTGATGTTACAAATATAAAAATTGCATTGTTAACTTACTTTTAAGAGAGCTCCTTTACAATGGTATATGACTCCGGGCCGAAATCTGCAAAGAAAAAAAACTTAATCAGAAATTTATGTATAACATTTTTGTTATGTCAGAAAATCAAGACTTCGAACATTTTCAAAACTGATAAGGAGCTACTTCTAGCTCTCAGTATAAGTGGTATCATTTAAGTTTGCTCGCACACACTGCCACGCGAATATAAAACTAAACCAATTACAAGTTTTCCAATATGCCCGGCAAATTATACCAATGTTAAACTCGCAATAGCCCCTCAACGCGGCTTCTAGCAGAGTTCTCCTCAAATTGAAGTTTGGAGCGGGGACGACGACGACGACGCACCGCGCATCCGTTCCTTATAAACCACTACATACATACATACATACATACCAGACATAAACCACTACTACATGTAAAAAAATCCGACGACATTATGTCGACAATAACAGTTCTTCAACACAAACATTCACAAAAAAGTTTTCTTTTTGTTACTGCATTACAAAAACTTCATGAAGTCCTAGCAAAATCTATAGAAATGTCAACTGAAACTTCGGTCTTTGTTTTTTTTTATATATAAAATTTTGTTCATTTCATTTATTCATTAAACAACGGTAAGAAAAGGGTATTTCATTCTTTTTTATTCTCTTCATGGCTTAACAAAACTTGGGAATATTTTATTGTTCTACAATGTTGTCAAGGCTTTTGTTATAAGGATTAAAAGTACTTTAAAGTTAGTTACAATTCTATGAAAAAGAAATGCTTTTAATTACCTTTTACGATCTGCCAATAACTAGTAATAATTAATACCTATGCCATCAAAGTTTTAATTTTTAACCTATATAAAATCCTTTAGGAAAATACGTTAAAAAATGAGGTCCGTTTATTCATTTATTTACTAATTTACTCCCGGTAATGTGTATTGAGTATGCAATAAGTTTAAAAAAATATAGTGTTGATTTTGGAAATAATTAGGTAATAGTTCTTATACCTATTATGCATATTAAAGGTACCTACCTAAGCCGTGTATCGGGGGTGGGTCGTTCGTTAGTAACCGTATCTGTTTCAATGTTAGAGAGAATTTGGTGGTACGTACGTAATTTGCTCCCTTTGTGAGCATCGTCATCCATCCTACTACCGGATGTAGTCTCCTTAAATGATTCCTTGTTCTGTTTCCATAGTATCTTCTCCTGCCCAAAGGTTGCCTGCAAGAAATCGCTTAAAGCGATAAGGCCGCCAATTGCCTTTTACTTTTTATTTTCTGTACCTATATGTTATGTTCTATGTGCAATAAAGTGTATTTGAATTTGAATTGAATAATTGCCTCAAAATAATAAACGTAACCCCGAAATATACGAATTTATTATCAACTTGTACCTATTCTTAATACAGGCATTAGAATATTTTGAACAAAACAAAAAAACTGTTAATTACAAATGGCTGGAGAATCCGAAAAAGCGCAGAAACAATAAATTAGGTCTCCGTGCGCTGTTTTCGTGCAATCATGTAGCCATTCTAGTTGCATAATTCGTTTCTGCCTCACCTAGCGAAAAAGCTGCGATTTAAAAACTCCATTACGGGGCGGCATTCGTTCCACCGTGACACAATACGCGTTAACCGACAAAATGAGAGCGTCGCAGCTAGTTACGGAAATAAAAGCTGTTATTATGAATCACGCGGCGGCGGCATCGGCGGCGGCGTGGCTGGCGGGAGGATCAGGTAAACAGCAAACATCGCTATTTGCATTATACGCCCCGGCCCTTGGCTAGGATTTGTGACATCCGCCGGTAAGCTCCGTGAGCGCTCTCTCGCGGCAACTCTAATTATTGTTGAATTCATTACGGGCTGCGGCTCGGTGACATGTGCGAGATTGGATTCTGTGTAAATATTTCACAGTACTTGGATCCAAATATGTTAAGTTACATATCCTAAATTACTGTACTGTTCAACGATGTTTTACCGGAAAGCACTGGACGTGATTTAAAAATACCACTCGGTTTTAACAAAACCAAGTTATCCAACTTGAATTAACTAAGGTGGAGTATTTAGAGCAGAACTGGAAAATACCCTTTGAAAACCCGCTGGGATTCGCACCAAACTAAACGTAACTCCGTTCAATATAACGCAAGTTCATTTGGAGCAAAATAAAATGGATGTAGCTAAGTTTGGATTAAGTTTTGAAATACGGACCTTTAGAGGCTAATAACCGGAGGGGTGAGAAGTTGGTAAGCTTTGTGAGGCGGCGAGGTAAGTGTGAGAGTTTGTGCTCGCGGGGCTGAGATGTGACGTCACGAGTGAAGAGTCGCGAGCGCGCGTCTTTTCAACGGCTGTCTGAAGCTGGGGCCGTGGCATTCAAAAGCTGCAGCTAGTTGTGGCGGGTGTTGGGAAACAAAAGGCCAGCTTACACATAACGTTTTGAGCCAATTGCATTTTTATGCCCAGTTAACTTTGAAATTCTTTTTGAAGCTGCCAAGAATAGACTTTAGCTAGCAAATAAGAAACTTTTATGGCCAATCGATTCCCTTTAGATTGTACATTGCCTACCTAATATTGTAGAAAATAATACGTCTTGGTATTATAATTACTAAAACAAATAGATGTGAAACTATCTTGACCTCACTACATAACTACCCTATAAATTAGAACTAAGTATGAGATTTTGTCAACCATTTGGCGAATACCATAATTAAAATTAATGGACTTAATACTCAAGTTACAGTAAATTTAGTAAAACGTATCCCCTATCATGACAGAATGAAGATTACCCGTTTAGAATAGTTGCACAAACTTAAAGTATCACTCCTCAGTAAACTTTACCCGTTTAGGAAAGTAATGTCTACGCTTCGCTACACTTGGCTCATAAAACAACAAACAACATCAATATTGGCACTACTCTAAAATATGAGCAATACATACAACAATTTTAAAGAAACTTGTTTTTTAAATTGATGCAAAGCCAAACTTATACGTTACCGGTGAAAACTTTAAAACCAGAATTAGCGAAGTTGAGCGTGCTTTCAGAACTCGATCGAAGTGCTCGGCACGTTTCGTCGTCGTACGTAAAATTTGTTAAAGACGAGGAAAGTATGACAAAAGCACGTGCCCAACCGAACCTTCTCCAAACTTCCCGAAGGACAAGGCGTCGTTACATAAGGGTAGCTGAAAGGCAAGGTGTGTTGTCGCGGCTCTGGGGAATTCACTATGCTTTAAAGCTGGTAATTTGATGTGAGCCTGCCGAGATTTTTCCATCTTCCCGGGTCGTTGGGGAGCGGGCGGATTAGGCCACGCACGGGCTGGGCGAGGGCGGCGACGCGCCAGATTAATGTCGCGAGCTTTGCGCCAAATTTAAAATGTCACGTTCCATTTTTCCAGCCAACAGCCCGTCCCGTCACCGACCCGCCGAGTTAATGTTTCCGATTGCCACGCTTTCCTTATTTATACAAACCATAAAGTGGTTTTTGCGAATGGGGTAGAGTGATCTTGTCTGTTTACTAACTTCATTATATTATCTTCGTATATATCCTACACTTTATTTTCTTCATGAAAACCGTCTCATTTCTACTAATCTCCACCCATCTTCAAGGCTTCAGTAAGTACACCAAATTGTCGCCCTTGAGACAATGTGAATAAGAAAAAAACTAGAAAGGTCAATGTTTTGTGTGTCTACAGCACACAAACGTACATGTATTATCTAAACTGTAGCCAACATGGATACGGGACATAGGAAAAAGGCAAAGTCGTAAAACTGGCGCCCACCAATCGCCAAATAAGGCCGGCGCGCACAGCCGAGCAGTTCGCGTCGTCCTTGACTCCCGGCCAAATGGCATAAGTTGGCCCATGGGCGCGGATTCTTTGCTAATCGATAAACAACACGGAATGGATGAACAACCGAACCGACCAAGCCGCACCCACGCCAACCTATTAACTTGTCACCCAGTTTGGTCAAGACTCCATAAAAATCTTCAATCAGACGATCATTGAAGATGCTGAGTCAAGGAACAATATCATCGAGTATTCGAGATTAATTTAGATCCAAGTAATAAAATTACACCAAATGAGTAGTGATGAATTTGTCATTATGATTATGAACGTTTGTCACTAAGCCATTGGCTCCAACAATTATGCTTCGGAGGCAGTATTTATATTGCCCTCGTATAATGCTACAACTTTTCCAATTTCCATATCCCTACAGAAGTCGGTTCACGAATTGCCTTAATTTTAATAATTTGACGTTTATACTGCATGAAGTGCGTGTCTGTAACAGCTATAAAATGTGCGTGCCGGTGAAAATGGATGCGTACTGGCGCGGTGTAAATTTTCAGCTTATTATCGTAGCCTTGAATTCTGATAGGTATAACGACTTAACTTGACACACCTTTTCGTGCAATATGAGCTAAGTTTCGCTGTTTGTTTAGGAAGTGTCTTGAATTTGTAATTTACTCTCTTAAAAACCGAACTCACTGGTTGATTTGAAGATTGTTTTAGGGGACCAATAATGGAAAGCTTAGGTGACTGAATTTGTTTTTGTTTGCGGATATTCATGATGCAACCTGCGAAGTGAAGGCAGCGTTAATATGCGTCGTCTCCGTGGAGTCAAGTTCATTGGCAAAGCAAAAGCCCACGTGCTCGCCTCCGCCGCAAGGTGACTGACTCTCATACAATTAATGACGCGACGTGTATGGCTGCGAGTAATTACACGTCTATGTCGGTCTCGAATCATGCCACGTCATCGTCAACGCTATCGTAACATTCAGGCTAGGCTTTTTTCTTTTTTTTTAATTGACCTATGCTTGAGTCAAAAAAGTACGACGGATCAAGCTTCACCGGACTTGCGGGGGAGTGGAAGACTCTACCCCAAAAAAAAGTCATATACCAACGCGTCTAGGGGCGGCTCAAGGGAGCCTCGGACTACAGGCTAGGCGTTGGAGTGAAGGAGACAGGCTAGGCGTTGAAGTGCAAAAAGTGTTTCAACTCAGCTTTGAACATTTCAAAAACCATTCTGTTCGCTCTATTGTATTTTAGGCTACGACTAAAGCTGTTTGATCAGATTCTGCAATTTGCAATCATCTTATTTTCAATTTATTTAGCGATTAATATACTAGGTACTTACTATTCAAAAATAATACCGAAATAGCTAAGTAACATTTTCATGAACTACGATTGTTAATCAAGCGTCTTTTCTTCCAACAAACTTGATGAAACAGAGAGGCCAATTTCATTAGGCATTGGAATTGGCGCTACGTGAGGTCTAACTGGCTAATCAATGATTCATGGATCGATTGACGAACAAAGCGCATTTAGACAATAGGGATTTTAACTGGCTAGCCAAAAGAGCTTTTTTGTATGAAATGTCAAAAACAATATTTTATATGAAAAATTAAAGGGAATAACTACTACTTATGATGTTACAAGCTTGTATTGTCGCTTTTGACGATTTATATTTTGATTTACAATAACAAATCATAAAGTTGGCAAAAATCGCCCCTACATAAGTTATACTACAGTAATTTCAGATGTTTTATTTTCTACATAGTGTAAGATAATTTATTTTAAATACAGTCAACATCCCTATTGCTTAGACGTGTATTCACTCACTTCACGTCATCGTTTGCTAATAAAAATTATAGTCGTAAATATTGTCGTGTTACTGATATATGGATTACCCAATTTTAACATTTCGAGGTACTACTACTAAGTATGATAAGGGTAAGGTTCTCTATAAATTATTAGCTAGGTGTATGTTTGGTAGATTACGGAAACATGATTAAGTCCATATCGACAACAAGGGCTCTTCACTCTGAGAACATCACGGGAATTCGAACAAAAGTTATTGTTCGTTATATATAAGTACTAATATTATAAAGAGAAAAGATTTGATTGTTTGTTTGCATTGAATAGGTTCCGAAACTACTCAATTAATTTGAATTAAATTTGGTACAAAGATAGAAAGAACATAGGGTACTTTTTACCACGGGAATTTTTGCATTCCCACGGGAAAAACTGTTAACGCTGTTAACGGCGGAAAACTAGTGTTGGTAAATTTAGCAAAGCAACAACGCTGCCATCGAGCTTGAGCGGCGGCGTGACTGTATAAACAACCTTTTTTTGGGACCGTGAAGCATGAAATTGGGATCGGGTCATAGCTGAATTACAGTAGTAAATAGTAATAGTAAAAGCAAATCGCATTAGCGGGGTGATCTAAGCCGTTCACTCCAGCAAATCGCAAACACGAAGGCGTAATCCGTCCACCGCCACTTAGCGCGCGCCGCAAGCTCCACGCTTCACCACTCTAATTGCGAGCTACTAATCTGTTTCCGAACGTGTGCCGATATCCGTATAAAAATCTTCAATTCATCTAATGTACTCCATAAGAAAAACACGTATCGTCACCCGGCTGAGAAAACCTCGTAATAGACAGCTTTTGTCAAATTCCTTTTTTTACAAATTGAGCAAAAAAACACGCAGTATTTGCACTATAAAATTTACGCATTTGTTTTAAAGCTCTAAAGATAATCATATAATAACTAAAAAACTACAGAATTATTATTTACCTATCATACTTTTTTTTCAGTAGGTAGTTTTTTGTCTCCTGTAAAATATTTTTGGAAAGCATTTAAGTGGTTTTCTCAGCCGGGTGACGGTATGCAGTGTCACAGCATGTGGAAAGTCACGTCACGGTCTTTTTTGAAACATAAGTAAGAAGCCCACCCGTTTCGAATTTTATCTTCAAATGGAATTGAAAAAGCATCTCATTTTTATTAAAACTCGACTTCACATTTTTGGACCGCACAAACAGACGTAATCCCACAATTTTAAAAATATCATTGATCGAAAATTTAATTCGTTTATTTCCTGTTCTTTTTATTCCCTAAAAGAACAATAAGCATGGATGGACTGAACGATTTTAGCTAATTTTATTTTTGAAACAGATATAAGATAGATATATAAGTAAATTAAAGAAGAATTATTCAACTCCGAATAGCTCTACTTAACGTAGCGAAGTCAGCGCCAGCATTAATATTAAAGGAGGCAGCCAAGATTCTACGGAGCAGAACAAAGAAATCGGACGCACAGCCCGGCTGATGTCATTGCAAGACGCACTCTTATTGTGAATCTTCTACTGCAAAAAAACTTGAAATGGTGTCCGCACACGTAAGCTCTTAAATTAAGATCGAGGTCTCATTTTAATAGTCAGTATTTCCAATGTGTACAAATAAAGTTCAAAAATCATGGTGAAAATGATTCATTGTGTTATTCATAAAAGCAAATTGTAAGAACTTTATTATTATTTGATAGTCGGGCTATTTTTACGGGTTATAACCGCGCACAAACACCATAACGCTAAACTTGAATAGCGGAAAATGTGATTGACATTTTAAAAGAAAAGTTTCACCAGTACTTATCCCGGCCGAACCCTTTCAGCCTTTGTTTACTTGAAGGTATCTTCGCCTTGATTCTGTTGCTAAATATTTAGTATGTATTTAAGACTACACTGTTCGTTAAAATAATGTAAATATTGTCCCGAGCCCTTCGAGAAGGAAGGGTAATTAATTAATAGCGTAGCTTTGTCGGCAGTGATATACGGCAGCAGAATACCAGATCGTTTATGAAAGAATTTTAAGGACATTTGTTTTAGGGGTCTAATAAGGCGTAACGGAGGACATTGTCATGGCAATGAGTAAGCCTGCCTGAAGTTTTAGCATTGTGTGCAACGAGGCGTATCGTCTGCGACGTTCCTGTAAATATTTATTGATAGATTTATACCCCGAGACTTGTACCTACTTGAGGACAAAATTACACGCTGAGTAATCGGGTGAGTCTGTTTCGTTTCGCTCGATGACTTCGTTTTATGGGTGCGATTTTTTATGTTCACCTCCACTGATTCGCTATTCAAGTTCCTTTGTAATTTATATTTGTCTGTCCGGTTTGGAAACCAAATAAGGAGGCTAAAGTAGCAACAATAAATATTTATTTAAGGAGGTCATGTCGAGGAGAATGATTAATTTTAAAGAATACAAATAAAGACGTAATGAATCGTGTAAAGGCCTTATTGGAACGCCTACGTGCGAGCGAGACAATCGGATTTGTCTAATGGAGTAGACTGATTGCAGTGGAAACAATCCAGCTCGACCGATATTGCATTACGCCCCACTTGGCCTTCGGTCCAGTGATAGCCGAAACTATGACTCAGTATTGCAGCGGCGGCTACGATACGGCTCGCTTTTGCGGTTGCATTTTGTTGAATTAAATGTCGCTTTATAGCCAATACGATCACTAAAATAATAACCGTTTCTCAAATAAATCACAAAATGTTCTCTATAAAAACGCAAGACGGGGCACTACTATTAAGATATAGAGTTTAGACAATACACATTTCAGATAAATTACAAAAGTCGACAATACAGAAGGAAATTATGCTGAAAGCGTGCAATGACATTTCAATACATAAAATAAGTAAGTACAGGTAACAATGGCGACCGCTAACTAGAAAGTGAATCGGGCTGCGAATGGTCTCTGATCGTATCGATCTTATGGGTTCGTTACTCTATTCATTATTCTCTCAATCACAATAAGGCAATTTTACTTAACTATAGCTACATATCACGATAGCTATACTGGTGTACTGAAGTCATTATTCGCAGGAAATATCACAGGGCCAAGAGATTACGCTTTTGTAATCTTGTAAAACACCTTTTTGTTCAAATAAGACCCGAACTTTTCCACTTTTCGAAAACAGGTCAACGATCACATTCCGGCCGATGTCTTTTAATTCAAAGACTTCTTTTATAGCCTTTGCCGCAACTTGCAATAAATTAGTCCTTTACGGAAAAATGGACATCTGCTCCTCCGGAAAAAATCCCTCCTTGGAGTAAAAGGACAAAATTTACGATCCGTGTAACCGTGGGTAGACGGACCTCGCCCACGAGGCGCATGCAAATAGCTCCATTGGAGCGGAGTGCTGGCAGGAACCAGCCGAGATTAAAATCGAAACACCTCGCGACCCCTGGCCGGCGATCGGGCCTCGCCCCCCCCACTCGCAGGCAAAGGCCGAGCCCTCAGACCGCCAGCTGCCAGCTCGAACGACCAGTTGCTGCTATTGCAATCACTTTTGCAATCAATGATAACGTTGACCGATATCAACTTGGATATTAAAGCCACATCGCGACGCGACACCCGGCTCGAACATTCAGTAATCTAAACTGAAATATAAGCTAACCAAAATTTCGTTTCGGAAACTCAAACTGTGTTCCAGTTTCGCATTTGAAGCAGCTATTTCTAATTCAGTACAGCGAATGTTGTCCAAATATAGAATTATTCACTGCACTCGCTTCGCGGTGCAGATAATGTCGAAGCTCTCAATTTGAGTGGAAATTCACAGCTTTGCGTCAAACTATGCATAGCTTTCCTGTTAATAAATATTAGTTTACGAAGTAAATCGTGATTAAATTGTAGGTGTTAAAAAAATAAAATGTTTATATGATTGAGAGATTTAATATAACAAGTATTTGTGGAAATGACGTAAGAACTATTACTTCATTGTATAATTCAAAGTTTAGTAGCCCTCCTACTCATTTATTTTAAATGCATTAAATGAAACTGCAGCTTTGGACTATGTAGGCGGTATGAACTTACGACGTTCACTTTTATTGATTCGTAGTACTGAAAGGTCAAACAATATTCTAAGTTCTATAAGTAACATTCAAGCTGGTTCTTTTATAAGATAAAAATTCACTAGGTTAGGTTAGCCTAGATTCTTGGAAATTAAGAACCAAAGATAACAATTATTCTTTCTGTGTTCTAGATTAGGGCAATGTTTAATGAATATATTTACTCACTTAATTTCCTAAAGGGGACAAGTGCAAAGGACAGGAAAAAAATCGTATGGGGCCCGGTCTTTTATTCACAGAAAAATCTAACCACTATATAGAAAAAATATATAGATTCTAGACATAAAACTGAGTCCACATGTCCAGTTGTGGAATTTAAGTGCCCCCCATTTAGGAGATATTAATTCTTTTCAATGTGAAAAAGTTGTACACTCAGCAAGTCTATAAAACGCACCTGCCACTACCTATCTCTTTCTAACACCTAGCTAAGGCTACTCTTGTCTTCTCTTTCTTACAAGGTTATTAAAATAGTTAACTAAACCGCGAAAACGATTTTCAGTGACATTATGCGAGACATTTACAGCACATACTATGCTCATTTTTGAAGTTTTGAATACAGAATAAATCGTTTTCGCGGTTTAGTAACTATTTTGTAAGAAAGAGAAGACAAGAGTAGCCTTAGCTAGGTGTTAGAAAGAGATAGGTAGTGGCAGGTGCGTTTTATAGACTTGCTGAGTGGACAACTTTTTCACATTGAAAAAAATTAATATCTCCTAAATGGGGGGCACTTAAATTCCACAACTGGACATGTGGACTCAGTTTTATGTCTAGAATCTATATTTTTTTTCTATATAGAGTTAGATTTTTCTGTGAATAAAAGACCAAAAAAAGCCATGTCCTTTATTTTTTAAATTATTTAGGAAAAAATTTCTTTATGAATGAAAGAAGTCTTGTATAATAGGTATATTTATACTACAAAAAAATGTGAACAATGATAGCGATAACTGACATTATTCTTTGCCATTTACCTTGCTTTTCTAAATTTAAAGTTAATGTCACGACATTTAATTATAATAAAGCAGTTTGACAGTAACTGGTTACTGAGTTTACCAAGAAACACGATCAAGTCAAGACATAATGTTAATACGACCATTTGACATTTAGTTTTCATACTAAATTTCAAAATGGAGTTGAAACTAGTACCAAATAAATAAAAATGGCGACGAACCCTCTTATATTTTGAGCCAGTAGTCACATTATAAGCGTACGCGAGAGACCTAAAAATGAAGATAGCAAGCGAGTCGCGATAAAAGCTCTATATAGAGATAGAAAAGTTCTACCTCCAGACATCTGAGAAACGATTATGACGTTACGCATAGATTTATGGCTTTACATATAAAGGAATTGCATGAGAGCAATAAAAACGGCGAATTCAGAGTTCGTCTCGCCCACGCGCCAGACTTCAGGCGCCGCACGCACTTACAATGTGCTGGTACTGTATGTAATGGCCGATCACATAACAGCATCAACTGGGAACATGTTGAAATTAGTTTGTAAATTACATTCGCATATCCATGCCATATATTTTTAGTCACTTTTAATCAATTCAGTTTTATACTGATTTAATAAACGTTGCTTTATAAGGTCATCAGATTTATCGCTATTATTCAGGTAAAGCATGCAAGTAATTATTATTTAATGGGGTTCAAATATTAGAACTATATGGGTAAGTGATTTTAATTTCATGCAGTATGTTTTGACACAGCAGCATATCCAAGTAAAGTACTAGTACTGGCAATTTATAAACACGATCATGCAAAAACTAAACCGATATCCAAAGCAAGATTTCCGAATCATAGCATTGCCTATTATGCTAAAAAATACATTTGACCCCATCTGGTCCACCTCGCCAATCTAGTTATAATATCACCTACGACGTTAATCAGACCAGAACGCAGACTTTACCTTGTAACATAAGATACGATACTGTATCGAATGTCAGAACTGTGTCCTCTATCATTTATTCATACCTTTGCAAGCTCTTGTAATTTTAGATATACTTATATTGGAGCATTATGTTCGTCTGTGGAAAGTGGAGCAACGGTTAGTGCACTTTCTCCCGCCAGAAAGCCGCCGTCTGCGCATAACCCGTGCAAATTACATTGTGCACTAAACCGCACGACCGTGTATGACCACCTGGCTACTCTTCATCCTTTTTACATCTTTGCTAATCCACAGAATGTTACACAAAATATGAAAATAGAGAAGCATTAGTTTAACGCCAAACTTCACAGCCAGAACTAATGAGCTCAATAGCTGTGACATTTGCATAGCTTATAGTGTAGCCAGACACTAAAGAATTGTAAATCGTGCGAGTCTGTTTTGAAAACGTGTTTATTTTGCGATAGGATATTAAAAGGCGTAAACTTTTAATACTTTTGGTTGTGCAACCTCCTACACGGACTGGTGTGACTTGTCTGACTGACTGCATGCAGTAATGCAGTACATGCACGACACAAATTAAAATACATGCATGAATTACTTTCAACTTTACATATGAAACATCGCCTACGCTAGAAGTCTAAGTTTATGAGATAGATGTCAAGCTTAGTTACAACACCGTCTATCAAGGATTACAAAGAAAAGTTAATATAAGTGACATACCTATGGGAAAGGGAACCGTACTCACAAACTGGTTTGCGAAAGGACTTTTGCATCAAGCTGGTTGCAGTTGCAGCAAAACCACTTGCCTGCGCCGGCGTATTACACGGAACATCTTAAATTTGAACAGTTTCACAAGGGGAATCAACCTTTTAGCACATTACGTGGGTACTTTTGGATATTTAGACCTGAACTGCAAGACTTTACTAAACTTTGTTTCAGTATCATTGCATCATTGAACGTGACAGAAGAAATTAAGTATGTATTTATAATACAGAAAAATATATACAGGTATCATTCAAAAAAATAAATAAATTTAAATTGCAAATATTTCTTTAAATTTAACATCTACTACTTACGGTCCGGTTTAGAGTATTTTTTTATTTGATTTGCTAATAAAACTAGTTTGCTTGCTAAGTAATTATTCTTACGAGTATGAGAGTTAATGTATGTATGTATACCTAGGTATTATCTTAAGGGGCTCTACCATGCTAAGTGGCGCCGCCATCCTTAAAAAAATAATAACTCGGGAAATAATCAATTTTTCAAAAATCCGGACCACAGAATTAGAGTCGGGGTGCTGTAGGATATATAGAAGCAATCACATATGTTTATTATAGTTCAATGTATGTATGTACCTATGTATGTTATAGATAGAAAAAATGCGAAAAGTGGCCGTTTTTCGCAAATTTCCTATCTCTAACTACAGCGAGATAGGTACAATAAATAAAGTTAATAGCTTCTATATATCCTACAGCACCCCGACTCTAGTTCTGTGGACCGGATTTTTGAAAAATTAGCGTGGTAGAGCCCCTTTAATCTAGGCCATAACGAACAGTGAAAATTACTGACTGACTATATTTTATGAAGTAAAATATTACTAAACCGGATTTCTCTGAATGTCTAGGCACTTTCGTCGTCGTCATTGGCTAGAAGTGCATAATATCACTGAGTCACCTTGCGTGGGCCAAGGCGGCTGGCAAAGTGAATGTAAAATGTCTGATTGTTATCTGAATTTATCGAATGTAACGCCGGAGGGTAGGCATGGAGGGAGTGACAACACTTTCAAAATACAATTCAATTTTGTTATAAAAATAAACAATGAAACGTTGCACAATCGTGAAATGATTTAAGAAGCACTCTTATGTGATGATGATGTAAGTAGAATTACTGAAATTAGCTATTTGTAACAGTGATTCGCACACTAGCAACAGGTATGCTTATTTTGAGTACCTGATAAAAAATATAAGTACTATCGAAAGTAGACCAGGTTCAATGCTCTTCGATTTAAATGCAGCAAAAATCGTAAGGTTTTCTTTATTCGAAGTAAGATTTTACAAAACCATTTTTCGTCATCAATTCTAATAAATACTAAGGACCAACTGTCCATGGTGGGTCCTTCAAAAGTGGGTGACGATCGTCTTTGGAGAAGAGACTCCACATCATGTAGCTTCTAATACATATCTTTAAATAAAACTAAACAAATGAAATAAATAAATTATTTGGGACACTATAATAATGTAGAGTCCTAATCATATGTCACAGCTTATTTATTATGCAGAGTTGGAAGAATTTTGGACCAGATACCAAGTAAGAATCCCCATAATAATCAAGTAACTATCTTCTAATGACCCTTAGAACATACGTTAGCGACAGTTACAGAATAAGATAAGCCAAAATCCAAACGTAGCATGCTCGAGTGGGGCACATAGACGGGTGGGGTGATGAACCTGGCTAAAGTTGCCTACACAAACTCGAGCATATACAATACAATGCAGTACGTAAATCAAGCCTGCATTCCGAATAAGTAATCCAGAACCGCGAGACGCAAGGGGTTCATTTATTTATGTAGCACTCATGGACGTAGAATATAGTTTGGTAGCACCAACTTAGCTTGAAATCGAACTATGTTTATAAATTTAATAATACGGAATATATTCTGTGATTGATATTTTATCATGAACGATGATTGTTTGGTTTTTCCTAAAAATTATAGCTTTGAGCTTTTAATTTTATAAAATTAAACTCTATCCTTATGAAATTTTA
Organism: Teleiodes luculella; assembly: GCA_948473455.1. Taxonomy (NCBI): domain Eukaryota; kingdom Metazoa; phylum Arthropoda; class Insecta; order Lepidoptera; family Gelechiidae; genus Teleiodes; species Teleiodes luculella. The sequence goes on from OX419584.1 coordinate 6,569,643, forward strand.
CCAAACTATGTAACTTTCTTATTCCAAATGTTCTAACTTTAAATGGATTGCTTTCTTCTTCCTTAGCTGGTAAACAATAACGCTACCCTTATGATGGGAGACAGACAAGTTAACACTAATCTCAAGCGGATAATGCTTTAAATAAATAAATACCTTACAACATGTGGGCTATAATCAACCATACTTAAATAGAATAATTTTGTTGGAATTATCATCAATAAGAATCAAATCGAGGGCTTAAAAAGTTGGTCGAAAATGACAATTTTGTTTCGACCACGCAAATTCAACCCTTCGACGGATATGACTCATTATTTTTATACCAGGAAGTGCCATTAAATTTTCACGATAGTGTTACGTCACTCACAATGTGAGTTGCTTCATGTATATTTATCAAAATTACAGTGTCGATTGAAAGGTTGCATATAAACACGCAGTGGAATTGCATGCTGAATGCTCCGAATTGGAGTTTAATGTTGTGGTTTGCAGAGTGCAGTTTTGCGCATTTTGCTGGTCGCATTTCGGTCGGTCGTTGTCCGGCGGTCATTACCTAGCCAACGCACCCCCGACGGAGGGTGGCGCGAGTTCCGCGAATCGGCAATGACTCAGAACAGCAGCGACGGGAAAATACCGATCGCATACTCGATAACTGCTTTCGATCCGATATGACTGCGTTACTTGCGTCGTATCGATCGCGCCAAACTACTATGCTATTATAACACCCGAGGGAAATTCAGTGGCCGATCTACATATCGCTTTTTAGGGACCCTTCCCTTGGAACGCGGGTATAACGTCCTTTGCTTCTGTTTTGCGAAGTTTCTCGGGTCAGCCCTTAGAAATTAGCATATGATAAAAATTTCATTACATTACGCTGAACACGTAAGAGCCATATCAATATTACTTTTAAGAGTTATTTATTGAGCTGAGCTGAGTGCTTTTAAAGTACGGTAAATATATGACGCCTTTTCGTAGCCTATTTCGTAGTAGGCATCTCTGCCTACAAAGCTCAAAGTAGCAGGTTTATCCATATTACAACCATGTTTTATCTGTTATGTATGTATCGTCTTATCATCTAATGTCCAAAAACATTAAGGTATTTTTGTGTCATATGTCCCTAATTTATTATAATATTTTGCAAAGGCTATTTAGAAGATACGATCAAAGGATTCATTTGACTTGGTATCGACACACCACGTAGGTAACCTAAACGTACTTTAAATAGACTTGCATATTATGAGCACTTAGCTGGCAAATGTCACACCCATACAAGCAGTGGTTACCCTCGTCTCTATAAACGTCTCGACGCGAAAATTCATTATCGCCTGTATCATAGCACTATCCCCATATAATTCACGAGCCACGAACCTTATTATTAGGATACCCTCGAGACAACCTTTCATAACCACTTCAAATAGAATATAATAAATACATTTTACGGAACGCAGGAATGTTTTAATTAAAATTTTGAAAGTTATTGGCAATTTTAATATTGATTATCTGGAGTGGTAGAAAAGTAGCACCTTCACTACATAGTATAAAATAAAGTCGCTTTCTCCGTCCCTATGTCCCTATGTCCCTTTGTACGCTTAAATCTTTAAAACTACGCAACGGATTTTGATGCGGTTTTTTTTAATAGATAGAGTGATTCAAGAGGAAGGTTTATATGTATAATACATGCATAATATACTGAAGGATAACCCACAATAACCATTTTCCCGTGCGGAGCCGGGGCGGGTCGCTAGTAATTTATAAATACTTAGTGGCAAGAAAAGCCATGACTTTTTTTCTATTCAAGTGAAAGTTGACCGACATGTTCTTTGTATCTCAACTCAACGTGTATGTAATTTCTTCAAGATAATTTTAATTTATTTTACATGCACTATGTTTTAATATAAAATCTAGAAAAGAAACTAACTAGTGTGAGATGGTTACAAAATATGTAAATTCAATAAATGTCATGATAAAGAATAAATTTGCTGCAAAACCAAAGGTTTAGTTTGGACATTTTTAACTCGGTATGAAATTTATCTTGCAAGCATGAGACCTTTACACACCAAACAAGCAACATTTACCAACAATTGCATGTTCTTCCTATGAAACGTGAATAAAATGTAACACGAAACCAAGCACGAAACTAACAATTTCGAAAATAATATAAAAACATCTAGGTAATAGTGAATGATGCAACAACTAACCTTTACGACTTAAGCTAAGCAGACACCGTAATCCATTGTAGGAATAATTCATGATGTCATTACATCTCATTACATGAAGCGCATAAAGTTCGTTAAGGGGACTATTCGTACAAGGGTAATAAAGCTGAATAATTGAAAAGCTAACCGTTGCAGCGCAGTAATTGTTTACCAACGACACAAAGCAAATAAAGCTCACACGGCTATAATAAAGGTTGCACGATGCCGTCACTGTAAAAGTGAAATTTGAAACTTTCTCTAGCCGCACAACAGGAACAAAGTGGCGTGTGCCTCGGGAGAATAGCCGGCATATCTCGACTGCGGCAGGTGGCGCGCGCTTCCCGCGAATTTCCATAATTGGCGAAAAAAAAGTAAAACGGTCACCATTCCATACAACATTTTTTCATTGTGTCAGGGCTCCCAAGGGCCTGAATAAAACAGAGGCTCGGGACGACCGAGTCGGCGCTAATTTCGTCGGACAACGAATCGCCGGCCGGGCAATGACTGACTTGTATGTGTTTCCTCGCTGGATTGTGACATTACTGTTAAATTGTTTTCTACAAATATGTAGCTATTTTCTCGTCGTAATTATACTGTATTATGTTGGTCACATACAGAATTCTTAGTACGGGTTGAATTATTTGATGTCGCAGCAGAGATATCTCTACCTAAACACGCATGTGTCAGACAGATGTCGATGTCAGAATGGCTAAATCAATGAAGCATGCGTGGTTTCGCTCGAATGGTATCCCAATTACACGGTTAAGGGTCATTACATTAGCTATCACAAAAGGTAATTTATCATTTTATCTCAATTCCACATCAAGTTTAAAAGGTATAAAGTGTATAAACCTCTTAAGTTAGTAGAGTTTCTTTGTGTGTTGAAGGCAATTGGACCGCGCAGAGTTTCCTAGCTCTTTGGCTACACACAAATGTAATGTGTGTGATGCAATACATCTCACCGGTAATGCATGGTATTACAAATAGAATGCAATGCACGCAATTTGACTTGTAAATTACATTGTTGAACTATAGCACTCTAATGAAGATACGTATTGGCACCTTTCCATCCAGTCGTACTGATCGTCTTGGCATCAAGAATCAATCAGTTCAAAATGCTTTTCCTCGTATCGTTTCACCTGAAGTCTATACAACTTAAAATGTGACGTAATTGACGCCATTTTTCCCAACGATCTCTTACTTTGCACTGCTCAAATGTAAACAAAATTTTCTTTTTTATTAAAAAGAAGAAATCTACCTCATCTCGGGTCAAGTACCAATCAAAATATTTCTTGGAATGAAGGTGTTCAAGGAGGGATCAAATAAGAAACTTTTCTCATCCAATTTGTCGCTCGAAGCACCTTATTCTTTTATTTTCCTGAATACACACACCGCCGGCCTTATTACCCTGAAAGATAAACCGAAAAGTAGAAAAATCGCTTGATCTGTAGCATTGTAAAAGTCTGTCGTGCTCATAAAAGTCCCACATATTTCACGACAAATAAACTTCTCATCCTATGAAATTTTCTTCTTGGAAGCAGTTCACTGCAGGTAATATTTCAAAACATGTGTCATTCATAACTTTCGCCTTCGCAATGTCTGTCGATGGAACCCGGGCGAAAAGGTCTCAATAATAAATTTTTCGTGAGCCCGCTCCGTTATCCCCGCGAGTTCGCCAGGTACGTTTTACGGCCGCGCAAGGGAAAATAAACGAAAAATAAAATAAAAGTCAAAATGGTCGACATAAAACTATTTGCCAGAATATACCGAACACAAAAAGTTTTGAAAACGTGAAGGCGGGCTGATATTGTGCCGTTGTTGCGAAAAATTAAAACGAAAACGTTTATCATTCTCCTCGATATGACGCGTCGCCTGCAGCTGATTGCGATACCAGCAAAATATGGCATTTACATTTTATAGTCGCAATCACAAACATTCCAAACATCACCCTTTTTAATATAGCTGTCTCTAGCGCCTTTAATTTTTATTTGAATTTTGTTCTTAATAGAGTCGAATCTGTTTCGTAATCATACTTGTTATTACGTTCATTCTGCTATTTACTGCAATCTCTATTTTACATATTCGTAATATCGTCTTTCCTTTTCTTGAGTTAAAGGTAGAAGAAGAAAGAGAATAAGGGAACAGAAGACGGAAATCTTAGCTTTAGATATGTCGAAAATATTTATTTTTAATCTGAGCCAAAGCCGAGCTATTTTATTAAATCACTATTCTATCTAAGCTCATATTTTACAAAAACTATTTATTCAAATAGCATTAGTTCATCTCCTGACATCATTGTTTCCCAGAACAAAAATATAGGCGGAGTATAAAGCAAGACCACACAAGGCACTGCAGCAATAAAAGTTACTACTATGCTACTATGACGTCACAAACATTATGAACGACCCGTGTGACCAAATACGGCGATAATATTAAAAGTGTTCGATCATAAAAGAGTAAACTGCTTGTACTAACTAAGTCACTGCATGGTACAAGTGAAATTCCAATCACGTCTTCAACCCAAAATCACTGTTAAATAGAACAGTACTACAATTACTAATTGAATATCTAAGGCTTTGCTTACAATGGGAACTGTGAGTGTAACTGGTAATATCAATCGCTGTATTGTGTGATATTGTGATGTGACAAGATAGATACCGTTGTTAGGGCGGATCGATCATACGCGTCGCTTTGATATATTTTCTCGGAATCGGATTACACGTGACTGATTTGTTGTGATTAAATATCAAATAGGGAAAATATACATGAAGATGTTCGACGTCTTCTCTTTGTTTGATTTTGTTGTGTTAACTGATAATTCGTCTCGTATTTTAATAGCAAAGCTTCCGTAAAGTTTTCGCAATAAAAATACCGTAACTGTCAACTGAAGTACTAATTCATTACAATGTGTAAATAAAATATATGTTAGCAGGGATAAGTTTTTCAAATGGCGTGTCAGTGTCGCGTGATGAAGCACATTTAGGGCGGGGCGCCCGTCACCGCGATCCAAGCTACCCTGCTTCGCACGTGATAAACTGGTGAGCCTATACCGTACTACTGTGTGCCCAGAATGCCCAGATACGAACAAATAGTGTCGTAAATCACTAAATAGCCAGCCATGGATATAAGAATTAATCGAAGCGTGACGAAGAACACTCTATGTAGATAATGTCTCTTTTCGCAGTGCCCGTGCCCTGAGGTTGTTTGGAAAATAGGAATAAAGCCTGTTAACTTCTCTATCATTAATTCTATGTATTCACTTTATATAGGTACATACATAAAGTCATGCCTTTTACCCGGAGGGGTAGGTAGAGACCCCATTTCCTTCCGCTTGCTACCATCCAGACCTATTTTCCTACTTTCGCCTAATTCACATTCATAATCTCATCATTTTGCATATTTATTTTTCCTTAATATTATTATAGGTGTCAACAATGTATTTTGTATTGTCTTGTTGCTACAGACAAGTGGTCGGGGCGTCCACATTACGGGATGCGTGTTCAAACTCGCGAAAGTTTGTTTCGCCAAACCAAACGCTTCCCTTCCGCTTCCGCAAGGGTCCAGCATCCATTATACCCACTTCGTACGCAGGTGAAACAACTTGAAAACTTCGCTTTTAAATTAACATTCGCCTAGATAGAAGAGTTTCGCCGACCTAATTGCTGGGAGAGCATCTAATCAGTTTTTCATTATACATCACTACATAGTATAAAATAAAGTCGCTTTCTCCGTCCCTATGTCCCTATGTCCCTTTGTACGCTTAAATCTTTAAAACTACGCAACGGATTTTGATGCGGTTTTTTTTAATAGATAGAGTGATTCAAGAGGAAGGTTTATATGTATAATACATGCATAATATACTGAAGGATAACCCACAATAACCATTTTCCCGTGCGGAGCCGGGGCGGGTCGCTAGTATTTAATATACCAGGGTATAGAGTATTTTTAGATGCGTTTTAGTGTGGCTGAGTTAGTAATTTCAGAGGACGAGTTAGATTTTTAGAGGCTGAAAATGCTAATCAGCAGACGCCTGTTCAATTAGCACCCATATCAAAATATTGGAATAAACATCTTCGTCAAAGGTAAGCTACACACTGTTTATCCTATTTACAATTCAAAACATCCTGGTGTTTGGTACCTACTACAGTATTGCGTTGCGATTTTGCGATTATAAAGTGAGTATCGGAGTATACGTGAGGTAGAATAGTGGTGGTGTCAGAGGGCAGGTCGGATGCCGCTCGCCGCTTTACTGAAAGCACGCGTCCGCGGCCCGTGAGTGACACGTCCTTCCGCCACAGCCTTCTATACAACCACTAGATATCCAGTTACAACGTGTTTGACTCCACTTTCGCATAGTAAACACAAATTTCCCCAATATCAATCTATAACTCTAAAGCTCCATAAATTGATACGCTTTTATTACACTAACATTATCCACTAATCCCATGAAAGGGAAAGCAGCCTGCTTACGTATATCCCGAGCTCATAAAGCGAGGTGTCGTATCCCGTATAAAATGAAAGTCGTGTCGCGAGTCCTACGCTCTAATAAATATGGAGCCCGAATGCGACCCTAATCGGGAAGGCAAAACGGCAACAATGCAAACAGGCGCGGTATCAAATTGTCGAGCATGCAAACACATTAAAGGGCGCCGAGCAAACGACGCCTAATGATTATCTATACATTGGGTATGCTAAAAAAAAAAGGAACGACATTACCGTAAATGAAATATTTCATTGTTCTTTGTTTCAGGGCCGAGCGGCAGCTGGACGGCGGCGGCGGGAAATGCCGCTTATCTGACGGCGCACCTTTTGTCGGCAGGCGTTGACCCAATTCAAGTGGTTCTCAACTGCGCCTCAACGCAACGTCATCATTGTTAGTTTTGTCTTTATAATATAAATAAAGCTTCAAAAGCGATCCTCCTTATAATTAAGGAACCAAACCGAATAATTTGCATTATCTCTACTGTAACTTCGTTATCGCTATGTCGTCTCAAACAGTTTTATAGAGGAAAATTGGAGCTTTTGCTATTTAATTGCGGCGGGGGAACAAACGCGACGCTAATTTGCGGCGGAACACGAAAGTTGTTTCTGTGCGCATTTGCAAATGGTGCGGCATATTCACGCGATTAAAACGGCAAGTTTCCTCGAGGCCGATCGTCGGTGGCGATAGGTCGCAGGGTCAAAAATAGCGGAGCGAGGGCCGTGCCAGGCGCCACCCCGCCGACCTGCCGACCTGCCCCCCGCCGACCTGCGCCGCTCAATGTCAACTTTCAATCACGCGGCCGGAAGGAAGCGGCCCAGCTCTACGCCGCTGGCACCCGCCGCCCGCGGACCAAGGAACACTACCGTCCGCCAAGCCGAAACAAACAATACTGCTTTTTAAACCAAATGTAGGTACTAATATAACATCATAATTGAAAACTGCTGAACTTTAAACATTCGTAATGAAGCCAGATCGTTCCAAATGAACAAAACAACAAATAAGAGTATAATAACACATTCTACTGAAATGAAATGAAAAGACCGTGTCCAGCAGCAAATATTTCATAATAAGCAATCAAAATTAATTCAACTCGATGAGAATTCACTGAAACGTTTTTCTTCGCTAGATAGTGTCAAGCACAGAATCTTAAAACACGAACCGCGACGTCTCAACCTCGATTATTATTGTGTTCTTTTTTCACGACGTTCCTAGCGCCCCCGTCTCCTCGGCTACCGACGTTTACATTCTGTCAAGTTAAGCCTCTCGGTGTCGAGCGCTGGCTGACAGAGTAGTCACTTTTCCCTCTGCAGTTGACATTAATTGTGTTTAACTTTAAATGATTTTATCTGTACAATGGGCTTTTGGTTCTGAGCCATCACTACAGTTCCTAGAAGTCCTTTTTTGATAAATGAATACTGTTACTCTCGAAGCTATACAAAAAGTAGCATTAATAGTATTCGACGATTTTAATTAGACAATAACAGCGCAAAACTTGAGCAATTTCGTAGAAGCACGAAAAGAATTATTCTCTGTTTAAGGAATAAACCTGAACTTAAATAAAACTTTTATTACTTTTAACCTTTTCTGCCCTCTCTGTTTACATTGGTGCGAGTAAGCCTCTCCGTGCCAACAGTCGCTTTGTCAAGCGACGAGTGACATTAGCTCGACCCGCTGTCTGATAATTTGGAAACCAAATAAAATTATTCCCGAGTCTATTTTGTTTCTCCGAATAGCGCAGAAATTAGACTCATTCCTTCGGCGAATTAAATAAAATTGTTGTTTAGCATAAAAATACAAACAGCTGCGTGTTCAGAGCAATAAAGGTTGAATTTGTAAACCAGCTGCAATTATTGGTTTTATTTCGATTGTTACCGCTCATATACGTCTCCGCTGAGGGGCTCTAGCCTACTCTGAATTTCAGGGTGATTTAACTCAACGTCATGATATAATTAATTGAGATATGGTCAAAGTTTGTGGCCTTTTAGTGCCCTGCCGAGGAACTTTCATCTCGAACTCCTCATCAATATGTCAATTAGGGGTCTCATGGAGAGCACCAGCACAGGTGTCTCACCCGAGCCGTTTGCCAGCCCATTAAGCAAATAACGAGTCCATAGGATGAACTTAGAGGCAGTAAAGTTTATTAATGGCTCGATTACAAGCTCGACCCGAGGTGGAAAGAAGTGCTATCAATCAGTCAGGTGCGCGACGGCAGCCGCTGCTACCCCCTCAGTAACGCTAATAACAAAATTCCAGCGCCCCTGTTTGTTTCTCCAGAAGGGGTGAAGATGAATATCCCAGTACGATGCCATTCGGTTTCAGGCGCTTTCATCACGAGGACAACGAATGACTTTTTATTCCAAATTCTGGAGAGATTTTTCCAAGACCGCACCAATTATTTACAGGCTCAGTGCGCTGTTATTTTCTCCCCGTTATAAACCTCGTTCTACGTTTATGCTACTTAATGAAGCAATAAAGTCGGCTAGGCACACCTATATTTCAGTATACCACAAAGAAAATACAAAGAGATTTTTTATAAGTTTGGGTTTTTTGGTTGCAAGTAAACCTAGTACCTACCTACGTTATATAAACAGCACTGCAGAGCTGGATGTAATATACCGAAAAAAAAAAAGAGAAAGGCACAATCGGTGCTAGGTTTAGACAAAAATCAGTTGCCCAGTGAGCCTACGAGAGGCGCAGAGGCGGCGGAGCGCGGATGGCCGTTGTCCGAATGGCTCAATTACAGTTAATTCGCAGCGCACACACATTCAGCCGTCTAGGCGCATGCATGTGCCGCGTCCACATTAATGTATGTAAATGCATGCGACCGGCCGCGGCCACCCGCCTACGTTCGCAATATTGCGACATTAAACGGAATATGGCCATGTGAGAGACGGACATTTTCGCCAAAAGTCGGCATTTGCAAATATTTTGCTGTCACTCATCTCTATTTAACAGCGTTTTCGAATTACAAGCCGGGACTGTCAAATCTGGAACACATTCCAGTATTGCTTTATCCTAAAAGCGATATTAACAGCTACATGCAGCTTTGCTATCAATTTCGGTCAAAAACAACCGATTGGACGAAACCAAGAATCCTGACTGAATCATGAATCCAACGTTTTCTTTACTTTATTGTTCCTTTGTAGACATAAAGTCAGCCCACGCGCCTGTATTATAAATAAGTATGCCTATGACTGATGTGAGTCATTTTAATATTTACAACTCACCCTAATATTAGGGCCATCCTCATCTTGTTTTTTATTCATTTATCAATATTAGATTTGGTAGAGCGTCAAAAACAATTCTTAAAGTATTATTTATCATACTTTATACTATTACAGTAATCATACTAATATTATAAAGAGGAAAGATTTGTATTTGTGTGTGTGTGTGTGTGTATTTTTGTAATAAATAAATTCAATAACGACTGAACCAATTTCAGAAATTCTTTCACCGTTAGAAAGCTATCACCCTGAGTAACATAGGCTACCTTTTACCGCGGGAAAATGCCTCATCCCATGGAAAACTGTTAACGCGGGCGGAGCCGCGGCGGAAAGCTAGTTACTCATACATAGTATGTGGCAGCTCACTGCATATTCTGTTGATTTTTTGGACAAATTCATGATATTTCTAAACACTTCGTACATTTCTATGTTTAAACAATACCTAGACACATTAATTTTTAATTGGTTGTTCACAAGTGTTGTTTTCGATTTTCCCACGTGAAACAGTACTTTCTTTTTTTTAACAGGATTTTCCCACGGTAAACAATAGTTTAAAATAATAATTCTTATTGGCTCATAAATCACCTCTATATACCAGCGACAGAATGTGGTTTTAGGTGCGTGTAAAAAGGTTAATGCCTCTCTATGTTTTAAAAGCATCTACAACCATTTAAGCCTGAAAGCGTATCAGACAAAGAGTAAAAAAAAAATAACTCTTGAGATATGATTTTAAGTAACTCCTACTTTCTATAACATCCCCCCCGTCCCCTCCGGAACCATCGGTCCACTTTCTCAATAAATAAACTACAGATTGGCAGACAAATCAATAAAAGTTTAATTAAAATCAGAGTGAAAAATAAAAGAATCTCCAACTTTGAAAAAAAATTCATTTTATCTATTATATTTTATTTACCCTTGAGGTGATATTTATTTACAATTTACATGTAGTATTTTATTGTTTGTATAATTATGTACTGTAGGATTTCTTGAGCTTTTATTTATTTTATATTTTTGAAGCAATAATTTATGTCAAATACTTGTTACGGTAGATAATAAAAAAGAAATAAATATAATGGTAATAAACAATGATATTTTAAGGTAGACAAAACACATCATATCAAATAATAACTTATCAGGTAGGTCAAAGTTTGTATCAATATTAAAATATATTTAATCAGAAAAATTATCTTACCATGCCGTTGCTGAAGTCAAATTATTACAATGATAATATGATTGTAAAACTTATATTAAAGAACAAAAAAGGGCTACCACCATTCTGCCCTGCAGTAAATAGTTTTCATAATATAATAATATTGGGTGCAGTAAATTATTTGATAGTCAATAATGGTATCATTAATTTACATTGTGAATTGAGATTTTAGAATAAAATAGTTCAAATCAAAATACAATATCTGTAACAAATTATAAACGCTTTACAAAAGTAGTAAGTTATATTTAGTCTATTTTTGTAAGTAACTAGTAAAATTATAATTTGTTCTGAAATCAGTTTCCGCGAATATTTTTTTTAAGTTTGATCTATAATAATGGTTTTGCATAGTTTAATTTTTTTAATAATGTATACAAACAAATCTATAGACAGAAAATTTCAACTGAAGTGTGGCTCTTAGTGGCAGACTAATGAAATAATTAAACAAGTAGGTAGTTACTTTCAGAGACAGAGAATAAAACAAAGAAAACCACTTCAGGGCACTAATTACTACAGTAATTAATTCATATAAAGCTCTATTAAAACTTTATTACTGTATAGTTCTCTATAAACTTGTAGTAAGTAAGTAGTGCAAAGTATAAATGCCGGGTAAGTAAGTACCTAGTGCAAAGTATAAAGAGTTGCTTGGTAGAAATTGCTACCTTAGCAATAAGGCGGCCTTTTGTACACCTGTGTTGCTTTAATTTTGTTTGTTGTATTCTCTTGTGTGCAATAAAGTATATTCTATTCTATTCCAAAGTAAACGAGGATAAGTTGGCGCCTCCGCCGCACAATGGAGGCCGCGCAGCGCCCCCTATGGGGAGTCTACGTCACGCCAACAAAACGGTCATTGTTTATCAAGCCAGCATTGTCATGGTGATTCATTACATCGCAAAACCACTGCTGGTCAACTATGCTATAGTAATCCATATTATACGCACCAGTATTTGAAGCAAGTGGACAGAAAGCCCCGTAAAGAACACTAGAGCCGCGCCGCCGATACGTACCAACCACTCGAGTTCAAAGAATTTTATCGAGACGAATAATGAGATCGACCGACAACGTGTAGGGTCAAAAACACGTATCCCTCATAAATTCATCACAGTAACAATGAACATTTATTACTAAACGATATCCGACTCTACGAGCCACTCGTGAAAGCTGAAATGACTGAAATTGAGCATCGTAAGCGAGTCAAAGAGGTTATGTCCGCGACAAACCAAAATATGAAGGCGTTTACCTTGTTTAGTCTGCTCTCCGGAGGCGAATACCAGTGTAAAACGGCACAGTTTCTTTCACACCAAAGCAATAATACAAATTTTAGTTACAAATCCGGTTTGCATCACAGAAATAACAAAATAAAACGGAAAACATTGAAAGCGGACAAGAAGCGCGACACGAAACGGCAAGCTAAGCAGCAGCTGACTACGAACGACTCTTCGCGGTAACCTTGCAAGAGCGCGCAGTAAACGAAAATGTTTCGTTCGCTCTGTGGTTCGGTTGATGAAATCTTATTTTTAATCTATAGTAAGTTTTAAAACAAATAGATAGATAGATAAAAAGTAATAGAAATATGACAAGAACTCGCCAAAAAATTTTCTTATACCTATTTTTGGTACACTTTTGCGAATAAACATGTTGTTTGTAACAAAATCAGTTGTCTTAATTTGTTTGATTAGGCTTTAGATAATAACAAAATTATAAACCTTGCGAAAAAAAATGTTTATCGCGTTATTTATGTAAAAGAATATTTATATAAAAGATTTTTTATTTTTTATATTGAGAACACGAAAACATTTATTCTCATCGTAACGTAAATTGATTAATCAAACTATGAGCCGTTTGACTTATATCAAACATATACACAACAAGTAATTATTTGTTTTGTATGATAAATTCACTATAATGACGCAGAGGAACTTTTAAAATACAAACTAAAATAATAAATTTTGAGCGCTATGACAAGGTTCAGCGGCAGGATGCGCAACGTGGAGGAGCGGTGCGCGCACCGGCTTGGTCAGAGTTGCCCTCTAGCGGGCATATTGTGAAGAATCGATTCCCCGCGTGTCGCCTGCCACCCGCCATTGGCTGTTTTTGGTACCTAATTGGTTTGTGTTGCTCGTTCGTAACATGAATTCAAATTTGGCGCGTTTGTTGCAGACAATACAGAAAAGTCTCGGGGTACCTAGTGATTACTCCGAAGGGCATGCAGCAAGCAAGCAAGGTCGAAACTGACGGAAAACAAATAGGTATAGGTATTTCAGTTCCGAGTTCCGAATCACTGAGGTGTTAACAGGATCGGGAAAATAATAGTACTCACAGAAGAAAATAATAATAAGTATTACCAAACAAAAATGTTTCCTTACTCTATGCAAGAGGAAAATACACAAAAAAATATAATATAAATGACAGAAGAATAGTAAAAGCTGATACGAATTTCATTAAGAATATAGGTACCTACTATTGGGTATTCAGTACAGTACAACATCCAGTCTCTCGCTTGCGCTAGTAAATTGGAACGGGGGAGTCTGATATTTATGCACGTTAATAAGACGCCAGCCTCCAGACAAAGCCTACTTCGACTACCCACACCCTTATCTAACTATCTACACTACGTAGACTAGGACAATATGTATACGAATGGATGGAAATGTAGAGTTCTATACATAAAGTTTATCCAAGCAAACACCTACATTTCTCGGTTTTTCTATCGTTTAATCCATAATAGTTTTTATCTACTTAACTATACAGAGCTTTTAAGATCTGTGCACTTTTTAGATTTAGAACGACAAATTACTTATCCTTTCTTACTGGCCAGGACGGAATTATAAAAATAGGTAGGTAAGTAGCTTAATTAAAAGCAAAAGAGTCGAAATAATAATTTATTGAGTAGGTACTAGCTGTCTGCCCGCGGCTACGCCCGCGTTGTTTTCCGACTTTTCCGGAATAATTTTTAACTATCCCACGGGAACTCTTTAATTTTCCGGGATTAAAAGTATCCAAGATATTGACCAGGGATGTAAAGAACCACCATGCAAAATTTCATTCAAATCGGTCCAATAGTTTCGGAGATTAGCCCGTACAAACAGACAGAGAAACAAAAAAAAAGAAAATTAGGTATTTTGTTATGTTGTATTTCACTTCTTACATCCCCCTGACTCGGTTTTCGTCATTTTTTTCTATGTAACTACAGATTTTCGACCTCTACAGTTATTATATAGATTATTTATGTACATAAATTGATGTAAGAAAGTACATATCTTAATATAGTTTTGGAAGAAATATAATCCGCTCCCTTATCCGCTTGAACCTAATTAGTTGTTGTTTTCGAAATAGGAACCCGCATCCTGCTACGGCGTAGCAACCAACGTAGCAACCGTAGAACTATTTTTATTCTTTGAGTGCTACGAAATTGGGACTCTACGGTTGGTTACTATAAATAGATAGAGCAATATTGTTTGTAAGGTATTAAATAATATTATAACCTGTTAAACCTGTAATATGATATGATGAGTTTTAACAACCAAAATAAAACAGGTAAGTAGGTATGTTAAGTATGTAAAATGTATATATAAGTCTTTCGCTATGACCCACGTTGGTACAAATTATGAGGCCTGACTTGGAAGCTTGAATGTCCTAGCTAGGTAGTTGATACCTCACAAACTGAAAATCTAAAAATTTTATTTGTAAGTAGTTCAGTGATTTACGAATTAAGATAAAAGTAAATTATCTACTTACATACCAGTTCAATTTCTATATCTACCTAAGCAATGCAGAATGTACCTAAATTACTGAACTAACCGATATTTTGTAAACGTTGGTTATAATTAGCGGGTAAAGTAAATATAATATTAACCGATGTATTTTTGAAACCACGTCCTACTTCTGTCAAAAGTATGATAGACGTGCTTCGTTTTTGAGAAAGTTAAATAAAATAAATATCTGTTATGGATCAATTGCCCCATTGTATTATGATTTTCTGCTATATAACATTAGTATAAAGAAGAGTATGTGTTTGTAGCTCAAATCAAAAATAGACATCAAAATTCTCTCGCCAAGGAAACATTTCAGAAGTCAAAAGCTAAAAGTCTGCAGACAGTAAAGTTGCGGAACACAAAATTACGCGATACGCGTTTTGTTTGAGGAAACATTATTTAAATGAAGATTTTCAAAGCGAAAAAGTTAGAGGGAGGTCGCTGCGTTCGCATGCATCGCGCGCGCCTGCCCGGCATGCGCCGCCACCGGCGCGCACACTAACTTTTGCACTTTGCAAAATGCATAAGAACTTCGAAACATTCAGCTCGAGACTCCACAGTTCTTAAGAGTTTAGCGATTTTTCTATTTCTAACATTGCGAGCGAATTACTCGATGAACCGTGGTTTGAAGGTGGGGACAGAGTTTTCTGCGGTGCCATCATCGTAGACCAAAAGTTTCTAGTTGGAGTTTGTTTTCGAAATGTAAAACCGAATAAAAGCAAATGAGATGTACGCCAGTAAATTTAGCTGGAGGGTAGTTGTGAATTTTGCACGGGACGGTGCAATGCATTATGCGGCGCACGTACCACTGTCTGCGGGTCTGCGCTGCGCGGCGACGGCGGCCAATATTCCATCGACGGCTGCGGACGCTCGCGTGCACACTGCTCTATCACCAAGCCGCATTTATTATTTAAAGGTTCGCTACACTCAAACGTACTCGGCTGCACGTGAAGCTGGCTCCGCTAAGCATTTCTCTTTATGACAAATCGATGTCTCCGACCACGACAAAGGCCCCGCGTCTTTGAACTGAATAATTGACGCTAATGGTACTTTGACAAAGTAAGTAGAGCGTATTCTCGGTTATTTTACTGGTTGAGTTTTATGATATTGGTCTATAATTGTACTTTATTTATTTTGAAGAGTTAGGACGAACAGGGTAAAGATTGATTTGTGGTCTACTGGAGTTTAAAAGCTATTCTCAGACGTTAAGCGCACAAAAACTCACCAAAGGAAAACGTTTAATCCGAAAAAGCAATCTCCAAAGAGGCAGTAGGAGGATTCCCCGCATATTTATTGCCGGTCTCTAAACCGTTTCTCGGGTAATTCGGTACAAGCAAAGCGACATTATTTTTGTAGTAATTTCAGCGAATGTCCTTTAAAATATTCAGAGTGGTGTAGCTGGGCCCATTAACGTGCCCGGGCGCAATTCGTAGCGGGGAGCCGGCCACAAATGGCGGCGATATCATTAACTTGACCCCCACAACACAACTATCCGCCCACGCGCAAGTTTTCGCGATATTACACGGGAAAGGTATTCCCGCCATGACCACCAGACATCCTTTCATGTTTGTTTACAGCACCTAGGTATTTATCTACTAGCCGACGACGACGTTCGTCTATAACCATAATATTATATAATTCGCAATACTCTATTTTTTAAGTAACCTCTCTATAAAGAATAGAGTTATTTATTTTATTATTGTGAGTTTAATGTGCCTGAGAAATATACACTAAAAATAATCGTAAATAAGTTGAGACAAGTGGTTTCTAAGCATCTTGTAAATTTATTTTTCTCTCTGGTAAAACAGCCTAAAAACGTACAAATGTCATCTTAAAGGAAATATTGTATTGGTACATAGTCAAAGCAATTCTACGTACAAGCGAAAATTAAAACATTCAAATCGGGCAGAGATTCGAACCCGCGTGTTGGCTATCCAGGCCATACAGCGCTCTACCAATCGTGCCACCAATACTCTGTACGAGCCCAACGACGGTATCTGTGTAGAGTAATAAATAATAAACTATAATAAAAGTCACCTAACTGAATTGCAAAATGTACGCTAAAGATTTTTCACGGGCGTACTTAAAGCCCTACGCTCCAACTACAGAAATTATACGGCGAGATACGGAGATAAGTGAACGGAATTTCTAACAAAACTTATGCGAAGGATTTCACGGCTAGATATAGTGGCGAAAACTCACTATAGCCACCTATAGCTCTGAACAAACGCATACCTGAGTGGAGAGGTTCTTTCAGATATGCAGAGCAAATTATAAGGCGCTCCGTGAGGCTTCTAGCAAATTTGAATTTATGAACTTTTACTTTATAATGAGTTTATACCTATTTATTAGTGAAGTCGTCGCCTCGAGTAAGTATAGGTAGGTGTCATTAATGCACAAACAGTAGACAAGAGCAATGATTTTACAAGTAAATTTCACAGGGGTTGAATCTTCAAGGAAGTCACCGTAGCTGATACGAACCGTAAACAAGTTGAAGAAAGAGGTAAGTCTATGTGCATTATTTAACAGTAGATACTATTGTAACAGTACTATTTATTTCTGGTGTCAATGAAGAATATTTGTATTGTATTGTGCATTTTATAGCTAAACCTAACGCAAGTAAGTAGGCTAACTAAATAAAAAAAAACTCCGCTTTAAAAGCAAAATTTATTTATTTCTGTCTTTATATTTGAGTTGCGAAATTGCCCAAACAAACAAACACCATCAATTTATATAAGAAGCAAAGAAATAATGGATTCTCATTCTCTCTCTAAGAATAATAATACATAGTTTAAAAAACTAAAAAACACGCTTCCTGTCCGCCACCTTGGACGTCCGCCATATTGGATTTAAGTCACGTGACTTTTTTTTTCGTATTCCTGACAGTAAACCCTTTCATTTGATACCCATATTATGGGGGTGGATTTCAAACAGCCAGTTCGCCATCTTAGGGAGGCCGCCATATTAGATTTGTAATGACGTTTCTTAGCTAGTCATGTATTGTCATCAGAACTCAAAGCGTGTGCAAAATTTCATCCTAATCGAAAACCGGGAAGTGGGTCAAATTAAGATTCCAAGATTTTTTTAGATACAATAATGGGGAGGCCGCCATATTGAATTTGTAATGACGTTTCTTAGCTAGTCATGTATTGTCATCATAACTCAGAGCGTGTGCAAAATTTCATCCTAATCGAAGACCGGGAAGTGGGTCAAATTAAGATTCCAAGATTTTTTTAGATACAATAATGGGGAGGCCGCCATTTTGGATTTGTAATGACGTTTCTTAGCAAGTCATGTATTGTCATCAGAACTCAGAGCGTGTGCAAAATTTCATCCTAATCGAAGACCGGGAAGTGGGTCAAATTAAGATTCCAAGATTTTCTTACATACATAGTTACTTACAAGTGAAGCTAATATATAAAGCGTGTAAAAATAATCTAAGCTCATCGTCATATCAGTCGGAAAACGCCCACTGAGGACAAAGGATTTAAAAAACTTAAAATGTTGACCTTGATTAGTAAAAAAGATACATTTTCGATCTATTCAGTATATACTTAGTTTGGCTAAGTTTATTAATGTTTTACTAATTGATAGATAAAAAGAAAAGTTCTAATGGTATATTTTGATTCGATATGTTTAGTAATGTAGCCGGCCGGTGCAAGCTTGTGGGTGGACGCGGTTTGCTGCGGAAAAAATGCATCAAGCGCCTTCCGCCCTCGCCGCGTTCTAGATAGTCTAAAGAGAAATTGTGTTTGCCAGCAGGGAACGTACTCTTAATATGAAAATATGGCTCGCTACAAAGAAAGAATTGTCCATTTAATTTGCTAGCAAACCTATTCGTAGTTAAAAAGATTTACTTTCGCGCTAAAGCTTTCATAAGCTCTAAAGTGTAAGTTTCTATTAACGCTGTGTAGTAAATTGTACCTAAGTTCATTAGGGTCATGTTTCCAAGACCACTTGGAGCAAATAATAATTTGTGTCGTGCCGGCAATTTAAAGTTACGTACTTGCAAATATGGAGTGGTACGGTGGGTACGGCCACGGTACGGCAACAACTTGCCGGCCCCACTAAATTACAGACCGTCAACCTATGTCGGGCTCGAGTGGCTTGTTGGTGCTTATTGACACTAAGCTCACTCAGGGTATATTTGAGGGCTTGTCTTGTTGCTTGTCAACACAATTTATGATCGCAATCAAGACTTAGTCATAAAAATATACCTCAGCAAGTATAAAGATCGTTACTAAGAGAAAATATCTCTAATACATACAGAAAAGATGCAACGCCTTTGCTCTGTGGATTTTATTTCATCGAGATTTTTTCCACGGAATTTTTGACTTCGGCAGAAAAGAACTGACTGACTTAGGGCTGTTAATATCCAAAAGTAAAAAAATATTTTTTTGAACTCAGATTGAATCCTATAGATACAGATTACCTGTTTCTATCATTATATTATTTACTTAGGACACGACTCTACATATCCGTGGTCGTCCAGTCGCCCTATGCTATAACCCCATTCGTTTTGAAAAGGCAGCAGTACGTGCGCAGAGCAGTGTGATACATGCAAATAATTTCGGGCAGTCTGCATCGCAAAGTCGTTTCGCCGTCTGAGGAGCCGAGGAGCCGAGGAGTCTCCAGACACGTAGCCAGGCACGGATTTCTTTGGGGACATCAGAAATAGTTTAGGCGAAAATATCATTTTTCAAAATAAATTCCTTTGAAGTCTACGTACTTGAGCATTTGTTTTTTAAAAGTGAAATATTTAAAATACGTGTTTTTTGAGTTTCAAATTTGGTGGGAGATTATCTGACAGCTTGGAATTAAAAAAATAAACGCAAGTGAAATGATGAGAACATTGTAGACTTTTTGACTTTTTTTTGTCGGATTGTTCATGGTTCTGTCTGAAATAAATTTTAGGATAACTAGTCGATTAATTTTAATTGATATTTTATAATCCAGTACTTCTATATTTATAACTTCACTATTTACTAGTGCCATCTGTTGAGCTGTTAGTCTTAATGTGCTACTGGAAAACATTACATTGTAAAAATTATTATTATACTTAGATTAAAACAAATGTGTCATTATGCGAAATGTTTGTGTTGTGCAAGTAGGTTTATTTTTTGCTCCAGTTACTTTGTAAATAAAAAATACAAATTGCGAAGAGCAAATATCAAGTCTCAAGTCAATGTATCAATGTATTCTGAGTTTTCTTACTAGTAGGATGCGGATGCAGACCCCAACGCGGTACCAGTTTAGTCTGAAATTTCATTCTTTTCGAACACATATCTTGACTTCGTTCGGGAATCTACTTTACATTTCTCATCCTAATGGCCATTGAGAGAAAATTGGAAAAGAAAGTTTCCTGTTCGCGTTCTATTCCTGGAACGGCTCCGCTGGAGGTTAAAGGAGCGAGTTTGGAATTCGCAACAAAACTCAAGTGAACGCGCCGGTTTTGGTTATTGCGGGGATTAGCGGCCGCGGGACTGTCGCCGGATTTGTCATTCAACAGATCAACTTCATACTGCCAATGTTTACTTTTCAAAGACAATGACGTGAATAAAAATAATTCTTGAAACTAAATTTTTTATAACGTATTAGTAAAATAATGCTTTATCCATCAGATTGTTAAATTAACATAACTCAGCGGAAACATAAGTTATTCACGTTAGTGTTTCTAGATTTTTCGCTTTCTGTACTTACATATTGATCAGCCAGCCTACGTCCATTACTTTGAAAATGCAATTTTCCCGGTTTTATTTAAACTTGTGTACCTAATTAAAGTTGTTCAGTTTTATAGGCCAGGCTAAGCTAATTAAACTCGTTACCTGAGTTAATGAAAGAAATTATTCTTTGTTAGGTTACAATTTTATTCGTCCACGCGCTGTAAGGAAAAATATTTAGGTAAATTTTAAAATTATATAGTAAGGTGAGACAACACAAAGCGCTTTAAGCTATTCTAGATAGCTGTCTGAGGGGTGAGGGAGGGGCAAATGCGGCGTTCGCCCTTCTAGGGATCGACCTCATGGATGATGCTATGGTGCCGATGACCTCTATCGATTCGTCCATTCTATGAACTGGTGTAATTGCAAATCGTACTTCGAGGGACGTGTGATTTCGTGACTACAGTACTACACTGCCCTTATGTTCGATTACCTTTATTATTGTGTGGTGTCCCGTGGCACGGCAGACTCTCCGTCGTCTTTTTTCGTTCACTTTTCTCATATAAAATTACAAGTCCATAAATATTTTAATTTATGGCCAACCGCAGCTCAGAACCAACTTCAATTTAACAAAATAATATTACTTTCTTGGGAAAGTACCTATGACAATCAGTGTAAAGTTACAGCTTATTGTATTGTTTTAAGGTTGAACTTATCTTTAATTGGAGTAGAGCTACCTCTAAAATTTTACTACTTAGGTAATCTGCCCATGGCAACGCCCGTGTTGTTATCAATTCTTTCCGTATATTTTTTTTCCGAAATTTGCCTTCAAGCTATCTCTGTGCAAAAAAACGGGTCATATTCTTCTTTCACACATTTTCAGTATGAAAGAAGAATAAGCTTTTCAAGTGTGTTTACACTTTCGCATTTATGATAAAACTATCTTAGATTTTTGTTCTACGATCTGTTTCATAAAAATCCGGACAAAAGTTCATTGACCTCTTCCTTTTCTTAAAAGTTAATGAAAATAATGTAACGCCAAAATGTCTGGCAAGGTCACACGCTAACCCCGCCCTATTTTGCGATAATTTCCCATAGTTACATTGTATCGTTTAAAAAATATGAGCATTGTATGCAGGCGCCAATAACTTTTTGTCCGGATTAATAGGAAACAAACGTTAGTATGATTGTTTAAGCGTTGAACTAGTGTTGAATAATAGCGGCCCTTAAATTGTTTGGATGAATAACGGTGGGTTGTGAGCCGGTGAGGAGCGCAACGGTTACCAAGTCGCGGTCGCATCTCCTGTAATTTACAGCGGTGCTAACCACGCGGCCCGCAGTTTGTATTCATTACCTGCCTGCCGACTGCGCACCGCCTTAGGATTTAATACCCCCACAATCACAGCTCTCATCAACCACTATTCAAATATTAATTTAATTGCTCAAGTAGGTATCCTAGTTTCGCGTCAGGTTATTCCGAACGAGATAAACTTCCGGGAATCGTTGGAAAAGGTCGGATTTTCCAGATACTGACGGTGAATATTGTTAGGAACTCGGAACTTCGCTACGCCGTTAAACAAAATTGGGTTTTATGGTATGCACATAATGAGTTCTGGATTAAATGAGAGTTAGGATTCCGTCTCTATAAATTTATCACTTTGAATTTATTGTCCCTTCTGGAAGGACGCTATTAACATTCACAATACTTTTCTAACACAATTTAAATTGAGAATTTCTTTAATCAGGATTTTGACTCGCGTTCCTTTCAAGAAGTTGTTTTTCTGACAGTTAAAACCATGAAGGAAAAAAAAATTCCACGCCCATTTGGGCGCGTAAAATTTTTTCTTCCTTCATGGTTAAAACACATAGGAATGAAAAAAAGTCGCTGAATCGTACGATGAATAAAATTTATTATCCAGAGAAAATAATTTTATAGATTTGTAATTTTTCGTATAATTTAATATCATGTTAAACTTATTGAGACTCGACACTTGTCAGTCTGTAATATAGGTAAAGCACTTATTGTATTGAGTGGCGGTGTTTTTAATGTTCTCGTCGGAACTTTAATGTACCTAGTATTTTCCGAACAAGATTTAAACACTCCACTCACCCATAGGTAGACCACCGCGCCTGCTGATATATATTTTTTGATTACTTTTCTATTCTTAAAATTATTTACATCGGGCAGGCTTAAATAATTAAGGTTTTGGCAGCGCACGCCAAATTTTTTAACCTTTTTTTAATATGCTGGGAGTTGGGTATCATTGCAATTCTTGTTAGGATATTAGTATTTTTAAAATAATAAATATAATCTTTTATCTGTTTTGTTACTTCTTCTTCACTTTTTGTATTGGTGAAAGAATTATTAAAATGAGCGCAGTATTTTTTAGGCCCATTCGTTACAAACATATAAATTAATAGTAAATAAATATAGAATAAAATATACATTATAGTGCACTAGAAAAAAAAACAGTATAGTAAAATAATATTAATTTATTATATACAGTAATATATTTTAAAACAAGCTTTTATTTAAACGCTCTAAAAAAGAAAACTTACATGCGAACGCCAAATTTCAGATCAGACAGATGTCGGGAAGTGGGTCAAATTAAGCAAAAGCTTTAAATAAGCAAAATTATCCTCTTTATTCTTTAGTCTAAATAATCTCTTTTAATTAAATACATATCTCAAAATTTTAAAATCGCGATAGCAAAATTTCTCGAAGGCTAATAAAAATCTTATAATTTAATAAAAAGATTGCCCGAGGCAGAAAATCGAGACAGCATAATTAGAATTCAGCTTTGGTTTGACACCAGAAAGTTATGTAAGGGTCACCTGCGACAAAGGCGCTTCGAGAGTGATCCGACGTAGTGTCCGAGTCCTAAACAAACACCGAATAGGAACCGAACCACGAAACGACATCTTCATACAGCAACGCCTGATAAATGAGAAGAGGAAAATGCCCATCAATTTTACTGGTTAAAGGCTGACCTAGAAAGAGTTTGAATAGTAACTATTGCGGTAAATACATTTACTACCCACAAACTTCTTTTGTGAATAGTACGCAATGAAAATGCTTTTACTTTTATGGTAGCTAATCAATATGATGGCTGTGAGTAGGTAGAGCCTAACTTTCACAATAAGCTTTATTTTTATTAGTACCTACTATTGTAATTACATAATATTATTATAGTCACGTTATTTAGAGTAAATGTCTTTAATATAGAACATTTTTAAACGAGAACATGGAATATGCCATTATTTTACATTTATCATTATGTAAAATGTGAAGTATATAATATTTTATAAGCTTTAACTTATTTCAGAATTCAGTTTCATACTTGCTTTTTCATTTCATTTTATTTCATTTTTTCATTTGTTTAAGACTTTTGCGCTTTGGTTGTACTAATCATTTAATTATAACGCATTTTATTTAACGCAATAATTTGGGCTAAAATAAATTATTTGTAAAACAACCCTATCCAAAATTATAGCATGTATGGCCTGTTAAAATAAGATGCATTATTTTGCCTAAATATTATGGGTTAAATTTTTTAAATCTACTGACTCGTAAAGCAAATCGCCTTAACAGCATTAACTGGCTATCTGATAACAATCAGTGGGTTTCAGGTTGCGGTAATCTCGTTTGGCCGGCGCAGTGTGAAGATGTCCCAATAAATTAAACTGACAAGTTGACTGTTGTAGGTCGGCAAGCAAATTAGGTGGTCCGCAGTAAACGAGTTATGGCGGAGTTGTGGCGGCGCCCGCATGGGAATGTCCTGTGAGTAAGGGGAGTTACATTCAGTAGGTTAACTTTTATTTTATCTGACAAAACTGATACTACATGGACAGCAGAAAGTTTCAGTTTCCCGTGATGCGCTAATTTATCATGCAAAAACTGATCTGTCTTGGTTTACCCATAATTGCTGGTTTGCTTATCATGTGGGTTTCGAGGTTAAGCTACCTCACAAACCCTGGTGTCTGAATCGCTTTATTCTCGTTAGGTATATGTGGGTAATAGGGTTCTTGCAATATCGATGACTTTTTAGAGGTGGAAAAAGCTTGTGATAAGCTTTTATCAAGCTAAATCTGATAACAGATATGATACACTTTCTATAAAAATTTAAGTGCCAAAATCAATAAGACTTAAAACATAACACTTACACATTTATTATATTATATACTCCTATACGATTAATTGCCTGGTAGAAAGAGCTAATATAACAAATCCGCCGTCCATCTGTATACATTTTGTTGAGGACTATAATTTTTATTATTGTATAGGTACCTAATTATGATATTCAAATCGACTTAGCTATAAAAGTAAAAATAGCTCGAAAATATAGTTCTTTAAGTCAATAAATACTTATGCTCGTTTATATTGTGTGGCCCAGAATTCTATGGCAGTAACATCCATTGTCCGAGCATAGAATATGTAGGTAGTACATACTCCAAGTCCTTTGCCGTAATATGACTTTGTGTCTAGTTTCCTAGACTCTCCGAGTTCG
Organism: Teleiodes luculella; assembly: GCA_948473455.1. Classification (NCBI taxonomy): domain Eukaryota; kingdom Metazoa; phylum Arthropoda; class Insecta; order Lepidoptera; family Gelechiidae; genus Teleiodes; species Teleiodes luculella. The sequence continues at coordinate 6,594,669 of OX419584.1, forward strand.
TGCGTAATGTATGGAAGTCTCTAATATACTTCAAAATGTTGCCAGTCTGCTGCCTATTACTGGCGCTAACTGACCAAAACTAACATTAGCCAGACAAATTAGAGTATATAATGAGCTGTGTTTGGGCTGGTTTCAACTGACCTACTCTATGTAAGTTTGCTAAGCGATAAAAGCGATTGCAGTTCATAATTTCCCACTGCGACCGATTTGATTTTTTTTTTCCTTTGGCTAAATGTTAGCATGATATGCCAGCATACAACATAACATTTTTAAAATTGCATAGCTATTTTCATTTAGACTGTATTCAAAAATTAATCTTTTAACGACTGAATTTACTCGTCTACAACCTTTCTGGAATTATTTTACAATACCAGAAAATTTATAATAGGCAAATCAAATTAAAAATCTTACGAAAACGGTTTCGTAAATTGTCACGTCTCGTTTTCCGATTGTGTTCAATTTTTCATATATAATATTGTTTTAACAATTCATAAAAATAAGCTCAGTTGACTAGTAAAGTGCCCAATTAATTATGTAATAAAAAAATAAAATTCCAAGTTCAGCGTAGCACGCGTAGCAGTTTGCTACGTCGTAGAACGCCTACGAAATAGGGCTCTAGGCCTCTAGGTAAGTCTGTCTACAAAAATTATTAAGTGAGAGTAAATTAGAGTTGCTATTTGTTTCTGCTTATGTTTCATTGCTCGTAGAATTCATATGAAAAATACAATACAATACAAATATTCTTTATAAAAAAAAAGAAAATAATAAAATAATAATAATGATAATTTTATTCTATTAAAATATAAAGTATCCAGTTGGTATCTCAATTAAAAGTGACTGGTAAGGCTTTTCACGTAACAGAGTGCATGCGTAAATGCATATTGACCTATATCAAGGTTTACTATACTGAAAAAACGTTGAGAAATACAATTTTTTCAGCTAAATCCTCGGGTGTAGTGCGACCGGCCAAAGGCGCCGCGTCTCGGCCGTGGCGTGCCGCTAACACTGCTTATAAATACTGGTAAGGCCCCGGCTTTTGTGGCTAATCTTTCGCGTGAAGATCGCCATTATACTGCTATTTATTATTTTCGCCCCCATTTTTCTTTCCTAAAGTCAAGTCAGCGAAACGTTCTTCACATCCTTAAAACATTTTTAACTCATTTCGCGCAAAGTGCTACTGAATGAATTAAAAATGCCTCCTTTCTGTGGCGGGCTCTCGGCTACGAGGTATTTCATACGGTTTGAATTTTAAATTATGCTAATTTAGTTGGAGAATTTTTTCGCCAACGTTCACGTCAAATTTTATTTGCATAAGTAAAACTTAGAACTGCAACATTCTGCAGTTGTTATAAATTGCAAAAGAAAATTATGCCTAATGATCTACATCCACGAACCCTTTAATAAGTATATAAAAGTTTATTTCATTCGATTTATTTTATTTATTTATTTATTACTTACAAAGGTCTATAACAGTCCATTGCTGGGCTGTCCCTTGAATGAATGAGAAGAGAAAATGAGATGAGTAGTTGATATTAGTTGCACTGGTTAACTATACCCGTTTCCTGGATTATGTAACTTTCAGGAGAAGATAGGTAGGTTCAATACCAAGCTAGTATTTTCATATTATTATTTAAAAGTATTTTTTTTACAACGCGCTCTTTAACTTGTGACATCACATGTTATAATACAAAACCATAATGGTTACAGTTTTTACTCTTAACTGATCGTATTGATGAATTTATTCCTGCTTTGGAAAGGGATGACGCATACTCGTACAGAACACACACAAGCCCACTTATATTCCCTGTAGCACGTAACACGTTTTGATTAGCTTTCATAAACAACAAAAGCCGCGTCGGTTCGGAGGCTCGAAGCTGTAACGGAGCAAGTTATGACAAAGTGAGCCGGTCTCCGGGGCCCCGGTCTCGCCACCGAACTCTTAAATTAGCGCTAACTTAGACCACTTAGCTTCTTCGAGTTTTGTTTGTAGACACCATAAATATTCGATGCAGCGCACAATGCGGCTCTGCGACTGTTTTGTGCCTTATGCAAGAGTCAATCTAGGGTTGTGAAGTGAAATATTTTGTAATACGATTTTTGTTTTTTCACTTTGACACCATAGATTGTACCTCCATTCCTACGAAGAAAGAAAATTTGCATAAAGCTGAGAAGATTCAAATGTTGTACCTATGTGTGTTGTGTCAGCCTACTAGTTCTGAGGGTGCTTGTTTCTTTATAGCCTACTCACCCTAATTCAGGGTAGGCTTGAGCCACTCGTTAGGAATTTTTATGAACTAAAAAAGAATTATAAGGCTTCCCAAAAAACCTATTCAAAATACTATTGGAATCATAGGTAAATGATAGCGTAAAAACCCGCATGACCCATTTGCTATGCGATATCGTGCAAAAAGTATCTTGGTAAATCAAGCGTGGAAATCGAATTGAGCTACTTTATTTAGCAATCATAACTGATTGAGTGCGCTGGACTGTATTTGGCCAACCGGTCGGAATGGCAATTCGAGTGCGTAGTCGCATTGAATGGCTGTGGACGACCCAATAACTCGATTTCGCGCTCATGTAGGCTTCATGCCCCCCACGGGCGCAGGTGCCACGGCCTCTAATGACCAAACCGAACAATCCGATGCGGTCCAGCATTTCACCTAACAACCCCAAATTACTCACCCATCAAAGCTACACATTCAATCACTTTTAAATAAAAAATCTCGTATTTCACCGTAATCTCGTAACAAAACAACAGCACAATAGGCGCGCACTTAAAGATACGACTTAGAAAAATTAGAAGAAAGTCCAAATTGTGATGCAAATGTCTGCTTATGTATTCCACGTTTTTAAATTGGTTTTACTTTTGTCCTGAAATGGAAATTAATGTCTTACTTCCGAGTAAAGACAAGGAAGTCATTGTCGCTCTGAATGGGACGCCTTATTTATTTTTTTGGGAAGCGTCCGTATTGTCCTTCTTTTTAAAATTAATGCTTAGATAAATGTTTAGTTGGCGGTGTTTGTGTATCTAAGCTGGTTTAGTGGCTTTTGGCAAGGCGGTGGGCTTTGTGAGGTTTTGGAGGGGCGAGCATATTTCAGGCTGTGCAGGTGTGCCGTTCGCTGCAACTTCGATTAATTCCCATAACGAGGCAGGTCCATCACGCGCGCGCTCGTTTGTCTCCGGCCCAGCTATAAATACATCAGCGCACTTGCAATTTAATCCGTTCTGTTCCGCTTCCGTGCCCTGTGTTCCGCGCTCCATGCTCCGTGCTGTTCTCTCTCGTTCCTGCTGCCTGCTGCCCAACGCGGAGAAAGTTGCCGCAATAAATCTCTTACGTGGAAAGCGTTGCAGCAATTCGAGGAATTAGAAAATTTAGGATTCCACTTTAATCCAAATTTACGAGATAGTTAATACTTTTTTACAAAACATCGAAATAATGCTACCATTTTCTTTCAAAATGTATTATTGTACAGACTTTTCAGGTAGGTTGTAGCAGTTCGTAGCAAATTTGCGTACAAAGCGCAAAACACTGGCGCGATCGTCTTTGTATGCAAATATTATTACAAGAGTCTATTGAAGGACCACACCGAGCTTACGCATCGAGCGCAAGTATTTCTGTGTATCTACTTTTAGCTACTGCGACTGTAATAAAAGACCTTGCCCAAGAACCTTTGACATTTGTAGAAATTTTCCCGGAATTTTCACACTATGGCTCCCTATAGGCCCGGTACCCGAATGAAAGTCTTGTGTGCGCAAGGAAATAGGGTTACACAATTACAGAACACTATTACCATATTACCGTCCAAGATCTGGCAGATAACAGATAATTCACTTGAATTATTAGAGCTGAGCAATTCGCAACCAAATCTACTCTAAGCGTGTTAACATGACTTCGGATTGTAGCGGTGTACTGATCCATATGCACTTCCATATCTACATTATGTAATTATTATATACATTCCCGTACTATGTATATACGCGTATGGGTTTAGTTAGCACCCTACATTTCGGCGACTTGATTAAGCTACTTGAAAGGATCAATTAACATATCGATCGTCCAACAAACAAGACTAATTACTGAAGCGCTTCGGGACATTGTCACAAGTTTACATTGTAATGAATCAACGTCTAGTGGACCCGGTTAGTCTTTTTATAGAGCGGTTGTGCGGGTGAGTAAGGATGCATTAGTAAATTACGCATGCAATTAGAAGTGGCGATGTTTGGCAAGCGGAGCAGGGCACAGGTCGGCGGCGACGCGCGGCATGCGCAACTGACGACGCTCAATCACGGCGCGGGCGCACCGAGCTCCTGCCAACCTCAACTCTATCTCCCCACGCGAAGAATCATAATATGCCACCACGGGACTGACACACTTATACTTGCAGTCTACTCTTTGTATTCTCATCGTTCCATTCACAGAGATAACGGCGGGCTGCGACGCGACAACGTGAAACAATTATGCTATTACAAAGGGCCTTAAGGATTCTAATTACACGAGGATCCTTTTATCCGTAAACCCTGATCGGATACAACGACGCCTGCCCATTATCGTGTGCCATAAACATTTCTGAATTTCATATCCGCGGCACGGCCGGGCCCGCTTCGCTTATTACCTCTGCGAGGAAAAGAATAACATCGTTTTGGCACTTTTGACGCGTATTCCGGATGCCTACGTTCATATTGTGCGCCGTTAATATTCTGCACGGCACGTCCGACCTTTTTTATTTGTATCTAAAATTGAACATTTTGTCGCGACAACGAGCGCGCCCACGCCCCTCTACAGAAGCGATAAAAATACGAAGATGCGCTGGAGTGCCAATGTAGAGCGCTTATTGCGGTTAATTTGATTTGTACCAATTTAATATCGAGTTATTATATTTATCTCATTACCCATATTATAGTAAGTATAATGCATTAACCTTCACACCAAAAAGCTACGGCTGCAAAACATCCATAAAGACGTCTACACGGACGAAGTTGAAAATGAATGGATAGACAAACGACTATGAAAATGGAAATAGCTCTCAACTGTACGCGATGAGTGAAATGGTCTATCAAAACAACAGTCGTCGCCGGCCGCGAAATGAAAAAGTGAAGTTAGCAAAACAACAAACAGCGGCCGAGCGTCCCGCGCCCGCCGCCACCTCGCCAATTTACGCCGCTGTCATTATTCAAAGTTTAAAAAAACCGCAGCTGCGAAAATTAAAAAAATCTTCAATATGATCCCGCGAATCTGCTGAAGTCGACTGCCTTTATGCTGGAGTGGCAAACTCGCTAAGATAAGGGGAGGAGCGGACAAATTGTAATAATTGCGAGACGAGATAAGAAGTGACACCAGAAAACAAATGAAGGCGGGCGGCGCGACGCGTCTGCGTGGGGCCGAGGTGCGGGGGCGCGTGACGTCAGCACTCCACTGCCTCAGTCTCACTATCGCGACCCTCACTTGCCTAAGCTGGCAATCATACATCGTATTAGGTCATACGTGCTCCTTTATCTGTAGGTACTTAGGCGTCTCAGTGCCTCAGTCTTACTGGGGATTAGGATCCGGGCACTAACCTTGGGACGAACGAATTGGCACTGTATTAGATGCGGATTTGATAAGTGAGGCATTTATTCGGGTCCAATTTGTAAAGTTCAGAGCTTGCGGTTGATATTGCATTTGAAAGTTGAGCCATTTGGATGAATTGCCACGAGAAGAGGAGATGGTCTCAGCAATTAGTAATCTAAATGTGTTAATTTTTATTTTTTAAAAAGCAATTATTCTGGAGGCGAAGACGTCTGACATAATGAAATAATTATTTAATACAAGGGATTTAAAGTGGGTTTGGGGTGTTAGCCCCGGGGCATACCTCGACCCGTCGTCACCGCGCGCCAAATTAAAATGATAAATCAAATCCGTCAGCCGCCCGCACTCACTAATGTTATAAAACGTACCAACGCCCGCTCTAACTCCACAACTTTCACAGCGTTCCTTCCTAAAAATTTCAATATTTCAAAACTTATGCTCACCAGCTGTAAAACATAATTCTAATACAACCATCCTTCCTTTTATCTATCTCAAGGAAATTCTCTCGTAGCTGCTAAACGCCCATTTTACTTTTCCGAACAAAAATAAAGGAAACACAAAATAGCAGTTAAAAAAAATTGGAGAGATTTAATCATTTTATTCACAGACCTGCTGGGAAAGATAATACAAAATTATGCCGTAACGTAACAGCGTAAAGGATAAAAATGAATATCTCATTTGCACTAAGCACTCGCTTGTTTCAGAGATGAAAATTAAAGAGATTCCATGGAAATGCGGCCACTGTAGATACAATCTTGAATTTAATCATACCTATTAGTTATGAATGTTACTGAATTTTTCCTTAAAGATTACGTCGGACATAACTTTGGAGGAAAAAGAACAGATGCAAAAGTTAAGAATGTTCGAAATGGAAATAATGAGTTTAATTCACTTCGACAGATAAAAGATTGGTTCTATGCGTCGAAAAGTGTAGTTCATTCTATAATTTGTATTTTCTTTGTATTTGTCGAAACAAATGTTTTGGTTGGTATCGCTATAAAATAAACTCTTACCATTGCTCATTCATTAATTACAGAACAAATAGATTGTTAAAACATTCTCATTTGGAGATAAATTACACCACTAGCTGTAATTTGGCCTCTTGTCACATCGAATTTCACATTAACCAAATAACGCAAGCAAATTCCTGCGAAAATAACTGCAGTCATGTTGTTGCGTTTCGATATCACTACATAGTATAAAATAAAGTCGCTTTCTCCGTCCCTATGTCCCTATGTCCCTATGTCCCTATGTCCCTTTGTACGCTTAAATATTTAAAACTACGCAACGGATTTTGATGCGGTTTTTTTTAATAGATAGAGTGATTCAAGAGGAAGGTTTATATGTATAATACATCACTACATAGTATAAAATAAAGTCGCTTTCTCCGTCCCTATGTCCCTATGTCCCTATGTCCCTATGTCCCTTTGTACGCTTAAATATTTAAAACTACGCAACGGATTTTGATGCGGTTTTTTTTAATAGATAGAGTGATTCAAGAGGAAGGTTTATATGTATAATACATGCATAATATACTGAAGGATAACCCACAATAACCATTTTCCCGTGCGGAGCCGGGGCGGGTCGCTAGTTAATAATATAACATTGTATTGTCGACATAGTACACACAATCACACTGTTTACAGCTTATATATATGTATGTCCCCACCGAGGGACTCGAGCCTACCCTGAAATCAGGGTGAATAGACCTTAGTCGACCACGCTGGCCCAGTGGTGGTCAACTTCACACACCCAAACCCTTGAATTACTTCGCACGTGTGTGCAAGTTTCCTCACGTTGTTTTCCTTCACCGTAAGAGCGTCAAATAAACGTACATATGAATACGAAAATCGAAAACACATTGGTACGTGCCGAGGTTTGAACCTGCGAACTTCCGAATGGAAGTCAACAGCTTTTGCCACTTGGCCACCGACGCTCACAATCACACAATACACAAGTATCACATTTTTTTAATTATCCGTTTAGACTTGTAACTGCGTGGTTTTTTTACCCTCGAAAATATTTCAAGCATTAAAAACAATTCTGATTCCGAAAAGTCAGCTAGATAACAAGGCAACGACATTAGGACAAAATTATTTATTTAACTAGCTTGGAGTTTTTTTGTATATTTTTTTACCTATCACCAATAAATATTTTGATTTGATTTGATTTCATTTTAGTAACATTATTATCATACAAAACTACTATGATTTAAAACGGGATATTTACCTAGTAAAAATAAAGGTTAGTTTCAACGAAATAATTGTGTCGCCACAACGGGACACGCTAAAACTAATTGTGTGGTAAATCGGAATGAACCGCAATTTGTCACCTGTCGAAGCGGACGTACCTTCTGATCACAAAACAAAAGCAATAATTGTTCTACAATATAAAATACCCTCGAATAGGAAATCACCATCATTTATAAGAAATCCCCCCCCACGATAAGCAAACTAGAAGTAAGTATTAAAAAGTTCAAAGTTGATCCAAGGCCTCTAAATGTAATTATATAAATGGCTGAGCCAAAATTTAATAAAAGAATAAAGCTTGCAATTACAAGCCCAAGTAAAATAACCACTTAGTATTGGTCATTTTATGGTTGGACATTTTAATGATTGCACATTTTTATGGTTGGACATTTTTATGATTGGACATTTTTATGGTTGGACGTTTTTATGATTGGACATTTTTCGACCATTGGTCATTTTTCATGTTTGGACATTAGTCGCGCAAAGGATTAAAAATATATATTATGTCGACGGCAAACTCGTCATTTTACAGAATGCTTCGGCATTTAACAAACGCTCGCTGTCTTGCAATATGCGGAAGGCAACTCGTAAAATGTCTTGTCATTTTATAAAGTGCCAAAAGAAGTCGATCGCATTATGTAAAATGCTGCAGAAAATTGTCTAATTGTTTCCTAATCTGTCAAAATAACAACAATGGCGGCGCATCTACAGCTGTTTGTGAAGAAAATAAATAAAGAAATTCCAATTCTGTGAAAACAGTGGAGTTAGTGAGTGCATAAGTGTTTTCCATAATTATCAAATTTATTAATTAATTACCTATTTATTCTTGTATTTCAAGCCATTGTGATCTGATCAGTATAATACATCATACAGCTCCATTATGCCACGTTGCTCATTGAGAAGAGGAATGCGTTCTACAATTTGCCTTCAGCTTATTACAGAATGCCAAATGTTTGTAAAACGCCGAAGCCGAAGCATTCTGTAAAATGACGAGTTCTACGATTTGACATACATAATTAATCGATTTGGAAAATATTAAAAGTTTTAGGCATGGCAGAAATAAGTCATAGGTACTGCATAGAGCTGGCTAATGAGGATAACCGATAGAATCAACGTAGACTGATGATGACTTCACCACCAGCCTTGTGAACTTTAAATGCTGTGATAAAACATTTTCTCACATCTAACTGTCAAACTGCTGTGAGGAACGCCATATTGAAATTTACTTAGTTAAATTAGATTTTTGATGCATTTTTTTCATTACAATTAGACATGACATGATAAAATTATGTCTTGTTACTGTTAAACCTCATGCTACCCTGGGTGATGCGTGTAAAGCCTATGGGAGCGTAGGACCTGTCGAGATCATTCGGACGGACCTTTGTCCGATTGTGGACATCTTTCTTCGGATATGATGATGTGATGATGATGAGGTAGATTCTTGTCCATCTTGTCCTCAGCAGGAACATAGTCAAGATCTCTAAGACTCTAGTAAAGATTTTCAATGATCTTTATTTTGCGCTAAACCTCCCAGATCTGTCTACCAGAAATGTATGAAGAAGATTAATCGATCCATACATTCGGATCAATGGATATATTTCTTACTTAAAATAAAAAACCTTCTACGTGCAATATCCTTTAAGAGCTACATGTTTGTCAAGATGCTTGGTGGTTATCGAAAGCGTTCCCATAATGTTTTATTAAATGTCATCCACAATATAATGAGGTGCGAGGGATCTACGGAGGAGGCTACAGAAATATGTGCGAAGTGTTATAGAGTGCCGTTGTAAGTCAATGAAGCGGCAAATGGGGTGTTCTCGCCTCTCCGGCGAGGGTACTCTCTAATAAATAAAATTATGCCTCAGAAATTACAAGAATACGCCCGGCAGCGATCCTGCGAGATTGGATGCTGGAGATTTTCATCGATACCCTCCAGTAATGAATCTAATATGTAGTAAGCTTTGAAGACGCTACGAATGATGCGGCGGGAAGTGAGATTGCTGTGGCGTCAAATAGACACTTTATCGCAATTTAGGGAATATCTTGGTTTTTAAATTTAAAGGGTTTGCTTTTATATTCATTTGTTTTACTTTTAGGTGTAGGGTTTCGTGTAGCTACCTACTTTATGTGGGACAAAAGTGACATATTTCTTCAATAATATACATAAACATTTTCAAAGAACTTTAAACAAAAGATCGTAACGTAATAGGGGTACTTTTCTATAGAATTAAAAGCACCTCCTTATTATAGTGTTGGCTAATAGCACAATTTGTCTCCATTGTGTGGTGGGTGACGCAGGTCCGTTGGCGTTGCTCCTAATGATTCGTCTTACATCCGTACCTCTTCGGTGACATAAACAAATCACCTTCACTATTTTTTTCTTTATTACATAAATTGAACCTACATTTTCAGTGGATTTTTTAAAATAAAAAATGCATATAAATACGTATTCCATATTACATTAAAACTTATATTTGTATTTTGGTACACTAACCGATAGTATTTCCGCCATTTTTTTTTGATAAACCCAGTGTTGCTATAATTATTGACGAATCTGAAGATAAGTATTTCTAAAGTTAAAATCCATCATGCCAGTAGCCTAAAACTACAGAGTGTGCCTGTGCCTAATAACTATAGATTCACTTGAAAAACATGTCCTCGTTCTGCAGTGGGATGGAAAGCGAAAATTGTTATAGCAAGTCTCTACTAATTCGCAGGGTAACCGCAGAAATAAAGAAATACTCGATTATATTAACAATCATTTGTCCATTTCCTAATAAAATTCCATGGTTGTCTAGACATTGACTGGATAGTTTCACCTTTATTACTCGTATATTGAGGCTTAAGTGACAGTCACGTTATACCAAAAGAAATAGTCTTGGAGGAGGCAGTAATAAATAGCATTAGGTATTGCGGAGAAATTATAGCGAGACGGCAACTCTGTCTCTCATTTAAATGTAGCAAATGTACCTGAATTACATTGTTTTTTTTTACTAGTTCACCACTTTTGGGTCTTTATCTTTTCAGTGGGAAAGAGATTTAAAATAAATTATTGGCTGAAAACAGAGAGACAGAAAGGCAGGCTTTACTACGTATATTTTGTTATAAGTTGGGATACTTCTTACTTTATGGTGGAACTTTTCTTTAAATATGTTTAAATAGGCAAATAAATCCTTAATCACGTACAATAATTTTTAATTTTTCTTTATATATTTTTATTCCACATGCGAAGATTTATTAATATACTTACAAATTCTAATTATATTGAAAGAAAGTCCTTACAAATAATATCGAATGTTTCTGGTAAGACTTATTAGCTGGAAATTTCCCTGAATACAGGAATTTAATTTAAGAACGATGTGATTGAATGATCTTAAAGATTTGATACCATCTTGTTTCAGCGGTATATCTCGTATTGACAACAGCTTTCGCCAAATTTCTAGAGAATATTATTACTACTCGTACTCACTGTATATCAACAACTCTAAATAAAATAATTTTTAAATTAGAATTTAAGGCTATTTAGGATATAACGGTCATGTTTAAAGTAATGTAATTAAATTTGATTCAATTTTATGTTTTCAAAATTAATTATGGAATAAATGTAAAATAATATCAGAAATGTAGCGTCCTGAAAATTTCAACTAGGCACCTACCTACCTAAGGCAATTCAGAAGAAGTAATCTTTGAGGAAGACCTTTGTCCTTTTAGTTAAAAAAGGAACATTTAGTAACAAACTTTAGCAACCATTGCATGGTCTATCCATATTTTTTTATTCGCAGTCTGTTTAGTACTATTAGTTTGTTTAGTACCATTATGACTTGGCAAACGTTACATAGAGTACCCTCTTTACCGTTTTATTTATTGTGCATTATGTTATAAATAACCATTTATATTTCAATTTTACAATCACAGCGCAGCGGTGACAGAAAAACTGGGGAGGTGAGTTGTAAACTACCGTCAAAAACTTTAATAAATTGTTGTTTAGAACACTTTAGACTGATGAAAATAGACCCTGCCCTATTTAAGTTCGACTCAATAATTTAATGAAAAGTTGGTAAATACAACTAAGTTTAACACCTAGATTTCTAATGTAGAATTCAGATTTTTCAGCTGCACTTGTGAAAATTCCATTTTCGTTGACAATAAAAGATGCACCTGTAACTCGTAGCGGGCGACAAAGATATCGACAAATCTAATTTGACGTTTAAAGCATAGGATAAACGTCAGATTTATCTCGTGGAGGAGACAAAGCCTTTATCTTGAAAATCTCGTATTTTGAAACTAAGATCGCGTCTGGATTCCGGTATTTTGGGATGCGAGGTCGAATTGTCAAGAGTCAGTAAGTTAACAAAGATTGGTGACTCATATTTTAGATACGTAATGACGCTTATCCCAAACACTTGCTTTAGCACCTTTAGGTGGTTTTAGTTTGGGCTCCCGTTTTTTGTGACTTACTTGAAACTCTGCCTACCGTGCTAAAAAAATAATCATGTCTTTATGACTACATCTATCATTTTACGGTTAGAATAGATTTAGACGTTTCTCTGAAACGTGTGTATTCAGAAACGAATATTTTTTAAACTGCTGTATTATAAAGTGGCCATACTGAATAAATTCAAGCGAATTCGAGTGAAAGACTCGATCTCCTGCACATCAATCGGTCGACACCAGCTCTGATGATTGCACCATTCGCACCATCCCGCATCGCCCGATAATAGCGCGCGTTGTCTCGGCAAATGTAAATCCGGCTAATTTATACGTGCGATAACGTCTCGGCCCGCTGTTCACTGTAATTATATTACAGCGAGGACGTGTTGATCAAAACCCCAGATATGCATCTGCAGGCCAAAGAATCGTAATGCGTAGAAATATATTGTCATGAAGTTGCGTAATATTTTTTCTGTAAGCGAAAAAAAAATCTAGGGATTATTTACACATTCATTCTTTTTACAAATAACTTTCGTTTTCACGCTGAAACGGCTGTTCACATTTCGATAGATTATTCAATTAGGTAAATGTTTGTATCGGGAAAATTCTTCTTGAATTCTTCGGGAAAATTGTTCGATTCCGCTTCTTCTTCAGTTAAAGACACAAAACAAAACAAGCGTAGCTGCGCACGTAATAAATTCTGGTCACGGTTTACCTAAATAATATTTAAACGATAAAGAACTTCATTCCATTATTTATAAACTAAACTATAGGTACGCTATCGGAAAACTGATCATTGATTAAGATAATTTATACAAAATAATCGAATGATATCACTTAGTTTCTGCTCTGTACTTTCATACTATGCTGTCGTTGATATCTCTATTCCATTTAATTTATGTTTATTAGGACAAATCAACCTCAGTGACAAAGTTTATCAGCACTGTCCGTCCACTGTGAGGTGATCGAAGGTCCTATTGGAATAATATAGTAGAGACAGACACAATGCCCCAATGGGCAATCCATTTGAGTAATTATCCGCTAAGGGCCATTGTCGGCCATCTTGCGAGCGTGGAATGAGCTTGTTCTCCAAATGCCTGCCTGTTATGTACACGGTTTCGGCGATCACGGGCCGCAGTGCCCCTGAGTGTCCTCAATGGCCCCACACATAACTTTATTGCCCATTCAGACCTCCAGTGTCCCTTAAACTGCTCAAAATGTCTTCAGACCACGATCATAACAAGAAATCTTCAGATAAAATCGGGGGCTCCATAATAACCAAAATTAAATTTTCGGTTAACAGAACACGAAATGCCGTTTAATTATAACACTAGAGTTAACAATCTCGAAACCGAAGTCTGACTGCGGCTTATCTGGCGCCAAATGTTTCAAAGGAACTTTTAACGAGTTTAAAGTTGGGCCAAGTGTAGTTGCAGCGAGTGTGCCGCCTCCTAGCTTAAGATTAATTAAACAATTGCACGATGACTCCTTGAAAACACTCCGACATGTCTCGGCCTGTCGTCGCCAACCTTGCCAAATTAAAGCCATAAATCAAAATCCGACGACCGGAAACAGAAACGTAATAATGAGGAACTAACTCGAGTTGGGAGGGAGTAAGTACACGACGCCGCCGCTCACTCCACAGATTAATACCTTTCTTTCGGTTCACGGAAATGGAAACAGAAAAGTGGCCAGCGGCCGCCGACGTAATATCGGAGTAATGAAGACAAAAGATATCCGATTCCGGATCACTCCTTAACAAATTCTAAATACCAGTATAACCATAAAAATGAAATATTCCATCGAATTACAAGTGCCGATTCTCAGTTTCGAGCACCAATTCGATGGAATTTTCAGTTTGCTAAAATTAAAGGGGAATATTCAATAGAACGATGAATGAAATTCGATTATTTGCGCAGGACCATTCGGCGAGCGACTCCAAATTTACAACGGGGAGAAAGAAGGTGAGTGTACATCGGGATCGTTCGGAGCGGGTCGTAACTCAGCCGCAATTTATGTGCGTGCGCCGGTGACGCGTTAAAAGATTACACTGCCAGGAAACTCTAGCGCCTAGCGCATTCGCTGCGAAAATGCCACTTGGGAAAATGACGCAAAGTTAAAGTCAAATAAAAAAATAACTATTTTCCACTTTTTCGTAAAGCTAATAAACTCATATCTAGCATCAGGTTACAGATCCAATGCTCCTTCTGAGCGGGGTTTCAAGTGCTTGTTTCAGTACTCCAAAGCTCGTGAACTATGCAACAGCAGGGCGGAATCAGTTGGAAACAAATTCAATGGCCGGTGGTACCCGGTTGCCGGATTGCTTCATAGTCGTAAACTTCGCCGACCGCCCACATCCCGTTGTTCTTGTTTCACGGTGAAACCTCGTTCATTTTTAAACGTGTGAATTAGGAGCTCCAAACTTCCTTCGTTTTAGCGTAGGTTTGCTGGTTTTGTGCTTTGCAATTGTGTGAATTTTGTATGCTGTTGTGTTTTACCTAAGATGATTAAAATATTTTATTGAAATCTTTATGTATGTATGTATGTAGGTATCTATCTTTCCTATATCTCACTCAGTGGGTAAGTAATGTTATACAACTTAGGCTGAGCTATATAGCCTACCTATACCACTTGCACAGTTAGCAGTTGTTTTGTTTTATTTTTCTAATATCCGTTGTCTTGTATGATATTCTGTTTTAAGTGCAGCGAATAAAATAATGTCCTCAATTATATTATATTTTATTAAATCATAAAATAACTAGATGTTTGTGTTTGCTTGTTGCTTTCACACTGTACGTACACTGAATAACATCTTCACTTCAGATCATAACGAAAAATTACAGAAAGTGTACGTGTAGTGTTTTTTTTAATTGTTAATTATTTTTTTAAAACTTTATAGATCTACCACCATCAAAATTAGGCCAGGGCGCTTCCGATGCCCTCCAAATACCCCAATCTGGGACCGTCCCGGAACTGTCTGCAAAAGCCCTTCAATTGTTTTCCTGTGACAAGTTGTTTGTGCTCCGTTTGACAAATTACTTGTAAGTCGCGCGAGACAAGAGTTTTACGATCTCAAGCTCGACTATCCAGTCGACCCTTCCGCCAGATCATAAAATAGTTGGAATCACTGCCATTAAAGAGTTTATCTACCAAGTACGATTAAATATTAAAAAGTTATTGTGTTTTGATGTGAGCTGGGATAGTAGTAAAATACTACTATGAATTGAAATGTAAATGCTACAGTATAATAATAATAACACAATACAAACTGCATAATGTATTGAAATATGCGGAGCTGTACCGTCGCGTAATGAAACAAGCCAGATGTACAAAATATAGAATGTTCTTTATGGGACACGCTTTCGCTATTACAACGAGCCCAATTTCACTAGAGCCATTGCTACGTATGGAGAGTGTACCTATTGGATCTGTTCAGGAAGCAGTTGCAAGAATCGCGGGAGGTCAGTCTAGGGTGGCTGAGCAAGTCGTGTTGCCAGTAGGCGCGGGGTTGAGCTCGTATTATATGCGATTCTGACACAAAGAGCCTTGATATAATATTAACAAACAAAATATTTGCATTCCGCTACATGAATTTGAATGGAAACGGGGAAAAATAGAAACATAACTTCCCAAGCTTAATAAATTGCGGATATGGATTTAGTCACCTTTCTAACGGGAAAATGTTGGGGAAAATTGAAAAAAAATTACCGCTGTTGGTTATTCTTGAAAGTGAAAAAGCCGGCATTAATTTGAACCGTTTTGTTTTTAAACTTGATCCTCCCACCACCAGCAAGTCAGCCACGGGAGTGGCGAGACAATCCGTTTAAATAAAGTTTATTAATTGATACCATGGCAGTGACGTGCGAGGTATCATTTAGGTTCATTTATTCTGTACATTTGAGCCGTGTGAGGTGATTAAGGGCAATAATTGCGCCCTAAATTTTTATAGGTCATATTGATAGAGCGCTGTGGTCGAATTCATTACCCTATGGGGTTCGCGACGGCATGGGGTGGGCGAGGGTGTGCGGGCGGCGCGGTATGGGGCGCGCGGGGGTGCGGCGGGACTTGATGGCGACAGGCGGGGGGGAAGGGAATGTAATATCAGTAGAGTGGTGATATTGCGGTTTCTGCGCGTATGTTCATCTGTTGAAGTGGTAATGGACTGGATCGAGATAATTACGAACATTTTTGAGGTTATTGATAAATTAATTCAATTAGGTATTCGAAATTAATATACGAGTAACTCAGTTACCTAAATATTTTAACAGTGGATAGAGTAAACAAAAACAATGGCTGTTGCTATAAACAATTTTCTCTTTGAACATGATACTTGCGGTAATATATTTAAAATATGTATATTTTAATTAACGTGTTTTCTAATTAACACATTAGCCAGTGTTAGCCAGCAAAATAAATTACTTTAATGCTAAGAACATTATTAATTAAGATACAAAACAACAAAGGGTTGTCTGAAAACAGATAGGTAACATAACTGTATAATAGAACTAGAGAATATAAAGTATTTTTAATATCAGACTCAGTAGGTATCTCTACTTGAAGCGATGAAAAGTTTTATTTCTGAAAAATTGTTATCGTGAAGTATTTTAATTAAACCTGTCATTGTTTTGTGGAGAAGATTATGCGAACTGACAAAAAGATTCCTCTGAAATCCTTCCATCCAAACTGCGCCGCGAAAGGGTCAGAATTATTCAACTTGAATGCGGATTTTACGATTTTCACAATGGTAACTTTAAACAAGTTTTGAAATTATGAATCCGTATTTAAAATTAATCGAACGCTGAAAAAAGTGCGTTGCTAGCCTCGCAATAAAATATTTTTTCAACATTTAAACTAATTATTATAAAGAATAGTTTTATCTTGACATATTTTTAAAATGATAATTCTCAGGGATATTATTTTTCAAACATGTTAGCCAGAGCAAGGGCCATCCCCAAGGGCAATGAGTGCAAAGAATATTTTTGAAGTTATGGATTATAACGCTGCTGGTTCAATTATTTTCATAGTTCGTTTGTTTATCTCAATTCATATTGTAAAAGGCAAATAATAAGTTGGTTAAGATTAGACTAGCATACTTATTTATATTGTACATTGCGTGAAAGCTTTCGAAATCCATACATACTGAAATAATTGAAGGTTTTAAACATATTATTTAAATCCCCCCAAGGGTGTTGCTGTATGATGAATCTACACGATAAACAAGTCATGTTCATCTGGATATTTTCCAACTCCGCCGCATTTCAGATTTTTTTCAGTCAACAAACGATCTCAAAATCGCTTTGTAAATAAAAGAGGGATCAAAATAGATATCACAGATCATTTTATTAGTTCATTATGAAATTTCCTGGTTGATTTGTTTAAGTTGTATATAATTCGTTTTATACTGCGTCTAGTAACTTATTCAGGTGCTATACTTTAAATGCTACCTATGTCGCGGAAAATGTTATTGTTTGTTAATAATATAATAAAATAAATAATGGAATTAAAAACATGATTACAGTATGTTGTCTTTTACTTAAATTAAATAACAATCTTTGGTTATTTAATTGCATTTATAGATAAAATTCCGGTCGCGGTTTTTACCTTTATTATGTTTTTAATTCCTTGTTAGAAGTCAGCCTCTAATTTTATACATTCAGTGACACTTTTTGTGTAAATAGCTTTTCATAGTGTAACTATGTTACTAAGTCGGAGCATTCTAATGATGTGATTCTTGAGAATTCGTTCAGGCTTTTATGCTGTAGATGGGAATATTACATCTACACACTTGCATTTCAAAAACAATACAAGCTTTTAGGCGTCGCCGTTCTCGTGTAGGGATTTAAAAATTATGGGTGCTATAAAAGAAGAGCTTTTTTGAGATTTTTAGTAAAAAGTACCTAATTGGATACATTTTTAATAAGCATGGGAAATAAGTGTGTATTCTAAGGTATTGGAATGTTTGAAAATAACCTGCTTCGTTACACTGGCTAATCAGCAGAGAAAAAGTTTTTTCGCATACGTTTTGAGGTAGGCACATGCTACAATTGTTTTCTTTCTGAAGTTAAGTTAAGAAACAGATTTTCACCTTTCTTTTTTTAAGTCATGCATATTATTTTATTACTAGCTGTCCGCTCGCGGCTACGCCCGCGTTGCTTTTTGACTTTTCCGGGCAGTTATAGGCCGGGAGATGATGACAGAAATTTTTAGGTCATTTGTTACAGTATGGCGGTTTTACAGGGGTCTTAGTACACAATGACAAAAAGAAAAATGATAGTCATAGCGCTGGTACTGGCGGCCCAATCGCGTGGGCGTTAGTGAACTAGTCGGATAAATTACGAAAGTCAAACGATTTGTACCTACCACAAAATTTTTAGTATTTTCCGATAGCCCGTAAAAAATAACTAGACTACAGTGTCATGCCATACTTCTCCGGTGTGACTTACAGCCCGCCATACCGACGCGAAAAATAAAAATTCAACCATTTGTACCAGGGTCATTTTTGCACAGTTTGATCATCTTCGTGCAGCCATTTACGAAAATCACCATGCCATACTTTTCGGACGGCTCCAAATGGTCGCCATACTGCCGAAAATCTGCAATTTTTTTTTTCGCGATTTGGCCGCCAGTACCAGCGCTATGACCATCATTTTTCTTTTTGTCATTGCGTACTAAGACCCCTGTAAAACCGCCATACTGTAACAAATGACCTAAAAATTTCTGTCATCATCTCCCGGCCTATTACCCGTATGAGATATTTCCCCGCGGTAAAAACTATCTAAGATGTTGGATATAATGTACCACCATGCAAATCGGTCCAACAGTTTCGAAGATTATCCCGTACAAACAGAGAAACTAATTTTTTTTAATAATCTGGATTTGTTCTACATATATCAACTTTTTATATTTCCCTGACTCGGTTTTTAGTTTTTTCTTTCTATGTACTGTTTTTCGACCTCTACAATATTATTATATAGATTACCGTTATTCTTGAATATGCTGTCATGAATTCCAATTGCTTTCTGACACAGTTCATTGTTGCCTTTCCAGCTGGTGCAGACGCTACATGACTATACGAATTGCATTTTGGCAGAAATTATAACATTTTAGACTGTAGGTTATTCATTAATAAAAAAGAAACTCTTCATTGAATTAATTCGATCGCAATTTCCTTATGATTCAGTTAAAAGAAAATACGGCGGTTGCAAAATGAATATGGCGTTAATTTGTAACCTCGGGTCTAATAACGAGAAAAAACTGTAAGTAGTGTGACACAGGGCGCCCGCCCGCCCCTACCCCGCCCCTGCCCCGCCAGATCATTGTTATTTATCTCAGTGCCTCCCCGCTCTTATTTCGTCCGTGTCCGCTTCGGTTTATTTGTCTTCGGGATCTGAGGGTACATTAACGTATTTTTCTTCTCTATTAGGGCGACGGTCGTCGGCTCACCTTCAAACTTTGCCGGGATTCGCGGAATCCGAACCCAACTGTTTGTTTGCTTGTTTTTTATTTCCGGTTAAGTCAAATAAAAGTTGACGATTGATTGCTGTGTGTAGCTAGCTAGATAGCTCGTGATCACGGGGGGACCTCGCGACGCCATCCGAGAGTTTGTCGCTTTACGGTCCGCCATCAATGAAGGAACTACCAAACTTGTAAGTCGTTGTCTACTTTGGGATGATAAAATATTTTATGTCCTGATGCTACATGTTACGTTATTAAATTTTGTTTATAACTGCGCATACCACAGAACGACTTCTTGTAAAACAGCGCTGAATCACTGTACAATAAATAGGGGAACTATTTTAAGGCGTCCTTCGCACGGTTTCCGAGCGCCCGTTAACATGACTGGAAATCGCGCGTGCTGATATTAACCTAGAACACGTATTTACATAACACTTCTACCATGAGCTTATTTATGTTTTTCATAAGTACCGCATATTTCATCTACTTACTGTACCTACTAGAATGTCGAGGGACAAATTATCAGCTTTCCAAAAATTCCCACTAGTAAAATTACGACAACAGCTCCATTAGCATCACGATGGCGGCAAAATTAAATTATCGGGTGCAATAACACACTTGGGAGTTACGAGCGAATGGCCAGAAAGAATAAATCCATTCTCGCGAATCGGTTGCATGAAAATTGCAACAGCAGGCAATAGCGGTGCGCCGGCGAGGCGCGCAATTATAACGAGACCGTATAAATCAGAATGAGTTGTGGCATGTTATTAGGGCTATTCCACCACGAAATAGGAAGACGAAGCCGGCCCGATGAGAACCGTAAACTCCAGCCAAAACGGAATATTCCTATTTTTAAGATTAAATTTTATGCGGATTGTAGAACCGCCATCAACTGTGCCTCCCGCACCAATAATTTATATTTTTAATCATCATAGTTGTCAGACTTCCCGAACCGTTTTTATTTACTGAACGAAAACAGCAAAATACTCAAGTTTTATTGACCTTTCAGACAAAGCTCTAAATAAATCGATTGCAAATTGCTCTTCTTTCCAACAACATCGTTCCATAAAATTTTATTAATCATACAACCGAAGAGATTGACTTGACGGTTTTCTCATTAGAGCTTTTCCCGGAATTTCAATGAATAAATGTTTTGGAAGCGGTATGAATTCTGCTGGGTTGTTTCCAAGGAGATTTGCGCGTTATACAAAAGAGTAGCCTTACCTTTCTGCAAATTATCTCGTGTCTAGAAGGCGGCAACGAAACCTGAAACAAGATTTTATAGATATTTTAGTTTCAAGGGTAGGATGTTATCGCGAGAGATAAGGGGCGGCGTGGTCGTTGAATACGATACCCCAGTTACGTAACTCCTTGGAAAAGAACAAACAAAATCCTTGAAGTTGCTACAGGAAGGTAGATGTTTGCTTAGATATTTGGGCTTTGGGGAGAAAAATATTTCCTTTTTTTGAACAACACGAAGATTAGCTGGCTGACACAATATTTGTAGGCGAATAGGGGAATTTTCGGTAATACTCGAGCGTGACAGTTTAAGATATTATTATGAGAGATACCTTAGACCTAATAGAACAACATTGTACCTAAAGTATTTAGCTCTATATGTAGCGACGCGCGCCTAGGATAGACGATCAGATTAGTAAAAAAAAATTGTAGGGACAATAATGTACATAGTTATAACTACTTCTTTATCGGAAATCTTCTCTAAATTGTGCATAAATTTGTCTTCCTGTCATATCAAAAACAGGTAAATCTGTTGGAATAAGTCCTCCATTCTCTTGATTTGCCATTATTTGTCATGGGATCCATTAAGATGGCTCACTTTCAGTTTCAGTGCTCGGATGCAGAGCGGAAACTGAATCCGTTTAAGGAATCCATGACGAACAACTGGTAAAACCTCTTTTCATGGCAAATTGCTTCAGAATTTGATGAAAATAAATGAAGCTAAGAAACTTTACTGCAGTCAATTTTCCTTTACGTGATAAATGCGAGAGTAACTCTGTCTCTCTGTTACTCTTTCACGCCAAAACCACAGAACAGATTTTGATAAAACTTGGTACACAGATAGAATAGACCTTTGGAAGGACATAAGCTACCTTTGACTGCGGGAAAATACCTCATTTCCACGGGAAAACTCATTAGTGCGGGCAGAGCCGCAGCCGCAAGACGGAAAGTTAGTTTCTCATAAATTGAGAACCAATTTAAGCAATATGCTAAGTACTAAGTACGCCAAATGATTGTTTTTCTCTGAAATTCGATTTACTTAATGAGACATAAGTAGTTATCAAAAAGTAACAATGGTGTAGGGGTGGCGGAACATGAAAACACGGCGGTAATGACACGGCGGTAGTTATTATTGACTAGTATTATAAATTTCTAGCCATTCAGGTAAGTAAAATAACACAGATCGGATTTTATTTAGGGAGGGCACAATACATGTATAGCTTAGCAAACGCACTTACTTGTCGGTCCATAGGTCACAATTACAATATTTGAATTGTTAGTTCTGACATTTCCATCGCAAAATGCATCAGTGCCCGACTGTTTTAAGTCTAATAAAAATACTTATTTGAATACGAAAGAGTCTTATGACCTTAAAGTAAAACTTTATAGCAGAAAAGTGGCGTCCAACGAGAATCGCAAATGCTCCATAATTCCCCAACCTTTAATGTTAACCACTACAATGAAGTCGCTATTTTACCTTTTAGGGTTAATAAAACTAAAAATAGAATATTCAAAGTCGTTACTCGTAATGAGCACAGCCGTAAAACAAAACCCCGCTTATTGTTACATTCGTACGCAGTCTAAGAAACCATAAAATATGATAAGCATCAGCGAATGAGATTCAACGGTATCCTATTTATTTGTATTTACGACAAAGTGGGCCTTGACCTCGCGAGCGAAGACAGCGCTGGGACTTGAGCCGATTTCCCATTGGTACAGAAGACAGCACATACGGTTGGCTATTCGTACTACGAAACTCACCCCTACCGCTACGGAATACGGGCGCTCTTAAGGTCAACATTTCCTTGCCTTGTGAGCCTTGTCATGAATCAGGATACGATTTATTAATTCCGCACAATTAATTACCTGTCATTCGCTACAGAACAGATTAAAACGGTTTTGTTACTGTTATTCGTGTCATGTGACTCATCATTAGTGTACTGTACGACAATAACAGCTACCGTAGTCAAGTCGTGAAACGCTCGCCCCATATTAAGGAGGTTCCGGGTTTGCATCCCCGAGGGAACTTGCGAAAAACATTTCTAAAAGGCTTTCCCTAGTTCGAAAAAAAAGATGATTTCGTGACTCAGAATATATGTAAAGTCGTTGGTTTCGGCTACTATCTACAGTACAAGAATCATGCTTTGGGCGGTTCCATAATTCTGACACCAGGGTTTGTGAGGTAGGTCAACCTCGAAACCCATACGATAAGCAATCAAGCAAACAACAATATCGCGTAGGCGTAGCGGATAGAGTTTTGGTCTATTTGGGGATACCGTGCGGGCGGTGTTTTGGTCAATGAGAGGTCTAATAGAAGCAGTCTGTTCAATAAGGGCGGAGTGACGGTGCAGCGGAGTGTTGTATGCGGGTATTGCGCCGGTAAACAAGGCTCATTCGGGCGCGGCAGCTGCGCGCCTGCAGCCGACGCGCAATATCCCCCTTACAAAATAAAGGAATTCACGACAATCGTTCGCCTTCTTTACCCTCACCCGAGAAGTACAAACGTACGCCTCCGAATGACTTTACAAAAATTTGCATGGAACTTTTTTCTCTATATTTTTAGAAAAGCAATTTTTGTACGTCTCGAGCGATACGGGCGGGAAATTGCGCTCGTTGTCGGCGAGCGGAGCCGGGGCGCGGCGCCACTGCCAGAACAGAACGCTGCGAGTGGAGTGCTATGCCACCCATTGTGCAAGACCGAGAGATTGCGACGGTTTACGCTTGCCTTGTTTAAACGAATCTTATAAGTGGGTTTAGAATCATTTGAATGAAATAGTACCTATTGAAAAGACATGTATTTATTTATATAGTCACTTTAAAAATAATCGAACCCACTTCAAAATTGATAAAAGCACTTTGGAAATAAAATAATTTTTCAAAATTTAAATTGACCCTTGCACTTATAGAAACACATACTCGTGGAATAGTTTTACTTTGACATAATATTTCAAAATTAACAAGGCTCAAGATTTTTTTTAGACATCTTGGCGGGTTAGGGTTAGTCCAATGTACCTTTTTTCCCCTAACTAACTACCAATGCTAGAAGTATAAAAGGTAAAAATATTTCAGCTTGTGGATGTTAAAGATAGTACAATTATTTTTATAGTTGGTTTAAATAGACCCCTATTGAAAATAATAATTGTCTAACTATGTAATTGCGTTAAAACAAAAACATCAAATACCTACTTAGATATATTAAAATTTGCGTTTGCATTGCTTCTGCACCGTATTAATAGGATATTTTGTAATATTTCCAATGCCACCTAGATTTAGAGTTGATTTAATGTACCAGGTGTCACAAATTTATAGTTTCATGAAACTCTGTATTTAGATCAGTCGCGACGGGGTGATTTACTAAATAAATGGATGGCTCATAGCTATATTCAGATTCTGGAAGGAAAGTTGGACGAATCCGTGTATATTTTGTTTACTGTTCATGAGCTTAAAAGATTCAACATCAACATGATGTCAGCCGAAAGACGTTAAGATTATTATAGGTATAAGTTATTTTGTAATAATAGTCGAAATAAAGTGAGTTTGTTTACGTGACGCTTAAAATAATGGGATAGTATCAGGTAAGGCTGTTCGTCCAGTATCAAGAATGTGTCATTTTTCAAAACTTTCTTCGACTTACTGTAGGCAATGTAGTATAAATAAACGTATGCAAGTAGATATAGTAGTAGGTATTTAAAAAAAAGTAAGTATGCCTTCGAAGCACAGGGTCGCGGGTTCGGATCCAGCCCAGGACAAACAATCGTGTGATGAGTACTTGTGTTTGCCTTGTGTCTGGATATTGTATATTTATACATGTATCTATCTATATCAGCTGTCTTTCACCCACAGTACAGGCTCTGCCTAATTTGGGGTCAGATGGCCGTGTGTGAGATGTCCCCACACATTATTATTATTGTTATGATTACATGATCCTCATACCTACGAAAGCCGTTTTTATTTTTAGTTTGTATATTTTTAATGGCATATTGTTTTCACTAGCAGATTCCCAGGCAATGCGGGCGGGTCACTGGGCCAAAGGAAATGATACAAGTTTTCATTGTTTGAGTGAAGTCAGCCAATGGTAGCAATTCTTCGGAGTTACGCTCTAAACTTAAATATAAGTCGCGGCTTTTTTCGTTCGTATGAAAACCGAAAAGACGGAAAAAATCAAATTATTATTTAAAATAGGGAGGAATGCAGCTGTCAAATTAAATATAATTTTCTAAGGCGTTGTCCTAATAGAACGCGACTACGCGATTCGCGCGAATTTTACTCGTACGAACGCGCGATCAAACATATTGAAGTCGATTAAGTGTCCTAATAGACGATCGCGCGATTGAACGATTTCTTCATACATTTGACAGTCGCGAGTTCGCGCGAACTTGCGATGGTCGCGTAGTCGCGTTCTATTAGGACAACGCCTAAGAACAACCTTGCTCATATATAATTTTAGTCAAATCTTTTCGCATGCACACTAAAAAGAGCGATTAACGAGGTGAATCGATATTTGACGTCTCTAAATCGAAATTTGAAAAGAAAGAATATAATTTAAATGTCAGTTAGAGCCAGAGAGGTGGGAGCCGCTTCGATTTCCCACCTCTCTGGTTAGAGCGCCAACAAAATCAGCGCCAATGTCAACCAAACATTATGTTATCCCAGAAATACTGGATAAATGAACACAGCATATTATTTTTTCGTGATTTGTACAACTGAATTTCCAATTTATGCATATTGAAGCAATTAAGGCTGTGCAATGTCGTACCTCGTACCCCAATCTACTTTAATTTGACAGACTCTGAATCGCATATTGATAAAATTTACTTCAAATTGTCTGCAATTTGCTTGTTGTTGGATAAGTTAAATCCGATTCTTGGTTAAAAATATTTTACAATAATAAATAAGTAGGGACATCTCACACACGGCCATCTGACCCCAAACTAAACAAAGCTTGTAATATGGGTGTCAGGCAGCTGATATACTATATTACAACATCCAGACTCAAGGCAAACACAAGTATTAATCACACGAAGTTTGGCCTAGGCGGGATTTGAGCGACACTGTGCTTCAAAGGCAGACGAGCTACCAATTAGGCTACGGGGCCGTCATAATACAAATTCACTAGTTGTGATTTGCGATTTCTGGCTCATTCTCTGTAATTAAAACGGTTCTACAGTTTGCGTGTAATCGCGCTGTTTAAACGCTTGCTAAAGTCATACACCAAAATATTGTGTGAGAACTTGTAAATATATTATGAAAAAATGAGCTTCAGAGGATACTGAAATTACAGAAATATTACTATAATTAGAGCTACTAGTCTCTTTTCGTTACATTTGTGAGGAAATTTCACCAGCCGCTGATAAATGGAGGAAATATTACTACCCCGCTTCGCTCACTATCTCAGCACTCGCCAATGAACGGTGCACACTTTGGTTTATTGTTTTTTAAATTCACTAAACGCTTTTCGCTGTTTCAAGTTTCCTAATAAACGTTTTGTTCCGAAAAAGGTTTGAACTACTGCTCTTTTAGAATGGAAAACGAAATGAATTGCTGAGATAGAGAGTCAATATAGATAGCGCTGTGATTATCTATACCAAATTATAAATAGGAAAGGTTTGATTTTTTGTTTGTTTGTTTTAATTGAATAGGCTCCGAAACTATTTTACCATTAGAAAGCTACATTGACCCTGAGTAACATAGGCTACCTTTTACCGTCGCCTCATTCCCACGGGAAATGTGTTAACGCGGGCGGAGCCGCGGCAAAAAGCTAGTTGACGAATAAATGGATTTCTTTAGCTTCTTTATTTTGCGTGCGTGCGTGCGTGTGTATTATTATTCTTGGTTAGTATCTTATTATGCCACTGCTACAGCGCGCTGGACAGTTACGGGTCCACAGCTCGACAAAGTCTCTTGAAAGAGAGGTGTTGCCATAAATAATCTCCACGCTAAGCAGGCGTGTTGGGGACCGCAGTTGTTATTTATTTGGGTGCACATTACCTGGGTTATTATTATAACGCTAGCCGCGGCTTATGACAGCTACAAGAAGAGTTGTATTGGTCCAATTCTAGGCCCGGTTACTACACGGCTTAGTAACAAAAAACTTGTCAAAGTTTAAACGCATCAATATTCCTTTACCAGGCAGTGGAAATTTATATTATGGCAATAGATCTCTCTGGAAATAGCCAAGTTTTGACCAGCAATATGTCTCTTATCGACATGCTTAAATTATTACATCAGTTACGAACCAAACCTAAACCGTTTTCAGTGATAACGCGCCCATAAAACAAATAACACGTACCGTTTTAGTAAACCGCAATAAATTCTGTTTTTTGGGAGATTTCACTAAGGTCACAAAAACAACATCAAAAACAAATATATATATATAAAAATATAATATTGGTTAGTAAATAATAATATTTTTAAATCTTATATATTATAATCGTATTCATATTATAATACAGACTTTTCAATTCAAAATATCACAAGCATTTCTCAGCCAAAGATTGATTAGTGACAAGAATCATATCATTTGGCAGACAGCTCTTACTTGAACTATCAGCTAATCTTCTGCTGATTAATGGAAAACGATAATTAAGCACATATACCTAAATAGTTTTGGATTTTCACAACATAGCAAACGGTCGCATGCGCCTTTGGGTCAACGTTCTTACCACAAATAGGGGTAAAAGCCCCGTAATAAGACGACAAGAGAGGCTACAAATCATAATAAATTCGCCGAACTTATTAAGTCAGCCGCCAACAAACAATGGAGCGAGTTATTGGCGATCTACCCTCGTTTTATCTAGCGCCCCTCCACCCCGCCTCTCAAATGTCCCCCGCGGGTCAGCGGCGGAGCAATCTTCGCTTTATCGGAAAAAGCTCAGGGTAACAGGAATACACCAATTAACGCCGGCAAGGAGTTAACAACAATGTGACGTTGAGCGGTAAATAGCCCCCAATAACTAAAGAATAATGAACAAACTCCTTTTGAGGTCTCCTTTGTACGGTTTCCAAGGATTGAAGACCTCTAAAGTAATTAACTGAACTGTTGCTATATATAGCCTCTATTTACTTGATATAAAACATATTTTTACTTGAATTTATGCTCCGCCGCATTCCAATTGCGTCATAGTCGTTTGTTACAAGAGGAAGCGACATTTCTTGCCAGCTGTCTTCGCGTGAATTTAAAAGCAGTATAGTGGTGAGGAGCCGATATTAACAAGACAAAATGCTACTTTTGCGCTTTCCTGAAAGAAATCAAATATATTATCCAGTCTGTGGAGCTGATGCCAGCGTAAAAGTCATAATAATAGACGTTTTGATTTACGAAGCATCATGTGTTTGAGCTTCCTACTCACTGGAGTTCTTTGCCAACGTGTAATTATTTTGTTGGCTAAATTAGCCGAGCAGAGTTATTAATAACTGGTGACAGTAGAATGTTGATTTTGCTTTGATAGGCTTCTAGGTCAGCCTTGAGTAATTAGATAATAGAGTTTAAGAATACCACTCTCGAGATAATCTATAACACTCAACCCAAAGCAAGCAACGGTATTTGTGGATGAATTACGAAGTAGAGAATTACGTAAATAAAGTACACCGTTTTATTACCTGTTGACATAAAAGTGACAAATAATAATTAGTATCGGATATGAAATGCAACAGGATATTAATGGATGTCAAGTAAAGTATAGCAAGAGCTATGTCCAATTAATCATGTTGCAAGAGTTTGCGGCCCTGGCTCTTAACGACCATCATCCACCACTCTCGTTAATTAATTTATAACCCGAGTTGTCTCTCAAATATTAGTGTGAAGTACCACTAAACGTTACCAGTATTAACAAGAACAGTACGTGCGCGAGTTGAATGCATTTGTTTACTTATTTTCTTTCTCGATAAAATGCAATTTATTAGCATATCTTTTCTTTAATGCTCTTGTAACAGAGACTATAATCAGTTTTTTTTTAAACTTACGTATATCTATAGCTGTAACTGAAAATTACGTGAAACGCCAACTGCACTCAACTTGCGCGCGTACTATAGTAGTATTACTATTATGAATTATGATTTAAAAGTGCCGTGGTTTTTATTAATGTAAAATTTTAAAAAGTATAAGTCGTAGTTTTTCTATAAATTTGTTAGACTCGACGGCATATTGTTTACATTTATTCTGATAGCTTAAATATGCAACGCACGCGATATTTAGATTGTATGTAGGGTATCTTTTGGAACAAGAAGAAACCAATTCGGATCCAATCTAACAAAATAGCGGCAATTACAATCCCAAACTAGACGCAATAGTGCGTAACTGCCGTCCTTCGACAACATATAAATAGAAGGTTTCGTACCAATAATAGCCCAAATATCGTTCAATAATGGGACACGGCCGGCCCAAAGTGCGGGCAAACAATAATGGGCGCAGACGGAGCGGGCACGTACGGCGAGTTGCAGAATTAATCAGTTAGTCACACTTGCGTCGAACTAAGGAAGAGTCGATTAGGAGGGTACCTTGAGGATTATTGAGACATTGGCGGCGGCATGCCAGCTGTGGCCGGCCAACTTGCTGGTATTGCCAGGGCTGCCCCAACTTGTTCCCAACTGCCCAACAATACCTCCAACTCCGCCGTTCGATCATCCTTATTGGAAAGGGCTTCCTCTCTTATCCTCGACTAGTACTTTTATAGTCAAAGGATTACGATCGAGAAAAAAAAATGCATTTTCTTTTTCAATTAATATTATTACTTTATATAAAAGACACATACGCACGATATTATATATACCGTTTCCGTTTGTTTAAGAGAATATTTATAAAATTACCCTTATTGATAAACGAAAATTGTTCTATCGTTTTCATAAAATTTTAAGTAAACACATACCTACCTATCATGAGTGTATATTATTGGTAAAAAAACTGATTAGTGTTCCAAAAAGGCCTATCAGTTCTTTTCTCGAAATTATTTTCGTCCATATCTCTGGACGACTTTCGTAATAAACTGCTGGCGTTATTAGCAGCTCTGGCCCGGTCTTTTACTCTTCCCCCGGGACCACACCTTGCCGGGATGAAAAATGGCCTACTCGTGTGAGCTCTCCTATATCTGAACGTAACAGAACAGCTTGGGAGAAATTTTCTTCGTCTATAAGATCGTCTTACTGGTAATACAGAAAAAAACATCTCTACTTGCTTACAATATTTTTAAAGTTTAATATCTTACAGACACAGCTTATAAAAATTCATAAAATTTGATTTACGTGCAAAATATCGTAAAACTTGTAGCAAAATACTAGAATATTATTTTCAAAGCACGCTCAAGCTTTCGCTGTGATAAAATAATCTTAAACATAAATCAAAATCCATTGTTTCTTTCAATTTGTTGTACCTATAGTAATATTCACAGTACAAAAACTGTCGATGAAAACTGGCATTAAATATTTTATTTTATATTCACAACACAAACGCTAGTTTAATTGCTAGTTCGTTATCTTGTCGGGTCGAGGTTATTTGGTTATAATCCGGCTCCGAATCGAGCGGTGGAATGGGGTGCACGTATCGAGATAATTTTATTTGAATTTGTCAGAGCTATGCTACCGACTAGAACGTGCTAGAACTAAGTGGTTCGCGCTGGTTTCAGTTTCGGGACTGAAGGCAATATAATGGCTCTGATGCTAGATATTACGCTCTTACAAATGTAAACTCTATAGGACCTTTTCACGCTTTTTTAAGAGCGAAATGGGACAGGAGATTGTCAATTAGTTTCAGAGCGCAAGGTTAGGGGGTGCATTCGAAAACATTTGACTTAAAATGCGCTCTTATTTTAAATAACATTAATTCAAAATTAGAATTGTCAATCTCCCGTCCTTGATGGTCCCCACATAAAAGAAAAAGACCTCGACTGAAATTTAAGTTTAAGCATGATTTGAAAGAATTAGGTACTACCATTGGAGACGTAATTTGAAGCTCAGAGTTCTATTCCATAATATAGTTAAGAATCGGATGAAATTAATATATGCCATATGAATGTTGAAGAGAAGGAAGTTTACAAACAAAATGCAATCGTAGGATAAAATAACTTTGTAGGTAGCAGTAATTTTGAGGTTTTGAAAAGAAAATGAACTGTGCTATGGAGTTGGTACAATAAAGTGAACAATTATTATTGCAATGCGTGCTGTGTATTCTCTTTACTTAAATTAGTCTAACTGTTTATTAACTTAGACATATTTATCATTATAATCATCTTCTTCTATCTATATAAATCTGAAGTTTGCATGGTGGTAGGTACCTTTATATCCCCGGTCAACATCTTAGATACTTTTTACAACAGAAAATAATAAAAAAAAACGTGGCCGTAGCCGTGGGCGGACAGCTATTATTACATATTTTTAATTATAATTTATGGTTCGTTTTCCATCATTACAAAATTAACAGCAAAAGCAAACTGAAACAAAAATACGAGTAATCCTCCATCCTAATAAAGTACCCTAATCAGTTCTGTATCCAATAGTCGAGGAAGTCCTTAAAGACCGTCGGGCAGTGGTAATGTACAAAGGCCTGCGTCGCGGTGATTGCACAAAACAGATTGTGGACTATGTGGACGTGTCCCGTCTGCAACTCCTGAATAACAACCACTGCTTTGATTGGTTCTAAATTGCGTTATTCGTGTTCTCTTCTGCAGATAACTTCTCTATAATAAATTGTTTACAGCTAAAAACAATACAATTTCTCATTCGAAACCTGTAAGTGTGTGTAAGTGTTGTAATTCTTATTTAAAACTGAATCTAATTGGGTAGCCCCCTAGTATGACTGTTATTGTGTGTGTCCATCAAAGTGGGTATCCATTAATTTTAGCTGGTGTTTTTGTTTGATATTGTCAAAATTAAGTCTTATACTGCGTGGAGCATAGTCCAATGAGACGTTTCAGGAGGATTCTGAAAATCTGCATTTGTGCTGAGAATCTATCCTTTTTGCCAATAATACCAATTTAATAGTTGTTGTTAAGTTAGTAAGTTTATTATTGTATTTATTGGTGAATAAAGTTCTTTTATTATTATTATTTAAACCGTTGGTTTTGATACCAAAAAGTTCTAATAAAAAAATTAAAACATACACCGTGAGTTTCATGAGTACTACCACTGTGTTGCGTATAAACAACCAATTAAACACGGTATAATTTGACGTAAAAAACCCGTTACATTGAGTTCTTATTAACCAAGCAATACGTAGATATCATAGACACACTCGCATTGAAAAACATAACCCTCCATCGGCAGTCAGGTAAAAACATTTTGCTCTTCACACTACTGAAAACAGCACAAAACACTTTCAATATTATGAGAAAAAATACATTTAAGATAAATAAAATGTATTTCAATAAACTTTTAAGGTATCCAAGTAACTTCTATTTCTAAAACACAGCAACGTAGTATTCTGTAATGTCGTATATTATGTACAATGAAATGTAATATTTTATCATTGATGATAACTTTTCTCAATTTAATAAGAATCTACTACGAGTATCTTTCAAGTTTCTTTGAGAAGCGTCAGGCGATCCTAGTGGACAAAGACGTCGAAGTAGTGTAAGTACTAGTAAATGGACAAAAAAACTAAAAAGTGTCTTTTGTGCTTTGTGCTAGTTAGACATTCATTGGATGTACAGGATGAGTATCTCTTTTTTTGATAAAAATAAAAGTATTTTTTTGATGTCATGCAATTTTTGACATGCAACGATAGAATCTTGAAACGGGTTGATACCTAATTTAGTATCAACAGTGATGAGCATCCTTGGACAAAGGGTCGAATGTTAGGTTAGCTTATGGTTGGCTAGTAAACATTGCTACCTTGAAAATACTGTCCTTCGACTCTTGTTTTTTAACTGTTTTCTTGTGTTCTAATTTTTTCTATGGAATTGTATTATATTTAATTATATTGTTGTATGTAAGTATTACATTGAACAAGTGGTTTTAATCTTTCAATTCAGTCTTTAGAATTTTTGGAGACCATTAACATAAAATTACAAGTCTCTTGGTTGTATTGTTTTCCTATGTACTATTATTTCAGTGCCAATATAATGTATATGAATTCTATTGAATGGCTTAGACTTTACCGGGAGTACTATTATATTATACTTCTGTGACTTTACCAGAGGCTATAAACCTGAAATTCTAAGTCTCTTTGTTATTTGGGGGACTGGCATCCTCTGGGTAAGCGCGTTTTACTTCCGACCTCATCGTTTCTTTCCATTAGGTGAGAATGAGGTCAACCGCAATCCTTTTCTATATAAAAAAATATTGCGTGTCACACCACAAATTCATTTTAACAAAAGTAGGATGGGATAAATGGAGAACACCTTGAGGTTGGTCCAAATCGAGAACCATGCGGCTAAAGGTGCATTATTTATTTATTTAACAGTTTATTGTACACATAAACATACAAAGGATAATCACACGTAGAGAGACGACACAACAGGTCTGCTTATTTCTAAAGAAATATCTTACAGCAGACCCAGGGAAGTGAAAGAACATATAAACAAGTTGCGGATAAACGTGCACGTTATTTAGTTAGGGAATGGTGCAGCAGCGTTCGCTTGACCTCTCCAAGCAGCCTTAATCTATAGCAATATTTTTGAGAGGTCAGATTTGATTGTTTGTTTGCATTGAAAAGGCTTCAAATCTACGGAACTGATTTTAATGAAACTTGGTACAAAGATAAAATAGATCTTGGGAAAAAACAGTAGCCGCCGCTACCGTTTATTGCGAGAAAATTCCTCATTTCCACACGAAAATCTGTTAACGCGGGTGGAGCTGCGGGACGGAACGCTAGTCAACAATAAAGTGGTTTGTAAGACTCTTAATAGCCATAAAATATATCAATGTAATTGACGGACTACCGCAAAGAAACTTTTCCGAAAACGGAAAGAAGTGAATTGACTTCTCCATTAAAACTGGTATTATTTTGTATGATTGTTGAATTCTTTATTTTGTTTCTGAGATTTATTTAAAAAGAGAAGAAGTTGCTCTACTCTGTTGACTGAGCGTATTTACTAAGCTGTCACTTTCACCCTGTGTTTAAGAACTTTAAGCTAACGTGAATACGATTTGACCGTTTGAAATCGCCGTCGGGCGCGCCACGGACGGCGGCCAATGCAGCTTCCACTGTCAATCACGCCTGATTGGATTGCTCTAGTGCCACCAATAGTGACGTCACAACGCGCTGACGTAAGCACCAAATGACGCTGGGACGTGCTAGAACAAAATCTGTAAATCTAAGCGGTTTTCAATGTAGTACTTTTCTACGGAACTTTGCTTGTAGTAAATACGAATGAAAAATCATCATCCGAAATACGTCCTCTCTAGACAAAATACAAAAGTTACATTCGACAGTTTAAAAAACATACGCGGCACAAAACGCATTGCATATAATTTACACAATGCAATAAGGCCGATACGGCGCTGAATATTGTCAGAGCGATATGGCAGCCATATTTGAAATACTGACGCCCAGCACCATCAATAACGAACTCCCGCCCGATACTAAGTGCTCGGCAGACGTTACGAGCTTAACGCGGTAATGTATTGAACAGCGGACCAGATAATACCTACACAGACACCAATTTACAAGTGGTTTCTATACAAAAAGATTGTGCAAAGTTGACTGTAGTATCCAGAAAAAAACACTACTGGCTCACGATTCTAACTGAAAGACATCCCCGCCCCCTCGTCTAATTTTCCAATATTATTCTTAGCTGACAAGGTCCTATTTAATATTAAAACGTTCAATTTCAATATTATTTATGTTTCAAATGATATAGTTCATATTTACGCTAGTGTCTGTAATAATTAATTACTGTCATAACACAGAATACCAAATAGTCACAATAAGCTACGATTACCTACTTGTACAATATGGATGTATGTATAGATAGTTAGATGGATATTTGTAACTCTTTCACGAAAAATTTACTATATGGATTTTAATGAAACTTTACAATAATATAGCTTATATACATTAGAATAACACATATGCTATAAATTATAAATATATTGTATAAATCATCCAAAATATATCACGTTACTACATTCACTTCAGAATGTTTATTATTGTTTTGACGTGTATGTCAATGTTGGTTTCTGGATGGACTATAAGAAACAGTCTGGTAAGAAAAGTTATTACCGTGAGCGAAGCTACGGGGCGGAAAGCTAGTCTATCTTTATGTATAAAGTAATCAATCTGTGACTAAACTACCTATTTAGTTCATGAAAGAAAAACGAATGATAAAGCTGCGAAGTTGAGTGTGTCAGTTTAATTCCGAACACCTACATAACTATACAAGATAATAATGGCAAGAGCTGTTGATCTCTGCAGAGGCGTGAGGCTTGGCCGTTGATTTCCGGAAGCTGTGGAATCCGGCGTAGTCCCGGCCGGGGCCACGTCCTGATTCTGGAGGCTGGGAACAAGTACCGAGTGCCGATTGCCGGCCGGCCGTAGCGAGCGGCGCTGGGTCCGACTCGGTTACAATTACAGATGTATTATTTATCAGCCGCCAGGCGGGCTCGTCCGGGAAAAGGAATTGATTTCTGCATAATTTAACACCGAAAACACCTCCCAGGGACCCCTGTGTAGTACTGAAAACAAAACATTCTTTTGTATTTTACTACTTTCCCCTGAATAAATGCATTTTTTATATTCCTGTTTCTCCCGAGTTAATCCATGTTTTTATTTCTTCTTCTCGCCTTGCTCACCCGAGAAGGATTTTTCATTAACCGAATACACTTTTCTCGGTTTACGATGAGGTAAATGAAGACTTGATTCCCTTTGACAGACCAGCTCTAATATTTTATTCAAAAGAAGGTTTCGTTAACATAATAATTAAATGTGCTTTATGAATATAAAATTTTGACCAAAGTTTCGTAAATAGGTAGCGAAACTTTTCTCAGTATTCAGTCGGATACAAATTTCGCATATTAATTAGTCGTAGTTCAAAGTAAAGGGAGAGCTCAATGAACAAATAAACAGATGAGTATTCATGGGATATCTACCTTTGTGAAGATAATTCGTTAATTAGTGAGTGCCGCCGGGTGGAGTTTAAAAATGTGCTTTGTTGCACAGTTGCGCCAGTGCAGTCGTATTGGATTGATTAGGTATCCTGGGAGCAAACAGCACACACGAGCCCGCTGCGGGCCGCGTTGTTGTCGGAGCCGGCTGACTCAGATTCTTGGAGGTAATTAACTGTTGCTATAAATTAGAGTGGTGGGCACTGGGCAGTGGCTGCTTGCTCGCCAAACATTGTCCAACACCGCAACGCCGGCTGTGGCCTTGCGCCCACAATCTGACCATGTGTTGAAATATTGCCATTGCTTACCTACTCAAACTAAGACACAACGCAAGTTCAGCTTATTAGGGTTACAACCTTTCGCTCCCCCGCAAGTTCGCTGAAGCTCAATACGGCGGTTTGCAAGTTTCATACCTTGGTCAGTGTCAAAGAAAAAGATTTCAGGCGTTACGTAGCGGAAGTCCATTCGCGTGGAAGTATTTAGTTAAGGATTTTGCAGACACAAAAGCAAGATAAAAAATAAATACCTAATAATAAAATAAGTGTGCTATGTTCATTGTACCATGTCGTATTTCATTTGTTTATTACTATGATTTTTTGTATATTTCTAACTACAAAGTAGGTACAAAAGTTTGCTAAATAGTAATAAAATCTACGTAGGACTAAGGAAAAAACTGTGAGAAAATGTTTTATTTATATAATTGAAGATTTACTAAAAGAGTCAACTGTATGAGAAATTATACCAATAATTAAGTCTGCTTTAGTGCATATTGCAGCGGTGAAACTAGGGAGCCGACAAGACAAGACATGTCACCTTGTTACCGTGTTCCAGGTTTCAGTAGTAATCGCTCGTGCTCACGTATCTGATGGAGTTTCCAAGCTTCCAAACTAGTTGCACTGTTGTCAGAAACTTCGGGCCGTGTGCTCGCTACCAGCGCATGTTCCGACCTGCTCCGATAAGGGGCAGGATTCCTCCCAAATCCTAACACGCGCTTAGCACGATGTACTTTGCTACCAATTAAAAGTTTTGTGGTGATATTTTTGTTTCAGATTGGGTTTATGAAACACTATCAGTTTTGTAAATTGAAAAGATACACCTGGTTTAAAAAGTACTCAAAGTTCGCCAAGGTCTGTAGACAGATAATTTGGTAGAGTATTAATTGAAGGTTCGTTTGTCGCTCGGGGGCCGCATCGCGGATGCCAGTCACGGTGCGGCGCGAACTTGTTATCGGGGGCGGCACTAGCGGCGGGGGCGCAACGGGCCCGCCGCCGAGGCCATGAGACTTATGAGGATTACGGGAAAATGTGTATTCGATGACATTTTTCGGGGCCGTAGAAAAAGATGAAATATAAGGAATTGTAAACGTGACCCGAATGCCGCTCGAAGCGCCACCTATTACCGGTCTATGTGCGTTCTTTTCGCGGTCGGGCGGACGAGCGCCGCCGATGAAACCGAGCGTGACGTTCCATTCCTGATATAAAAATGTAAGTATGAAAAAGCTTTGTTAAACGCGACTCTGCTTCGGCGAAGTGGCAAAGTTTGAAGTGGAAAACTTTTCATGGAAAAATCTTTGCGAAAAACGATTAAATTTTAAGGCTATTTGTACAGTTTAAAGCTGCCGCTGTAGACAGAATGTCTTTTAATATTCAAATCTAGCAAACTTGTTTTGCGTTTGTAGCTTTATGAATACTGACTGGTTTTAGGACCATATACATAGTTTTAAAATTTAGTGGTCTGCCTGCACCAATGTAGCGTGTGTATGTGTGTGTTGCAGTGCACGGACTGAGTCTTAGAATGGTTATTCTAATGAAATAATGAAATTAGTGGGGGTCCGCAGAGTGGACGCTGGCTGAATTAGAACTAGCTGGGGGCAGCAGCGTGATTTCATTTAGAACCAATTGGCTTGTATCTTTTGTAGTACGTAATTTGTGAGACTGGGAGAAAATTAGCTCTGGCTTGCCATTTTTACGTACTTTACAATAATAGTGTAGTTTATTTATACCAATCTATCTCTGATATATTAAAGAAAGTTTAATATCGAAATACCTACACTTTTCTGCTTTAAAAATCAAAGTAGCTACGGACAGAAAAGTGTGAGGAGAATCTCATAGGAAGATAAGAAAAACATGGGAATGTCGGACAGCCGCAACGTTCGCTGGGAACATTTAGTGGGTTCGGACCCTCGTTACAATCAGCCCTGAATTATTTACCGGGGCCCAGCTTACAGCCCGAATTGATTTCTGCATAATTTACGCAAAAGGAACTATTAGAGGCCAGCACATAAGCCTGCCATAAAAACCGACTCTGATTAGAAAGCATATTCTTATTGCCACAGAGTGCAAAATCGATCAATTCGTATACAGGAAAGTTTCATTGATAAAGCTTTGTAGACAATTTGATTACGTCAGTATATTTTGCAAAAAGTCTATTCAATCCATAGAGGTAGATTTTTTAATTCAATCAAAGTGTGTAGGTATGTGATATTAAGTGGCTTGCTAATTCAAGGCAGATGTACAACGTGTCACTTAGTACAAAAACGCGAAACTGCAAAAACAAGTTTATTTTTGAAGTTTTCTGAATTGGCGTTTATTTATCATACAAACTACCTACAATTTATATGAAAAATAAAATTCGGAAAGTCCCAGACCAAGAGTTGTGCAGGTTCATGGCGAGTTACTACCCAAAAGGACTTACGTTATTTTACTAATATGTATACAAAAATACTTAAGTGACATGGTTGCTGTAGTTTCTATAGAATTAGGTCGAGGGTTCCTTAATAAAATAAAAAGCAAAGGATTCCATGTACGATTCGTCACAGTCACAAACAAGCACGTCACAGGAAGGCATTTAACCAGAAGAACGTTAAATTGCCTTTTTAAATATTTCACAAATCCTGGTACCACTCAACCGCATCCTCACAAATCTTCCATTCAGATACATTTCAGGTACCTAATCTTCATAAAAAAGCTGAGAAGTAAGTTGATCTCAGGGCCATTGCTGCTCGAACGGTTAACTATTGGATAGTGGAATCAAGAGCGAAGGCTGGCAGAAATAAAATCAGTACAGGGATTGGGAGTCCGCGCACGTTCCGTATCGGAGGTTTGGGCGAGCGCCGCACCGCACTGCGCTCCCACAACCAGGGACTGGGATTGCTTCAAGGAATAAACACTATGTCTTAAATGAAAAAGCACCTTTATAAAGACTGTTGTCCTTTGGCACTCCAGTCCAAATAAGACTTATGATGAAAATGATGTACTAAATAAATAAATATGTAGGGACAACTCACACATGGCCATCTGTCCCTAAACTAGGCAGAACCGGTACTATATTTATATAGGTGTCAGACAACTTAATATATAAATACATAGGTACTTTTGTAAATACACAACATCCAGACACAAGGCAAACACGAGTGTTCTTTTCACACGAATGATTGCTCTGGGCGGGATTCGAACCCGCGACCCTGT
The DNA here is from genome assembly GCA_948473455.1 of Teleiodes luculella. Lineage (NCBI taxonomy): Eukaryota > Metazoa > Arthropoda > Insecta > Lepidoptera > Gelechiidae > Teleiodes > Teleiodes luculella. Next base: position 6,634,110 of record OX419584.1, read on the forward strand.
GCTTCGAAAGCAGACGTACTACCAACTAGGCTACGGGGCCGTGATTGACAAAGAACACCTTTATGAAGATGTCCTATGGCACCCCAGTCTGATCTCCTGAAAAAACTAACCGAAAGTAACCCTTGTTACAGTAACTAAGTCCTAAACTTAACTGCTAAAAAAATATTCACGTAGTGGGTACTTCATAAAAAATAAATACACGGATTTCTGTTTTACAGCTTTAGTGGAACTAATAAATAACAAAAGCAAAACTTAATGAAATTTTGAGTGATCCTTTTTATCAACTTCGACTGCGTCCGTAACTATAATAATTATTATAATATTTAGGTATTTATTAGGTAGAAAATTGTAATTTTTAGAAAAATATATTGAATACTAGCGGCCCGCCCCGGCTTCGCTCGGGTATATCTATTTTTTTAATTCAATGATTTTTTAAATCTTTTTTTTTCTTTTTTTTCTCTTACCTTTTAAACCTTCCCTGGACTTTCATGAATATTTCAAGGCCAAAATTAGCCAAATCGGTTCAGCCGGCAGACTAACGAACAGTAATTAATTTTTTTTATATAGATTGTTTCTAATTTTTGAGATTTGTATTATAATATTTTTTCACACAAATATCGAACATGTAAAAAACACGTACCTAATATAATTGAATCCCTTATCGTTTCCCAGCCCCATGGGCCGACCGACCGGGAGATAGCTCCGTACCTGTTCTAAGACAATTACCGCTACGTAAACGGAAAATTGTTCGAGAGCTCTCGGAAACGTGTTTTCTAATCTTCGTAGTCGGATTGAGGGCGTTTTGTTTTCAACCATCAGATTATTCGCATCCGTGGACGTTTCCCTTTACAATTATGCTTAATTGGTTACTGAGACAGACGGTAAATATTCGTTGTGAATTCATAGGACAAAAATATTTGACATAAAGTGATATTTCATGCTAACAAACGATGAAATCAACGAATGTCTATGTAACTTGAAATAAAGTTCAGCTTCTTCTAACGAGTAAATATTCGTTCAAAAATAAACTCAGCGAGGCAAGTTCGCGAGCGACGCGACGGCAATATGTATGATGGTGCAGAAACGTGAGCGTTAGACCGGGTGCAACTTTAACGTACCGGTAAAAAATACAAAACGTAAAAGGAACATTTGCACCGCAGAATGCACTAAAATGCGAAAACAGCAACAGTGCAGGAACAATTAATACAGAGCACAATATTTTCACGAAGTTTTGCTTCCCGACTCCATTCTGTGTCGTCGGGACTCGGGACAAAGCGGACTCCCCTCCACAGACTATTTTACGCGCAATAAACTTCGAGGAATGAGACTAACTTGACCCTAAAAAGTTCAAAAAATCTATTGATATTTTTCTTTTTTAAACTAGTTATTTACTTGGACTTTTTTGGTTTTATAGATAGCTAAAAGCACATAGCGTACGCAAGCGATAAGCTACATGGCATTGTTTTCTAGAATCCTTGTCAGAAATAATTTGATGTACGAGTATGTGCGTTTTTATTTGATATCTTTGTCATCATTATGAAATCTGCAGTTGACCTTAAAACCCGCACGATAACAAGCAAGGGCGACATTGAAATATTTCAAGCATTAACAACAAGTACATACGTAATTCATTTCTCCTTCTCTATTTTCAGTCAGCGAAACGAAGCAAGATCCAAAGGATAAGGAATAACAAAAAGAATATGATTCCCGAAGAGTAAATCAGGGCTCACAATCCTATTTGTGTGAGTAACACTGCTCTATTTGGGTTAGGGAATTCATCGCGTTTAGCGTCTGGCTAAGGGCCATTAACAATAAATCCTCCTGTTTTCTCCTCCCCCTCGGTTACCACACTCGACTGACGTTAATCAGCTTCCCAGATATCTAGACTAGACTCTAGGTTATATAACTTGGGCTTACGTTGCCAGTCTTGCTTGCTGTGTTCCTTTTGTTTCACCCCGGCCAACTCGAATGTCCGCTAGAATTTCTGCTCGTTATTAAATTAAACAATAGTACCTAGTACTTCTAAGCAAAAAATAGACAAACCATTTTTCTTTAACGACTTTTGGGTAATTTATCTTTTTCAACAAAGTCACCGTGAAAACAAGTTTCATGAAGTAGGCTAGTACTTATTTGAGAGGGAATCATTAGTCATCTAGTAACGGCAATGAGATGGCAGAATAATGTCTCTATAAAGTCCGAGTACAATAGTTGGATAGCTTTAGCCGACCACCGAAACTGCTGTTGAGCGTAGTAACAAGTTAGGTGGGTACTGGGTACTATATCACAAACTAGACCATTATAAAGTGCATACGACCCGACTGTGCGGCAAGTTTAAACTCCGGCACACACAGGCGCTACTGGCTAAACCAAGTTTTAAGAAAAAAGGCACAAACCAAAAGCAAAACATTAACTCAGTTTTGTAAGTGGAAATCTCCGGCGAGCTCTGTTTTCAAGCTGCACGAAACGTAAATTTTACAGCTCGTTTAAGTTTAGCTCATTATTTCATTTAGCCGCGTTATCCGAACCCGGCGGATCTTGGAAATGAGCTGTTTTTCTTAGTGTTTCCATCTTCATTGTTGAAGATAAATGTACAACAGATAAGTATATAGGTATGGTTTGTTCTAGAATCGTCTTAAGTAGATATTTTGGCATGTATTTAAATCGACATCGAAAAAATACCAGGGCGCAATTATTATTTCTTTGAGTGAAGGTGTAATATTTGTTGTTTTTTTATTCGTGTAGTAAGTAAGAGTACTATAACACCTATATATAGATAGTTCACTAAATAATAAAATAGACAAACATAAAAACAATTCAGAGATCTTTATTTGAAAGTATTAATCTAGATCAAAATATCTAACAATAATAAAACATTGTTTTAAATGTTCAAAAAGAAAATGAGAAGCAGGAAAATTAATGATATCTTAATGTTTTAATAATTGAAGATTTTAAGTAGGTATTTTTAATAATTTTAAAGATTTAAAAATTATCTATCTTCTTCTTCTATCTATACTAAGTATTATAACACTGAATAATCGGCGTGTCTGTACATTGATTTGTTTGTTTTTTCAAACTGTTTGTAGATGAGGGGAGTGTAACTGAACATAAAAATACAAGTTTTGAAAAAAAAATGACCATCTGTCTGTCTTTTTGTACACGCTATTCTATGGAAATACTGGACGGATTTTAATTAAACTTTACAATAATATAGCTTATACATCAGAATAACATATAGGCTATTTTTTACCGCGGGAAAATACTTCTTACCCATGGGTGGAGCCGCGGGGCGTAAAGCTAGTTATTTAATAAGAAAGGAGATAGCTAGTAAAGCACCCTCATAATTTCTTGAGAGATAGATTTCTTGAAATTGTTTCTTGTTTCATAAGAGAAGTGCTTTTCAGTGTAGACCGCTTGAAGTGTTTTCGCCGTGAGTTCAGCAAGCTAGTGGATATTGGATGGTATACCATCTAGATAAACACGATCGCATACCTACCTCGGCGTAGTTTCATTTTAGTGCCCATTCTCCTTTGGAAAAAACAGTTATAGTGTCTATGGCAACACATAAAGCTATATTGTGTGTGCTAAGTACGTAATAGACCTTTTGCTCCTTGTGTCACGTGACCGACTACTTTGTATGAAAAGTAGAATTTTATTTTGAGACTATATACCTCTCCGCCCCACGGCTCCGCCCGCGTTAACAGGCTTTCCCGTGGGAAAGAAGTATTTTCCCGCGGTAAAAAGTAGCCCATGTGTTATTCTGATGTATATGTTACGGCTAAAACCCGAAGTGCGGCTACACCTAGTTTTAGCCGGTTAGAACTAGGTGTAGCCACTTACTCTTGGTTAAACCTAGTACGAGCCGATTGTTTTCGGGTAAAACTAGGTCTATCCTTCATCATGCCGGCTACAACTAGGTCGGGCCATTCCCTGTTGGATAAAACTAGGTCTATCCGATATCATTCCGGCTAGAACTAGGTCCAGACAATCCCTGTTGGATAAAACTTAGATGGGTGTCCCGCCACGCTTTCCTTCCGCCCCGCGTCACACTCATGACTCACAGCATCTGCAGCAGCGGCGCGGGGTGAAGGGCATAGCGAGGCACGCGCCTCTGCAGGTTGTGAGCGCCAGGTGCTGCTGATCTACTGCAGGTCTACTAGCGAGTGTGACTCACTGTCTGCAGCAGCAGCGCGTGTCTTAGTTTTATCTGACAGGGATTGGCTGTACATAGTTGTAGCCGGCATGCTATCGGCAGAGCTTGTTTTAGATATTAAAAAAACATCCAATAATATGAAACGTAGAGAGTTTTTTTATTATTATAAATCACATTGTAATAATTACCACAAATTATTAGGAGTACAATTTTTAATATAATAGGAACAATCAGGAACATTTTTTTAACAACAGACAATAGTTGCATATTATAATTTAAAGGATATTATTATAATTATAAATCACACTTTTACAAATGACCTAGTTCTAGCCGGAATGATATCGGATAGATCTAGTTTTATCCAACAGGGAATGGCCGAACCTAGTTGTAGCCGGCATGTTAAAGGATAGACCTAGTGTTACGTATAAAGTACATCTTTTCATTATTTATTTTTGGGATTCGTGACGTAGGTTCATGATGATGTTGCTACCCTTCCTTTCCTCACTTCCTCGAGAAAAACACGCAAAAATGAGGGTAGAACCAAACCCACCATACATCAATCTGACCGGAGCTAACCTCGGTCTATTCGCTCGCCGACCGTCCGTTGGTCAACGTGGTCTTCACGTTCCACATCGAGACATAGCGAATCAGCGTTTTTCTTAACCGTCGTGATTAATACGCGTACGCGTCGCGCCGGTCTTCATATCACCTGCGCATTGGATTTGGGCATCACAAGAAAGAAACAGGATTTTGTACAAAGGCCGTTGACCACCATCTTTAACGCCGCCCACTACGAGTACCAGCCGTAAGTGTTTTTCTCATCCCGTTTCTTCCCCTTGTTCGAAACCCACCACCTAGTTTTACCCGAAAACAATCGGCTCGTACTAGGTTTAACCAAGAGGAAGTGGCTACACCTAGTTCTAACCGGCTAAAACTAGGTGTAGCCGCACTTCGGGTTTTAGCCGTAACATATATACTATACTATTGTACAGTTTTATTTAAATCAGTTCAGTAGTTCCAGAGATTAGTGTGTACAAACAGACAGACAGACAGACAGATGGACGGTTTTTTTTTCAAAACTTGTTTTTTTTTGTAATTAGCTACACTCCCTTTATCACCTACAATCAGTTTTTTAAAAACAAATCAATGTACAGACACGCCGATTCTTCAGTTTTATTATAGTGATTTGAAGGTATGTTCCCTGGGAAAAGTTATGTAGTTTCATAGGCAGGTTTCTCCCTTAAATTATTGTGCGCTAATTTATTTACACCCCGTATTTTACAGTTAAAATCCTGTGTAAACCAGTTAAACCTGTGTAAAAGAGCGTCGTCGGTGGCCAAGTGGCTAGGGCTGATGACTTCCATTCGGAAGTTCGTAGGTTCAAGCCTCGGCACGTACCGATGTGTTTTCGATTTTCGAATTCATATTATGTACGTTTATTCGACGCTCTTACAGTAAAGGAAAACATCGTGAGGAAACCTGCACACACCTGCGAAGAAATTCAAAGGTTGTGTGTAAAGTTGACCAACCCGCACTGGGCCAGCGTGGTCAACTAAGGCCTATTCACCCTGATTTTAGGGTAGGCTCGAGCCCCTCGGTGGGGACATAATATGAGTTGTTAACACACATGTTGCAGTTGCCAGTCCGCCACGATATGCGTACGTACGTACCTCTGTACCATACATGCAATATGAATAAACGCTTTGTACATTTCGCCGGTATAGCTTCCATTTGATATTGGATAGCAATTTATTTATCATACATATTGAGGCAGGCTTGGAGCAGCGGTGCGATCCCGCTCGAAAAGCGTCTTTCTTCCTGAAGGAAATCAAGAATCGAATACGTGTGGGGAATTTTGTGTACCTGTCTGTGTGGCTGGTTTATGGCGGGCATTAGTATAGGAACGCTCTGACTCGGATTGATTAAATTTTGAATAATTACAGGCTAGCTAAATTTTGAATATATTCATTTCATTTCATTTATTCGATAACAATGTAAATTGTGTGGTTATTTAAAGTTAGTTTTTTAAATTTTACACATTGCAATACGTACCCGTCTGAAATAATATTTATTCACAACAATTCATTAATTAAAATACATAAGAACAAATCAGTGTGACGAATAAATAAAATATTGTGAAAACAAAAAACATTGTAGTCTAAAATTCTTCAACGAACGCAGATGAAAAATAGTTTGATTTGAGCGTACCTACTATTGTCAGTAAATTACTAATTTTTTTTTGCAAAACCTGTTTGAAGGGGCCAATTCGACTTTAGTCGTAGTAGTAACATTAATTTAGATAAGATAAAGGCTATTCTATTTGTAACTTTTTCGTCGGGTGAAGCTTGACGACTTTGCGATAGGTCAATCAAAGAAAGTCGGTTGTTCGCAAATGCAGGGTTTCTTAATAAATATAATTGAGGGGAACTTTTTCATGTCATGAATAGGTACTCCTCTAAAAACGTTGCAAATATAATATTATGTAGATCAGAAAACCAAGCACAGTGATCAGTTACAGTACTTACAGTACAGTCGGTATCAATAAAATCAACAATAACCGGGCAATAAGCGGCGCGCCGCCGCCGCAACATCGATAAGACGTTTCATTTGGAAGGATGCAAATGTCGCCGGCCGCGCTCCGCCGCTCTCGATATTGCCTCGTCAGGGCTGCCAGCTCACACACTTAGTACCCATTCTTTATAAAAATACTTTCATTACTAGCATCATAGATCAACAAATCGCCACCTGGCCAGTCCGGGGAGGGGCGCGAGATTTTTCTGCTCTATGGTTTCACTATCATCCTGTTCTGGTAGTTTTTTCCTTGACAAACAGCCTAGCTCTGACGATAACATTATCCATATACTTATCACCTTTTCATTTGTTATCGGAATCCGTTTAACTGGTCAGGCATAATTTCGGTCAATTAAAATCAGAATAATTTATGTATACACATATTCAACATATTGTCTCTATTGAGTTGAAATTAGTTTAGGAATATTTTGTAAATATAATAAATTATTAATGTTCAAAAGTTGGCAACACTAAGCTTCGTTTCATCGCCCCCGCGCTCCTTCACCACTATCTTCACTTTTAATCGCCACGGGAATTTATTAAAAACTCCCTCACTATTTCCAATCGTAAAATACAAGCACGTTCTGTTTGCGCGCCCTATTAGTCCATTCGCTCGCACTGCACCGATAGTTCGAGCAAACATAAAACATTGTTAAAGCACTAATTTTCTGAGGAGAAGCACCGAAACGCAATAATTTAAAGAGTTAGCGGGTGAAAACGTCTGTGGAGTTGTAAAAAGTTCATTGTGCGAATTCTGCACATTTCCAGAGTAAAGTTGTGTGGGTTTAAGTGGAAATTTATGCCATGTGAGGGTTCAGGGTGCTAAGCAAAGCGGAGAACAAGCTAGGTGACATTGCGTTCGTCACACTACGCTAACGGCCGCGTTTGGACACAACCTGAATGACACAGGCCATGACTGTAGCCAAAACGAACATAGATTCACTTTTCATGTCCTGAAAGTATATACCTACCATTTGATGTTCGTCTATAAACATGTTTGAATAAATGAATAAGATAAGATAAGATAAAGATTTTATTTGAACATAGAAAACAAATTACAATTGTTTAACAGTGGTCCCCACACTAGGTTCAGACCTGTATCGTGGGCGACCAAAAATAATTTCTTACAAAACCAATAGGAATATATTTTAAGTACTTTTATACAGAACATTACAAACAGGAAGTTGTGACACGTGTAACATGTTAAGAGATCCTCAAATAGCGGTTCTTTCTTACTTTATTAAGTAGCTTATCAAAAACTGTTTTGTGCATATAAATAGAACAATCTAAATAATGAATAGAGCTCTAAAATAGCAATACTTCATTTAAGCTTTAGAAAATACAGAAAATAAAATGATCAGATAAGAGAATATCTGTAGGTATTCATGTACAAAACATATTTGCTACGGCGTAGCAAAAGCCTACGCAGAATACAATGTGATCACGCGTAGGCTGATATGACGTCATCGGATTTATTATTGACTCTCGCAAACAACAGATGAAGTCAGAATATGAGGTCATACTCCAAAAGTACTTATATACTATGTGTGCAATGAGGGCAGAATACCTCCTGATATTTTATGATCAAAGGGCCGTGATCATTTGCATTGAAGTGTCATACCGCATTTCTAAATTCCCTCGTAAACCAACTACTCGTGCTCTAGCAATTTAATTAAGCAAATATCATGAAACTTGATAAAATTTATAGCAGCAGCTACAACTTGCACTTGAGAAAGCCACATATTTATATTATAAGGTAACAACTTTACATTTCTATGCATTTCTGTCTCGTTACTTTGCCTTCAACTCCAAATCACAAAAAGTATTAACTATTTCTTTTTTAAATTTTATAATTATGATTTGTAAATAAAAAAGAGTAGAATTCGAGTGCCCTATCTATTGACCTACTTTTAACAAATTTAATTAATATTTTATATTTTCTTAAATACTTGAGCTTGGGTAGGTACTTGAACCCGCAACTCGCCACAAGGCCACAAACACTTCAGTGGCTAAGTTCTGAGCTTCAAAACGTATAAGTAGATAATTTGTCATCGACTCGCAAAGAAGAAGATTCAATTGATTTAAACCGCCTTTTATCTGCTTCAATACTGAAGCAGAACAAAGGAACTGACATAAATCCCATCGCATTCAAAATATTAGTAAGATTTTCTACTGATAATTAATCACAGCCCGAATAGTTTGATGGCCTTTGTCGTTGTGCCTATTCTATGGTAATAATAAAGTCTTGATAGAGTTTAAACAAGTACCTACACGGTTCGTCCCGGCGTCGCCAGGCCGTCACCAGCGGAATAAAGGCGGTATACGACTGTCGGGGCGGTTTGGCGCACAGTTAGTAATAAAAACTTTTGTAATTACACTCATTTGGAGCAAGGAACCGCCGTTGACGCGGTGTCGTGCCAAAAACGGCAATCATTTTTATAATACCAGCCCGCAAGTTCTGTAGCCTTCTGCAGACTTCACCAAATAAGTAGCTTAGCTTAAGGTTCCTCGCGACAGAACTCATTTTTAAATAAAAGAGGGAAGAACAAAAGGTGCGGGCCTGTGGAGTTTCGTTGGCAGGTTATTTTCATAGCAGCGCACACATTGTGCGAACCTGCCGGTGGTAATAAAATATAGCATCGACTCTTAAAGAAATATTATTGTTTAAGAATACTTATTCATCAATGCGAGACAAGTACCAGTCTATTAACTTCTGACGTCATGAAGTGTTTTGTTTAAAGTCGCTTTCTCTGTCCCTATGTCCCTATATCCCTATGTATACTTAAATATTTAAAACTACGCAACGGATATTGATGCCGTTTTTTTAATAGATAGAGCGATTCAAGAGGAAGGTTTATACGTATAATACATGCATAATATACTTAAGGATAACCCACAATAACCATTTTCCCGTGCGGAGCCGGGGGGGTCGCTAGTAAGGTATAAAAGCGGAAAAGTGGAAATAAAACATTTTGAGTTTTATTTAGTTTTAGTTATCAATGGCTTTGTTAAAAAATACATATAACTATACAAGACTAAATATTACTACTGATCTAAACCTGGTGCGGAGGATTGCCCCAGTAAAGCAGTTAAACCCGTGATAAGACGGTTGGCGGATTAAGAATAGAACCACCCCACGTCTTGCCCTTGGGCGCCGTAGAAGGTGACAAAGGGATTAGGGTATTAGTGCCAAATAGGCGACAAGCTGGAAACCTATCACTAGGTGCATTAATAAATAAACATTTTGGTTTTTTATCTTAGTATTTGACCATGCTTTCTGAATTCTAAGAGAAACGTAAAGCGATTCGTATTTAACGTAAAATAATCAATTCTTTTAATATTTGAGTGACAAGTGAATCACAACCATTTATAGCGTTTTAAATAATCGAATTACCGCTTTAATTCTTTCATATTGGCCATTAGACGCTATTGACGAATTGCATTTTTTTAATAGGTTTCTTTGGGAAATGGATCAGTTCCTTTGACTGAGTACCTTTTCAGTATATGCTTAGCCAGTAAATCATTTATACCCTGTATGATATGAAGAAGAACATAATTTAATACAAAATACAAATAAAAGGTATAGATATTCTATGGGATAAAATATTTTTAAATGTCACTGCAGTGAATAAATATCCGCAAAAGGAACGGATGTCACAAAGCGGAGTAAACAAACGTAATTTGTAAATAATTTGTTCGGTCAAATTATAATCCTCATCCGGACGTGGAGGGGAGGGGGGTGTCAGGCGGTGTCAAGCGACAAGCGTCAGCCGATGTCGGCGGACTGTAGCCGAGACCCGCCGCTCATAAAAACTTTCCTAATTATGTACATTTTGTAGCTAAGAAACGCGCACTCCCGCCGCGTTATATTTTCTAGTTAATTTCGTGGATCCGATATCAATGGGTCGCTCTCAACAGCCCGAACCGTTTTTCCTTTGGGGAAGCGAAGATGTTAATTTTATAATTCATCGTCATCTTTATTTCTGTGTTCTAAAATTGACGAAGACCACTCAGATCTGAGATTATTCATTATGCACTTTAATGGAAATGATCCAAAAATCCCTACTGTTAATAGTATATCTTTCACAGGAATATGTTACTTTATGTTGGCGACAGAATCTTTTTTTGATGTTATTTACTTTTTAGATTTTATGTTTCTTTTATATTTTTGATATTATTTTGTTTTTTTTTTTTGTTTTTCTAATTTGTCACTTTGCTTTTTTCCTTAATTGCGAAATATTAAATTGTTTTAACTTTAAAACTTTATTTATTTGCTAGAAAAGAAAAGTAACGGCATTTCGGTGCTTAATAAATAACGCCTAGAATGCTAAAATTATGAAATCTGACTAGCCGGAATTTAATAGGTACTGCATCAATTATATGTCAGATTTGAGAGATACCTAGACCTACTTGGTTAGAATGGAGCATTGGATTGGAGGAAAACGGAAGTGACCGGCGCGGCGGCGTGAGCGCAGGGTTCATATAACAGCCGAGAGAGCAAGACGACGACCTGACATAATTCAGACTGATCCCGGCGCTCCTCACGCAAACCAACAAACTTTAATGGAAACTCTGATTTGTGCTAAGATAAACACAAATTTAGGCATCTCTGAAACCCGTCATTCAACCCAAATAGTTATTTGGTTATGGATATTGACTGTCGTATTTGATTGACGTTAATCGGAAATGGATTTTGTAAATATTAATCGTTGAATAAATATGAACTTTGAGATATATATCGTAAAATATACTCTACCCCTGATAAGTCTGTAAGTCCAGTATCATTTAAATACCTTTGAAATCTTTTTACTTGTTTATTAAACCACTTAACTCAAAATGCTTTCAAACTATTACTGTTTGTGGTTGAGAGCAAAACAATTTATTACTCGTAAAACATTTACATTCCATTATATTAACGTAATATTCAAAAGTATGTAGTGTTCGTCGACTTGAAGATTTAATAATAAGTAAAGAAGCTTTTCTGTACCAAATAAAAGAGTAGTGTCTTAGTTTTTACGCGTCGCTTATCATACTATTTTTATAAAGAGGAAAGATTTGTATTTGTGTGTGTGTGTGTATGTTTTGTAATGAATAAAACGACTGAACTGATTACAAAAAATCTTACACCATTAGAAAGCTACCCTGAATAACATAGGCTACCTTTTACCGCATGAAAATGCCTTATTCCCACGGGAAAAACTGTTAAAGGCGGAGCCGCGACGGAAAGGTAGTTGTTTATATCACTCATAGCCCAATAATGCTCGGACTGCACGAAGCCGCCGGTATTTCACGTGCTTCTACCGAGATTATGAACCACTCGTAAAACTTGAGCCACAATTTTTGCCGTCGAATCTCTAGAAAGAAACTCCGACAAAGAAAATATAAAAAGAAACACCATTAAGACTTGTTTATGCGCTTTGCATAAATACAAATGAATAGCACTAAAGCTTGGCTAAGTCTGCAGTCGGGAAGTTTTGCAATTATTGTAATTATGAGCCGACCGAGAAGCAGCCAGCTCGGCGTACACTCATATTTCCTACTTATACGCAAGAACTTCCCTACCCCGTTGAATAGAACCATTCATTTGCGATTCCGCACGAATTACTTTGATTATAGTACTCGATGGGATTCCACCCTTCGAACAAATTAACGGATTATTACAAAATATTTCATCCGATCTCTGCAGTAATGAATTGATTTATCTAGCGCAATTTAAAACTTTCATAAATGGATGCATTAAATTAATTGACAATGAGTCATGATCATGAATGCGTTCTGTAAATTATCTCAAAAAAGCATCGTTTAAATTCTCCCCTAGTAATATGAGCTGGGATACACTGGCGGTAAATCGCGGGCGCGCGCTCATTCGTCAAACGACTTCAATGAGCGCTGCAATCAGTTAGAGTGTGTTCTCTGCTTAACAAGCCTGTAACCCGTAACGACTGCTCTGCTCAAAATATTGCAGTCATTAAACCAAAATCAGCTTTGAAACTATACAATGTCACATACGATTTTTCACAAAAAAAATCCGTGTAAACGCAAATCTACGACTACAATTCCTTTTGTGTTAAAATATAGCCGGGATTTCTTTACTGCAGTAGATACGGGATAGTGCGGAAATACATAGGCGCTAGATTTTTTTAAAGAAAGGCAAAGAATCGCCATACTGATGTTTAGCCACAAATTTGCCAACTTATTTAACCAAGCGACACGTGCCTACTGAACCAAGAAACGTCCATATTTCATTTACCAAAAAATATAATGAAATCCTCGCCGCCAATCAAATTTTTTTCAACTAAGACATGAATCGGGTTGGCTGGAAGAGACCTGTATCTAGAGATAAGCTCGCCATTGCATACTAAAGCTTAAATATACTGCTTACTTTGTTTTTGAGTACAATGAATAATCTATATGAATTCACTATAAAATCATCAGGATGATTTCGAAGAAATTATTACCTTTACCGAAGTATCATGAACATGATACTCGTAGTACCTATCACAATCATTAGCGGCAACTAGCAATTAACCATGATTGAAAGCATTGTGAGTTACGTGTAAATGTATACACCTCTCCTTTATGTACATATTATATTATTTATCGTGAGTTAGTGCCGATTTAATTATTAACCCGTTAATTACGTCTTTACTCCTATCATAACCACTTATGATATTAATTAATCCCGGATTTAATGTTCTCTTTAAGTAAATAATTTAATTCGAATCTTGTACGCAGGACTAAAAGATGAACACATGTTTCGTTTTTGTTTATATTATAATCCCCGTTTACTAGCCGTTAATTTTGATGATACGCTGAGATGATTTTTCCTTTTGAAAATACTTTAGAACATTATTAGATTTTCGATGTTGACAATCACACCGTAATATTCAATAGTCCATGATATTTCTTACTATTCAAACCCTGGATAAACTGTAAAAAGTGTCTGTTAGTGAAAATACTTCGTGAAATTCGATACGGATTTGAATATGATTTTAAATAGAAGGAAAGATTAAGAAAGATTTACTTATTTAAAGGTGGGTCTGTAAATTGATTGATGTGGAGTTTCTTCTGGCTGATCTTCTTCACAGCCGAACGGCCACTTTTGAACGGACAAATGGACAGTCTGGTCCTTGTTATTATTGTTATTTTAATAACTAGCTTTCCGCTGTGGCTCCACCCGCGTTAACACCATCGTGGTCCACCGAGGCCTTTTCACCCTGATTTTAGCGTTAGCTGGAGCCCCTCGATAGAGGACATAATTACTCGTATATATGAAGAATAATATTTGGTAATTTTTGCTATCTATTCATAGAAATAGAGAAATATAAAAAATATTTAGTAAACTACCTCTTCGAAATCCATTGTAAAAATCTAGAAAAAATCTTTAAAAAAGAAACAATTGAAAAGCTAAATTACCTCGCCTAGTTCTCGTCCTTTGCTCAGCGAAGAATCCGCTTAATTTCTTTAGCCGTAACTTCGTTTGCTGATTGTTGCAAATTACCTGAAACAACAGCCTTCATTTAGACGTGCAGGGGTGTAGAAGAGAAAGGCTTTAGGTAGTGTTGTTTGCTACAGCGATACTATCACTATCGAAATTTGACCTTAGAAACTAGAGTAAAATTGTATCGATATTATATTTTCGTCTAAAACGATTACACAGAATGTGAACTATGTAGTACAAAAGAAAGACGTGCAGTGCAAAATAGTACAAAATTATATTATGTCTGCTGTCTATTGTAATGAATACTTGTCATTTGTCTTAGGCCTACGACGTAACGCTCGAAAGGCTGTCAAACGCGATATAGTGACATAAGAGCCATAGTACTTCCGTCATTGAGCTCCGTGAGATGTCCCCACATATTAATTCAATTATTTTATTTTTCAAGGTCGCGATGCATCACCATACTATCGATACTCTAGCTCTACAACACTGCTTGTGGGGGTCTAACATAAAGTAATGGGTGCACTGAATAACGGCATTCAAAGTTGAGTGATGAAAGAAAAACATGGGGGAAGATTGTGCTTTTATTGAAACCAATCCGAGCACTTGCCGCGGCTGACTGCGCGCGCGGCCGTCAATGCGCGTAATTGCTACGTCGTCATTGAGTTCCCGCTCTCGCTCACACGGTAAGCGGAGAGGAGCAACAGATCTATAAAATATTTCTGGGTGTATATCTTTACGTGGAATGCAATTATTCTCGCAGATATATTGTTGAAGGACATGACTTGATTGCAATCATAATATTCTAGTCAAATCCTTACTGAAAAAAAACTTTGGCTTTCCCGACTTTTTTCTCTTTCTATTAAAATTTAGTTTTTTTTTTACCTTTTGTGGTAAATAAGTAATACCTATACGTTATTGTTTTGATTAGGTAACTTTCATTTCCTTCAAGTATTAATTTCACTGAGTCTTACTATGATATGTGGTTTCCGTCATAAAATAAGATAAACATTACTCTTATTGCAAGTGTTTTATAATTTATATTCATATCAACAATATATTATTTTGATTTGTAATAATACCAGTCATAAGATGACGGACTCCGGTCGCTTATCGCTCGCCTTGTGGCCGTATGAGCGGATTACCTGCCTTCCCTCAAAGTTGAAAGATATTTTTGTGTTATCGCGCGGAACGATTTGATTCCAATTTTGTCTCTTTTTTCTTTGAAATATTGAGAACAGATTTGCTACTTACTTTATTTTTGTTCATATTATTTGTTTTGATTTTCCTTAAACTGAACATCCTGTTTCGCAAACATAGAATAGATCTCGTATTAGAATATTAGAATTGTTTTTTTCGAGTGATCGAGCATCGCAAAATATTATAATGAATGACAATAACAATATCATAATTTCAGAA
The DNA here is from genome assembly GCA_948473455.1 of Teleiodes luculella. Taxonomy (NCBI): domain Eukaryota; kingdom Metazoa; phylum Arthropoda; class Insecta; order Lepidoptera; family Gelechiidae; genus Teleiodes; species Teleiodes luculella. The sequence goes on from OX419584.1 coordinate 6,649,691, forward strand.
ATATCCTACATAGAAATAGAAAGATATTTGTTGGCATAAAATTATATACGATTAAAAAGATTGAATGAAAAAGCTTCTGCTCCCCATCTGTTCCTAGAGAGTGTGTAAAAGTCACTGAAAGTGTTAAACTTAGAGTATAAATAGAAAAAAATCTGGGAGAGTGTTAAATTAAATGATTCAAGATGCGCTTTGTGCAAGTTCATAAATTAAAAACTATAAAATTTACATACGAAAATACCCAAATAATATTATTAATTCTTTTAACATCTCTTTTTTCTCTTTTAACATAAAGGAAATGTAATTTGTGTGAACGACAAAAGTGTATGTTGGGGACAATAGCTGCGACTGAAACTTGTTGCCGTGAAGCCGCGGAGAGGAAACAAAGGCACATGTTGGCTCCCCTTACAGCCAGCCTGAACCGAGCTGGCTGACTTATGCTCGTCTTTTGAACTGTCTTATAAAACCTTTTTAAGAACATTAAAAGTGCCGAAATTAGCACGCTATGAGAGTTGGAATATTTTGGGTCAATTATTGTGATTTCATAACCTATTCTTTCAAATAATTATTATTCAATTGAGTGTATATATAAAAATATTATGTACGTCATTTTTCCATAAGACATATATCTCCTAAATAAATAAATTTTAATTTGGAAGTTGTTATCATTAGCAACTTGAAAGGCTCTGGACGTGCTATCATTATGTTTTCAAAAGACATAAAATAAATTAATATTAATTGAGGTATTTTCACACACGGCCATCTGAGCCCAAAATAGGCAGGGATAGGCGAATTTTATTATTGACTAGCGACCCGCCCCGGCTCCGCACGGGAAAATGGTTATTGTGGGTTATCCTTCAGTATATTATGCATGTATTATACATATAAACCTTCCTCTTGAATCACTCTATCTATTAAAAAAAACCGCATCAAAATCCGTTGCGTAGTTTTAAAGATTTAAGCGTACAAAGGGACATAGGGACATAGGGACAGAGAAAGCGACTTTATTTTATACTATGTAGTGATAAAGAGAAAAATTCATTTTATATTACAATTTAAAGAAGACATCTTCTCTTACAACAAATTCTAAAACTGCTGACAAATTTTATTCAAAAAATAATGTTCACCATTTCCTTTAAAGAAATAAATTAGAGTGATGAAAAATTTTAATAGCTTAATTAAGTAAGGATGCCGTAGCCCCGTAGCTAATTCTTATTCTACGGTCGGCCGTTCGCCGGCCGCTGGACTTTGTTCTGTTGGAATTTTCATTTATTCGATAACACTTGAATAACACTGCATTATCTGATTATGTTTAAGTAATTTTTACAAATGGCTCTTGAAAACTAAGAGAATGAGACCTTTTTAACACAAATTCGTTATTCATGCATTTTAATATTAAAACTAGCATGGTATAAGTGGAGGCTTGGCAATCGCTGAAAAGACATGATACTGCGCCGGAGCATCAATGGATCTGATTCAATATTAACAGCTCATAAATGTCCCCACCGAGGGGGCTCGAGCCTACCCTGAAATCAGGGTGAATAGGCCTTAGTCGACCACGCTGGGCTAGAGCGACTTGGTCAACTTCACACACACACAAACCTTGAATTACTTCGCAAGTGTGTGCAATTTTCCTCACGATGTTTTCCTTTACCGTAAGAGCGTCGAATAACGTACATAATATGAATTCGAAAATCGAAAACACATTGGTACGCGCCAAGGTTTGAATTACTTCGAACCCGTGAACTTCCGAATGGAAGTCAACGGCCTTAGCCAATAGATCTGATTAACTTTCCCAAAGTTACTATTCTCGAAACAGAAAAACAATATACTCCCTTACAAATAAGTTGGGCAGTTTGTATGGGATTTTTTTTATTGTTTTCTTGACTGAGCATCCCATCAGTTTTTGCTAAACCGTAACTCACACCCTGTATTTTTGTAGTCATACTTCATACTAATATTATAAAGAGGAAAGATTTGTATTTGTGTGTGTGTGTGTATAAACTACTGAACTGAAAAATTATTTCACCATTAGGAACTTACATTCACCCTCAGTATCCCTATCTTAGGCTACCTTTTACCGCGGGAAAATGCCTCATTCCCACGGGAAGGCGGAGCCGCGGCGGAAAGCTATATAGTAAAAAATAAATAAGGATGTATTTCCAGAGGATATTGTAGAAGGAACTCAATTATTATTTTTGCTTTCAGCTGTTCCATTGTTCCCGATCCTGTGGGGATCATTATAAGCGCACGTGACCGTTCATTTGGACTAGGTATTTTCATTTTGAGAAATCTCAAGAAAGTGAACGCTCAAGCACTCAAGGAAAAAGACAAAATGAAAGGCGAGTCTGTGTTTTAATGGGTTAATTAGCCGGCGATCCGGCAGGCGCTTTAATTAAAATGAAAAATTTTCGTGACTAGACTCGCAGAATTAATTGCTGCTTTCGTGAAACTATTCAGGTGAGAGGAGCCGAATGACCGAAATTAATGAAGCCACTCTGCTGCCTGTTGACCAAAATAATTAAAAAATATGCCATAAGTTCAACTTGGTATCCTATTAAAATTATTCGAAATTTTGGATGTTTGTTACTCAATCACGCCGCGTCAACCACTGACTAGACGAATTGGCATGAAAGTTTAGATTTGTTTCCAAATAGGACACAAGATAGCTTTTATCTCCACAAAAGAAGTGTTGTATGGAAATGGAAATTCACGTCATACTTACTTCTTCTGCGTCGCGGTATCCTTTTTTTCACCAAAGCAAAGAAAGCCTGTGAGGAATACATCACCACCCACCGTGCAAAATTTTATTGCGATCCTTTCAGCCTTTAGGTTAGTCGTGAAAGTGTAACTGGCAGGTAAATAGAGTTAGTTACGCCTGCTTGCGCATTTATAATATTAGTTTCGATTACCCTATAGGGTAAAAATTTGCCAGGAAAAAAGTACGGATCAGATTACAGTAAGACCAGTAGGTATAAAATTTTTTGCTGCAAAAAAGAGTCCAATCACATTAAATACCTATTTGTTTTCTCTAACATTGTTATTTTAAGTCTAATAATAAATATCTCTCATTTTCATTCTCATTTTCATTTTCATTTCATTTTTCTCTCGGCTACATTCACCCTGAGTAATATAGGCTACCTTTTACCCCGGGAAAATGCCTTATTCCCACGGGAAAAACTATTAACGCGGCCGGAGCCGCGGCGGAAAGCTAGGTGTATATATTTTTGTAAGTTTCACGACGAACTCGCTGTCTAAACGAGTGCAATATAGCTCGGAGAGTTAAAAGCAGGAATAAATCGTGTATTCCAAGTTATGTTTAATAACGAATTGCCTCTTAAACTGTAATAAACTATGTAAATTTCGAAATTTAAATAACAAACAGCGCACGTCGGGCGTGGGCTGTGCGCTAAAGAAAAGAAACGTCATAGGCTACGAAGGTGCATAACTGCATACTATGTTCAGTACTAAGTCCATGCGAAGGTGATAATGTATGAGTTGAGTGACGGAGGTGTACGTAGTATGTACACGGATACTCGCAGTCCTTAGAAGTACAAAAACCAAAACGGCAATAGATGGTCTAGCCGGGTTTATGGGCTTGCTGTTATATGCTGTTATATGTTTATTCTAGGCTCAAAACACCGAATATTTCAATGGCTCAAGAGAATAATGATCACACTATTGTAAAGCAACTATGAAAATAATTGTTCAAAAGTTTAGGGTAAATACATTTATAGTGGCCTATGCTGTAAAGACTAAGTAACACCTTAATTGAAGATTAAGTAGAACCTCTCCAATTTTTGGTATAGATATTTTCACTTAGGGAACTGACTCCTGACCGAATCTGATAGATAAGTGTCGTAGAGGTAGGTAGGTAGGTATACTGTTTCTTTTATTTTAAAAAAATTGTGTTGAATCTATTAAATAAAAAAAAAACTCTTTTTTCTTTCCCTTTCTTTTCTTTTTCTCCTTATCCCTATAGTTAAAAATCTCTTTGTTAAAAATTAGAACAAACTAAATTAGTAAATAAAAAAATAGACCTGAGATTAAACGAAATTCAATATCGGAACTCTACTCCTACATTTAGCAGTTAATAGTCATCAAGCATGGTCGTTTATTTTTTTGCTTTACATTTTAGCAATAGTGTGCGGTTTAAAAGTAGCGTTTTTGTCGTGTCGTGTCGCGCGATAGCGGTTGTCAGTGGGCGTGAGTTATGGGCCTCGGCGACCGTTAATTGTCGCTGACGAGACTACCAAGTGTACATGGCTCGGCTCGACAAACACCCTTCTTCAACAAACTACGATTTTTTGTTTATTTTTGTTATATTATCAAGGCTTCTTTTTACCCGACTGCAGGAAGGAGGGTAATGTTTTACGAGTGTAATTATTGTATGTTTAATTCTTTCGCACTCTCTGTAGCCCCAACGGCGGTATTTTAAGGCTATTTATTACCTCAATGCTGTTCTGAGATTTTTTTCCTCGATATTTAACTAATCAGTGTTTAAAGTTACCATTTTGTGAGTTTGTGTATACTTACTTCTCAATATGTTTTATATAGCTTTGAAAGTGTAAATCATGTATTTGTTAATAGTTAGGTACTAGATTTATTCTCAAATATATAAAAGTGCGTTTTATTTTTATTACATAAGCGAATTAAGCGACTAAGCGTACAAGAATTACTTCGCATTCGGGAGCCTTCATCGAGAGCCTTTCACTTTTGTGTTGAGAGTAGATGTTATCATACGTTATGTCTACAGACATTCAATTTCTGCTCTGTAGTCAGCCGGCTCGTTGGTCTAGGGGTATGATTTTCGCTTAGGGTGCGAGAGGTCCCGGGTTCAAATCCCGGACGAGCCCAAACTACTTTTTACTTTTTTTTAATTTTTAAGTATTTTTATAAAAAAATATATAATTTTATGGCTTTTCTTTTTTAAATTTATCGTATGATATTTAAGTATAGGTACTTGAACAGTTTCAATGCCTATTTTATACGTATTTGTTTACAATCTCATTATCATCAATTTAAAAGACCGTAAAGATAAACCGGATATAATACTTAACGTGGCCATAAACCGCGCCCTGACTGATAAAGATAAAATAAAAGGCGATCGCATCAACTCAAAACAGACGGCGACGATATTCAGATGTGTTGCTTTTTTGTTTTAAAAGGTATGGCGATATTATTAGCAGTTAGCAGGGGCGTCCAAACCCGGGGCCGCAAATAGCCGGCGCGGGCCGCGGGTTGCCGTTGTTTGGGAAACATTAACTAAGGGGATATAATAAACCAACTATGAAAATAATCGATTCTAAACATGAAAATTCATTCTAGCTTTATAAAACTTCTAGTATTCATAGTTGTAAAGATATAATGGTGCGTTTAGGGGGTGTCCTTGGGCCAACCCAAAGCCGCCAACATGTTTGAAAAATAATATTATGGATTGAGCATTTGTAATTAAAAAGTATGTCAAATTGCATTCATTCTATATACTCGTAAATTAATGTGCAAAGATTAATAAATTTTAATGTTAAAATATTAATATATTGCTAGGCCATTTCTTAAATGTGCGGTTAAATTTTTTTGACGTGCGTTAGATTACATTCAATGTGGCTTTAAATGCGTCCCGTAACTAAGTTGAGAGGTGGCCAAAAACGGAAACATTTTAGCGTTCGCCGCCGCAACACAGTATTGTCTCTCTTGTACATATTATTCGCCAAAAAGTTGAGTCGTTACGCTGAGCTGGAAAACACAACACCGCTCTCAGTTTCAAATTGACGTGGTATGATGAAAGAAAATACATTAACATTTATAAACCTAACTAAAACAACCGTTTATGAATTAAAACATTCTTTACAATATCATTTTTATTTTAACAATAATAATACGATAAATTTGTGTGTTGTTGTTGAAAAAATATGTATATGTTACCGTGAAAATGCGGAATACGTTAATGTACATATTAACTAGGTAATCTACATTAACTAGGACCTAGGTAAACCGTTAAAGTGCGAAATAATACTTTAAAAAACTGATATTTGCACTTTACCTAGTTAGTTTGCATATTAACTGATGGTACATCGTTAAATTGCGGAATTTTGAAGTTTGCCTACGCTATAATAGGTTTAGGTTAGGTTAGGTTCATTTTACGTAGATTAACGGTAACATTTTATTAATACAACTTGAAATTTAACTGGTTGTTTGTCCGTAACATAGTGGTAGTACCCATGAAACTGAACAATTTTCTCTGAGGAACTGAGATATTAAAAATTATTTTCAACTTTTCAAATAAACTTCAGTGACGTGACCGGCCACTTTGTATGAAAAGTTGAATTTTAATTTTAAGATTTCAACCTACGTTCTTTAGGGAAAATTGTTCAGTTTCAATAGTACTAACTACCACTATGTTGCGGACCCAGTTACATTTCACAGTGCATTTAATCATATTCATTATAATCTGTTTCTAAGAAGGTGTTGTATAGTATATCTATTATTATGTAATAAGTAGTATTCATTACAAACACATACATTTTTAAACTCGTTTGATCATTACGTGCATTTTTAAACCAATTTCCGTTATAAAAAGTTTATAAAAGCCTTATAAAAGCAGATGCCAGCCATAAAATCATTTGTCAAAAATAAAATCGTTCAAACATTTTAAAAGGCTCAACTGTTTTAAAATGTCGGCTTCATCGTCCACTTGACATCGGCAAATAAAATTATTTTATTGCTGTTAAAGTGCAATTTTCAGTAGCTGATAGACTTTAGTCGTAGTTGTGTCGATGTTGGAGCTTCCGAACATTGCTCCGATGGTTATCTTGTTTGCTTTTATCCTTATAGAAAATTTCGTGCAGTCCAGTGAATGCATCTACAAGCCTTCCAATATCAGGGGGATTATCCGTCGTAAAACGTTGTAAAGTTTCCAAGAGGATATATTGGAAGTTCACCCTGTTGTAAACGGATAGAGATTGAATTCGAATGCAGGGAAGAAGTTTCGCCTAAATATTGGTAACGGATTGGCGAGCTATACGCGGAGAGATAAGAGTGCATAGTGAATAGTGATACAGTGAATGGATTACGGAGAGTCCGCTTTGCTATCGCGCAGCGTGCATAATGTGATTGTTTTCAAATTATATTACACAGAAAATACGACCGCAAAAGGAAGATACCGACCGCCGTGTATCAAACATATTTTCGTTTGCTTTCTTCCAGCGAAAGTAAATTTTATTGTAGAGTGCTTGCACCCACCTGCTCCTAGGTTATTACGAAGGAAAAAATACGAGCACTATGCGCAAACAACCACTAGTAGCAAACAAAACGGAGTTATGCGATGGACAATGGTGTGGTATAAACGTATTTATGTCAAAAAGTCAATACGGGTCAATATTGATTGGAGGACGTGGTACTGGAGCGATGGCCGGTGTTTGCTATCCATATGGAGGCTCGGCAGTCGGCATGCATCACCCGAGGGTGTGTTCAGACGCTTCCGGTCCCCACGACACGTGCACGGCACGATTTTAATTGAAATGGAATTCAATCAACAACAGTGTGTCATATCGATTTCACGTCGTCATCACTCGACCGGGTTATACGCGTAGGTTTGATAAAATAGATGGATAACAATTGAAAAAAAGAACAATGGTCTAATCAAAAAGTTATCGATCATGTTTAATCGCAGTGGATTTAATTTTGAATTTTAGAAGGTCAATAAAAGGTCTGTTGTTTTTTTTTCTAATTTTCGAATGCGTTTTACCGTCAGCCATTAGAGTAGACAAATAAAAATATTAAATCCTAGACTTTATGTCGACATCTTAAAACTTTTATACCCCTCTCTCAGTAATGAAAATTCACAGCAGCATACGAGCACTTTTTCTCCGTCATTCAGGAGGTACACTTAAATTTGACTTTTCCAATTGTGAATTCTGGAGCCGTGCCGTGTCGTTTACGTCTAAGCAAGGAAGGGTTCAGTCTGACAGCCAGTAATGGATTGTTTGCGTCTCGCGGACGTCCGCCGCCGCCGTCGATCACTGACACCGACCTAATTACATGTAAATAAATACAGGGCTTGACTGCAGACCGCCCGACTATACGCCTGAACGGCCCGGGAGCCCTGAAAGAAGACTCTGGCTAGTGATATGGGCTACAACAAGGACTTTAAACCTAAAAGGCTAAGACCTAATATATATCTTAAAGTACCTTCACTTCAACGTGAAAAAAAGCACTATAATCAAATGCTATTTTGGAGAAGACATCACCTAATATTCAATGTTAATATTACATTACACACTTACACACACGCACACTCACACGTGCACATCCCATACAAACCTACACTCACTTTCACTACACACACATATACTCACACACACACACCTAATATACAACAATACTAAACTAAAATAAGATAAGTATTTACCTTTACTTACCCTACTATATTTCTCACGATATTTCTCTTTAAATTTCCTTTCCTTGCCATATCATGTAACAATTTTCTTTGTGTATGTAATTTTTAGATTTTTTATTTGGTAACTATTTATAAATGAAAGAGCGCGGTGTCTTCTCAGTTCTCACACAGGCGATAAGCCTTCTAGGAGCCACCTTCCCCTAGTTTTTGTAACATAGTTCTTTTATCTAAATAAATAAATTTTATTTTTATTTTATTTGTATTACAATGGTTTTGGAAACTCCCAAAAGACCTTTATGAGGTAAGGTAGGTCTAAAATGTCTAACACGATGACTTATGTAGGTACTGTTTATGCATAGAGTAGGAGCACCGATAAAGAATGTGTGATGTGACATATTCGACCATAAAATGTTAAACATGCGTTTGAAAAGTAAAAAAAATGTATAATATTGCAAAGTTTTATTAATATTTAGAGAACAGTTTTCAAATTTGGTAATGTTAATGTTCATTTGAATGTAAAAGTGACACATACAAAAGTGGCACAGAAGACTGTTCAGAATAGTAGGAAAAACGCACTTCACTCTTCCATTGTTCTGTCCATAGATATTAAAAAAACCCTATTATTATGGTCCTATGAGGTCGGCCATAGCTGTCGCAAGTGTATTCACGAGCGGTCGGTATTGCAGTCCGCCGCCGGCCGAGGCAGTTTACTGCGCCCAGGGGAGGGGTGTATCTTGTATCCACTACTGTACTATCACCCACCACTACCTGAATCACCCGCAAATAATTTCCACCACAGTACAATACCTCTATTTATATAGAGCGTATTTTGGCCAAAGCTATTTCACTACCGTTCAAAATGACAAAAAAGTTGTAATTTGATGATTGAATTTTCAATTAACTGAATGTGTTTCAGTACTAATTATAATACGTTATTTATTAATGTTTAACTGTTACTGTTACTTATTAAACGCGAGAATTTGTTAGTAATATAATAAAATAATTAATTAATTGTTGAATTCACATTTGAAAACTTTTTGATTATTTTATTCATGCAAACAATTCTCATGAAATTATTTTCGTGTAAGTACCTACGACGCAAAAGGACTTACTATTAAATTTTCTTCGTGCATTTTATTTTCATCAAAGACCGAATTTCAAGACGAGTAAACTTTTCTAATCGCTGGAGTGAGGGAATTCCTCTTATGTTTATTAAATTTCTCGTACAAAGAGACAAGAAATGTAAAGGCAGTTTTCACATAGGGACATGCAACAAGGCTCAGCCGCGCGGCACATTGGCTCGACACAAAATATTGTGCAGCCCGGGTAAACGCGCTCTAACTTCCAATACAATATAAATTGCACTTTGAAAATGCCCTGTAACTCAAAGTGTATGCAGGCGATTCACGGCCTTAACGCTGCTAGTGTGGGTATGTTTTGGGGAGGTCGGGCGCGGCGCCGAGCGTGGCGTAGTGGCATAATACCGGTAATGTGGTGTCGCCTTTCTGCGGCGAGATAAGGGTACGCGACATTGACTATTCAAAGGGTTGCGGTCTTCAAAATTTGCGCTCAATATGTCCAAAATACCTGCGCTCGCCTTTGAGAGCGCCATTTCTACTGCATGCAGAGAGCGCGGTCGAATGGGACATTAGGATATTTCAATTATTTTGACTGTGCCAAACGGGGTTACCTGTAACATATTCCACATAAATTATTCTGCTAAACATGAAGTGAGTTGGTATTTAGTTTTGACTAGTAAACATTTAAAAAAGTTTACGCCCAAACAAAAAATAAATCCATTAAATAATTTAAAAGTTGGAACTCTGTTGAATGAAACACTATTGTGTTGGAAGGTTTTATTTCTGTTTTATCCATAAGTAATAAATCATCGATGAAGCTGCAAAATATACTCCCGGGAACAAGTATTTACATCACGTTAGGTATATTTGTGGCAAGAGATTATTCATTATGGTCTATTTTTACACAGCGAAACCATTCAATAGATATGCGTATAACGCTAGTAATATGAATAAAAATAGAATGGTCTAATACTCAATTTAAAGGTTACAATGAACACGTAGCTGGAGTATCCTTATTTTAAAGCCTGCGTTAGGAGACTCGAAAGATTACATATTTTTCATAAGTTTCATATTGAACTAAATAGTAGGTGAAGACTACTTGTAGTTTTTAGCTGATTCGATTCTCAATACATTCTGTGCTATTTTCCGCGTAAACAAACAAACATTTTTTATTTTTTACGAATTGTCTACTTTTATTGTTAGCAAAACGTACCGGTTACAGTAGAAAAGCTGCTCTTTTCTTTAATTTCGTTGCAGGCGTCCGTATTTTCCGGTGGTTTATTTAACGCATTCAGCATATTTTCGTTTGTTCCGTGTTGGTGCAGAAGTAATTACACTTATGTATTCTGGGGGTGGGTGGCAAGGTGGTTTATTTATTTGCAATTTGTTGGCTATCGTTTCGTAGGTACCTTAATGAGGTAATAACAATAAATAAGGACCCAAAAGTTTTCTGAGCGGCAAACGTTCACCCTTGGGTCGGACCCTTGCAAGAACCATCTTAACTCGTATGAGACTGGATAAAATATTATGTTTAACATACCGCAAGCGAGGGAGAGTGAAATAAAGCAGAAGATGATAATCTTGTTAGACCGTAAACTGGTAAGTTTAGCTTCCGGTTACGTTTATCTCGGATTACTTATCACGATGATACATCCTATTACTTTCGGTGATGAAATATAAAATATTGCATAAAAGCAAAGGAAGTTATAAGGCTATGTTTATAAGAGCTATTTGCAAAGAACTCTTGGAAAGTATGTAGCGGATGCGAGTGGTTGAATAATTCTAATAAATTTTATTAACTGAATATGTACATTATTTAAAACTGAATTTGTTTATAGTAAATTAATATTGGCAATATATTTACGTGCATAGTAACCTTATATCATCTATCAGTGACAAATGCAATAATTTAAAATGGGTATACTTTCTGTTTAAGTTATGAGTGCATTTAATACTCATTATGGCACAATACAAACATCCCTTTAATGCCACTTTGTTAAATACACAGAAATGCAAAATAATATTGTTTTCACATTAATTCACTGAAAACAGAAGCGTCCAACTATCCTACATGTCTGAAATTGTTCTGTATATTTGCTTATCATACCGCATATTTGCAGTTGCTGTAGTGTGTAACTGTGTACCCTTAACTTGTGGTTTTGTTCACATTACACAATATAAATTTACATTCAGTTCATCCGTCTTTTTACAGGTTGTTAATCGTATTAAAAGTAAAAAATAAAACAATATTTTTGGAATTAAGTAAAATGACACATAGGTATTTTTGTTGGCTAAGTTGTATTTTAGTTGAATATGAGCCATTTAAATGCATGTGATCTGGATAAGATTAAGAGGAGGGGAACCTTGACGTAAATTCCAGGCTGCTTTTTATTTAGGACGAATAGTTACTGTGTTAAAGCAAAAGAAAGGTCATGTGGGCGTTAAGTGCCTCTGGCGTTGTTGAGTAACAATATTACCTCCATAAACGTAATGTTATATCACTTCAAATGACTTGATCCTGTGCTTTAACGCCCAAAATTACTATTATCGAAAAATATGGTATATACCTTACAGTACAATACAAAATACTTTATTGACACTAATAAAACAAAATTCTTTATTGATACAAGAAACAATAATATATACATACAAGAGTCAGAAGGCGGCCTTATTGTAAGCAATAAGTAAATACAAGGTAAGCCTTGTATTAACAAATATATAAACTTTACTAACAAACATTCAAACTCGACGTCTTATCACTAGAATGAATTCAAACCGAGAGAACAGCAGGCAGCTATATAAACGCGAGAGGCTCGAATTACTAGGACTTAGATATTGAAAAGAACGAGACGATATAGTTTTTTTGCGACCGTTCTTCTGCACAGACCGGTCTAGTCCAAGGACGTGTTTTTTGAATATTGGCGACAAGAGGCGATTTTCGAAAGTCCTACTTCGAATGGAGCTTTTTAACTTTGACTTTGACAGCACGATACAAAAAATGTTAAATGTTATGTATTATATCACTTAAGCAATAATGTAATGTTGATAAATAAAAAAAAGAGGAAAGAACAAAAGATGAGATCCTATGAAGTTTCTTCCGCGGGTTCTTCTCCTCAGCAGCCCATAAATTGCGCAAACCCGCTAGGCCTCCTTGAATTTTAAAAGTTTATTCTTCATTAGTGTGAGACGAGAGACAGCCTTGCCACACCTTGCTTTGAGCAACACTAAGTAACTTCGTTTAAAGTTTCACGTCGAAAAATGATTCGTAAAATCTTACTTTAAATAATAACATTTTGATTCTTTTTATATCATTATGTCGCGACTGACACCTTTTCGGGCTTCTCGTGCGTTATAAGCTTGTAATCTTCCACTAAGGCATTACCAGGCTTTATAAATCGGTATACTAATTAAGGGAAATGTATTTCATATTCGTTTAATTGTGGGGCAATCCCTAGGGATCAGTTGTGTGCAAGTTGCTGCTCATGGCTGCTGCAATATGAGAGCCTTTGAGGTCGCAAGCGCCATTGAGATCTAGGACAAAGCCTGTGGGTGAAATCTGAACTTCTTATGAGTATTCCGTTATAATTTGTCTTACATATAGTAAAAGTACTAACCTTTATTTTAGCTTTTAATCTATATCTATAGGTACTAATATTATGAAGATAAAAGATTTTATTATTTGTTTGTTTGTTTGCTTTGAAGAGATATTAAGAGGACATAGGCTACCTTTACCGCGGGAAAACTCCTCATTTCCACGGGAAAAGCGATTAACGCCGGCAGAGACGCGAGGCGGAAAGCTAGTTTATTTGAGATTCATGAAAATACTTCAACTTATATACACAAGTATTTTTTTAAACTAATCAATTATAGTACTGTTTATATAATTTTTTTATAAAATCACTGTAATTATAATATTTGAGAATTTTTATAATAAGCCCTTTCATTTCACATGTCAGACGATGTAAGTGGTCCCCATGCGTAATTTTAATATAATAATAATAATATTACCCGTTTGGGTCACAGATTTCAATAAAACAACTGAGTCGGGCCAGCCGTTTCGCCTCCTAGCACATATTATAGGTTTAACTTTTTTCTTTTGTTTTATAATGTACTAGCTTTCTGCTCGAGTTAACTGTTTTTCCCGTGGGAATGAGGTAAGTATTTTCCCGCGGTAAAAAGTAGCCTATGTCACTCTCCGTCCTTTCAACTAACTCTATGACGAAAATCAAGTCGATTGGTTGCTTAGTTAGGGCTTAGGAAGGACAAACAAACACACTTTCGCATTTATAATATTAGTATGGATATCCAATATATTAGGTATAATGAGTACATAGGTTGGGTTGGCTTTTCCACCAACTTATACCCACCTAGGTTTCCAGGTAGGGTGTCTGCAGTTTGTGGTAAGCTGTGGAGTTAGGAACTGCCGGTAACATTTGAAGTTATGGCGGCTACGCAAATAGTGATTATCGGGCTTAATAATGTATCGGGGGACATATTCAGGCTGCGGGGGATTTGGGACGAGAATCTTGACACTTATTTCGGGTTCTGAATTTCTGATCCTAAATGATTTATACTTACTTAGCTATAATTTGATTATTGTGCTATGTGAACGACAGTGAAATCTTTTAAGTCCTATTCCCATGTAAGTGACCGTAGGTCTTTTATATGTATAAAATATCCATTTTATTTAATTTTTGTTGTTATGTTTGTATATTATGTTTTGTATTGATAAAGTCTTAAGAATCATCATCTCAGCCTGTAGACGTCCACTGCTGGACAAAGGCCTCCCCCAATGATCTCCACAATGATTGGTCCTGCGCTGCCCGCATCCAGCAGCTTCCCGCGACCCTCACCAGATCGTCGGTCCACCTCGTGGGGGACCTGCCCACACTACGTCTTTCGGCGAGCGGCCGCCATAAAATAAACTTTCTGCCCCAACGGCCCCGTCGGTTTAACGTGCAATGTGCCCAGCCCATTGCCACTTAAGTTTTGCGATTCTTCGGGCTATGTCGGTGACTCTGGTTCGCCTGCAGATCTTATAATTCCTGATTCGATCACGCAAGAAAACTCCAAGCATAGCCTTCTCCATCGCTCTTTGGGTGACTCTGAGCCTTCTTATGAGGCCCATCGTAAGCGACCACGTCCCAGATCCGTAAGTTTTAAGAATAATAAAGTAAATATAAAGTTGAGTAAAAGGATTAGAACCGGTGGTAGCGGCGCTTGAATAATTAACAGACATGAGAATCGCACCATTTTGATATAGATGTGAAAAATAACTGCATAATAACAATATTTAGTATTTAATATGTTAAAATTATAAAAAATGGTTGATTTAATTTAATTTAAAACCTATCTGCTAATGAGAGAGTCCATTAGTTAATTTGACAGAACGATTAACCACAATGTTTACGCTGTCGTTATAATAAACACAACCTCAAATGAACGTTGTTCATTTTCGAAACGTAATTGTATGCAGTCATTATATTTATGAATTTTATGATATACCTACCCGCGGTGAAAAATAAAACATAAAGTCATATTAACATTTTTGGAAATTTAAAATTGTTCTATGTATTCTCATTTAATTCAAAACTTTTTCAGCCAACAAAATCCATTAGTTTCTTTATTTTAAGTACTCGTACCATAAAATATATTCTATTCTATCTGGCGACTAACATAAACATAGAAGTTAATTTATGCGAGTTGATGTTCGAAAATTCCCTAAGCGCAAAACTTTAAGAATAAAGAAAATTAATTTAAAGTAATAATATCACGTTTGTGAGTGTGCACTCGAGTAGATGCACAAAGCCTTGGTGTATACTTGTGTGTATATGTATAGAGTGAGGCAGGTATAGAGAGATAGAGGCGGCATGATATAGTGTCGGGCTCGCGGCCGCTCCCCACGGACCGATAAACCCTTCCTGGCTCTTCCCGTCTACTCTTCTTTATGGGAAGGCTGGAATGGCTGGCCAGGTGAGCTACCTCGATTGCGAAAAGTATTTTTAGAACATCTTGGGTGTTTCCCTTTGTTATCAAAGCCGGTATTGGAGCGGTGATGGCGCCGGCTAATGCCCCGTTAGCTTTCGAACTTGCTGCTGTTACTTTTTATAGTGCGGGGAAAGTTTTGAATACAACGATCGCTTTTAGCGGAATGAAGGCAGTTTTGCCCTTGTAGTAAAAAAGCGTATAAACTCACTGAGGTGAAAACATTATGCTATCTTTTATGTTCCTTATGTAACATACTTCACATTCAAGCTAAACTGTTAATAGGTGCGAGGGCGAAAATCAATAAAGTAGTCTACACAAAGGGAATTCCACGAAAACTAAAAAAAACAGAGTTTCACAGGCAAAACAAACACATACTCCAATTTAATTGAAACAGAAATCTAGAAAAAATATTAGTACGTTTTAAACGAATTTTAGACTTACACAAAAGGTAATTCAACAAGTATTACGAGTGTAAACGTGTATATACAGAGTGTACTGCGGCCGGCACGCGATTTGCAAATAAAGCTAGGAAGATATCAAACGCGAACGTTCTACAACATGCGATAAACCTGCCCGGTACCAGCTCCGAATGGAAATAACAAATGGACGTCGGGTTTTTTTGGTCTACTTGCCGACCGAATGGCTTAACGCATTTTCCACTGCGAGGGAAGTGAAGCTATCACGTCAGTGACATGACAATGACTATATGGATGTTCTTTTCACATTAATAGTCTTCGCCATGTTGTTTACCTTTGCGTGTACTAGTATTATATTATATTATCTGTGCCTTCGCGCGTTGCTACGGCGTAGTACTGTGGTAGTACGGCGGCGGCGTAGCCACGGCTACACGGTTTCAACAGCTCTCGCATTAGTTTGGAAATACCGGTAGCCAGCACATACGGCTGGACATGTTAACCTTGAGAGCGCCCGTATACCGTACCGGTAAGGGTGAATTTCGTAGTGCGAATGTCCAACGCATGTGCTGGCTTCTGTACAATTTTATAATCACCAATAATTTAAAAAAAAAGTGATTTGTTAGTGTGTACACCAATACTGATACTATTTCTGTGCGATAGAAGGGTATCAAAAAAGTAGTACAAATCGATTTACTTATGGCGATGTTCTTTTAGGTACACTAATGACACAAAATCTATATCTATCTACTATCCCACAATACTCCCGGACGGAACCAATCACGCCTCAAAACCGAAACGGCTTTAAAATTAAATTAGCAGGAAGGTAAGCAAACACAGGACCCGTTTGAAAAAAGAAGCGCGGTCAAGTCGATTGGCGTGCAGCGTGCAACGTGCAACGTGCAACATGTAGCGAACGTGCATCTGCATAGGCATGAATGGTTAATGGGTACGGAGAGCTGCATTTTGCGACACCGCAGTGACCACTTGTCCCCAATATGTGCTCTTTGGTAGGGCTGGACAAAAAATATAAATATTTTACGTAAATATACTTCCTCCTGTTTTAAAACTTTTGTACCTATAGTTCGTTTCTTCGGTCGTAATTATAGTTGTTGGAGAACTAACGTACCGCCTAAGGTAAAAATTGATAGATATTTTTACTGTGATATTTCTATTGGCCGTTGAAGACTGAAAGTTTAATTAAAGAAACTAACTTTTTCACTAAGAATTTACTTATTTCTGTAAGGTTTTATCTACAGTTAAAATGTAGCCAATTACTTATGGATGAAGAGAAGATTGACATTATAATGCGAAACGTTATTACGTTTCTCAAAAAAAAAAGAATATTAAATTGCTTTTTACCTGCAATAATTTTTGAAAAGAATGATTTTATTTGTATATATGTACATTTTATAATTATATACTCGTACATGCATATACGAACAAATTGTAGCTATTATTTTTCACATTTTACCTGCATAAAGTTTAAGACTTATCAGATTAGGGATCCGTCGGCTGGAGCAATTGGATTTGCAAACTCGAGTGGAACATATTATGGCGTAAATGCTTATAAGCGGGAATTTTCGCTTATATTATTTTGGTATTAAAGGATTATCCCTAACCCTTACGATATTAAACGGCTTGGAGTATTTTTCAGATTTTTTAAATACAGGTGTCTGGTACGTATATCACTGTATTCGTATGATGATGATTGATGATGATGATACCAGTATTAATATTAACATTAAAGCTAGTAATATTTTACACTTAATCGTCAATACCAATAGAGAGAAAAGAGATCCAGATTAAGATAAAATATATTTATCAATTTCGTTTGCTTAATAGAAAGCAGTTACACTTTTTATATCATTTATAAACTAACCAAAAATGACTGAATCAAAGGATTATATCTTGAGAAGTAAATAAAGTCGGACGTTCACGTAGTTTGGGTCGACACAGCGTAGTAACCGTAGATAGTCGATATTGTAATAAGCCGGGTATTTGCTTACAGAAAATGGCCGGCTTTTCGATAAAAGGTAATTTGTGTTAAAACAGAGCAAACTCCAAATTGGTATGCAAATTGGTCGTTGCGATCACCGCGGTTATAAAATGGCTGCGATCAAAATATGCTCGCTGCGGCGGACTCAAACATGCGTGCACGTGTTGAGAATTATTATTATAGTTTCATAATCCATTACACATAAAAATCTATTAACTATTAATCAGTCGATTTAGCAATTAATCATTGTCAGTTTAAAGCACTAGTTCATGATACCGTATGTCACGATCCATGTGCTAGCGTTGATCAATAGAGTCAAGATGCGATGCAGAAAAAGTCACAATATTTCAGTGCTTCCTTTAAATCGATACCATATTCTTCTTCCTTCGTGTCGATTCAGCGATTAAATTTTTGAAGACCGGAACTTCGCCACGGAAACAGCATTTTGCGTGGCATTGTAAAGGTCTTCGCGTGTGCAGGTCAGTAGGTGGGCCATCGTTTGTGGGGAGATACCACACAAACAAGCATCTTCCGAGCTGTATCCCCACCTACGCATACGATATTAATGTTCATGTATCAACGTTTGAATTCATAATGTAACTCATGTTTGCTTATATCTTCATATCTCTCTAAATTGAATGAAAACCACGACCAAGCTAACTTTAC
Source organism: Teleiodes luculella (assembly GCA_948473455.1). Lineage (NCBI taxonomy): Eukaryota > Metazoa > Arthropoda > Insecta > Lepidoptera > Gelechiidae > Teleiodes > Teleiodes luculella. Next base: position 6,668,231 of record OX419584.1, read on the forward strand.
TGTGAGGATAATAATAAGTAAGAACATTTAAAATCATAAAAGCATTATTTAAGTTTATACCAAATATAAACGTTACTTTGAAACGGATTTGAAAATACTCATTTTTGTTTTCAAGTCGACCGCTTTAAGGGTAGTGAACTTGAACCTGCCAACGAAAAACAAATATAGCCTGCGGGTTGAAAGGCTCGTCTCGCCCTTTCTATATTTAACAGCCTGTGGTTGGCTTCTATACAGTTAATTTTGCTAATCGAATATATGCCAATAATTTTGATGTAACAAACATGTTAAATTGATATTTCATTTATTCATATACGTGTATGTGACGGCTTAGCAATAGATGGGAGGATATGGACGGAACTTTTCTCTGAAACGACAAAAATAACTTTTCCAGTAAACTGTCAAATTAAATTGAATATTTTGAATGGGTATGTCCATTTTTGCTTTCAGTATAAGGACACTAACTACTTATATCCTGGTGAGGTGACGTGGAAGATGTAACATTTTTGATATCTACCACGTCACCTATATAATATAACCCTTCATTTGCAGTCGGGTAAAAAGGCGAGTAGGTATAACATAACTACAAGGTTCAAAAGGTCATTAGTGGTTGAGAGGTTTTTATGTTTATAAGTCGAACTTTATCCTAAATTCTAGCATAGTACTATCTGAATATAACCTACTAAGATAAGAATAGATCCCTAATGGGACAGTAGTGTAGGAAGAGGCTTTATAGAATACTCTAGACGCTCTTGTCTGCGTAGAGAGGGCTATCCGCTGCTCAAGTCAACATTTGCACACAAGATTTGCCTCAGTTGAGAAATGACACCAGACCTTTTTTTCTTTGAGACAGCCGAAACAACCACTCTAAATAAATATACGTGAAATTTAACTGGTTCAAAGCCTTTGGGAAAAACTACTCATGAATTTGAACAAATTTTACTATTGCTAAATACACTTATCGAACCCTAGTATAATACAATACAAATTTTCTTTTTGACACCGTATGATCTTGGAGTAATTTATTTTATTTAAGAACCGAACTACGTGACCTTTAAAACAAAAAACAAAGTACCTAGCTAGGTATATCAGTGATGAAGGTTGTGGGGAATGGAACCCACCCACATATGTCTTGTAATAATAGTTTTTTCTTGATAACTGTTTATAAAGCCCAAATCCCTCAACCGCCTCTTACGACATCTAATAGAAAAATATCAAGCAGACGTACCTACCTAGTCCTAAGCACACAAAAAAATAACCCGAAACGGCGAAAACACAGAAGTTTACATTTCAGCTTGCTTGGAAAAGTAACCTTCATCATATTTGATTTTTTTAATGATTTAGCTATAGTCAAGCGTGTCTCACTTCATAGTTTAGGCATGATCGGCCAATGCACAAAGGCGTAGAGAGGCGCGGTTCGGCGGTCGATAGAAAGAGAGGCAGCTACTTCGTATTTTTTGCTAGTGCCGTGCGATCTGAGTTGCACTTTATTCTAACGAAGCTAGAGTTGCTATTTATTTGAATTATGTCACCAAGTGAGCATTCTGTAAGGACTACTATTCCGTATTCTGTGGTATAGTGTGTATAATGAAGATCTCCGCAGATGGCGTTGTCTGTACGATGCGGTGGGCCGATCTCAGCGGATGTCAACATTTGCTCACGCGATTTGCCCGGGGCCGGCTGGGAAATGACATGCGCTCCTTTATTCCACCACCACTCTTACAAACCAGAGATGCAATTGCTATGGAAATTGTCAAAGACTCGGAGCTTAAGCTTGATTTTTTTTGTTTAAGGAACTAGTAGATTTGTGTGCCAGTAACAAGCATAAAAGCCGCAATACCGTTGCGTTTGCGTTCCTTTTTCGACTTAGTGTCATAACAAAACTGCCAATTGAGTGATTGACTGAATTATCAAAACGGTTGTTGATTTATTCAATTATTTCTATTAGTTGATTACTTGTTGATTCATTCGTTGTTTATTAACTCATAATTAACAACCAATTAGCGGGTATTGTTTTGGAAGACCGGTTAGCTTTTACGCACGGCATATCATTATGATTTATAGCTCTTTTTTGTTACTATAGAAAATTATTTATGTATTTACCACCTGATCGCAAAATACTCTTGTATACCTAATTATTGTAGATTTTTCCTATGACTACCGTTATGTTATCATATTCTAATAGCTTATGCTTATTTCAACTGAATCCGCTCACCCTTTAAGCAGAATCACTACATAGTATAAAATAAAGTCGCTTTCTCCGTCCCTATGTCCCTATGTCCCTATGTCCCTTTGTACGCTTAAATCTTTAAAACTACGCAACGGATTTTGATGCGGTTTTTTTTAATCGATAGAGTGATTCAAGAGGAAGGTTTATATGTATAATACATGCATAATATACTGAAGGATAACCCACAATAACCATTTTCCCGTGCGGAGCCGGGGCGGGTCGCTAGTATATTATATAACTAAAATAACAAGAGGCGGGTTGTTTGTTTATTCAGCTTTCCAATATCGCATTTAAGATATTAGTAAGATAATTAATGCTTCTGTCTGAATTACTGGTTTTTGAATAATAATTACTTATAACTGGCTGAAATGATGATGATGATGATTACAGGTAGATCTATCCTTCACGATGTTTTTCCATATTAACGCGCTAAGCTTCATTCAATCAAGGCTCTCTCGAGCCGCCCCTAGACGCGTTGGTACATGACTTCTTTGGGGGTACAGAAATCCGCTCCCCCACAAGTCCGGTGAAGCTTGATTCGTCGTACTTTTACGACACAAGCATAGGGGTAATAAAAAAAACTAGACCTAGCTGTCCACCCACGTTTGAAAGGAATAACGTTCAAAACTGTGATAAAGTTCACTGTGTGCCAATTTTTATACAATTTCTTTTAGTCAGTTTTTTTGCATGATTGGGTATTGAACAGATTGTAGGATTCGAAAGATTCCATAATATGACAGATTCGGTATTGGACTAATTCAAGAATTCGACGATCATCTAATCCTTCAAATTCCTTATATTAGTAAGATGTACTGGGACGTATTACGCACGGTGCTAAGCTTTAAAAGACGTATGTTCGAGGTGGTTCGAGAATGTTCGTCACTCGGCGACATCACGGCGGCGCGGCGGCAGTGGGGCGGCGCGGCGGCGGCGGCGAGCTCCGAGCAGAAATCACGACAGCAAACATTGACTTTAGACTTTTACTCTTTTACTCACTTAGCTTAACTCCCGGCTGCACTGCAAATCACTCTTCTCGAAACGCAGAGTAACTTTGAATTCGAAATTCAGTGCGAATGACTATTTTAAAAGTGTCTTATATAACGCGTAAGACTCTATGAACATTATAGAGTTCATAGAGTTTGAGCTCTGCTGAAAATGTTTACTTACTAGTGTTTGCGTTAAAATGGTCTTATCAACGATTGACATTGTTGAGATTCTCGGACAGGATTTCGTCTAGGAATGGATGTCTTCAGACATATATATTATATAATGATAAACATTTGTAAGTGTACCTAATTAAGTATTGTTGAGGATACAGAAAAGGGTGTATAGATATGTTTGTTCATCATAACTAACCAAATGTAATAATAATGTAAGAAATTTCGTTATTTCATCAACAACTCATACCAAGGGGCTCAAGCTTACCCTGAAATAGACCTTAATTGAATAGGCCGCGGGTTGGTCAACAAACCACCTATCCTTTGTTCGGTGTTGGACATATTTTGGATTGGACAAATTCGTGGATTCGGCAGATTCTGTGATTCGACGGATTAACTATACGACAGAAAATGAACAGTCGTGCACATAAAGATTAAGTATCCTACTAATATTAACGTTGTGTTTGCAGGTTTCCTCACGAAGGATTCAAGAAAGTACAATACGTTAAATAAAAACCACGGTGTATACAATACAATACATCCCCTATATCTTTTATTAGAAGCGAAAAATGAATTCATTGAGCTTGGACTTTTTTCGCTTCGAATAAAAGATATAGTTGAAAGACGCTAACAGACGACATCTGTTGAAAAAGCAATAAACAATACATCCCGTTCTTTATTATAAATCATCTTTATTTTAAATTCGGGTTAGAGAAATTATTACAGTTAACTCGAGTTATATTACAGGTAGTCTAGTGTCTAGTGGTTTCGGTTCGAATGGTTCGGGATTTACAAGCTTCAGTAATTTCCAATACAATGTTCTAGTCTGGTGTAACAACAGTGGCATGCTACATAAACAAGGTAACGGAATGTACTACCCGACTAATGAAGTTGTGTTACTGAAACCAATTAAGTTGCTTTATACAAGGTGTAATTACATTATACTAACCAATTGCTGCTGTTTCGGAATACTAGGCAATAAAAAAGGATTTTTATTTTGAGAAACCGGTCTATAAATCATGCCTGTGACTCAAATGTAAATTACTGTCATTTATGTCAGAAAAGGGTCATATAAATATATATGTATAAAAGATCATGACAAATCATGCATTCTCTCTCACTCATCTTAAAATATTCATTGGCTGCCTGTGTGTGTGAACGGCGAGTGAGTTGGGTGTGGGCAGATTTACCATTTCAGCCTAGTGGACTGCTTGTTTTGCGTGTGTTAGCTTGTAGGTTTCTAGTTTAACCTTTTTCTTCTTCTGATATGGCTCGTATTCATTATTACGATTGTTCACGGGTCTTTGCGCGATAGTTTTAAATAGGTATGTATTTACGATACTTTATTTTTGGCCGACGTTTCGGCGGGGTTGCACCTGTCGTGGTCGCGAGCTGAACAATCGTAATAATAGTACAGCGCGAAAGCCTCAAACAAACACGGCTCGTATTTGACTAAAGCCTGTTCAATATAAAGACTTACGATATACAGACTTACGAAAAATAATGAAACAAAATTAACCTGAAATTGTCCTGTAAGATTGGCATTCCGATAAAGATAATTAAAACTATTGAGTTTAATTTTGTCCTATATTTTGTGATGTTAAACTTCTAATAAAAAATAAATAAATAAAAAATAAATCACTGTTAAATTAAATTGCATTCAGTGGGAGGGACGTTTCTGTGCTAATAATGATTATTTAGCGTGAATTTTGATTATGAATTAGTTTCGTTTTTTTTTGCCGTAGGTATTCCAATAAGAGATCTTAAAGTGCCTGCATTATTAAAGTACCTATAAGATAGGAAACATGACTCAATTTTCAAATAAAATAGTAATAGTGGCAATTCATTTAAAATCTGCGAGTCAGCGATCCAGCGAATGAAGATTGGTGCACCGCTCGCTACTTAATACTCGCTACTCGCTACTCAGGTGGGTCGGCGTCTGAGTAACGACGTCCATTTAATCTTTTCAGACGCTCTCAAATACTCGCTCATTAACTTGTGTACCCACTCCAGACATCGCCGATTTGTTACTCCAAATCGCGCCGATAGAATTAAACAGCGCGAGGATTTGAAGGAATGGGGTAGAGTAAATTAGGTTGAGTTTGACGCAGGAATTTGTTTCGTTGAAAATACCGCCTGTAATAGAATTGAGTGGTAATGTAGTATTTACTTTTTAAAGTTTACCAAAATTTCAATAAAGGAAACAAACGTTTTTAATTATTTTTAAAAGAAAACATTGTTATATTATGTTTTAAATGTGCTTATTAATCTATATACTCATTAGACATGTGATTAAAAAACATCAAAAATAACTTTTTATAAAAGAAAATGAACAAACTCCATGGCGTGATAGCTATTTATGCAACTGTTGCATAATGAGGGGTATTTATTTCATAAAAGTATACCTACACGAGTGTTAAATACTAATTATGTACAGTTGCATACAATAGTTTATCTACACTCATACAACAAATTTAAATTAAAGACAAAATAAAGTAATCATTGTTTATTGTAATAATTATTGACATTTTGTATGGTACAATTATTAAACAAACGTTAATGGCGCGAAAATAAATTTGCAGTAATATCGCACCGCGCATGCGCGCCGCCAAGGTTGCGTTCCGAAACACGCTAGTGTGCTCAAATAGCAAGCATCTGCGTAAAAATTAAAAAAAAAACTTCATTTTGTTACAACTTTGCGATAACGAAATGAAATTTGTATGGATTCTTAGTCACGGCTCCATCGAAAGGTATATCATTTGCTTAGCGTTTCTGATAAGTAAATGAAGGATTTACGACATGAGTGTAGATAAAATATTTTAAGAGACGGATCCTATAATATGAATGGTGATGTTTCTCCCAAGTCACACTCTAAACTTAACATTAAGTTGCAATCTTTTTCGTTCCTATGGGAACTGAAAGGGACAGAACAGGAGATGCATAAATTAAATTAGAGCGTACTAACTAAAATTAGGGCCAATAATGTGACAGAGAATACAAAGCACAAATGGACCATGCTGTAATATGTTGCAGCTAAATGTTTGAATCAGTCCGTTAGCTGGGCGCCTAGCCGCCTAGACGCCTACGCTATTCGTTCACTGAAGGCTACTAGCATTAAATCCCACGCAGACAATTCGTTGTTTTGAATCGAGTTCTTGAGTGTCCAATGCTGGTAAAGGCTAGTCCTTTAGAAATAGTTAAGACATTTTTCTTTTTATTATGCTGCCATTAAAACAAATACTACACGCCCAGTTGGTCGTAAACTGATACTTTTTTTGTCTTGATACATTTTAAGTAAGTAAATTATGATCATGAGTATAAAACTACAATCAACACGAGTTATAAACGCTATTAGTAGTGGCGTATTTTAAAAGACTTTAAAGCCATAACTAAGATTTATTTAGCCTGAATGTTGTACGAAACGTCAACAGTTTAGCTAAGCTTTTGTAGCTGCCATGTAATTAAAAACTTGCATTCAATACCTGAAGTAGCTTGCTAGGTGATTCGGTGTAAGACGGATTTATCTATCAGATGGTAACATTAGATATTTTTTATAGAGATGTTTATTTTCGTATACGTAAAAAAAATTAATCATCGCATTTATTTTCTAAGCGACTTTTCAGGTATAAATGAGATGTATAGGTACTTTTTATTCGCAAATCAATGACATCACGGCGATCATCCAACGCTACCCTCTAACCCTAGTTACTTTCTTCTCTGTTATTCGCCCCCGGCTACGTTTAACTGCGAAGAGGGCTGAGACTAGTGATGCGACGTTTCATGGAATATTCCCGCCATTCCTTTGAATATGCCCAAAATATGACTATTTCCAATTCAATTTGAAAATTAAGCTGCCTAGTCGCGGTCGACCAGGTTTCTTTTTTTAGTTTATTATGGTTAACTAACAAACAGTAAGTAACACAATTCAAATGTAGAAAAATATGTAAAAAACAGTATAGAGTAGCATTCTTAAGGAACGTACCCACAGACGTTCGGGACGACGACAAGCTACGGATCGAAATCTTCGCTTATATGCAGCTTGTATGTTACAAGTGCAGTCAGTGTTACAAGTTGTAATACTGACTGCGCCCGTTTTCTATGAGACAGGCTACATATAGACTCGGATATCGAATCGAGACCGCGCTTCTGCCGCTTCTGTGGGTACGGACTTTGTGTGGGAAAATTCCCGACAACGGCACATCACTAGCTGAGACTTCCTCATAAAGCGTTCGCTCAACTTGGCATAAATACTGAGGCTAATTAATCAACTTTGATAAACTCGAGTAAATGTTGAGCGTTAATCAACGAGATTGAAATTAATCTTTCTAGTTTGTTACAAGTTCATACCTGTGTAAAGTAAACACTGTTTGTAATGAATGTGAGATTCTTGTTTAATCACGCTCAGTTAAGTTTATTGCTCTATATGAGTATGGTGTGCGATAGGTATCATATTTATTTTTCTTTTGTTTACTACTAGGTGCAAATACGATAATCTTTTTTTTAAAGCCGGCATGAAATATTAAGTAGTGATTTCAAAGCTTTCTAATTGAAGCAGTGTGTGGTGTGTGTACTTTGAAAAAAATAATGAGAACATTTTATGACGATGATCTACGAAATCTTTCCTCAAAATATTGGTCGTAATTTTATTTTGCTAAACGAATTTTATGTACCGTATTACTCTAGATTGCTGGCAGCCTGCGAGAAAATAATAAATATCCGAAAATGTTATCACCAAATTCAGATAAAGGTATGTAAATGGCTAGCTCGTCCAATTTGCATTGAACAGATTAACGTCATAATCGAAGCGATTCAATCAGGATCCTGGATCCCTGGACAGGGGGGGAGGGGAATCGGCCGAGGGGTGCGGAACAGTGTCACAGGGTTGTCAGAAAACGACGTTTATGGTAGTATTATAGCAAAAAAGTATTAAAATTTAAAGTGTTGAAGTATATTTAACTCACCACTAGACTCAAAACGACTTATGTGCGCCTTTAGAGCATTTTTTTGTGTCTTAATTTTTGGCTAGAACAATATGCGTACATATTACATATCATCGTCATCATTTCAGCCAAAACACGGCCACTGCTGGACAAAGGTCTCCCCTAAAGATCTCCACGATGATCAGTCCTGCGCACGCACATAATACTGCTGGAGTAACTCTAGTCTAGTGCAATATGTGAAGTGTGCTTGATAGAATAATATATTAGGATTTTTAAAGGTAAAACGATAAGTCCAATGAAAATCTTCGCATTTCAGCCCTTAGCGCGAAATCCATGGGCTACTAATAACTTCAGATAAAATGCTAATTTTGTGTTCATTCGATTTAGGCGAGGAGGATAGGCTGCCATCTATAAGATTAGAGAGGATTTCCAACTTCAATAAGTGCGTTTCTGCTCAAGAATCCCTGTTATCTTAGGAACCTAATTTACGTGGGATTGCAGACCTAAAAGCGATCTTACAACGACAGCTCTTATAAGGAATTTAATTTAATATTTTTTATCGTTGTATTAAAATACTTTGACAGTTTTTGTTATTTAAAAAGATTAAAATTAAAATTGTTGTACACTTTCAGATAAAACATCGTGTTTTCGAAATCGGCTTATTAATCTAAACTTGCGATTGGAATTTGCTTGAAAATATGAGATTTCTTTTTATTTATCAATTCACATCAATCTCCATAAATTATATATTATTATCCCCATCGATGGGATTAAACATATTTTTTCTGTTACTAACTGTCTGCCCGCGGATAAGCCTGCGTTATTTTTCGACCTTTCCATAGTAATTTTTACCTATCCCACGGGATTTCTTTAATTTTTCGCGATTAAAACTATCCAAGATGTTGACCGGGGATATAAGGTAACACCATGCAAAATTTCATTCAAATCGGTCTAAAAGTTTCGGAGATAAGCTCGCACAATGTGCTAAGTCGTATGAGTTACTGTAGTTTTTTCAACTACGAGAACATTTTATTTTTTCGGGATTCAAAATATCTGAGATGTTGACCGGAAATATAAGTTACCACCATGCAAAATTTTATTCAAGTTTATCCAACGGTTTCAGAGATTAGCATGTCTGTACATACAGACAAAAAGCGAAACAAAAACAATAAAGAAAATAATTTCTTACATCCCACTGAGTCGGTTTTTGACAAAAAAAACCGGCCAAGTGCGAGTCGGACTCGCGCACCGAGGGTTCCGTACAAACCTGCAAGGTTTACAAAGTTCTTTCATTACGACAATCGAGTCATAACTATGGTAATCTTATTGCAAAATGAAATTCATAACATTACAATGGGGAAAGATGGAGGAGCATAAATTTAAGACAAAGATCTCTTTATCGTTTAAGTAACTAAGTACTAAGTAAGTATTTCAACTTGATAGCTCTACGCGTTCATGAGGAAAAAAGTAATAAGTTTATATTTATTAAAAAATATATATTTTGTAATGTAACTAAAAATTTAAGGTTTTCGGAATTTTTCCTTTATGTGTGCTATAAAACGTTGCTTCATGCCAAATTTCAAGATTCTAGGTCGACTGGAAGTACCCTTTAGGTTTTGATTCCCTTGCGAGTACTTGCGAGTTTCAAAATATGCAGCTTAAATTGCTGTTTCTTTTGATTGCGTTGACATAGAAGTTTGATTTTGTTACAGCTTAAAGGTATTATAGACCTGAGTATTTGGTATGAATTTCAATTTAATACCTCTACGCGTTTATGAGGAAATGGGTAGTAAGGTTAAAATTATTAAAAAAATATATATTATGTGATGTAACTAAAAATTTATGGATTTCGTAATTTTTCCTTTATCTATGCTATAAGACGTTGCTTCGTACCAAATTTCAAGATTCTGAGTTCACGGGAAGCACCCTGTAGGTTTTGATTCCCTTGCAAGTGTCGAAAATTTGCGGCATAAACGGCTGTATCTTTTGATTGCGTTGGCTTAGAAGTTTGATTTTTTCACAGCTTCAAGGGACAGTAGACCTGAGTAATTGATATAAATTTCAGCTTCATACCTCCACGCGTTCCTGAGAAAAAGGGTCTTGACAGACGGACAGACGGACAACAAAGTGATCCTATAAGGGTTCCGTTTTTTCCTTTTGAGGTACGGAACCCTAAAAAATCTATTTACAGATTTTCGACCACTACAGTTTTATTGTACCTATAGATATGAGTTTCCTTGTTGTCTCTGATTATTTCTGGTTTATTAACCGACTTCATTTTAAGTAATAAGGTTATTTCTCTTACCATACCAGTACTAGTACCAATAAGTTACAAAAGTTATCAATTCCGTGATTGAATGAATTCACTGAACTGATATCAATTTCCTGCACTTATTAGATGCAAATAGTAATAAAATAGTAGCAGTAAAACTAGTAATAACGGTTGAACATAAAATATAGAGCATTTACGAACTAACTGACTGTTTAACTGTCGTAAATACAAGCAGTTAAATATGCATCCTACTAAAATAATTGATTTGATAGAAAAATAACATAAAATGTGGAACACTTAGTTTAACCAATCGCAAGTACTTAATCAAGATTTTTTTAATTTACATACATAATTTCAAAACGGCTCCGCTGAATTGGATAAATAATATTTTCGTAAATGTTTTCATGAAAAAATCATACTGCTGTTCAAAGCAGACAGTACGAGTATTTTTTCCAGTGACATATTTAGTTGTTTAACTGTCTCGAAACACGATTTAGGGTCATCGCACATTACACCAATCCCACACCCTACCAACAAGTCCTCGACTCGTCGTCCACTTTCTTCAACTAGCATGTTGTAAAATTCACTCGTGAAAACACAAGTTGACTCCCGGAGAACATTTTGCCGCTCTGCTGCCGACAGTGCGGTATAGCTGATCGGCGGCGGAGAGGTGCAGTCTGACCAGCCAGTTCACTAAACAATTCATAAAACTTCTTTTTTGTCATCCTGAAGTAAATATGAAATCGTTGAGGGTCTCTTAAGAGCCTTGGAAAAAGTTCCCCTTTACAAAGAGAATTTGGAATATCATGCATTCCATATAGACCGCTTTTTATATGTTTCTAGTATCAATCACTTCATCGCTTATTCCGTCTATCTTGTTCGTCATGTAACAAACAAATGAAAATTTATTATCGTTTATTAGCGCCGCTGCAGTAAAGTGCGGTTTGGCAATGCCGCGACGACGCACCTCTCCGCATAACACGAAATAAAGCTTACATTTGAATGCCATACTATGAGTCCAGTTGGATTGGAGTCGGTGTTGAGTTGATCTAATGTGTAAAGCATCTAATCTAACTTCTTTGTATTTAGGCGAATCGCGAACAATTTTGTTAGAAAGAAAGGCTGTATTGGTTTAGCGCAAGAGTGTTGTCGAACCTCGATAAGCAGAACGTGCTCACTGAGTCTGCCGGCGGACCAACGACGACCTTATATTTTATTTCACCCAGTATACACATATAAACATGAAGATTTAGCGATACTAGTTAACCCGAATCGCCTACCAACCCGACTCAGCGAACTTTAAACCCCATAGTTTATTTTTTACTTTTTAACACGTATTTTTAGGGTATGCATGTACCTACCTGTACCTCAAAAACAAAAAATACGGAACCGTTATTTAGTATATAGTGATCCTTCACTCGGGTGTCTGTCCGTCCGTCCGTCTGTCATCGCCCATTTTCTCCGAAACTATGGTACATCTAAAGGACAAATAGAAAATCTTCATGAGACGCAAAAATCTATAAATTTTTAAACATTTAAGTATACAAGAGCACAGAAGAAGATTCAGCTAGGTCAAATGAAAATAGTTTTCCCTGTGTTTTAACTTCAAAAATAACGTCTAGGTACGCAATAAATTGCTAATTTCGCAATTGTATTAATCAAGATAATAGCTCAGTGATAAAATTTGTACTACGATTAAGAAGGCCTAGAAATAAACTCTTGCTAAGAATTTCAATTTAGTTTCACATCTAGGCCTCAACAAATTAAAAATAGTTTCATTGAAAGAAGGTTTTATATTTTACCAACAGTTTTGAGCCTTCATGTAAATACTTAGTTTCCAACTCGTAAAGTCACTCTTAAAAAACCGCCACGGACCGGAGCGTACATCACAACTTTCTTTTTAAAAAGAATGTTCGCAGAATTATAACTAGATTAATGTTTGGTGACTGAAACTACTCTGCTAAAAGTTCGGAACTAAGTGGAAACAGAGTTTTGTATTATTTTTAACGAACCGAAGCGCCTTCAGAATTCATTAGCTTCGGAAGCAAAGAGTAAAACTTCGGTTCCAATTCGTATATGCTTTCCTTATTCGACGAGGATTGGGAACTATTCGGAATTGCTAAGAGCAATGTCTCCGAACTACGATACAAGAAAAATAACGCACTTATAAATATTGGCACTTGTGGAAAGTTTTATAAATGTACCACTAATTACAAGTACATCAAACTTTGATCACTGCTAATAAGTGGAGTTTATTGAGGTGTAAGCAGCAATTAAAGGCCCAAAAATTTGCAAAACGCTGTAGGAGAAATACAAGTTAAGAGCTTAATGAACCACACATAAATTAAACCACTCACCCACTAAGATTGGTGATGATGATGAATAGTAGAAATGTCGTAGCCATGTCGTAGCCATGTCGTAGCCATGTCGTAGCCATGTCGTAGCCATGTCGTAGCCATGTCGTAGCCATGTCGTAGCCATGTCGTAGCCATGTCGTAGCCAACTCGTAGCTTTTGGCTACAAGCTACGCAACGCAAGCTCGTTCGTCTTCTACGTAGCGTTTAGGCAAGTTCGTGTAAGTCATGATCAAGAAGTTTGTTTATATATGTTTTTCCATTGCTGTCTTGTACTAAGATGATATTGGTTGATATGTAATTACACGAAATTCTCGTACTTGTGTAGATAAAAAAATGTTTTAACGCTACTAAACAGAAGAATTAATGTCGGCGCCGCTCGGCGCTCATAAGAATTTTTTTCTGTAGGTAGGCATAACAATATTTAATTAACTAAATGGTATTCACTGTAATCATAAAAAAATATTATGTCAATTTATTCAATTTTAGTTTATTTATTATAAATAATTTTAAACAACCCTAACCCCTTTTAAGTAACCCTGTTTTTGTACACTATCTTAACCTAAGGAACCACCGTACCACTAGATCGACAGGCTACCACTCTACCAGACCCTAGATGCCAACACTTAAGTTGCTAATTAATCTCACTTCGAGTGAGCGCCGCCGTCAAAAGTGACAGGCCTAATGAATTAAGGACTACAAAGTGCAGTATGAGCATAGAGTAAGGAAGATATTTTTTTGGTAGTATACAGGCGTAATATAAGGCAACCCGATCCTGTCAGCACCTCAATAATTTTTGTACTGAGATATTTTTTGGCCCGGGCTCCCATCGCAGCTATCCTTACCTCATAAGATTCACACCAGGACGCATAATGCAGTAAAAGATAATGTTGCGGAGTAGGGATATTTATATTGTTTTCTTCCATTAAACCTGGCAGAATATTGTTTATTTTTCAGTTGAAAACAGTTCAGTTTCGACTAATACCCCGAGACAATACCCCCGGATCTCAGCTAGTTGACAGATTTTTTTTTGAGATTTGCATGTAGGCACGGGCGTGCACCGAGCTATGAAATAAGAACCACAGAAAAACGATTTAAACACTGTATTGTATTAAATCGCAAACTCAATATCACATCACAACTAAAAAAACACTTCAATCATCTAATCCTATGGAAACTGGGTTCCTGGAACGTTTCATAACAGCTCCAGGGAACAATCGCGTTAAAACTGACTCGAACTCTCAAAATCCGTTTATTCGAAAACAATTTAAAGGATAATGGGTAATTTTGTATGGGCCCCGTACCCAAAAAAAATCATTACTGTAGCATTATGAGATATGTCGGGTTTTGTAGCCCTAATGGAGTAGTTTGATTAACCCAAGACAGAATGTCTGAATTCAATTGGAGAAAAAAGATATGTTCATTAGAAAAACTGGATTTTCATTGTTATTTATTTATTTTTCCATGAATTCTTAATGCGCATTAATTTAAATCAGGGTGTGTTTTAGAAATAAGGATTATAGTTGAGATTAATGATATTAAAGTACTCCATACGGCCAATAAAGACCGATATATTTCATAATGCTACAATTAACTTTGTGTCTGGGTACGCTCTTACCCATCCTCCTTTAGAACAAACATGCGGCCAGTACCAAAGGCAAAAGAGATGGCATGACCAATGCCACAGTACCTACCTGTAACGAGGTGCCTTGCATGCCACCTCGTTGCCTCCTTTAATCATTGTCATACCCGCGGCTCGCCAGGTCCTGGGCGAGCTAGCGAGTGCCAACTTGATTAAAGTTGTTAACAAGGATGATGGAAGAATAATTTCACTAGACTGCGTTATATTTACAATTTGTTAACACGGTACTTGTAAGAAGGTAATTTATATTATGTACAAAAAACTATTAATTTATCAGTGCGGCCGACACATTCCGGAAATAAACAAAAAGTGAATATGAACTTGCGCCAAGACAAGAAAAAAAAAATGGACGAAATGACGGGACGGACGGTTCCAAAATTAAATATTCGAATTTAGACGAAAAAGAAATGGTAAATGATACGAGAATGAGGGCATGCAAGGCAACGAGGTGGCATGCAAGGCACATCGTTACATACCTATCACGACATTTCTATAGTGTTCAATACTTCTTGGGTACGAGGCATATTATGTATCAGAAGTAGCGCATGAGTCGATCACTAGACGTCTGATTGTAATGACTAGGATTTAACTGCATATTACAACTTTTTTATTGCATTTTCACAATATAAATTAACATTGCCTCGAAGAAATTGCTTAAAGCGATAAGGCCGCCAATTGCCCTTCTCTTTATTTGATGTGTTATGTATATTTGAATTTGAATAAATAGATAGTGATCCTAGGTAGGTAATAAATAGTGGTAGGGATGGAAAGGAGCCAGTTCTTAAATTATTGGTGTGAAAACCAAAATATCATAAAAAATCACCTTTGTGTCATTGTAAATGTTCAATCTGTTTTTTAATAGTTACCTATACAAAATATTTGGTAAATGTCCTAATTAGAACAAAAATAAATAAACGGGTGCAGTTTCACAACAGACTTAATTAAAAAAAAAACGATTTCAGCCTTCGAAACCTTTATACCAATAGTGTATTTGGCAATATAATCCCAACTCACAAAATGGTGGTCTTAAGCTGTTTCATATTAAACTGTAAGATCCACAGTCCAATCAGGTTATGAATCCGGTGCCGATCTTCCTGATTGTTGTACTTTCCGGTTAAAACCAGCTAATGCAGAACGCAAACACAAGTTTGCATAACCGCGGAGATCCACACAGATGTAGATTCATGGATGTGCTTTAGTTGAATGCTTACACAATCATTTTAAATAATATTTTTTTCTTATGTTCAATATTAAACCTATTATTTTACTAGGAAATTATAAGTGAATTTGTAATTAAACTTGTTTATATCGCAAATAATCCGATTTGACACACTAAATAAAATGTATATTATGTTTATGTGTATTTCTCCTAATAATCCGATGTTTTTTTTCTTTTTTCAATGATTATAAATTATAGCTACATGCTCTTTCTAGCAACGATTAACCACGGTTTACAAAAAAATTTTTTGCTTTATTTTGACATGTTTCTTTTTATTAACCTTCTGTTTGGTACTAAAAACGGTGACTTGCTTGCTTTACTTCTTTTCTTCTTCTTCTTCTTTTACTTCTTCTTCTTCTTGCTTTACAGCTGTATGATATGCAAAATATACAATCACATATCATCAGCAAGCAATAAATAGGGACGGTTCTGCATTACCTTCCGGATGGTTTGCATATTCAACTAAAGGAAAATAAACTTTCATAATGCCATGTTACTGTTGCTTATAATACTCTTAGCTTATTTGTCAATTTAGTTCTGAGGGAATGTGAGTGAAATCGGTCTTCATTAGGCAAATCGGTCTGTGATGGCGTTAGCGTATCCTATTAGCATTGTTTGGAGATTCAATCTGCTGCGATAAACTGCCATTTGGCTTAACTGCCAGCACCTACAGCCGATGGGGGATCACGCTTTTGTTGGGTTTTGTATTACCAGCTGACGTTTTAGTTTTAGCTTCTTATAAAAAAGATATTTATTTATATAGAATAACAATGCCATGCATTTAAAGCCACTTTGAAAATACTCAAACATACTTCAAAATTAATCAAACGTATAAAATTATCTAATAATAAAATATTTATTCAACGTTAATAATTCATCATTGTACTTTAATGGATGTAGAATAGTTTGAATTAGACATAATTTAAAAAATAAAATTCTCAATATAATACATATATATATATGTATATATGCCGTATGTATTCAAAATAAAGTATCTTATGTATTAGGCAGGAAATAAAACGTCTTAAGATACTCTAGTAGTCTCTATATTTTAGGGCGATTTTTACCAATTATGATTTACTAACCGAACTTTTTTTGGCAAAAAAACCTTATTTTATTTTTTATTTTATTTTATTATTGCACATCAAAGTAAATATCGCACAAAAATTATCATACAAAACTATGACGTCATAAGTTAGTATTCCTATAATTTTCCATATGAAATATTGTTTTGAAATTTTGTTAAAAAAAGGAGCTCATTTTACTAGCCAGTCAACATCACTATTCTTTGTGAAATAAGTTGGCGGCTCAAAAACCACCCCGCACCGAAATCATGTTAGGTGTAAATGTATTATTTTTCAAGTTGTACATGTTGATGCTGAAAGTGCTGAAACGACTATTTTCAAAGTTAATTTATTTATATTGTATTAACACCCACGTTACAAAATTCTTTGAAATTCTAAAATATTACTGAATACCAGGTAATGTAAACGTTTTCCCTCCTTTTTTATATGAGCGTAGCCAAGTATTTAAAAACCGTTATTATGAGGGGCACATTTTTCCGCAACTTTATGAAAACGTTCGGGTAGATTTATGAATAAAACCTTTCAGGGAGGATGCGAAGCCGCAATGTAATTTAAGGCGTATAGGAGAGACGCAGCCTCCAAAATTAGACCGTTATCATTCCGGCGCTGTCGCCGGCGAGATCACCAGTTATATGGGCCAATACACCGAACGAACAGAATAAATTTGCTTTATACCAGACAGTTGACCTTCATATCCGATATTGTTGGTTTTATACAAGGAAATATTTTCCAAATTCCCGGCGTCCGCCCGCTTCGTATTCGGGTCTCGCGTCGACTCGATTTTTTCACTATTTTTACTTATTTGCAGCTAAGCCGGTGCAATATGAGAAAATTGGAACCTTTAAAGTCACCGGGACGGGGACGGTAGCGCGTGGATTGTATCTCAGATTATTTGGATGGTGAATTTCGAAGTGTAATGTGGCTATTGTTACGAAAGGTTAATCCAATCTAGATAAGTCTGCCTGTAGGATATTCTGAAACCTATCTTACATGAATCTACATTTTAGGGAACCTCGTTTCAAGTTTTGTCGGCGAGCTTGTGTCCGTGGAACAGCATCCGTGGATGAGTGGTCAAACGCTCGCCTCAATTTATGGAAGTTCCGGGTTCGAATCCAGTGGGGCACACGTTTAACAAATATCAGTTAGGTTAGGACATTGCAGGCTGAATCACCTAATTGTGATGTTGATTCCGTGTTTCAGAAGGCAAATAAAGCCGTTGATACCCGCGGTTTGTTATCTTCACGTTTTTCTACGACTACGCCATGAGAATAATTCTGGCACCAGGGTTTGTAAGGTAGGTAAGCAAAGTAAAAAGAGTAAAGTGACTGTTATTGCCGAGTTGTTTTATTTATGGTTTGGATGACGTCAGGTGCATATCTCGTGCTATTTGTGCCTACATTCACATGTGTCAGTGGCGGTTATGATAGTAATACGGTACTGCACGTCAGCCACACGGGTCGCTCGCCGCGGCACAGCGGGACGCCCCTTTGTGCCCCCCCAGACCTGCACTTTTGTGAGAAATTCCAATTAATACAACATAGTACTTTCCGTATGAACAGTGTCGATGCTCGCTCCGAAATTGAAACAATACCACATCACTACACTATACAGGA
Source organism: Teleiodes luculella (assembly GCA_948473455.1). Lineage (NCBI taxonomy): Eukaryota > Metazoa > Arthropoda > Insecta > Lepidoptera > Gelechiidae > Teleiodes > Teleiodes luculella. Next base: position 6,686,740 of record OX419584.1, read on the forward strand.
TTATTTTTTAATCAGTGCACATATTTTAGGTAGGCATAGATTAAAGAAAATAAAAAATCCCGTATATTTTTATTTTATCACGTTTCATACAAAAATATAAAAAAATCGCCATTTTATGCATAAAATTGGCATCAAATTTTGTATGGGAAGAAATTTAATACGCGCCAATTTTCTTGATACTTCGTACAAAACACTCATTGGCATAATTAATTGGACATGTATTCTGGCGTTTTTTGAAATTCGTTCCCTAAACTGGAAAAAAAAGAAAAAAAAAATTTTTTTCGTCTCATGCTATCTAGTAACGATATTGACAGTGTACACAAAATATGTGCACTGATTAAAAAGTAACCCTGTATATTTTTAACAGTTCCGCCCCGCCAACTGGGAATTTGCGATATTTCCGTCAATACGTGAAACTTTGAGATTTATTAATGTTTCAGTGTAATTGGCGAGTTGTAGAGCGTTTGTTAGTGTTTGAGTACATTGCGCTCTCATTGTCCGCCTTCATGCGTTATTCATAGAGAGCGCGCGACGCATTTCAAATGTAATTTCACACGCGGACTGGCCGGTAAGTAACGCTTCCTGCTAATTTACACTGGAGTCAGTACACTACAAAACAACAGAAAAATAAAACAAAATCCATACTTATACTAAAGAGTGTTTTTTGTTTGTCCTTATTTCACACTGAAGTTAAGCAACGAATTGACTAGATTTTTTGTACCAAGATAGGCTACGTCTTTATACAGCGGAAAAAGTCGAAATACTAATAAATAATAACCTTTACGAAAAACTAATAATAATCCATACTTCGAATCGGATTCAGATAAACAAAATTTAATAATATTATAATACTTTTCCGTATTCTGTATTCTCAACAAAAATTGCATTTGCGTAAAAATTCCTGAATAAAAATGCATTTTCCAGCGCTGTTTCATGGTAAGAAGCTTAGCGCAAAGGATGTAAAATATGAAATCAATTGGAACAGACTTTTCCATTATTAAAGGAAGTTGGGAAGAAAGGAGCTATGTCCTCACTAATTAGAAGTCGCGAGTCGAATTTTCAATGCATCTCCCCCGTTTGGCTAATGGCCGACTGAAATAAAAGTTTATGTTTACCTACTGTGCACCGGGTCTCTCTTCCGGATGAATATTTATACTTTCTTCTCGTTGCGTTTCCTACTAAATCAAGTTTTACGAGTAAATTTATGCACAAAAATTGGGAATGATTTTTATGGGATATTAATAGGTTTATATTGTAATTCAGTGTCAGTTCATTCATTTTGTTAAACCAAAGGAGTTTTATAATACATTGCGAACATCCTGGCCACTAAGGCCGTCTTGTTTTAACGTTAGAGGTTGCTAAGACAACTCGATAATAAAGTAAGTGCAATGCCATACAACCGCAACTCTGCGTCTTTAATTTATTAATTATCTGGAGAATTAATAATAATTTATCAGGTTCACCACCCGGTTCACTGGATTGGTACATAGATTCTGGCGCAAGTTCACACATGACGAAACGGTGCGATTGGTATGAGAGCATGTCTCCTTATGTCACTGCTATTACTGTTGCAAACAAGGAGCAGCTTCTCAGCCAAGGTAAAGGTACTGTCTGTTTGAATATTTCCGATAGCGTGCACAAAATAAGCGATGTTTTGTATGTTCCTGGACTAGCCACAAATCTGCTTTCTGTGACTTGTTTGGTAAATAAAGGCTTTGATGTTTTGTTTACTTCGCAAGGAGCAAAAATATTTCAAAGTGGTGGCTGTCAAGTGACAAGCCCTATCATTGCGACAGGTTCGAACCATAGAGGCATGTATAAGCTAGATGTACAAAAAGGATCGCATGCGTTAACCACTAAAACCAAAGAGTCTGCCATGTTATGGCATAGACGACTCGGCCATCCAAATACAAAAAGTATGTATATCTTAAAAAAGAAAAATGTTGGTGTAGACTTTAATGGAATCTACACGGAAAAGTGTATTCCTTGTCTACAACTTTCTAAAAAACCTTTCCCAAACTCTAAAAGTAGATCGAGTAAAGTCCTGCAGTTAATTCACACGGACTTATGCGGACCTATGAGTCAGCACTCGTGGGGCGGAGCCCTATATCTTTTAACTTTTACAGACGACTTTAGTCGCAAAACGTTTGGATATCTTTTAAAATACAAATCAGAGGTTTTTAACAAGTTTGTAGAATTTAAACACTTGGTGGAAAATCAAACTGGCGAACAAATAAAAGTTCTACGCTCGGATAATGGCTGTGAATATGCAAACAAAAACATGTCTACTTTCCTTAAGGAAAATGGCATTATTCATCAGACAACGATTCCGTACAATCCTCAACAGAACGGAATATCTGAACGAGCAAACCGAACTATAATAGAAAAAGCCAGATCTATGCTCAGAGACTCAAAGCTACCACTAGCTTATTGGGGCGAAGCAGTAAATACGGCAATTTACTTAAAAAATCATCTGCCCACACAGTCTTTGAATAACAGAATCCCAGAAGAAATGTGGACTAAAAACAAAGTGAATCTTTCTCACTTAAAAGTTTTCGGATGTGAAGCCCACGTTCTCGTACCTAAAGAAAAACGTACGAAACTGGAATCCAAGACTCAGACGTGTATTTTTGTAGGGTATTCTACTGTAAGCAAAGGCTACCGCCTGATTAACCCCAAAAACCCTCGAGTGATAATTGTTGCAAGGGATGTTGTGTTTATAGAAGATAAAATGTATGATCACACACCTTCCCCTTGCAATGAGTTGCAGACGCAGCCGTCCTCACAAACGTCACAACCACAAATCCTTGTACCCGTTGATAATGAACAACCTCTTCCTAATCCACAGCCACTGCTTCAACCACAACCTGATACATCTGTGTCTCATGAGACTTCATCTACAGAGTATCCGTCAGCTTCGGACGGATCCGTATCACCAGAAGTTATTGAACCAGGACCTAATGTGAGCGACTCAGAATCTGTAAGTAGATACCCTAGTCGTTCCAGGAAACCCCCTGAAAGATTTGGTTACTTAACTTCAGATCTAGAACCAGAAACTTACGGAGAAGTTACGGTTCATCCTCAAAAGGATAAATGGTTAGAAGCGATGCAGGCTGAATATAATTCTTTAATGAAACATGGAACGTGGATTCTTGTCGACAGACCATCTGGAAGAAAAACAACGAAATGCAAATGGGTCTTTAAAATTAAAAAGGATACTAGCGGACAGATCACTAAATATAAAGCCCGATTAGTAGCAAAAGGTTTCACTCAAGTAGCTGGTATTGACTACGGAGAAACTTTTTCACCAGTCGCTAGACTGTCGTCTGTACGACTTTTACTGGCATTTGCTGCTCATAATAAGCTGCTAGTAGACCACCTTGATGTGGAAACAGCTTTTCTAAATGGGGATCTGGAAGAAGAGATATACATGGAGCAACCTGAAGGCTTCTCCAATGATCCAAAAAGTAAAGTCTGTCTACTTAAAAAGGCTCTTTATGGCCTAAAGCAAGCTCCGAGGCAGTGGAATGTTAAAGTTTGCCAAGCAATGAACAAACTTAACTTGACTCAAGCATCTAATGAGCATTGTATATATTATAGTCATCAAGGTAATGATATTTTGATTGTTGCAGTGTTTGTTGATGATTTCTTTATAGTTAGCTCAAATGAAACAATGAAAGATCGATTTAAAAGTGAACTTAAACAGGAGTTTACTGTTAAAGACCTTGGCCCTCTCAAAGATTGCCTTGGTATGAGAGTTGTGCAAAAAGGTGGTACAATATCTCTTGATCAAACAAAGTATATAGAGAAATTGATCAAAAAGTATAATATGACGGACGCTATAACTGTCTCGACCCCTTTAGAAGTTGGTCTTAAACTCTCCTTTCCCGAAAAGGATGAAGAAAATGTAGATGTTCCCTACCAGGAGCTTATCGGTTCCTTAATGTACATTGCCATATGTACGAGACCTGATATTGCACATTCAGTGTCATATTTGTCTCAGTTCAATGTACATTACGGGGGGGTGCACTGGAGAGCCGCTAAGAGAGTTCTAAGGTACCTCAAAGGCACTATAGAACTCCGCCTTCACTTCAGGCCAACATCCCTATGGAAACCAGAGTGCTATGTGGACGCCGACTATGGTAATAATCTGGTGGACCGACGTTCATACACTGGGTTCGTGTTTATGATGAGTGGTGGACCCGTTTCTTGGGAAGCACGCAAGCAGCGAACAGTCGCGCTCTCCACGACTGAGGCCGAGTACATGGCCTTAGCTGATGCTTGCAAAGAAGCTATTTACCTTAATTCATTAATCACCCAAGTTTTTTCAATCTCTCCTAGTCCCATCGTCATCCACACAGATAACCAAAGCTCTTTGAAGTTAGCCCACAACAACACGTACCACGCCCGCACCAAACACATTGACATTAAACATCATTTCATACGAGACTCCCTTACACATGGTGACATAAAAATAATTTACATCCCTACACAGGACATGATCGCAGACGTTCTGACCAAACCTTTATCAAAACTTAAGCATAATAAATGTGCTCACTCATTAAGTTTAGTTTAGGTTAGCTTTTGGTTTTTCGATTGTCTTATGTTTATTGTAGGTTGTTAGTGTTATATAGGTTGATGTTTATTTATATTTTTGGTGTACTTTTTTGAGCGTGTGTACAGGGTGTTCACATTGCGGGGGGGTGTTAAACCAAAGGAGTTTTATAATACATTGCGAACATCCTGGCCACTAAGGCCGTCTTGTTTTAACGTTAGAGGTTGCTAAGACAACTCGATAATAAAGTAAGTGCAATGCCATACAACCGCAACTCTGCGTCTTTAATTTATTAATTATCTGGAGAAACAAGTCATTTCATTTAAACTTTTCCAATTATTTTGTTTCTGAAATAACGCCGTTTCGATTATAATTTATCACGATTGATTTATAAATAGAATACATAATTCCGAATATTAACATCATTTGTTTGTAGTATCATTTAGCCTCGTGACAATGTCTCTCCGTGGCGGGAAATCATTTGTTACCGCTGCAATAAAGCGGAGGATTAGCAGCCGTCAGAAGGGCGCTTCGGCAAACTTCCCAATAAGCCTTCCGGTACCGAGACTCGCTTTACAAGAGTAATGATGCTTAATTTTAATGACACGTCGTCGCGCTCGGGCAGCGTCACCGCCACCCCGCGCCCGCGCTGCCCCGCCGCCGCCCCGCAGCCGCTGCGCGTGACCCGACTGCCTAACGATATTGGAACACGACGACCGAAAGTCTGACGATAAATTTAGTTATTACTTGTGAAAATAGACGGAAGAAGATCGCTAACTTGTCCGCGTGAGAAGATAATGGATCATTCGGAGGGATGTTTTTAGTCACTTTACGAAAAAGGTCCCGTTAAAAGCCCACTTTATGTGAGTTTTCAAAATTGTAAGGGATGTGTTTCGGAAGATTCCGCGTTTAATAAGAAGGAATGATACTTGAGAGTTCTGCGGTCATAAGGAAAGTTTTGAATTTATACCTACTAGAACCATCGTAACTTTTCCAATCTCCGTAATTATCATACCTCTAGGTTGCTTGCTATCTCTGAACTTTCTGTGTCCAAAAAAGTTTCCAGTTGACGTAATTTATTATTACATTGTCACAGTTATTTAAATTCGCGAGGCAGTATTTTTTATTAATAAACATCAATTATGTAGCTATCAAGCACGTGATCAATCAAATCATTTTGATGTCGAAATGTCCATTTTAAGTGAAAAGTAAATACAATGGATGTAAAATGTTTTGTAGCCGGGGGCAAGCCGAGGGACGGACGGCGGTGACCGGCATCCAATGAATATTATTTACAAACCAACCACAACCATCACGAAAATATTTGTCGACGCGAATGCACAGATATCGCGTCATTTGGTTCACTGTTGTTTCAGTCGTGAATAATATAAACTGCAAGAAAAACTGCAGAATAATTGTGCAGCTATAAAACAAGGGCGCAATATTAACAGCAGCGAGTACGCTATGCGACATTTCGCTGGTTTTTGCGCCACAAAGTTGCAATTTAGGTTAGTCCACTCCACTGGTTTGACTTTCCCTGAATTTACAACAGATGCGACAACTTGCACAACTGGTGAGCTCTACGGGAATTTAAACTTTGAGTAGTTGGGATAAGGAAAACAAAGCACTGGTGGCTCTTCCTATGAGCGTGAGGAAATATGTTGCTTTGTAAAGTGAAATTTATTGCTACTGCACACATCATTGTACTTGGATTTATGTTTGGAAATGCTGATTTAACGCTGTAGTTATACAGTGTGTAATTTAAGTCAAGGAGCCAGAATAAGCTACATTTTGTATTGAAACAAAGTTGGCTCTTTTTTGTGAGGGTAAAGTGGATTCAGCGACTTTCAGTCACAAAGCAATATGTAAGCAATAGTGAGGCAAGTGTTGTCGGAAAATAAACGAGCGGCACGGCGGCAGGTAACAATATTTCCCGGAACAAATTGAATAAACACATCAGCGAGCGCCTTAAACGGCGAAAAGACAAGTCCAATATCGGGGCCCCGTCACCCGATAAATATTCACCCTATCTACTGCGCGGATATTTACTAGCTCCCATGAATATTTTCAAGTTTACGGTAGTTTTAAAAAAATATGCCTTTTAAATCGTAACCTAGACATCCCCTTATTCATAATTTTACACGAATTACACTTGTTTCAGTTATTTTCCGTATTTTTACGTTTATACGGCCGAGTACAGTATAACACGTCTCCCCACTTTTATTTCTTTATAATCAAAATGCATGTATTTTGAAATCTCTATTGCATAATCACGTGCTTACACGAGAGTTGCTAACGAGTTTATATTAATAATGACTGAGTAACTGCTACGCGGCATTGTTATGAGCACAATCCAAATTACCCAGTTTTCCTTCGGGAACTATAATACCTGAGCATATACATATAACAGGAACTTCAAAGTTGGTTGCTTACAGTAAGATTACGGTGCACATTTTCGTATTGTAGTTACGTGAACAACGTTAGGTTGATTCGATATAGATCTTATCGTAGTCTAAATAAAAATCTTTGAACATTAATATTGCAACAACTACAATTCGACTGGATTATAAAACCAAAACACATGAACTCATCATTATTTCAAAAGACGTCCATTGCTGGACAAAAGCTTTCACTAAAAATCTCCATAACGATCGGTCCTACCACACCAGAAACATTACGTTACTTACAATACATATCAAACGGCGTAGAGGTTACTACGCCGTAGAGCCTGCGTAGCAAAGGGCCTACGATTTTACAAAACTTCTACCCTCATTTGACGTATTAACGTCTAATCTCCCCAAAAAATAAAAGTTCAACTGGCATCCTTAACTTTGCGAGGGTGGAGTCCCGTCTCGATGCCTACACATGTTGTGAGAGAATTCCACGCTGGGTCACGTATGTCGTCCTCTAATACAATTTGTTCGGCAGTTCGGCTTCGCACGAGGAATGCAAACAGGCCAGCAGGCGAATGGGTACTGGCAGTAACCGAACATAATTTAAGCACTTTTTTTTATAACAACACGGAAGATTTTATCAAGAATAGTATGTACACTGGATGAGGACGCTCATCCTTGCTCATGTCAATTTTGCTAGTAAATGTCCAAAGAGAAAGGAAAATCGCGCTTCGCTTCTGATAACTTGTCCATCCAAATTATATTTTAAGATGACGCCAAAAGAGTCTAACGTTTGTAACTACATCTAACAATTCTAACATGAAAATATCATATTAATCAACGTCATATATTTTTTTCACAAAGAATTAAAATAATACATTACTAACAGATCTTATAAAAATAGTTGTCCGTTTCATAAATTCAGCACTAATCTCTCGGATTTGGTCTCCAGGTTCAAAAAACAACATTATTTTTAGTTATGTAAATATTATAAATCTATGTCATTGTTTAAAGTTTTTTTTATATTTGGTTGGCAGCAGAGTTGAATAAATATATTGGATGTTTTTATTGAGTGAGATCGTTTTCTTTGACAAGCTTGGGTGGCGGTTAGCAAGACAGTCAGAATACTGTTACAGCTAGCGCCATCTATCGTGGATATTTAGAACTTTAGTCTTGTTTTACTCGATGTGTTTACTCATAATCATAAATGTCATAACATAAATGAACAATCGTTAATCTACTTTCGATTTGGTGGTCCAATTATATTATGATTTATCATAAGGATATTATAAATAAACACTAAAGAAAATTCCTCGCTACTTTTACGTAGTATATTAGTTACTCTGTGTCGCTAAGATGCAACGGTAAGTAGCATATACATATACATCTCTATCTCACATACATACCTATAATTTATGTTATTAGTAATGTCCAAAAAATTGGTGCTAAAGGAGTTGGTAGTGTTGGTACATGGCAGAAGAGGCTTTTTTATGGATGTTCAATAGGAAACCCCCCCAGCTATTATATAATACACCCTGTATTCGTTCCTCCTCCGTTGGGGTTAAAAGGACAAATTATAGTGGATGTTATAGTAGTAGTACTTAACGAGTAGCAAGCACACTTAAGCACTAGTTATTGCCCATATTTCGGAAACAATTACGTATTCCCAGTCGCTATTAATCAGAGGAGGGTGTAATATTGCAGGGACCGCCACCTAAGCCGGACCTCAAGTTGTTTGCTCTCATGTGTATAATGTTGTTTACATCGATATTGCACTCGAATTATTAAGTCTTGGCGGCGCTCACCCGCAACGCAAACTCATGAATAATAGCCATGAATATAGTAAAGTACCGACACGGCGAGCACGGCCAGGGATTATCGGAATTTATGGGGCACGTATGTGACGCACCGCACCTCGAGTCACCCGCCCCGGCTCCGAGAAAAATATTGTGGCCGGAGAGCTTAATATTGATGGATTTATGAACGTTCTTAAAATTATGACAAGCTTGAGCTACCGCCAACTTTATTGAACCTTATCGCGCTGGATTTATTGGCTGTATCAGGTTTAGGGGAATCATTTTGTTGTTTTCACCCTTACGATAAATATGAGAGAGATGTTGCGGCACGTCGCCGAGGCACGTGCCTTGCTCGCGCGTTCCTCGCTACTTCTTCATATCGGAAAATAATTTGTATTCTATATCTGGCAACCCTGTAACTGTACTCGCTCTATTGATTCGACAAAAACGTCTCTTACAATGCTTTCTTTCTTGGAAAGTTATTGCCGCTATAAAGATCGAAGCTCGAGCGGGCCATTGTACATTCATACGTCTGACGAACTCGCAAAGAAAATATTTTCTGAAAGAGTTCTCCCAAACTAAATCATTTGAAGCAAGAATATAAGTTGCAGGAGTTGCAAGTAACAGACAGATGGCGCGAGTTGAGGTGCGAATAAAGTTTGAGTGGAAAAACTTATTCGTACTCGGCAAATCCAGCCGCGCCCGCTCCCGCCCGCCCCGGCCGCGGGGCACCTTTAACAATTTGTAAGTTATTTATTACTGCGGAGAAATATCATTAAACCTTTTCATCACAAGCTTTAAAACATTTTTAAAGCAATATTTTGTTGTCAAACAGACAGAAAGTAAATATAATAAATGATATAATTAATCTTATGACAGAAGAATGCAATGCAGAAGACATGTTTTATTTTCAACATATTTGACTATTAGGAAGCTCTGTGATTTGAAATTAAGTTAACTTGTTTTAACTAAACTTGGCCGTCACTTATTAAAACCAAATTTAAATGCAAATCTTCGTCCAACCCGGACAGTTTGGTGTCACTTACGTCTCTATTAATTATAAGCTACATTCACAACAGAACATCGAAGTGAGATAATACTATTATGTGACTGTAAAATATTTTTTGAAAAGATGCAACGCCTGTGGAGTTTCTTCCGGCGGGTTCTTCTCCACAGAAGACAGCCAATTGTGAACCCGCCTCGACGTCGAAAAGTGATTGTAAAATCTTACTTCGAATAAAACATATTTCATTTTCATTTTGATTTTCACTACTAACTGTCCGCCCATGGCTACGCCCGCTTTTTTTTTCGTGCTAAAAAGTATCTAAGATGTTAACCGGCATATAAGAGGTACCACCATGCAAAACATTTAAATCGGTCCAACGGTTCCAGAGATTAGCGTGTACAAACCGACGGACAGACAGACGAACATTTTTTTTTGTGTTCAGCTACACTCCCTTTATCACCTACTATCAGTTTTTTGCAAAACAAATCAATGTACAGACACGCCGATTCTTCAGTTTTGTTATAGTAGGTATAGAAGATGGATAGATGGTTCCGTAAAACAAAATAAAAGTGAAAATTATTCAAATTTCCATCTTCGTCATCTTATAAGTCCATGAGGGGGTAATCTGTGATGTAGGTAGAGGCTAGTGTAGTGGTATGGTTAGTTACCTGAGACAGTGACAGTTCGTAGCGTTAATGGAATTGACCATGAAGGAAGAAAAAAATTTTACGCGCCCAAATGGAGTAGTAATCAAAACGTACTATGGATGCCGGCTGAGACATATTTTTTGGACTCACACACACATTCACACTTATGGGCGTGGATTTTTTTTCCCTTCATGGAATTGACACATTTAGTTTTGAAACTGATGATACGGTCAAGAGTAAGTCAAGCTGAACACTTTGAACTTTAGACTGTTCATAGGTCTATTGAATAAGGAACACAATCGCGGTTTTGTGCTCAGCTTACCTTGTAATTGGCAGTATCTATGACCTTTACGACTATGTCTATGTCCATATTGTATAATGTATTTATGTTTTGTAGTGGGAAGTTAAATTGAAGAAACACTAAATTTATATGAAAACTAAAAAGTTAAATTTTAAGAAATTCGACTTGAAAACCATTGATACGGCTGTCACTCTTGATAAATAACTTAACGTAAAGGCTATTAAAAAAATTACAGGCGTCACCCGAACATTTCACTTAGATTAATCAAATATGCAAAGTGTGAAAAGTTGTAACAACTTGGTTAGCAAAGGTAAAAGTCAGTTAACAAAATAGGTTCAGCTCGACCACGGCAATCTGATTAAGTTAAATAATTCCACCTAACTTTTGAACAGTACTTGTTAAGAAGAAAATTTGCAAATTCTTCAATTTTATAGCTTTTAGACGAGAATGAGATAATATAAATTATCTTATAATGCACTTCTGTCAAAACATTAAATTATTAATTTCGCATCATTTAAAGTATAGTCAAGTATTAAACATAGGCTAAATATTACAAAAAGTGCACTGAAATGGACAATACAGAGAGTAAATAAAGTTATAAATATATTTTTTTATCAAACAGTTCTCTGAAATTCATTGATGCGCCATTAATTTTTCCCGCTAAACAAATAACACAGACAATAATAAACTCGGCCTTTGTTTAATATAATTCGTAGTGTATTAAATGACTCAACTAAAATATTTTGCACCTGCAAAAGTGTAAGAACTTACCTTAAAAAATTCACTGGTTTCGTTTTATATTTTCATCATAGTTTTCCAATGCGTACCTGAAAAAGAAGGAAAAGTTAAAGAAACTTTATAGCAAAGAAACATTTATTAGGTGTACTAGAATCGTAAAACCCTGAGCGTAACTTGAATAAAATTAGCATAAAATGTGTAAATTTTCTTTAAAACGAAAATATATATGTACCATAGAGTAAAAAAGAATCTATTTATACTCTAACTAAGGTATGTATGAACTATACTTTTTTAAGGTGCGATTATTATTGACATACCTACTTACTTACAGTTTTAAATACTACCAAATTAAACCCGAACTTACTTTTTTTTTCTCTAATTGTCAATTTTACATTACACCACCCTGTCGTCCCATAAAAAACAGTTGTGCACGCTATTCTAAACAGGACAATTATTTCAATCTGAGTATGCTTAACTAAGTATCTGTATAAATATCAAGTAAATAAAACTAAGCAATGCTGGGTACGGCAGCCAGCACATGACATATTGAGTCCAGAAATCACGCTGGATTTATTTATATTTCGTTTATTACTTCTTCATATACCTTATAATTTCTTTGTAAACTCTATACATTTAGCTATCTTCATAAACACAGGCTTTTGTACCATTACCACAGCCATTACGTAGTAATTTTATTCCAGAAGTCTTCAACATTTGTGATGGAGCAGTGTCGGTGATGGATGTGGGGGCAGACTACGTGTTGGCTTATTATAACCAGTTTAATTTTTTGCACGAAATCGGTTTCTTATTTCTGACACTCCATTACTTTACAAGACAAATTTGATGTTCCGTCGTCTTCAAAAGGATTTACGAATATTATCATCCCTCTTCGCGAAGTGAAAATAAAAGCAAAGTAAATTAAATTTTAGTCTGTGACTTTTGATGTCCCTACTAATATTATACGCGAATGTAACTTATTTGTCTGTCTGTTTGTTACGCTTCCACGTCAAAACCACTAAACCGAATTTAATGAAACTTGGTACAAAGATAGAATAGAGTTTAGGAAAGGACATACCGCAGAAAAATACCTTATCCTCACGGGAAAAATGGTTAACGCGGACGAAAAGCTAATATGATTATTGTTTTGATAGTAGATGCTGTAGTGAAACCGAATTGGATGTTGATAAATAAATGCTAGTTTTATATTGTATTGCCAGGTTACTTTACGTTTTGATCGTAATAAGCTAATAAAAAAAAGATTGACAGAGTATAAAAGTTTTGAAGTGAAGTAAGTTTCGGCAAGGCGGCGCGGGCGGCGCGGGCGACGGCGATAATGGTGCGTCACTCATCCGCACTGGATGCTACAGATTTACATCCACGTGATAAATCACTCCTTCATACAGAGGGGAAAAATATACAGTGGAAAACGCCGGGGAGGAGCCAACGGACGAACACTCCACCAGATTTACATTATACCTAAATTAGTTACGTTTAACGCGTCAACAAATTACACAATTCGGATTTATGAAAGATTTTATCGGTTTGAATCTGTATTTTATTGAAATAGTATTTTTATTTAAGTAGTGTTTTGTATTTTCTTGGTGTCACTAAAGAATAATTTACTGTATTGTATTGTACTAGGTACTAATAAATGAATAAATGATTTTAAATTTTCGCTTCGCTTATTAATATTATGGTGCAGGTCAATGGTGCATACGGTACGGCGGGGATTTATAGATAGTAAATATACGCTAACAGACGACATCTGTTTAAAAAGTATTAAACTACTAATAAATTGTCGCTAGAAAATAAAATTTATTGGTTTTGAAAGTGTGTTTGAAAGACACGAGAGACAGGTTATTATGTTTCTTCAAAGTGGGTTAGTTGTTTTCTTTTTATAAAATTTTGACAAATGGACAAATTGGGTAAGTGAACAAAATGCATATTGAGCTTGACTCAAAATTGCCTCACAAAATATCTTTACGTTGAGTTTAAGACAAGGCGAATCCATTTAATCATGTATGTTTACCCGAACTTCAAACCAGCACCTGAAATTTCTTCACCACTCCGATATCAGCATCCAATATTTAAAGTGAACCACTATTTCAGCGTGTATCCTGAAAATTCAGACGTGAATACCGAGCAGAGGATACACTACGCGATATGTTTCAGTCGAACAAAATAGAAAAAGGATATTGAATCGGAAAGAGAGTACTCTAAGAACATGTCATCTTATCAGCCTTCTGTCTACGTGTTGCTGCGCTGTTTGCTTTTTCACGACAGTATTCAGAAAACTGCTGAAAGAGTCAAACGAGTTTAACGTAGGTAGCAAAAAGAGCTCGAGTTTTTACCAGAATTAAAAGGAGGTATCCCTTTATTGTCACAATTTGCAATTTGAATGCGCAGACAAATTAATCCCGTAAAAAATATTTAAAAGAACACAAAGCGGCTCGAGCTACAACGGTTTGCCTGAAAATATGTGACGGAGGATACACAGTACACACCAGGACTGTAGCGGAGTCACGGCGGCGACGTTAACTCCACTTTATCGGTGCGCTCTTCTTTTTTGTACCCAGCGTGGGGAAACCAACTTTAATATGCAATACATATGGTGTTAACCAAATTATTTTCTGTATTTATTTGTAACATGGGGGCAGAAACAAACCGCGCTTCAAATTACCACAGACTAAATAGCTTAGAGTCCCTACAGACATACGACTCGAGTAAGTATGTTTTTATTTGCTATTCAAACCACGCAGTTCAATTTCAAAGGTGGCGTTTGTTATTCCCTAACAAAGAAAATCACGCAACGCATTCCACAAAAACAAGAAATGTTCAGTAACTAATTTTCGTTGCTAGTCTCTTGCGAATACCCGTGGACGTGTGGAAAATATTATCAGCGGCATCTCGACATCTTTTGGCTCGCTGGGAGATAATAACCTGTCTTGTTTCCCGTTGCGCTCGTCAAGCGTCTTCCGTCTTTATTTCTCGGTTCGGCTGCGAAGAGGGACGACTGTATGTCGTTTTGTCACAAACGCATCATTTGTACTGTTTGCCAGGCCGTTATTGAGCTTGTTTTTGGCAAACTGCTAGGCGTCGCGCCGCCCCCTCCGCCGCCCCCGCCCTCGCTCAAATGAGAGAGCGTCGAGTTCGACTCGAGAATTGGTTGCCTTCATTACAATTAACGGTCTGTGTTTGCGCGTCTGGCAACACTGCTATTTAGACTAATTAACCGGGCGTTGTGACTGCTCACTGCTGTGATCGTACGCAAACTTCCAAAAACACTAAGCTTCCGCTCCACATCCCCGACTAAAATTTGTGTTCAACATTTCGCTAATAAAGCGTCTGTTTTGTCTATTTAAGCTTTTTGCTTGACAAACTTTTGGTTTATAAACGACCATTAGAACGGTGAGTTTATTATTTTTGTTTTGAAACTTGCCCCCCTGATATGTGAACTGAATAACTGAAATAAATAAGCACCGGCTAAATTTATTTTGTGGCTCAATTTGCGATGAAAATGCCGCCCTCCCTCCCGACAACCAAATGTATATTAATGTGCCTCCCGAACCGCAACAGTAATATTGTTTTCTTTTTATACGCGGCGACCTCGAAAGCTTTTACTAGTGTCAACTTTTAGCTGCCTTTTTACGACATCAAGTATATGTAATATCATTATACACAGACGGGAACAAAGGCGCAGCTCAAAGGAATTGACTTGGCAAAAATAATACATACGGATGGCAGAAGTAAGTATAGAGAGTATTAGAGTCTCATGTAACGACTGAATATCGTGCGTCGGAAACAGCTCGCCGACATCGTAAAAGCTGTTTGTACTTGCAGATTACTATATAATATATGTCGGAAATGAAGACAAAACGGTGGTGGGGAAACTGGCATGGAAACTCTGAACAATTACAAACTGGCCAACCAAGGGGCCTCCCCGCCCGGACCTTATGTAACTCGACCAATTACAGTTACTCTACCCGCGGTCATGATAACAATGCCATAGCTAACACCATACGAATACAGAACCTAGCCAACCTTGCTAGCGACACGATAATTAGATCACTTTACTCACGGTTTACAGACACCACTGGACTGTGGTACAAACAATATTCCAACAACCATTATTTCAACATACATCCAGATCACACATCGAATCACACATCACAAAACACACCGGACCAGTACGTCCACCAGAATCACACTCTCAGACACACAAAGTTATCAACGCGGCTGCAGATCTACCAAGAGAGCTCGCCCGCCCTGAGCAGCGCTATTTATGTGAGTGCACCACCCGGTCCCACTCTCGGTAGTAGGGGCCTTCTGTCAAACGTCATCGCGCCTACTTCACTCCGGTCAACTATATCGATTCTACCCTCCGATACTCGAGAAAGTAAAATAAAAACTGTCATTTGATGTTTACAATCGATTTAAACGATCAATTTTGCTTCAATCGCCGACACGGCCATCCTGCGTTGACACACGTCCTCGTGTGTTCGATTCGAAACTAATTAAAAGCAACACTTAATACCGCTCGGCTATTCCTGACCAAAACAATACTAGATCGAAGAATGTTTAATTCCTGCCAGATAAATTCAGTTACAGCCAAAACGATCAAGTACCATTACAGTCACAGTCACATCACTAGTCGTAAACCGTAAACACTATCAAAGTCAAATATGAGGTATCTTATTCGCGGCCTACTGCTATCACATAGACTCGCAATGTCCATCTCTCCTGGACTCAGCAAGTCAATTTTATGACTTTATGGACTCCAACACAACGTTATAACCTCAGCCAGAACAAGGTGCACGCCGCGCATGCACGGACTACTTAAAGTGAACTATTCCTGCTTCAATAGTGAGCGCGTCTCTTACCTCAAAAGAGAGCGTCCCCAAAAAAACAACAACGTACCACTAAAAGCACGCACATGCACGGGCTACTTAAAGTGGAGTATCGCTATTTCAAAAGAGAGCGCGTCTCTTACTTTAAAAGAGAGCGTCCCTAAAAAAAAACAATAATGTACCACTCAAAGCAGACTCTGATTTCTCCGCACTACGGCTCATCCAAGCCTCCGCTTCGGTCAACTACAATACAGTAAAATCGAACTCAGAACCTAACTTCCAGTTTTATAACTTCACATAATCTTAGCCATCTAACTTCAACGGTACGTAACCCTTCGATAACTTCTACTAACGGTAAAACACGAAACTTTAAACGACCACTCCGTATCATGAAAATCCATTGTGAAAAATCTAAAACGCTATTAAATATTCGCGGTTGTTAACTACACTAACACACATAACACGCACAGATCCACCAAAACAAATCATGGACTCACCATGTCATACATGTGAGCCGGTGCACCTCAGTACACATAATTGCAGAGGTCTCCCATGAGACTTAAATAAACACAAGGACTCACCATGTCACACATGTGAGCCGGTGTACTCAGTACACATAATTGCAGAGGTCTCCCATGAGACTTAAATAAAAACAGTCATTAGCTCCAGCCGCACATCGCGCCCTGAACGATTCAAATCGCAGTTACGACTACGATGGAGCATAATGAAGACACAAAATTTTTAATAAGTAGCTCAATAATTGCAGAGAAATCTCCCATGAGATTCAAATAAAACCAGTCATACCTCCAGCCGCGCATCGCGCCCTGAACGACTCAAATCGCAGTTACGACTACGACGACGGAGTGTATGAAAACGCAAAAAAATAAGTAGCTCAATGCTCATACCCCCAGTCGCGCATCGCGCCCTGAACGATTCCAATCGCAGTTACGACTACGACGGAGTGTATGAAGACACAGAAATAAGTAGCTCAATAATTGCAGACAAATCTTCCATGAGACTCAAATAAAAACAGTGATTCATAGCTCCACCTGCACATCGCGCCCTGAACGATCCAAATCGCAGTTACGACTACGATGGAGCGTATGAAGACACAGAAATTTTAATAAGTAGCTCAATATTTGCAGAGAAATCTTTCACGAGACTCAAATAAAAACCGTCATTCACAGCTCCCCCCGCACATCGCGCCCTGAACGATTGTAATCGCAGTTACGACTACGAAGGAGCGTATGAAGACAAATTTTAATACGTAACTCAATGTTCAATGTCATATTTCCAGTAACGCATCATTTTACAAACAACTAAACAAACTAATTTTCACAATTAAATCGAACGAGGTGGGTACTTTACGCCAGAATCACGTTTCCGAACCACGTAGCCAAACGAACAATAAATCACAAAAATTTAATTACGCACGGTCTAATAGTTACACTGCTAAATATTTCAACCGATAATCTCCGAAAATTCAATCAAAATACAATCGAAAAGACCTATTGATGCAACGGGATATTTTCCGCAAACATCAAACTAGGCGCGCATTATTTGGCGTACAATATTCTAACTACGTTTACGACAGCAAATAGTACACAACAAAAGAATTTAACGAATTTAAACTTGACGCAGTCACATCCGATTAAAATGGAACAGAAATATTACAGTAGGTACCTGATAAACAATGCGTGTGCACAAAGAACACTGATTCTGATTCTAATTTTCACGCGTAAAACATAAAGTACTTTACACCCAAAAAATCTAGACTACATCGACAATTCGGACGCAACATAATGACATTTTTTTTTTACCCACAATAAAAACGTTCTAAAGTTCGGATGAAAAATTAACAACTTAGAAATGAAATTTAAAATTCAAATTCAAAATAAAATCGCTTGAACGTTACTTTACTACGATTAAATTAAACTACAGGGCTCTTTATCGCACTTCTGATGTCGGAAAATAAAGACAAAACGGTGGTGGGGAAACTGGCATGGAAACTCTGAACAATTACAAACTGGCCAACCAAGGGGCCTCCCCGCCCGGACCTTATGTAACTCGACCAATTACAGTTACTCTACCCGCGGTCATGATAACAATGCCATAGCTAACACCATACGAATACAGAACCTAGCCAACCTTGCTAGCGACACGATAATTAGATCACTTTACTCACGGTTTACAGACACCACTGGACTGTGGTACAAACAATATTCCAACAACCATTATTTCAACATACATCCAGATCACACATCGAATCACACATCACAAAACACACCGGACCAGTACGTCCACCAGAATCACACTCTCAGACACACAAAGTTATCAACGCGGCTGCAGATCTACCAAGAGAGCTCGCCCGCCCTGAGCAGCGCTATTTATGTGAGTGCACCACCCGGTCCCACTCTCGGTAGTAGGGGCCTTCTGTCAAACGTCATCGCGCCTACTTCACTCCGGTCAACTATATCGATTCTACCCTCCGATACTCGAGAAAGTAAAATAAAAACTGTCATTTGATGTTTACAATCGATTTAAACGATCAATTTTGCTTCAATCGCCGACATATAAATAATTTATGTATTGTTTCTGGGTAAAACGTTGAAACATTTTGCAAGATAATTATTTTTTTATTAATTTGACTTAAATTTACATTCCTTTTTTTGTGTTTCTGTACTTTTGTGATTTATTTAATAAATAATAACTAACTAACACTTTATTACTTAAATGTTTTTACAGCATAAACGATAGTCGTATGCTGTAAAAAGTACTAAGTTGTTACACAAATTAAATATTTTTAACTTGGGTTGGCAAGAAAAATATATTTTAATTACTTACTAATAATACCTTGACAGCTATTTATTTCGAAGAAGCCCGTAAATTGGTTGTCGAACAAATTTTAGTCCAAAGGCAGCAGGCGTTAATTCCTTTGGAGTAATTCCGCAAAAAAATCTCGGTATTTTAAAAACAAAGCAGATGAGGCGGTAATACCTTGAGCCTTCGTCGGTCCGGTGATGACGCAAGAATTTTATTACCGCGCCCCTCCCCTGCCCTCCCCGCCGTAGGTTCCGTTTCAAGAGGATTAACTTGTAATCCCACAGGAGCACCAATATCATTCATTAGAATGCTATTCCCAGCTTTATTATGTCTGACATAATGTTTTTGTCGGCAGCTGAAAATGGTTTTAAATTACTTTTTAAAGTGATTCATATGGTAAATGGGCAGCGGGCGGGGAAGTCGGGATGTTATTTAATCTCTTTGTCTATTGAGAGTTATAATTTCTACGTTGGATTTTTATTACAGTCCTGGTTAACAGGAACTAATTCAGAATTTTCATTTTTTTATCCCGGTATCGGAATTTTGCAACAATTTATATTTTAATCTATGAAATGGTCGTGGGTCGATCTCGCGAGTGGAAAATATCTTTCGAGTGTAGTTGTTGTTTAGTTTAGTGTACTATTATTTAATCGTTTATTCTGTGGTTTAGTGGGATCTTAAACGTAGCTAAGAAATCATATTATTTCATTTCATGTGTTCAGTCAGGCCAATTCAAGGTTCGAATAGCAAACAAATAAAAATAAATTAAATTAGAACAGCACCTTGCCGTAAATACTTAGCCCTCGGTACAGTGCGGGGGCGCGCGGGGGGGAGCGGCGGACCAATGCGATGAACCCCAGTATTAAATCTAGATTACCGTTTGGCATTTCCGCCCGACTGGATAATCAACGGGACTATATTAAAGCTATCAGTCACGAAACGCATGACAACACCGCGAGTGACGTCACGCGCCACATTCGCACATCAAACGGTAAATTGTCGGGCATTGTCGTGACAATTACGAATTTCCATGAGTTATGTAACGGCCGATCATGAAAAATGTAACTGATTTCACCCATTGATTCGTTTTTGTTTTTAAGGGAGGGCGCTGCGCTTGTAAATTGTATTCAAAAATATTTCCCGTTTTCCGTGTACATTTGGAAAATGGAATTTGCTCGGCGTATTCTTTGCTTTTCCATATTACTTTAGTAATTTGGGTAGAACAGGGACTGAGTACAGACGAATCGATACCAGAGTATGAACAAAACAGAAATACCTATGCTAGCTTACCGTGCAGAATCCTGTCAATACACGTCGTAAACCAAGTGGCAGTTAAGGCTAAGCGGTTCAGTAAAAAAAAGTACTTAACATGGAAGGGTTGCCCACCTCAATTGTTTCGTAGGGTTGGGATGACGTACTTTTTTCCGTTTAATCCGGATCGAATGAGCCAGTGGACCTCCATAAAATATGATTAGTGGTCAGAGGGCGTCGGGCCCGGCGGCGCCGGCGACGCCTAATGCAAACACTCGCCTAGACAAACATTGTAGACATGGGGAAAAAATAACTTATTCACTAAATAACCCTACAATCACTTATTGAACCAAATTATTCCACGGGCCTTCTATTATATTAAAAGCAATTTTAGTGTTTATCGAAATCTTTTGTCATCTTCGAACCATCAATTTGTATTCGTAAAACCTACTGAACGTCTAATATTGCACAAAATGTAGAAAAATCCTTCAATTTTATTTTATGTTCAGGATATTAAAGCTTCTTAAGAAAAAAAAAAACTAAAGTTTTAAAGTAATTGTATAGAGTCGGGAGTTAACTCGCAAGTATAATAAAGAAGTTCAGAAAATATATTGAATCATGTTAAAATCATTTGCACAACACTATTTTTCACGTCTTGGTTAGACGTTAGACGGCCGCTGGCAAAAACGGATCACCGATTAACAAATATTATTACAGTAAATCTTTCTGAATAAATGAATATCTATCAGCAGGCTTTGTTGACTATATAAATATGGATTATTCTATATTTTTGGGTCTTATAAAAAGAGCTTTTGCCTGTTATATAATCAGTTTATAGAAATATGCTTGAAAATATAAGAGAAACTTATTAAAAGAGACGGTTGCCAATTAATTTTCATTTTATACTAACCAATTTATAGCCAATATCAATAAAGTAACAAGCGCTCCTCTTAAACCTACCAACATAAAAAAATACCAATCTCTTTTGCTTGTAGTTTCAATCATGTGATTTTTCAGATTTGTGGATTTTCTTTCTCGCTTTTAGCTATCTAGTAACAAAAAAATCATTACTCTTTTATGTGACTTTTTGATTTGTAGAAAAATACTAATCCATCACATAGCGAAGCCAGTTATAGGCAATTACGTATCCCTAAATTCAGTACTACATCATACCCCGACATCGTATTTTCTATTTATCAGCGTTAGACAAAGTAGAACAATGAAACAATAGTGTGGCGCGCCGGCGCCGTGATTTACGCGAGCGGCTGCTACTCTAATTAACATTGAGATTAATTATTATTGCAACCCGGCCTTTACAGCTTCCTGACTCGCTGATTGGAAAACAGACGAAGAAAGACCTTTTGAGTGGCCAATCAACGGCTGACTAATGGGGCAAGACGTCAATCTCCATACTTCACTAATCGCCAGTTCATGCTTTTTTTTTCTTGCGAGTTGTAATTGTAAAGCCATTGTTGGTCTCGTTGGTCCACCTTGTAAGGGCATGCCTATAGCTATGGTTTCCGCTGTGGAATTTCCACTAGAGAGGAAAGGCAATAGAAGCGTATAGCGCCAAGACCGGTCGTCATCAAGTCCGGTGAAGCTTGATTGGTCGTACCTTTTCGACACAAGCATAGAACAATTAAAAAAAAAAATTTGCCTAAATTTATGGGTATTCATGTATGACCATGTATGACCGTCGTTAAGTGACTGGGGCTGGTGACTTCCATTCGGGAACCGCGGGTTTCAGCCATGGCGCGTATCAATGTGATTTCGATTGCCAAATTTATTTTTACGTAAATATCGTGTAAAGTTGACTAATAAAGGACCAGCGTGGTCGACGAGGCCTATCCACCTTGATTCACGGTAGACTCGTGCTCCTCGATGAAGACATATGAATTTCAAGTTAACTAATAAGATGTTTGCCCCTGATTAAGCACCGTTCGAGGTAATCGGCTGATCTGCGGCTTACAACTTACAATCGACTTATCGCCAGCGATCAGTGTCATCGGATAAAGCGTACGTAAATTACATTTATTCATGTGAATACTAGCTATCCGCCACGCTGGTTTTCCCGCGGTAAAAAGTAGCCTATGTATTATTCTGATGTATAAGCTATATTATTGTAAAGTTTCATTAAAATCCATTGGGTGGTTTTTGCGTGAAAGATTAACAAACAAACATACATCCATACTCACAAACTTTTGCGTTTTCAATATTAATAGGATTCATTTTAATATAATACTAGATGTTGCGTTTGTAAGATTAGGTAACTTCCTTATGTAGAAGAGATAAACAAAACATCATTATAAATCTGTTATTTGGCGATATTATCTGTAAAAACAATACGGTAGCTTAGTAAGGATAAAAAACTAGCCTATTTAAGATTTTACAAGATCGTCACTTAGATAACGGGTAGTAGGTAGTTGGTGCACACTGCACTCACAGCAAACCCCGCAGTTACGTCCGCGACTTTTCCTTTTGGGAATAAAACAATTTCATATTTTCTAACCGTTTGTATCTTCCCTGGAATACAATAAAGAATCCAAATCCAAAATCAGCTTAATCGGTCCAGCCGTTATCGAGTTTTAGCGAGACTAATAAACGGCAATTGATTTATATATAGATATAAACCTAGAATGCTTATTATTTTTTAAAGCCTTTTTACACCTGAAAGCAGCAGTTATGTATTTGTGCAGGTCGTAATATCGGCGTCGCGGTCAGCGCATCCAATTAATGCACCCGCCCCGGCCGCTCGTTCATAAAAATCGCCCGCTTAAACCGTATTGTTCCTACCAATAATACCTATACTTATATAAACGGCAATTGGCAGACCTATTATTAACTTTATGCTGAGTAAAGTCGGGTATTTTCATTACGTGAAGTAGTATTCCATAACATTAAATTAAAAAAATTAAAAGTCCCCGCCCCGCCGCAAAACCGTTACTTGATCCTTTCAATAATAAGAAGAGAGCTGATAATCTTTAAAATGCTAAAGATATTTTCCTGGATAATAATAGCTATAGCTAAGAACACTCTCATTATTATTGTGACACCTTGCAAACAATTACGATGCCACAGACAGACAGACACACACGTCAAACTTATATATCTTATTCGTCGGGGCTTAATTAGATGAAATATGTAGGTGTTTTATAAATGGTTAAGTCGAATAGTTCCACAATTTTAGTATTATTTTGTTTACTATGTACAGGGGTTAATACACTAACTTAGTTAGTTAGTTTTATTTATCTCATACTACAAGATTGCACACGTTTTGACAATAGTATAAAAAGGACATCCGTAGTATGATCGTCAATTAGTGGCTAAGCTATACATTTTGGACTTTGCACCATACTTTTATTCTGTGTTTATGTCTTGATCTTCTATTGAAGGAGTAAAATAATCGCGGTGCGGTAGGTACTTAGCACCTTGAAATTGAAATTACTTACAACTTTTTAAATACCCACAAGAAAATTATTCCATGTTTAAATTTACATAGAACTATTGCAAAATTATTATTAGGTATAATTGATTCCATATGAGTAAACTTGATCGCACATTATTATTGTGAAACTTTTCGATGTGTGTGTGTACATATATGAGTTATAAATATTCATATAGGTATTATCGATACGAAAACAATCCGAACATTGTATTGGAAACTATATCGCTGTAGTCTATCGATCAGAGGTTTCACAGGTGCTCGAAAACATCAATAGTATAGATCTCTGTTCAGTCTATAAATAACTTCTATTTGCCTGTTGTAACAAAACATTTGTTTGTTTTTAGAATACAAACATTGTAATATAGGCAAGTATTTTTTTTTTAGTTACTGTAACATGTTGTACTTATGTACTAAGCAAAAGTTGAATAGTAGTAACTATGAGGTTTTAATGTTGTGAATAACAGAAGTTTCAGGTATGGAATCCGCGCGAGGTATTTGTGAGATGCGCATGGACATTATTCTTGAAACACACACGGACGTAATGTTCGGAAAGCATAATGAAAAGTGTTTTTGTGATATTTGTGCAAAGAAATGTTTATATACTATAAATACTAGCTGTTGCTCGCGGTCAAGCCTGCATGGTCATCACATTTTTCAATATGCGATATTATATGACAAATTTTTCAGCCGGCGTTCTGTGATTGCGTAACATACACACATCCAAATTTTACAAAAACAATTAACATCCCAAAATTGAAGCTTTGATATTTATGTTTTTAGTGTAATTGATTACTGATTACAAATAACGGGAAATACTTTTATCTAAAGTTAGCTCATCTAATCTAAATACAAACACAAACCAACAACCAATCAACCAAACCACACAACCAACAGTCATAATCGTAATCAACAATTCTCAGTTAAAATTTAAACCTAAATAACAAAAAGTGCAGTTGAATAAAAGAGTTTAGCTATTTAGTGAAGGTCGGATAAATTTTCTGAAATCCTGCTACATGACTCCAATGTATACGAGCCATCCGCAAGTATGTAGTTATAGAAGTCGTGGAAATAAAGATACAATTTTATTTAATGTTTGTTACAAAATAATGGAAATGTATAAACACGTATTCGCTTTCACCTAATTCCAGAAACTTCTTGCAAACGTTTTCGTTCCGCTATTCGGTCAGCTATGAGTACCGAAACGTTACCTGCAGCGAAACTATGTTTATTACAGACCCACCACGAACTTGTAGATACATATTACCGCGACGAGAATTCGCTGAAACGCTACTAAATCGCATCCAACTCGTATTGCTGCTACAAATGCATTCCAAGTGCAGCAAAATGCGGCAATTCCGAGTTATTGGAAGGTAATAAAGCTTGACTGCTTTGCCGAAAGTGGGGCAGCTTTTTCAACGTTTGACTGGTATGCCGGTTTTGCATAAATATGCCATAGTTTGCATACCCGGGTCAGCTTGGTTTATTGGCTCCTTGACCACTGTAACAATATTTATGATATTGATATACTTATGATATAGTTCGTGCGCGAGTTAATGCAGAGTGCGTTTAACTTCATTTTGAGTTTATAGCTATACTATAGTTTTTTAAACAAAACTGATCATACTCTCTGTTACAAGAGGCAGCTCTTCTAACAGAGAGTATATTCAGTTAATATTTTGAACCCATTTTACCGCAACTAAATTATAATAGAAATGCCAATTACGCAAACTACTAGCTAGCAATTTTCTAGAAAAACAATTTATGTTTATTTATGATTCAATCAAAGGAAAAGAAAGAATTTTCTTAGAAGAAACAAATACGTTGTCGTCTTGAAGACCATGAATACAATTACGACAGAATAGAATAATATATTACACACAAAAATAATGCGAAGGAATTACAATTCATAACAAACAAAGTGTACAAAAGGGCTGTCTTATTGCTAGAGTAGCAATATCTACCAGGTAAACCCAGGAAAACATTTATAAGTACCTACACCATACCAAGAATAACCACAAATCCAATCACAAAAATCCATAGGAAAAAGCAGAGCAGTTTTCTACGAAAACGTGCATTCTTTTCCAGCGTGCATTTTCTTTGAAATATTGCCTAGCTGGAGGTTCGTTAAAGGTTTTCTGATCAACATTCAGGCGGCGGCCGTCTCCAGTCTCCATAAATTACGTATCAAGCATGTGCTGAAGCTTTATGAAAAATGTTTTCGCTTCGGTTTAGAGCTCGGGGCTTTGCCGCCAAGTATTGAAAACCCTCTTGTTTACGATTGTTGGCGTTTTGAGCTGCTTTGCTATAAAACAAAACATAGGTGGTATTTTATTCAAATGTGATCATATTTAACAACACACTTCCAATATGAAGTAATAAAAGTTTTCTTTGCGGTACCATCTCAAAAAAAACTTATAAAGAAAAAAAATAATTCATTACAAACGACAATAATGTTTAGAAATTGACCAAGCTCGCCTAAAGGTTTAATATGCATGTGTGTATTGCAATATATTCAAAATGATTCAGTTTTAATTGTGCATACATTTAAATTCCCATATTAACTACTACTACATAACAAAATTAAAAAACTCAAATAAAAATAGATCGTTTGGACGAATTAATATAATTATATTTATTTTATTTAGTTTTTTCGATGTAACCTTTTTTACTCGTTTATATTGCTGGGGTTATACAATTTAGATTTTTTAATTTTAGGATTGATATAATTTAATCTCTTCTCTGAATAATTCAATCAATCTATTCTTGCTACCCACGTGATGATAGGCACAAAATAGCCAAATACGGTTTATAGTAGCAGTTAAATCCACTACGTAAATTAAACTAGCAATTTGGCGTGGATATGCTGAATAATCCCCGTTAGATGAGAACAAACTGCTGTGGAATCTGATCAAAGGTATTCATGTATTGAGCACTGTGTTCAGAGATCACCATTGAATTAGACTGTATGTACCTATTATTTAGTTTTGTTTTAGCAGAGAGGAAGATAGAACTGCCAGGTTAATTGTACCCAAAATACTGACTGCTTACAAAACGAGACCAATGGCGTATGATTCGATCAAAGTCTTTAATGAAGTTTATATTTTTAACCAGTGCTCATATTTTATATACACATAGATTATTAAATATAAAAAGAAATGTGTTTTATTTTATTACGTTTCAATTTTTCGCATAAAAAAGGCATAGAAAGAAATTTAATTTGCTCCAATTTTCTTAACTCTTCGGCATAATTGTATTTAAAAGTAAAAGGGCTAAAAAAGGTGTCAGCACTTGTAAAATCACTACATAAATAAAACAAAGTCGCTTTCTCTGTCCATATGTCCCTATGTATGCTTAAATCTTTAAAACAACGCAACGGATTTTGATGCGGTTTTTTTTAATAGATAGAGTGATTCAAGAGAAAGGTTTATATGTATAATATATGTATAGTATACTTAAGGATAACCCACAATAACCATTTTCCCGTGCGGAGCCGGGGCGGGTCGCTAGTAATATAAATTTTTTAGTCTAATGTGATCTAGTAACTAATACTGCTGTGTACACCAAATATGCGCACTGATTAAATAATAACCCAGTTTGTTAAAAGTGAAATCTGTTGTTGAATAGTATCTAACAGAACTTGTATTCACCCAAAAATATATTATATTACTGTTATAGATATTAAAGTGCTAAATAATTTGTTATTGGACCTCCTCAGTGCTATCCTATACTCGTACATCCACAGGGCACAGGGTTGCCTGAAACATTGCAACTCAAGCTCGCTTGCTTCAGATTGATGATACAACTCGATATCATGCACCTCCGATACAAATCGACCGTCTGACGCACGCTCCACACTACACATGATATATATCTCAAAACTGTGTGACAAAATGAAACACATTTATTTTAAAATAATTCGATCTAAAGATTTTATGACAATATTATTATTTAATTAAAAATATCGAATTTTAAGTCATCATAATCCACAATGTATAAATTAAATTATTTCAAAGTGATTGTTGTTGTTAAATTAATATTGTTAAACTTATTATGTATTTTTTGTGATTTGTTTTTTATTGTTCAAATAAAAATAAAAATAATTATGTGTGATAAGTAGTATTATTATGTTACTCCCTTTCATATTTATTTGTTTGATGAAAAATGATTTTATTTGTATATTTGTAAATAAAATCTATTTGTTTGTATAATATTCCAAAGTGCAGTTCGTTTGTGCATCTGATTAGCAGTGGTCGAGTGAGGGTCATAAAGACAACTGCATAACTGCAAGCGCTCTTTGTGATACAATATTGACGCGATGCACCGCTGCTAGGATAATTGGACCATGTCATTGCCCATACTGCATGAAAAACGTATAAAATAATACAATAGAGGTGCGAATTTGTCTTAAAAAATATTCTACTTATTAAATAATTAAATATTTAAATCGGAAGATAATAGAGGTAAAAAAGTTTAAAAAGAAAGTTTAAATTATGATTACCTATTCTTTGTGTTGTCTTTGATAATATTATGTTTAAACATTATTTCGCTGTTTTCTGACTAGAGTCTATTATTATTGTATATCAGCCTAAATGAAGTCGTCTACTGATAATTGTTTTATGTAAATAATTGTATGGAAAAATAAAACAACTAAGAATTTGCATACACCTGAGCTTAAAATCACGTAATCCATATATAATAACGCAAGAATATTACTAATCCGTTTTATGTAACACAATAGCCTGATGATTTGTTGTTAGTCAACAGAAATTTAAATACTTTAGTTAAACCAGCTTAAAGCCTAGCAAAATATGTCTAGAGGTAAATGGAAACCTCGTTATGTGTAGCTTATGCTCGTCAATCCAACTTGTCGCTTCTAGCAACGTCACTGCGATCGACAAATGATGCGACACGACATGACAAGTGACGACCACTCACACTACCAAAGATTGAACACAAGCCTTACTGAGGCAGGTCTGCACACTGATTCACAAAATAACAATTTACAAAATACAAGTTACTTTTTTTAAAGTCTTCTTTACGCCGAGGCAACATGCAATAGCGCCGCATGCCACAAAATTCTAATGGTTTTTATTCGAGGTAAGATTTTACAAATCACTTTTCGACGTCAAATTTTAATTAAGTTATTAAGTTTTGCTCAAACCAGGGCTGGCTTTCGCCTCGCACTAATGAAGAATTAACTCTTAAAAAATTAAAGAGACGATGCGATATTATTTTTAACAGAACTGGCAGATCCGCTGTACTGTGGAGATAAATGATATGAGTAAACAAATTGTACAGTACTTAAGATTTTGGTAAGATGCTTTGTAATATAGACTGTCGTTTGTCACAAATGCCGCAAATGTTTTTATTTGTAGCACACCATAAAATATCTAACTATTGAAAGTTGTTGTCTCAGTATTAGGCATTATGTTCATTGAGTAGCTGATTGGTCGCAAATGTGAACGCCATTAATTTTATCATATCTGCTACGCAATAAACATCAAAATCTTCGTAGTAAAATGTGGCTTGGTGCAGTAGGGTCCTGGTAAATAATCTGCAATGGAAATGCACCGGCCTGCCAGGTGCAGCCAAAAACTGTTTAATAATTAAACAGGGTTCTAGCTAGTTAAGTAGGTGTGGTATATCCATACGCTCTGCAGTCTGTGTAAAACGTGAAATTTTTAAACGGGTAAATCAATTTTGATTCCTTTTTGGTAAAAAATATCAGAATCACTTTATTTCATTAGCTTTAAATTTGCTCTGGCAGTTCAACATTGTTAAACATCAGCAAAAAATACTTTTACACTCACAGCATTTTTTATCTGAAAAGGTTCCTGGAAGTGACTAAATGGATTCATTTACCCCATCGAATGAATCGCGAAGGCACAAGAAGAGAATAAAGCGATATACGAGCCGTATGGAAGGCAACGATCGTTTTGTTGTAAACATTTGCACACAATACGTTTCAAACGGACTGTGTAATAATAGCCTATCAAAATTTGTACGCTGGAGTGGCGCCGATCGGAAAAATTCGCCGATTCGAGTACAGAACGGGCGAAAGCGATCCTCGCAGCGGTATCGACTCGTAATCCACGCGCCCGCTATGTGTGAAATTGAAATTAAAATTCTATTTAACCGGAAAAATTGGAATAGAATACCGGTAGTGTTTTTGTTTGTTATAGTCGGAGTTTGATGCCGATTGATACGTATTTCATAAAATAGAAAAAGAACACAGTAGCGTGCAGCGTATTTTATTAGGCATTTTTTATGTTCAATCAAAATAGGTTTATACTTTTTAAGGCTTGCACGGTTCCTTACATAAATACTCCGGAAAATAAACCTTTTCGAATAATGATTAAATAAAATAGGACTGTTTTTTCCTATCGCCAGAGCTTATATTATATCAACTCTTCTATTCAGAGATATGTATAAAATAAATTGTACTTGTTTACGAGAAGCCCCATAGTTATAAATAACTGTTTTCCCTGAGCGAAAATTAGTTTTCCATCAGTGAGTTTCTATAGTAAAAACAAGCAGTCTAGTGGACGTTTAGTAGGGATTTATTGGCAGTGTGATAAACCATTGGAGGGGCGACCATTTGTCTAGGAACACAAGTTAGCTAGACTGCGGCACAAAAACCCGCTGTCGGAAATGGAAAGCACACTTCTTATACGAATAACGGTCTGAGCACTTTATTTACAATCGCACTAGCGATCTTCAACTAGGTTTGAGAGGTTACTTACATATGAAAAAAGATTGGTGTTTAAAAGTGACGATGATGATAATTATGATCTTTTTTTTGCCCGACTGTGGAAAACAAATATTGAGGTATGTATGTACGGTCCCGCTTGCTACCCAAAAATGGGCACTTATGTGTGAGCTCCCGCTCACTGTTTTATAAAAAACAAAAAAATAAAAAACAAAAATAATTTTGAACAACCTTTGCACTGCAGGCGGGTTTTAATTTTTAAATAACTTTTATATTATTATTATATAGGTATTACCTTATTGATAAGCATACATACACTGATCAGTGTTAGTAAGTTAATATTAATACAAAAAGGTTTTTCCCATAGTTTGTATATTATTTTTCAATAAATATTAAGCCTTAAGAGTTCAGCTCGTATTTAAATATACATATTTCTTAAATAAAAATAAAAACCCGTTTCGAAATCCTGCAATATCACAAAGTAATCAAGTTGAAAAACCTTTATATTTCTACCCGACTTGGCCGAGCGCCGTGTTTGTTTAGGACGGATTTGGCTTCAAATAATTGACAGATCAAAGAAATTTAAAGATATCCAATTACGGTTTGATTTAGTGAGCTATA
The DNA here is from genome assembly GCA_948473455.1 of Teleiodes luculella. Lineage (NCBI taxonomy): Eukaryota > Metazoa > Arthropoda > Insecta > Lepidoptera > Gelechiidae > Teleiodes > Teleiodes luculella. Next base: position 6,717,872 of record OX419584.1, read on the forward strand.
ATGCGGAACTGAACATTCCGAGCCTTTTAAATGAATATTATTTAATATTTAATGTAGTAATCGTAATCTATGACTATTTAAAGCTTGACGGTCATATTTAATATAAGAAAAATACCTGACTAACGTAATCAAATTTCGTGCTGAAAGTCTATCAAAATCCTAAATAAAAAAAACACTTGAGTCGAAACCCAATAAACTAATGCTTATTGGAAACAAAACAATAAATGCCAACAAATATATTAGCTACAACCAGAAGTGGAGAAGTTCATAATAGTAAAGTTGTTAAAGTGCCGAGTCACATAACAAATATCCACTGGAAATATCAAAGGAATATAGTTAGGAATTAACCTAGTTGCCGATATGGATATCAGGCAGACGCGCCGGCGCCGCTCTTGTTTGGACCATCCAGGGCACAGAAAAAGCCTTTATCTAGATGTCTATTAATCTTTGTCAATTTTTAGGGGTCTGAAGCCAACTGTAGCAACAGAAAAAGAACTATATTTTAATAATTTTCTTTCTTTTTTCATAATAACCTGGCTGAGCTTTTGCCCTCTGAAGGATAGGTATACATTTGTGTTGTCCTGGGTATTTAGTAGTGTTAGGTACTATCGGCAAAAATAATAATAATAATAACTACTGAAGCTCTCGTCTTACTCGATCACCGTCACGACTTAGGGATGTATTTCAATACTCCCAAGACAGACAGGGTGTCAATGAATTTCAACTTAGAGTATAATTAGAAAAAAATTGAGGAATTTCAATTTTCTTCCAATACCTAAAAATATCATTCTGAAAAACGATGTTCAAAAAATGTTTGTAACCTCAAATATCATGGTACTCAGCACAAACATTTTTTTGTTGGAAAATCAAGAATGACCTGACAAAAGAGAAAAAAAAACTCTAACATCAAATTTAAAACGAAAGCAACCGAAATAAAACTTAATGTAAAAAGGAAATATTGTAGGAGTTTTCATAAAAAGTAAAGAATGCTACAATAAGTATAAATACTAAACTTACAACTACTATCTGATAGTATAATATATACTTAGTTATGGGTGGTACAATTTTAACCGCTCGTACTCGCATTTATATTTTCATGAAAATCTATGTCATAATAAGTCATCAAATTTTTTTATTTATTTATCATAACTATGAATGCGAATACAATTTATGAGCCTACTTTTTTTTTATACGAATTGCTCTTGACTAGTTTCCTTTTCATAGCCATAAGATGGCAAACTTGATCAGAAGTTTCTTTTGTTGATTGAAAAAACTGCGGACCTACAACTTTACGTCGAAGTGATATCGGGTTTTTTATGAAAGATTTACGTTTTATTCCGCAATTTTGCAAATTGAAAAACAATTTTTCTAGTTCTGACGGAAGGTTTTATACAACTTATAAATATATGAAATATAAAATAATATACTTTCACATAAATTTTGAAATTTCTATAATAAAATAAAACGTTGAATACATAAAAATATTCATGAACAATGAATGAGAAGTATGTCGTAGACAATTGCTACGAAAACGCTACGAATTTCGTAGCGCTGCTACGATTTATTGTGACGACGTTATAACTTAAATGCTACTAAGTAAGTAGGTACTGTAATGGTAAAAATAGCTTTGTATGTATTTAAAAGTGTTCAGTTATGTAAATTTTTGCAAATTACTAAAAGATATTTTCATTCCCTCAAGTTTATACCCTAAGACTAGTGTAACTAGTATTATATTATCTGTGCCCTAAGTTTTCTTAATAAGTGCTAAGAAAGTGCCGTAAATAGTGAAATTAGTACAAGTAACACCGGCGGGCGCGAGCAAGTATTAAACTTCGCCAGGGCCGGCGAACCTCTCCACAGGGATGCACTAAGGAAATATTTAGGGAACGGACTTAGAAGCAATGGAAATTTTTGGACTTAAATGTTGAATGATGGTACCATTAGTACCATTGATTGTTTACTTTACCATGAGTACCATTCAAACACGGTAAACAAACCATAAAGCTACCAACATAAGGAAAACCTCTGCTTAAAGTGAGAAAACTTAACGCAAAGCTACCGTCTAACGCCATCTGTGTTTTGTTACGAGAATTATTAAGTGAAGCGCGCAATGATTCTCATCATACCATCGTGTATTTGTTTCTGCTTTGTTTGTTTTTTTATTATTCTATTTTTACGTGGATCGAGGCAGAATAATTTAAATTTATTCCAGACAGCCCTATCTATAAAAACGTGCAAGCAGAATCCGCGCAGTTATTAGGATTGAATCCTTAAGAGGCCGTCTACAAAATTATCGCCGCAAGTGGCGCCGCCAATTGATTTTCCTCAATTTCTTTTAACACAGAGCGAATTTAAATAAAGTAATTCACTTATTTGATGTAGAAAATCATAAGCTTTTTTTTAAACAGGCAATATTCTAACTGCAATAGTCCTCATGGTTATAATTTAGAAAACCGCCAAAAACGGCCGTTTTGGCGATTTTCATAAAAGTATCTAGCTGTATTATTGCCGTTAGAATATTGCCAGTTTAAAAAAAAGCTTATGATTTTCTACATCAAATAAGTGAATTACTTTATTTAAATTCGCTCTGTGTTAAAAGAAATTGAGAAAAATCAATTGGCAGCGCCACTTGCGGCGATAATTTTGTAGACGGCCTCTTAATTACGACTTCACTCTCGCTCAATTAATTTTGTTTGAGTAGTACATATCTAATACCTGTATGTACGTAAGTACTTCACGGATAAATATGGTGTAAAGCGTGGTAGTTTAAAGTTAGTTTTAAAGTGGCTTTAGTTAAGTTTCGTTGAGATTTATCTGCCAGATTTTTTTGAAAAGATGGGTTTACTTTTATTCGTAATCTTATTTTATAAAATTTTTACAATTAGTGTTTTTTTTCTGTTTTATTTTATCTTATGGTTGAATAATAAACATTTAGTATATTATATTCTCTCTATTTCATTTAATTTAAATCCATACTGTAAATGTGAAAGTGTGTTTGTTTGTCCTTCCTTCTCGCCCTAAGCAACCAATCGACTTGATTTTCGGTATAGAGTTAGTTGAAAGGATGGAGAGTGACATAGGCTACTTTTTACCGCGGGAAAATACCTCATTCCCACGGGAAAAACTGTTCTCGCGGGCGAAGCCACGGGGCGAAAAGCTAGTTTTTATTAAATACCTTCTCAGTTGATAGCAAAATCGTAGTATATTATAGTAAAAAATATTTATCTGTCAGGTTAATAAAAAGCGGGCAAGTGCGTGTCGGTTTCGCCCATGAAGGGTTCCGTAGCAGCAAGTAACGCAATATAAAAGTTCTTGTAGTTCGTTGTAACTTAAATTGATGTTTTAATAATAGTGAAAGGTAAATTGCGGTTTACAATTTATGACGTATTAAAGTAAACCTACTTACTAGCTCTCGTTCAAACTAATTTTCGGTGAAAGTTTGCATGGTAATGCACATCATATATTTTTTTTAGTTTTATGATTCTCTTATTTTAGAAGTTACAGGGGGGGGGGGGGGACACACGCACACATTTTACCACTTTGGAAGTGTCTCTCGCGCAAACTATGTTCACTTCAGAAAAAAATGATATTAGAAACCTCAATATCACTTTTGAAGACCTGTCCATAGATACCCCACGCGGGGGGGTATGGGTTTGATGAAAAAAATGTTTTTGAGTTTTACTTCCAAGTATGGAGAACCCCCAAATTTAATGTTTTTTTATTATTTTTGAGTGAGATGCGGTTCGCAGAAAGTACCTATCGGAGAAAAGTGGCGGTGACATACGGACGCACAGACAGACATGACGAAACTATAAGGGTTCCGTTTTTTGCCATTTGGTTACGGAACCACAAAAATGAAAAAAAAAAAAATAGTAGCCTCCTAGAAAGCGACTCGACGCGAGCCGCGACCCGCGCCTCCGCGCGGCCGACTCATGTTGCGTTATTTACGGTTCCGCAGAGGACTACTTTTTAATGGCGTGATAACAGACCGTCGAGAGCGGCCGCTAAATCTCCGCTCATAAATACGTTATGTAAACCGACCCTAATAATTAGTCGTGGTTACGCCTCTAGTTAAGTTTTACGAGCGCCGCCGCCGAGAAAAATATCCTTTAATTTGTCTGGCAACACTCGGAGGCGATGAAGCGGGAATTGTTACGTTTATGCCCGCTTCTTACCCCACCCTTTTCCGGGGTTTTAATACGATTGGATTTCGGGAGATCCCCGCCGAAGCAGAGATCGCATTGAATATGTATAGTTCGCTCAGAGTTCACGGCAACGCTCACTTTCGTTGCCCTTTTAGCTTCCACCAATACTGAGGAGATCAAATTCATAAAAAAACAAACGTATGTTTCTTGGATCGGATCCTACTAATAAACATGCTTACTTTATATTTGGGGTTTAAACCTTTTCCGCTTTTTACGTAAAATATATCATGACATGACTGTACTGACTAACTGATTAATGCAAATACGTGTAATTTTGCATAAAGGCTCTAAAAACGCTAGTTTTTTTTTATTCTCTTGGAAAGGTTCTTGTTATTACGTAGACAATTTTCATGACAACGTATGCAAAAATATGAAACAAACATCTTTTGTTAATTCTTTAAAGAACGTTATAATCCGTACACGCCTTATTCCAAGAACACTCGAAAGCCGACACGCGAGAAACTTCACTGAGAAATGATAAACAAACCTTTTACTATACGATTTCCTAATGGTTATTCAACAGAATAATACCAAGCGAGCGGCTCAATGATTAAATAACTTTCAAATAAAACTAACAAGAAATACAGCGGTGCCAATATAAACATTTCCAGAGAAAACCATTCCATCTCAAGGAATCTTGTCTGTTATCAGTTATTTTCTAAAAGAAGAATTAAGTTTCGAGAGTTCTTCGTGCGTAAATAGATAAATAAAGTATTTTTCGGAATTATCTTGGTGTAAAATGTTAGAAAAGAGTGATTTAATGTGTAGGATACTTAGTCTAGGGATGATATCGGCATACGAGATGAATCATTGATAAGAGGGCGCGCGGCGGCGGGGCGCGCGGGGCGGGCGGGACGGTACCTGTACAGTCGCCGCGCTGCACGCTGCACAACCTCTTCACTGCTCCACTTTACAAAGTTTCTCAACAAAGTTAAACAGTTCACAAACTTGGCAGGGAGCCGGGCCGAGTCGAAGCGTTTGAAGCTAGCAGCTGTTGGAGAGGTGAAGCGCGTGCTGAATGAACACGGTTACAACAAGTACAGCGACGAAGCAAGATACGGAGTCATGCGGTCAGCCAAAAGGACACAAACCTACTGGCTCGCTGGGTGTCGGCGTGGCGGCGCGAGGCGGCGGGAGGCGCCGCGCCATTGGCCCGCGGGGGCACGCCTCCGGCGACGTCGCTGCCGCCGACACCCGCCGCGCCGCCGCCGACAAACGCCGACAACTGCCACTACACTCCGCCACCACTATCACCAAACTTACCACTATCCTTACCATCATCACCAGCAAAACGGAGAAGCTGTATTAGCACTACTGAAGAATTACTTAGTATTACATAACTTACAATCGAACACCTGTCAAACTTTTCAATTTTTGTCTATACGGTTGTCAAGCGATAAGAATGCCTTTGCGCGCGTTCTTGTTATTAAGGGGATACATGTGTCTACAAAAAAGCGTTAGGTACTTACTTACACTTAAACAATTAATCAGAACCAGAATGAAAGAAAATGATGACTGATCATAGCTACTTATTACAAATTTAACTTACAGTCCATCAGCAACTCCATACACTAGCCTTGATCACTTGAACACTTTCACAACGTAACAACACAAACTTTCAGATAGGTACTGAAATCTACCACTTAGCAACTGAATACGAGTATAGAGTACAATTTAGAAACTAATCGTACCTAATAATAATATTATTTTGTAGTTACTTCGTTAACAGCTCAATGGGGTCATAACCCAACCGAAAGGCTCTAGCCTGCCCTGATATCAGGGTGAACAGGGCTAGTCAATCACGCTGCGGATTGGTCAACTTCACACACAACCTTTGAATTTCACACAGATTTCCTCACGAAGTTTTTCTTCACCGTAAGAGCGTCGAATAAACGTACATTATGAATTTGAAAATCGAAAACACATAGACACATTATGCTAAGGCTTGCTCCCACGAACTTCCGAATGGAATGGCCTTAGTTACTTGGCCACCGACACTCTAATAGTATTATTATTAGTAATAGTAATTCATTGTGTAAGATCGCGTAGTGAAGGCAGACCCGCTGTGGTCGCCGACTCGCAGTAACTAAACAAGACGCGTATATACGCTAATATGGCAGCAATGATAACCTGTTTTATTTACTCCTACCGTCTTCTAAAGGTATTTTTTAATATGAACTAGCTGTCACCGCGTCTCCGCCCTTGCTAACAAAAAGTAAAATAAATAAATTAAAAAACAATTTATAAAATATACTTTATTGATACATAATACAAAAAGCTAACAAGAAGAATCAAAGGTAACCATTTCTACAAGGCAAAATAACATTGTTTGAAAAACAAAACATGTTACTTGATTATAAGGTGTTTAAACGGAAAAAGTTCTTTTAAATAAACCTAAGGGCCATTATGCAGATTCTGCAGATTCAAACCCACGCGCGAGTCTGCGGATGGTACGCCCACACGCAGGCTGCGTGTCCACGGAACACTATTACTTCCATGGTCCAAGAAAACAAGGTCTTGCAATTAGACCACGTGACTGACACAAGCCTACGTCATTTTGCGCTGTTCGTTCATCCTTGTCTATTATACGCATTCGACAAGGATGAACAGGCAAAATGACGTAGGCTTGTGTCAGTCACGTAGTCTAGACATAGTTTTCTTGGACCATGCTTGTATCCCGAGAATAATGAAACAACGAAAAAAGGTGTTATCCATACATAAAATCCTATAAGATATAATTTCATTATAGAACTGTAATTCTATAAAAGTGTCACTTACAGGCATACACAACATTCAAGAGAATATTGTGATAATCTAAAGGAAAAGTGTACCTACTTCCTTGCTTAATAGATGAAGTATTATTTTATTTATTTTAATTTACTATAATGCCCAATACACCAACTATATTCAACGAAATAACTTCTTATCCGGTCAGTACTTATCACAAAGTTTAAAGTCGTGTAAAACTAAGTGATAGTCAGTAATACCAGGTAGGTACGTCGCCAGCGCATGAAGGTCTATTAATAGAGGATAAAAGAGGAACGGCACCGGAATTCAAATGAGTGCAGGCGGGTTAAGCACCTCCCTCACGTGCCGCGATCGGTTGAGCTTACATTGGAAAATTTCCGTCGATACTTTTTTTTTAATGCTTTTTTATGCTTTATTCTGCCTTCGTTTTGGAAAAGAATTTTCATTTTGTTCGTTATTTAAAATATTAAACTATCGGAAATCATTTTGTACGTTAGCGGTGGATTAAGTGTTAGCCAATAAAGGCGATAACTGCCAATACCGTAGCAATATAATATGTGTTTTATTTAATATCAATATAGGTTTCTTACCTCTAGATAAACTATAGTAAAACGATCAAAAAGAATCAATGTATTAAAAATTTCTGTAAATGTTGCTTCCAGCTTATCCCTCAGACAGCAAATAACAGCATAATTTCCAGACTTAACAGAAACCTTACAATTAACAGCAGTATCACAAAAACACATTCCACCAATCAGCTGCTTTTAGAGAAGACCAAAAATGGCACTTCATAATTCATGCTCTTTTACTTGACTCTGCTATGATATATGGTGCAGACTGTTAAGTGGCATGCAAAATGCATTTATACGTTGTACTTCTCTGCGTCGTTATGGCAGCCCTCCAAGTGAAACAATCTTCCGCTGGGTGACGTTACTACCAGCACCCATGATTTTATTACAACGCCATATAATAAAAGTGAAATAAATAACATTTTGGAGTATATTAATGAGTACATTAATAAAGTTGCGACCACACAGTAGGATAAATGGCGGGTGTTTGCTTTTAAAGTGTGGCTCGCATGCAGTGCGTTCGTTAATGTACGTGCATTACATATTTAAGGAAGATAAGTTAGTCATTGTCACTTGCCTTATGATAGTGGAAAATAATGTTGATCGTGGAAAACATATTTTTCTTCTCATTGCAAATTATCATTATTTACACAATCAATTACGTACTCATCAAACGAAATAATACTACCCACCGCCCTCTTTCAAATTTGTGATAATCGTCATCATCAAATATCTGTCTATAATTTGTCTTAAGAAAACAAAATAACAAACACAAACAAACAAAAAAACACAAATGCAAATGTATGTATTACAAATTTATTTGCGCTTGTTGTACTCTTTTTATAATACAGTCTTGTAATTAAGAAATCTACCTAGAAATCAGTCATCATATAAATCAACACATTATATTAAACTTGCAAATTAGCTTCTCACCTTCTCACCTGAGTTAGTCACGTCAAACACATCTCGAGACGGTCTTCCCAAATGTCAGCAAAATCAAAGGTGTGAGGTTTACACTTGTAAACATTTATCCTAATTTGGTGAGCCTCCGGCGAGTGTTAGGGTAGCGGCGGATACTTACAGGAGGATTAGGGTAGGATTACAACAATATTGTTTCAGGCGAAATCTATCGGTGAAAATGTTAATATAAGGTGACAGCTTAACTGGAACACTGATAAAAAAAAAGAAATTTTTACTAGCTAAAACTTTACTATTGTCTGCTTCGTGCTATGCTTTTTGGTAATTTACGATTTATTTTAGTCGTGTGGTTCGTCACTTAAAACTGGCCATCCATCTCTTCTTTGTTTGTTATTTGATGTGATTCCAGCCAGGTAATGGGTAACGCGTTCAACTGCATCGCAAATTAAAAAATTGGCGGCTTGCATACATGGCTGCTCACGTGGTATGGTAACGTGTTTATCTCAATTTAAAAAATGACCCGAATTACAATACTGTTAGACGTATTCCCAATTGATGCATTTTAAAATGAGACTCACCGTTTGCATACGTAGACAAGCGCGTCGATCTGTTAAAAAATAAATTTTCGAAATTCAAAATGTTTTATTCGAAATAAGATTACACATATCACTTTTTGACGTCAAATTTTAAACAAATTTTGTCCTGTTTTTACAGTTCCATCATACTAATATTATAAAGAGGAAAGATTTGTATTTTTGTGCGTGTGTATGTTTGTAATGAATAAACTCAAAAACTACTAAACCGATTTTAAAAAATATTTTACCATTAGAAAGCTACATTCACCCTGAATAACATAGGCTACCTTTTACTTCGGGAAAATACCTCATTTCCACGGGAAAAACTGTTAACTCGGGCGAAGCCGCGGCGGAAAGCTAGTACATTATAACTCAGTGGTACGTGCTCGTCTACGCTTACGTCTGCGCATACGCATTTGGTCTGCTCCAGCCTTAGAGTATAAAAAAAATTAGGGCTCTCTCAAATTTTGCCATAACATTTTCATTTAAAAAATATTTTCTTTCAAAACCGAAACGTTTATCCTTTTCAGAATGTTGAATAGCTACAATAAACCGGTCGGCTGGTCCCATTACCTGGCGCACCATGCGAACTTGTCCAACATGAGTCAAGACGCTCTTCCTGCATATTGGCGGACCCTCGTCAACGTCACGGGTCACGCCTCGCCTCATTGGCCCCCACCCAACAATCAACTGTGAACCTATTTATTTCATACTAGCTGTCTTCCCACGGCTACGCCCGGTTTTACAGTTTTTCCCGCGGGAATGAGGCATTTTGCCGCAGTAAAAGATAGCCCATGTTACTCAGGGTGAATGTAGCTTTCTAATAGTGAAAGAATTTTTTAAATCGGTTCAGTAGTTTTTGAGTTTATTCATTACAAACAAAAATACAAATCTTTCCTCTTTATAATATTAGCATGATTAGTATAGACTAGTATAGACTAGCTGACCTACCTACGGCTACGTCCGGGTTACATTCCGAATTTTCCCATGGGAATGAGACAATTTCCCGTGGCCTATTTTACTAACCAAATTGTAATGCATCTATGTTACTTTTCTTATTTGCTGTCAGGCTGCTCACAATTATACCCGCGTTGTTCTCCGACTTTCCCGTAGGAATAAAATATTGTTCCGCGGTAGAAAAAAACTAGCCTATTTCACTTTCAATCTACCTCTATGCAAAAATCTGGTCTGATTGTTTAGTGTTTAGTTTAAATGTGAAAGAAGGACAAACAAACACACACACTTTCGCTTTTATAATATTAGTATGGATATGAATCTGCGTACTTCATTGCTGTCAAGGAGTCTGATATTCATGCTATTTATGTAATATTCATGATAAGATTATCCTGTTCAAAGCCAGCTGTAAGAGAAGGTCGCTGGTGGATTCCTTATATATTCCTATACATTTTATTGGTTCAAAAAATTTGAAGAAAATGCTTTTAGACGCCTGTAAAAAATAATTCAAAAGTTCTGTGTGAGTTCGACCAACCATCTACGACCAACATTGTTGACTTGGACCAGTCGAAACAGGTAAGGACAATATATAATAAGGACAATGAGCTGTCATAAATGTAAAGCAAGCAAAAGCTAAAGTTTAGAAAAATATATCATGAGTAGGTATTTGGTACCAAAACAAAACGGACACCGGCTGAAAAATCAAAATGCACTAGTTTCAAATTGTCCACCACAAAGCTGAATGTCACAAAAATAACTGGAAACGTGTGAAAAATCCTCGCGTGATATGAAAATAAGTGGTAAACTGGTGCAGCGAGAGATACCCAGATATTTTTATGGCTGGCCGAGCTCAGTCAACCCTCGTCACTGTCACTACGCATTATCTGTGAATTTTCATATTGACTGCAACACCGCTCTTTATATGTGGTGAAGCGGGCTTTGGCCAACTCCATTGTAGATTTTTATTAAATCGATTCTTACTTTTATGTGATAGCATGATGATAATTTTAACTAGCATTTGACAATATTGTACAGAGTTTCGCTTTATAGTTGTTAAATTACTTAATAAATTATTTCGCCAAAATGTTACTAAAATGTAATTTATACTTGCGATTGTTGGCGCTTGGTGAAACTCCATTATACTCGTAGTTTTAAAAACGCTTGTAAGTACATGTTTCACATGAAAATTTTGTGAAAACCGAACTGGTTTGCTCTTCGCTTCGCTTGATATTGTTTATTGTACTTCACTTAGGATGACTTTTATTGTTTTTTAAATAAGGTAGTGTCGCCGAAGATAGCCCGGCTCCTAAGATAGCCCACTTTAAAAAAATACAGTTATGATTATTCGAAACATTTGAAATTACGCGGGTTTATGCTACTAGTATCATAGACAATAGTGCAAGTGTGTTTCATTACCGGGGCGTCACCATTTTGAAGACAAACGACAGTTTGCTTGGTCATGTCAGAACGATACACGTTTTATAAACTCCACGATGTCATTTCTTTTGAAAATTTGCAAATTAAAAGCAAATCTGTTTGCTCTAAACTGTGAAAACTCGTATTTAATTTATTAATCAACGAAATTACAGATGAGTTTTATTATTTTATTACCTATTTTGTATTTTTACGAGATTATACTTAAACTGGGGGTCATTTCCTATCATGGCCCATAATATGATCCCCCCAACATAGCCCCATTCACTTTTCAGATTATTTTGGGATAATTTATTTTTTTGTTAAGAATACACGCACATAATTAAAGACAATAGCGTCTTTTTTGTTTTTACTAATAAGTACACTTATTTTGATTGATCTCAAAGTTAATTATCAGTATCCCTTAGATAGCCCACCGACTAAAACAAAAATGTTTTAGAAAAAAGAATTGATTTCTTTATATTTTCGATAAGTTACTTTCAAAGTTAATTTAAAAGTAAAATATATTTTTATTTAGTAGTTAGTTTTTATTTTATAGTTGATTTATATTTTGATAGATTTAAGATGGCCCACATTTGAATTTTTCGTTAACTATTTTACCTTTTGTGAATAATGTTATGAGAAGATTGTGTTTCATTTTGATATTTTATGTTAAAAGTGTTAAAATGTTTATAATGCATATATTTCCATTAATATTTTTCGGGCCATCTTCGGCGACCAGCTTCCTAAGATAGCCCAATACCAAGTTTATAAAAAGTGTTTATCTTTGTGTTAAAATGCCAAAATCTGTACTACTTTTTTAGGTATCTTGCTTCCCAAATAAATATATTATAATTTCCATTATGTTTTTTCTTTACTTTACTTAACTGCAAGATTTTACAAGGATTTGAAATTAAGTGGGCCTTCATCGGCGCCCGTACCTTATTAATTTAATTTATATCATTTTAAAATTAGAGTGTGTTATGTATGATAGAAATAGACTAGTGAGCATCATCAGGGGTCTAGTCTATTATTATGAGCAAGGGAATCTTTAGAGCTACACAAGTAAGTGTTATTGATATGGCAGTGATTTCATATTTATGAGACAAAGCACAAAGAAAGTTTTGTTGTCTCTTTCTCTCAACAAGCTACAACATAATACGAACATTACCATTTACTACAAATGCGATAAAACAGAACCAATTAGTACGTACCTACTTTGTTTTAATGCAACTTTTGTCTGTTCAGGCCCACGTAGAATTTTCATTAAACTATTCTTTACAGCGCCCTCACCTACATAAAAGAGCCATTTTTCCGCCAGGAATCCCGATGCACCGACATTAACGCTTTTATTTCTTCTCTTATTCGAAAAACTTATTATTTCACTCTCAACCTGTAAAATACATTATTTGTCTGCAGTTGCATTTCGAGAAAACCAATTTATTGTTATCTTTCGACGACGATTCTGCTTATTTCCAAATGGTTGCTTTAACGATATTTGCATTCTTTTAGGTTTAATTTAAAGCCTTTTAAACTGATAGTTGCTGGATGCAATAGGACACTAACTTTCTTTAGAAAGAATTAAATTTGGTAAAAACGAAACTCGCACAAGATATTCCTAAACTGGGTGGGACTGGCAGTTAAGAAAAACCTTGAGTCAGGCTATAGTGCTCAATACTCATTGATTTCAGGAAGCATTTTTTTTATTTGAGTAATGAATGTCAGTTAGAGGGGTGGATTTAAACGGTTTGTTTACCTGTTATTTTAAAGTATTACTTATTCATTTCCAACTGTAAATGCCACTGAAAGTGGCATTCTTGACCTTGAAGCTCTACGCAGATCGCAGTTCAAACTTCAGTCTAGTCAAAGTGAGGTCATACTGCAATGTCACACACAGTATTGCGCAGTAGACTATTTCACAATATTTAAGAAGTTCCAAGTTCTTGTAAATGTTTGGAGTAAGTCGAATACATTTAATAAAGGTGACATTGTAAGCAGCGTGGCAGTGACGTCATCAATCTCGATCAGCGGCCGCGTGGGACCCGATCCGGATAGAACGGTGCCTTTTGGCTTGACAGCTGATGTTAAGTGGATTTTGATTGTACTATTTAGAACATAGGACTACGTAGGTAAGTAATTTAGATGAGTTCATTGCACTCATAAAGATTTTAGATATGTTTGTCTTCGAAATGACCTTCTTTATTATTATAGCTAGTTGTTTTATTTCATTTATACTTGGTTCACGTCACAGCTTCTTAGCGATAATACTTAAATGACCCCGCTATCTGAAACCCGATAACATTTCAAATGGATCAAAAAACTAAAAAAATAAAGGAGAGTGAGCGCAGAGCTACTAGATTTCCAGATCTAGTGGAATAAAATAAAAGAAGGCGCAATGGTCTAAATTAAAAAGCAATGCCTTGTCAGGACAGAGCGTGCGGAAACAAAGAGCTGGGAATTCATCAAGCTCTTTTGAACCGAGCATTGTGGTGCAGGCCATCGGAAGGAAAATCTCCGAGGAGCTCACAGAAATAGGAAATGTACTGACATGGAAATGAAATAACAGTTTATATGAATGTTAGAGGAATCGTCATGAATGAGGGATGAGGAGAATGGATTAAATTAATAAATAATATTAACAGATTATTTTTATCGTAATTTAGAAGTTAATTTGAAAACACCCGTTTTAAATCTTAATGGTTAGAATATTTAGTTTTACTTTGTGAAAGATCTATCATCATAACGAATTCATTTTATTCACCCAGACTATTTTCGTACGAATACGTAAAACGAAATATTCTAAGCATTAATATTTAAAATGGGTTACCAAACCGTCACTACTGGGGCAGCGTGGTCGACTAAGGGTGACTAGGCCTATATTGACCGTGATTTCGGAGTAGGTAGGTTTGAGCCTTTTGGTGGGGACATCTAAGAGCTATTAACGAATTACAGTAGTATTTATTTTGTGTAAATATTCTACCATGAAAACTTAAAACAGTCACTTTTATTGAATTGAAAAAAAAAACCCTTTAAACAAAATCTTGGGTTCTGTGCTACGATTCGCCCAGCCCGCCCGGGACCACTCTTTGACGCCTGATGCAAAAAGTAATCTTTTTCCCACGGAAATCCTACCTCATTACTTTTAAGGCTCACTATTGGAAACTCTGAAACACAGCTACTTGTTGAATGTGCCTTTTGAATAAGTATGCAAAGGTAATTACCGCTTTGTAAAGGCTGTGTACATTTTGAGATCCTATTTCGGGAAGATCGGTGATACTAAAAGGTGCCTTTTAAGCATTTCAGTACAATTATAGTTTTTGAATGCGATTTATTTCGGGTTACTCCTTGAGGTTACTATTCCTCAAAGGCACCGTCCCGTAGGTTACCGGTTCTCTAATTTTATTTGTATAAACAGGACATAAACTAAATATGTAACGTCTTAGGATAATGCCCTCGGGGAATGGTGACCTCCGGGAGTAAGCCTTTATTTCAACATCGCGGACCTTATTTTCATTAATAAAACGGGTAATAACAAACCTAGAGAGACCTAATAATCAATCGAGTAAGTATAATTTAGGGCTCACATTATTAACATGTATCGTCACCAGCTTTGCCTTTGTATCAAAAGGCTATAATTACCATTACTTTCCAGGAATCTTAGTCATTACCGTATCCAAGGAACGGTCGACCCTTACTTAATTAAGGTCTTGCCTTGTATCAATTTCCATTATCATCCCTAACCATAATTCACGAGCATTAAAAATACACTCAAAATCACATTTCCATTCATTGACCATTAGTCACAGACATGGAGGATGAATCATTTCCTTATTCCGATGGTCCCCGGCTGTATAAAAATGTCTATTAGAGCTTTCGCATCGGACGAAATGCGAGAGGATACCTACCGAGTTCATTCACGTATACTGCCATAGAGTAAACATTTCAGTAGATACAATCACATTAATGTGCAAAATTAATTGACATTACTATACGATAAGTTAATACGTTCTGATTTTAAGAGTCATTCTAAGCACCTTTGAATTATCAAAGGTGCTTAGAATGACTGTTGTTAAATAAATGATTATTAAATTACCTAACCGATTTTTTTTGTTTCTTGAATGGTTAAAAAGTTCTTAATTTCTTCAGAAGGCTTTTTTTTTTCAAAGCAATTGTGAAGACGATTAGGGCAAGATCCAAAACAGCACAGAACACAGCGGACGAAACCCCTGAAAATCAAACGTATATAATTTGCATTGCTATTAAATAAAAACCTTTAAAATTACTCTTTTTTTTTTAAGTGTCGTATATCGTATACTTTTAAGGAAGAAAGGCGGCTACGATATCAAATAATTCTCAATAACTTCTGTAAGCAGGTATTTAGGTTTGTTTCAGAAATAACCATCAGGGTAGGCTCGAGCCCCTCGGTGGGGACATAATATGAGCCGTTAACCATATATTATTTAAAAAAATGTTGGATCAATGTATAACAGTGTACCAGCTGTATATTGTTGGTCTGGTGCAGCAGATTGCGCGCTCACGTACGATGCAGTCCGGCGGCGTCCCGGGCGACTCCTGATCAAGATTGATGTATTTGCCAGTTTCGTAGGACCCTCCCTTGCTATCCCCTGTATCGGATAAACCTGCGCTATTAGCCCCTTCTTACACAGACCTACTGCTTACTTGCCTGCTTGCTTAAAGTGTGGGTTTCGAGATTCACGTACCTCTCAAACCTTGTCAGAACTATTAAGCTGCCTATGGCTTCTGACATGGATCGCAGAACAGCTACATTCGTAGATAATAGCCGTAACAACGACTTTGAGTGCCCTCCGAAGCACGGAATCATCTCTCTTTTCGGATATTCAGGTGATTCGGCTTGCAATGTAGGTACTCTAAATAACTAAACTGGTACCAAGTCTCATAAAGTGATATTTTTTGGGCAAGTGCCCACCGTGATTCGAACCCGGACCCTCCAAAATGTGAGGAGAGCTTTTTACCACTCGGCCTCTCGACGCGAAGCTGAAGTAGAACTGGCTCCATCACAGAAGTAAATAATATTAATAGTACTATCCGTACAGATAGAAAATTCATCACCCCGCACCAAAACGAGTTCCCCGCCCGATATCCTCTCGCACCGCACCCCGCAGGCGCCACCGTACTCCGCTTGATGACGTCGGGTGGTACTCGATGAAGCATAAAGACTAATGTACTTTGATGTCCTTTCACTGACGTCTGACTGTTGTGTTCTACAAGTATTTAAAGAATAATGTTTTTTAGGGTACCGTAGCCAATAAATGGCAAAAAACGGAACCCATATAGATTCGTCATGTCTGTCTGTCTGTCTGTCCGTCCGTATGTAGACAGCCATTTTTTCCCGGACAGACAGACAGACATGACGAATCTTTAAGGGTTCCGTTTTTTGCCGTTAGGGTTCCCCATACTTAGAACTGAAACTCAAAAAAGTCTATGGATACGTATTCAAAAATGATATTGATATTTCTAATATATATTTTTCTAAACTGAATATTTTACGCGAGAGACACTTCCAAAGTGGTAAAATGTGTGTCCCCCCCCCTGTAACTTCTAAATTAAGAGAATGATAAAACTAAAAAAAATATATGATGTACTACCATGCAAATTTGCACCGAAAATTTGTTTGAACGAGATCTGGTAAGTAGTTTTTTTATATACGTCATAAATCGTAAACCGCCATTTATTTACCTTTCATTCAGTCAACTCAAATGTAAAATATAATAAAAAAACATTTAATTTCATACGGAACCCTTCATACTCGACTTCCGACTCGCACTTGGTCGCTTTTTTTTAGTTCTTGTCCTGTCTGTGGCTCCGTGTGCGAAGGAACTTAAACACATTGTATGATGTACCTATAGTTACCGCTGATGTCTGAGTCTTTATTGTTTACTTAGTTGTTTTATACCTGCTGTAAAGTTCTACTTAATGGTTATTTAATTAATCCAAAGAGCTTAATGGCTCTTGAGATTGAAAGAGATTATTTTCTGGATACTTGATGGTTGATAGCAGTGTCGCGTCTTTCCCAGAATTTCATGAAAAGGTACTTGAATCGTTCGTGAATTATCATTATACCAACGATTAATGTTGACAAGACGGTACAAACGGTAGCTTTACATTTAGTCTATCTATTTTCTTCTATCTTCTATCTATACATTGATTTATTTTTCGAAAAACTGATTGTAGGTGATAAAGGGAGTGTAGCTGAACACAAAAATACAAGTTTTGAAAAAAAAATGTCCGTCTGTCTTTCTGTCTGTCTGTTTGTACACGCGACCGATTTTAATGAAATTTTGCATGGTGGTACCTTATATTCCCGGTCAACATCTTAGATACTTTTTTTACGGGAAATAAAAAAAATCAACGCTGGCGTAGGCGAACAGCTAGTTTAAAATAATTATAAGAATGTCTTCTGAAAATAATCTTACATGTTTTAGTAAATAAAAATGGTGGAAATTCGAAAGATTTTTAAAAATCTTCATCGGTACTGTACTGGTACTGTATATTTTTTTATTCACGTCAAACTGCTATTGAATTTCGTACTTCGTACAATGTAATATCTGTATATTTCATTGGAAGCCGATTCGAAATTTGCTAAGATTACCTTTTGTGAAATTATGTGAACAGAAGCCAAATAAAGTAACACGAAAACACATGTTTTAACGGCCGCTTGGCACTCAACAGACATAGACAGTTCAGTTTTATTAAAGTTATGAAAGGAATTAACGGGGTAGATGGAATAAACCTTTGAGAAAGATATACGCTACCTTTTACGACGGGAAAACATCTTATTCCCACGAGAAAAGTCAAAAACCAACGCGGGCACGTATCATGGTACCAAGGTACCAAGATCAAGACCAAGTATCATCAAAAGTTTCCGCCACACTTACAGTCTTTCCTGTGGGAATGAGGAGGTATTTTCCTGCAGTAAAAAGTAGCCTATATACGTCCTCAAAGTCTATTCTATCCCCATACCAAGTTTTATCAAAATCGGATCAGTGGTTTTAGCGTGAAAGCGAAACAAACAGACTGACAGACAGAGTTACTTTCGCATTTATAATTAAAATATTAAATATAAGGGATGAAAGGAATTAGATGTAGCAATTTAATAAACAAATTGACGACAAATTTGCTACTTACCGATCCAATCAAACGGAAAGCTTCTGAGAAGCCAAGAAAATACCTTCTAATTTCGCAATCAATAGACGACTTAAAGTCATTTCACTGTAACTAATTATAGGAAAGTTCAATATTCTATCGAGTTGTTTTGCAGGGGCCAGTCACATTATATACAGTGCGAGGGGGATGGCGCCCCCATTTTTGATAAAAACACATTTTCCTTGCTTATGAAGACATATTTTGAAAAGAACATTCTTTGTTCGTTTAAAATTGGTAATACAAACAAATGTCTAATTTCAGTATTAAATTAACACACTAATGCCGTAGCGTAGTCGGTAGTGTGCAGTTGTCCGCAAAGCGAAGGATCGCGGTTTTGAATCCCGCCCAGGGCTAATTGTGTCTGGTTTTAATTATTTATATAATTACAGCTATCTATAGCTAGGTTAACCTCAAAATCCAAGCTATCTGACACCCGTAGTATACACAGGTTCTGCCTAGTTTGGTGTCATATGGACCTGTGTGAGACAACCCCAAACATTTATTTACTAGCTTCCCCCACCCCACGGCTTCGCCCGAAATTATAGATTTTTTTCCGCAGATAAGTCCTTTTCTATAAACTCTATTCGATCTCTGTACCAACTAACAAACAGACAGGGTAACTTTCGCATTAATAAATAATAATAGGGATTTATTGTCAGGTCGTATAGGTACTTTAATAAGCAAATCGAATGGCGCGGGGCTAGTGTGTCGTAAGTGGCGTGGCGTGCTGTGGCGTGGCACGCTGCGCCACTTACGGCGGACACCGCACGCCACTGCAGGCGCACTTCGCGGAACTACTGTGTCGGCAACCTTCGACTAGACTGTTGCCTACCAACAACCGACGTCTCATACTGTGAAACTTAGCAAAAAGAAATATCGTATTCAGTATTTATTTTCCAAAAATATCCAAAAATATAATAACATCAGTGAAAACTTTAACTAATTCGACTGAATAACTACTTAAATATACAATTATGAGCATATCTATCTGTCTCTCTCTGCAAAATCACTTTTTGTATGAAAATTAATATGGCCGTACAGTGACGTCATCGTATATGTCGGATCATGATTTTCTTCGCTTCCGAGAAAAGTTTCTTTGGGAAAGTTGTTTAAAACCGTTGACTGAGAATGTCCTTTCAGTATCAAAATCAAACATCAAATTTAATAAATACCAAAGACCAGACTGTCGATGGTATTTGCTAAGCTGTCACTTTCACCCCATATAGTTCATTGATTCAGGCGTCGCACTTGATTATTTAAGCATTAATATAAATTTACTATAGTACATTGATAATCTTTCAGAAGTAATTATTATAATTATAAAGTAAGTGCAAAAGTTTAGCTACTACCACACTTATAATACTTTTGGTGGGTTGTTTAAACTAAAACAAAATTTTCAAGTTTGCACGAATTTGTCATTGTAATTAATTTAATTATTATTTTGTTTCATTCGAAAAGGTATGTAATAGCCAATTAAATTGATTGCTTCAAAAACTCATTTGATATAAAGGTAATAAAGATTTGAGTTTTTGAAATGATTGAAAACATCAAACTAAAATAAGTCACTTATGTTATTCTATAGCTGTTATTGGATCGTGTTGTGAACCTCCAAATTGGTTATAAATAACGCAGTACTATATCACATAAAATATTGAAATCGATGAACTTTTTCAACAAAGGTTTTCGTTGTCCAAATATTCGGATGCGTCAACATAATAGAATTTGGGAAATCCAATTGCACCGGACAAGTTTACCGAATGGAATTGGTGTGTAGGTAAACGGTTATCGTGTGTAATAATAGCCTTTGTCTGCACCTGTAACGTGTAGCCTGCACTGCACTACACTGCAATTAGGTGCAGTTAGCGACGCCCACCGCGCCGGCGCCAACTTCAAACTATGCAATGAAGTTTTTTTATCTCTATTGCGAACATGCGATTCCAAATTTTAGTGGATTTTGGCGTGATTAAGAAATATAAGAGCATAATTGAACAACTTAAAACAGAAGCCGTGTTACCACAAAAAAGATAACCACGCGTTGTCTAATAATCTTCTTTGAGTTTTTTCATACAAGAGTTTTTAAACTAGTATTTTAGCTTTTTTGACATTTTTGTGGTAAAAACCAAAGCGTAAGGCCAATTAATTTTTGAGAATCACTCTGAAAAGCTTTATATGTTTTTTTTTAAATTTCTTTACAAGCAAGTTTAGTTTAAGCTGGGGTTTAAAACGAAAATATACCACATGTTATAATGCGTTCAGGGTTAAAATGTTATATCACAGACAACACTCGAATGTGGGTACCTAAAACTATTAACTGACTTTTAAAAGCCATTACAGAGCGCTTTAAATTTCCCAGCCGTAATAGAGTAACAATTTCCAGAGGCGGCACGTTTGCCACTATAAACATTTTTCTCTCGATAGTTACAACAACATTTTCTCGCAATGTTTCTGATACGTACGACCCATTAAAAGCTTGTATAAGCGAATAAAACTCCCATGCAGCCATAAACTGACGACCGTAAAATTCACTGCACTTTGCGACTCCATATTATTTAAAGGCAGTTGTTTAGTGAATTGCAACCTAAATGTAGCATCGACAGGATGAGTAAGTAATGGCAAGTTATATCTTGGGAATTGATAGTTAATATTCATATGACGAGACCGATCGATGCGCTCTGTCTCCAGCTGTTTATTGCATCTTTACTATACAATACAAAGTCCGTTTATTCGACTTTCAAATGGTTGTTACTCCATTCAATCATATATTTGTAATAAATCTTTCGATAGAGATAAAATAACACTGAGAAACGAACAAAATATAGGTTTTACGATAAAATAAGCCCTATTCCGAAGTGGTATTATTGTAGTTTAGTTTCATAGATTATTATTTTTATTTTGTAACATAATTATCTCCGAAATGGACCAACAGTTTTTTTACGCAAGAGACAGGTGAAGTCTAATTTTATGTCTTTTTTAAATAACCTATAACAGTTCAGTGCAAATTGCACGACGCAATGTGAATCCACGAATAGACTATTGAGAAATAGAAGATTGATTTAATTGATATATAACTATAAATAGATAATTGAGTTTCACTCAGATTACACGACAAGTAAAAGAGCCGTGACATCAAATTAGGCGTATTATAATCACGTGGCTCGGAGGAGAACAATTGCCTATTACACGTCAAATTCAAATCTGTCAAACTGCTTATAGTTTCCCATTTGTTTCCTTTCCGTTACTGTACAAATTCGCCATTGCTTCGTCAGCTTCGGGCCGTCGTCAGTCAGCGCTGGCATTCCCTTGCTTAAGATGCATTGGATCATTCCAGACACGGGCTTTAACGTTGATTTGGGGTTACCAAGTCCAACATAGACGAAAAATTTTTCAGAGAAAAAGGACACAGCATTTAAGCAGCTAAGTTAGCTATTTCACGATCCTCGAATACATTTTCCTGAACGTGAACGTTATCCCGTCAAAGTATCAACTCTCGGCTTTTCTTTTTTTCTATCCCTAAGTTTACCTAGAAGAGAATGCTTAAAAATAATAAAATAAGGCTACCTGTTGACTTACTAATCACTTATTAAAATTAATTATTATTCTGTAATATTTTCCTGGGTGTCACTATCACTACATAGTATAAAACAAAGTCGCTTTCTCTGTCCCTATGTCCCTCCCTATGTCCCTTTGTACGCTTAAATCTTAAAAACTACGCAACGGATTTTGATGCGGTTTTTTTTAATAGATAGAGGGATTCAAGAGGAAGGTTTATATCTATAAGACATGCATAATATACTCAAGAATAATCCACAATAACCAATTTTCCGTGCGGAGCCGGGGCGGGTCGCTAGTATAGTATAAAACAAAGTCGCTTTCTCTTTTTCTCCCTATGTCCCGATATCCCTATGTATGCTTAAATCTTTAAAACTAATCAACGGATATTGATGCGGTTTTTTTTTAATAGATAGAGTGATTCAAGAGGAAGGTTTATATGTATAATACATGCATAATATACTTAAGGATAACCCACAATAACCATTTTCCCGTGCGAAGCCGGGGCGGGTCGCTAGTAAAGTATAATTTGTTTTATTGAGATTGAGGATGGATAGCTTAGCTTAAGCTAAGCTTTGTTTTTTTTTTTCGATAGTTTGAAAACGGTTTTTAGGGTAATAAACTTTTGTTTACTACGGGTATTATCTCTTGAATATTTTTGTCAGCTAGACGATAATAATTGTATGTTTTATAAGTATAGAAGTAAAATTTTTAATTTAAACAACTGTTGAAATATAGCAAGCCGGACTTGGTCAATAGTTGTAAAATACTAGTTCCTGTAACAAGTTTCCCAGCCCCAAGTCCCGAGGCGGCCAGTGTGAGCAAATGTGGCAATTCGTAGGCGCCGCGGCCCGCGACAGGCATTAGCACTAAATGACATCAACGAAAAATCTCCCCTGATAAGCACAAGGAATAAAAAGCTTTGCCTGCCTTCTGCACTGTGTTACTCGAATAACAGTCAGCTCATTCAAAGACCCTTTGAGATTATTTATATGATCTCCAAAATAATGATTGATAATACTAAGGAAAGATGTGTGTAAGGAGTGTGTATAATGAATAAACTCAAAAACTACTATGCCGATTTCAAAAATTCTTTCACCATTAGAAAGCTACATTCACGCTGAGTAACATAGATAGGCTATCTTTTACCGCGGGAAAATGGCTCATTCCCACGGGAATGACTGTTAACGGCGGGAAGCCAGTTACTTATAATTTACTTTAACAAACAAACAAATATTCTTTATTGCACATAAAATAATTTACATATAAAAAAACAACACGAAAATAAATTTTAAAGGTTGATATGATATAAGTATATTAGTATATAGTGAAAGCTTGTTGTTAGCACTCATGCAAAAGTTTATACATATAAATCGGATTAGGCGTGTTAAAAAAATTGGGCCAATAGTTTCAGAGGAAATTGGCAGTTATTGAGGTACGAAACCTTAAAAAAATAATGTAGGTACTTATTTGTTTTTAATTTGGGGAGTTAAGTTGGTGTTGAAAAGAAAAATCATTTTAAATAGGTACAAAAACCGTCTTGCCTTTTTATTTTTCATTTTCAGAAAACTAGTTACATTTTTTTTTTTCTAGCCCGTACTGTCCCACTGCAGGGCAAAGGCCTCTCTCATCTCCTTCCACTTTTTCCTATCCCGAGCTATGCTCTCCCACTCCCCAGAGTACGCATCCAGCTCGTCTCGCCACCTCTTGCGGGGCCGACCACGACCCCTTTTTGCATTTTGAGGCACCCAATGGTTAGTTCTTTTGGCCCAGAGTTCAATCGGCATACGGGTGACGTGGCCTGCCCAGTCCCACTTTAAGTGGGCAGCTTTCTGAGCCACATCGATTATTTGTGTCTTGGAGCGCAGCGTCGTATTTCTAACTCGGTCAATTAGTCTTACACCAAGTATGCTACGCTCCATATTTCGCTGGCAAACCTTGAGTTTGGTTTTTTGGATGTCAGTTACATACTGAATGCAAATAAAAAGAAAAGTTTTTGTTTGTTCTTATACAAAACTTTTGCACACGACAGTCATTATACAGTTTCGTTGGTGTCTGTGATATCGTAAACTGCTCGAGCTGAATATTTGATGCATTTGAAGTCAGTTAAATTACCCGATTACCAGACAGAAGTGAGTCAATGGCGCCGACAATTCAACGCCTAGACATTCCAGGAACCAACTCGCCCCCTCACACCCCACTTTGCAACTGACAATTACAGTGCAATGACTTTAAAATTGAAGCAATTTTTTCATATTACCCTTTCATAATGGTTAGAATACATGTGGCAGTTCTTGAAAGTGAAACTTAGGTTTTCTTGGAAAAACGTAATGTAAGTTTATTGAACTGTCGTAAAGGTTTATCATTAAGTATAAAGAAATGTCATTTAACTTATGTACCATACTTTATATGTCATATAAATTGCGTAACTAGACACCCCTTAGTTTTCTTGTCGTGTCGGTTCGGTGATAAAATTTTCCTTGACGGGGTGACCAGAGCCTTAGGCTAGAATGTAAAAGATACCGATGAAGATGTAGATGTTGATGTACCTACCTACTACGTGGATTTTATTTCATACTGTTGCTTATATAAAGCGCAGCGAAAATATTGGCAACGCACGTTTTACTAATATTAAGCAAAATATATTCTATAAAAAGGACGTTTTTTCTATTCTTTTCTATTCAATATTAAATGTTTTATTATTTTTATCATGTGAACGATATATTTTATTTAGGTGGAACCTTTTTTATGTCGTAGCAAAAGATTGATTGTGTTATCACAAAAATATATTGTCTAAAATAGTTTAGTTTTTATAAAAAACATTTTTAGTATAAGTGATAAGCACTTGTGTTTGCCTTGTATATGAATGTTGTTTTTTTACATAAGTATGTATGTATATTAACTGTCTGACACTCATAGTACAGGTTTTGCCTAGTTTCAGGTCAGTTTTTAGTGTGTTTGTTTGTTTCTTCTTCACACTCAAGAGCCGCGCTCTTGTCGGTGGAGTCTACGCCATTCTGTTCTGCTCTCCTCCTTTGTTTGACATATTTATTTGTTTATTTTACCTGCTAAGTCATGTCATGACGTGACATACCATTGTGCCATGGCATAATTACTTAAATGCGATAACCTATACGGGTTTACTTTATAATAATTATGCAAACCTGCTACACAAACACACCTGACACTCATGCCGTAACACTATTAGCAGTATTGCATTATCTCGCGCTATTAAACACTGTTCTGACAAGAACGTCAATTATGTACAAACAAAGCTTATTAGTTACCGTTGACCTGTATTTCACAAATTGAGTAACATAAGATGTTATTTTCAAAGGCAAATTTAATCCTAAAGACCGAATTTTCATATTATTGAACAATGTTTTTTCTCATCATAATTACTTGGTGGCATGCGGCCAATAATTATAAACATGTAACTCCAGTCATTGATTAATACTCGTAGAAATAAAAAGTCGTATGTTGACTTAGATCGGGTAAGCTACAGGTATTTGCCCATTTCACTCTTCTCGAACAGCTTTGAACAGGATGACGTAGGTAATAAATAAGCTCTTTTACGTATACCTAGCTTTATATTTTTTTTTCATCTTTTGAGAAGGTTTTGATGCGATTTGAATACCTCGGTAGGAATGCCTGATTCAAAATAAATAGCACCTCACCTACCGAAAGGATTTGTCGAAAATGTGGTAATTTCTTTAGCAAGCATTTCCGTAATCAGAAAAATATCTGCTTATATTTCTTACTTGTTGCATATAATTATTACAAACTTCTCCAATAGGTAAAAGTAAGTATATATTATTGGTGAATTTTAGAAATAGCGGAAACACAAAATCACAAGCAGGGTGACCGCGGAGCGCGGGCGCGGGCGGGCGGTAACGGGCGGATTATACGGAACAAATTACGTCATTAGAAAGCTCATTTTTATACGGCCGCTTATTTGCCGTAAAGCCTTTCATAAGTAGATAGGACGGTGTTTATTATTTTTGCTGAAATTCAACTAGCTGTATTTTTAAAATTCTACCTTATAAAGCTAAGTAAGATTCTTTGCGTACATCTTGGGTAGAGTTTCGATAATTATATGGCGGGAATGTGGCCTCGTAACACAGAGTTCTTTAAACCCGTAAATCATTCATCTCATTGTTACTGCTATTTGAACAGTCCTCTGCTATACGGGGGGCCTCTCCCTTAAAAGGGAGGATTTTTCATGAGCTGATTGGGGATCGCAGTAGTATTTGGTTACAATGAAAGGAGATTTCTTGGAGGTTTGATCCAATTCTAACTAACGGATCACCACCAAACAACACCATGATTCTAGCACCGTGACTATGATTATTTCTTCAAAACTGTATCTTTCAAGTGAACTTTGAGAGGCCTACCTAGGTGACGTCAGAATCGCGAACCCGGCAGTCCTTGAAACGTCATGACCGGCGACAATTAGGAAGCGGCGGTGCTAGTCGCGCGGGTATAAAACTTTATGTACGCATATAAATTCCATGTCGAGACATGTTTTATTGTATACTCGTAAAATTTGGGGTCGGAAAATGCCAACATATTTATTAAATACGAACAAACTCGTAAAGTTCAATGCAAGTCATAATAATATGTTCCAACTATTTTTGGACGTTCGGAACGTTTCATTAGAAATCAATTTGCGATATTTGGCGACATGAAATGCAGTAAAAGCTTTGGGGATATGTGATTTTTGACCATATTGAACATGCATAGAGCAAAGTAACGATGTTTTTTAATTTTATATACTGGATCTTTTCCCTGGTAACAAACGCGATCAAACATTTTAAACTATTTTCATTGGAACTATGCCGCTCTGCTATTTATACCCGGCGGCGGCGGGGGATTCCCAATGACGCGGCTGTTGTGTGGGGAAATACCCCAACGCCGTCAACCGCTTCGCCGAATACAGTTATAATAAATTGAATAAAAGGAAGGCTGGTGACTGACACGAGGAGTAGTAAAACCTTTGATTGGTATATTTAACATATTTACCTTATTCCACATAAATAAAAAATAAGGTTAAAATAGATTTTCAAAAATTTTCATTTTTAAATTGAGCTTAGTTTGGTAGTAGTATGTTAAGCTAGTAGTAAGCAAGCTAAGTTAAACACACGCATAGCGATTTTTTTCCGTGTTCAACAGACATAAAAACGGTGCAAATTCAGCTGAGTGTTTAGCTTAGTGTGCTCTTAACTGTACTTAAAGTACAGGTACGCGGCAGGCTCAAAATACGCACCTGTTTTTTCTTTTGTGTTATGTATGATATTGTTTATTTGCGTAGGTAATCAGTCCAATATCTATATTTTGTACAAGTTACCTACACATCATACTATTAAATAAGTTTGTATAAATATATTATATTTGCATTAAACGTAGCTGTCACGAATAAGACATTTTGATCAGCAATAAAACAATTACGTGCTTGCGATTCGTTACAAAGTTTGCTACGGCGTAGCACAGCTCGTAGCACCGTCTACGACAATAGTGTTTCTACGAGGAAACTGTGTCTTGTACAGGAATACATTCGTGACTTGTGCTCCTTGTGCTGCTAAATAAATGTCCACTCTCGAAGACAAGTGCTAAGCTGGTGGTACATTCGCGTGCTTTCTCCTGTAAATCTCGAGGAACCTCTACAGGTAGTTGGCAGTCTTCCATAGCACCTGAAGAAGAACATGCACGATATCTTGCACGACTGTCTAACTTTAATAACCTTCATTATTTATGTCGGTTAAACTAGATAGTTTAACCGATGTGACGCACGTTAGTTTATTAGCTCCTAAATCGAAAATATTCTAAGTCGTAGAAGAAAACTGGAAACAATAACTTTGTTGATTGCGATAAACTACGAGAGCTAACCGGTTCACAAAGTTGTTCATTGCGCAAAATAGTGTAGTATAGGTATTAAGAATCGTGTAATTGTTAGTCATTGTAAGTCAGTAATAAACATGTAGTCCTCAAGAAAGCTCGTTTCATTAGCTCCCTGGTCCCACCAGTATATGGCGACCCTGCCAGCTAACGCGGCGGATTTTTGTATCATATAGCGGACTGAGCGTTTCCAATTACAGGGAATATTCTGTGAACTTTGTAATAATGGTCGAGTGATGAGTGTGTACGTGTTGGACAGTGAAATAAATTAGAAAATGTAGCACGTGCGTTCTTCTTTTTTTATTGGAAATATTGTGGAAAAATCATCATCATGTGTCAATCAAAGGTCGAAAAAGAGGACATTATTATCCCGCAGACAGCAGGTGGTAACAACAACGCCCAAATAGACGAACTGAAGTTCCATGTGTCCACGATGAACATTTTAATGATGATAATAGCCATTGTGCTACTGGCCGGATTATTGAGCATCGTTTATCGAATTTACAAGAGATGCCACGCTTCTTGGATGCGTGAAATGCTACGAGAGGATGCCATCCGTCGTTCTGTAAGTCGGCGATTCAGGGAAGCGCGCGAGCGTGAGACACGCACAGGCTCAGGCTCAGGCTCAGGCTCGGGCCAAGGTTCGGGTCAGCCGGCCTAAGTCATCATCGTCAGAAGCGTGTGGTTGTCACCGCGCCGCCGTCATCATCTCCGGTATCGCAACGCGAATACCTAAATAATCGTAAGTGGTGATGTGCAAGTGCGAGTGATTCATTTAATAAAATGCAGTGAATAACTATGTAGTTTAATAGAAGCTTGAGGTATTTCATTAAAACGGTGAAATTATTTACGTAGGTATATCGTAACATAAGACTTTATTTTATTACTTTTTTAAGTGACATATTTGTTGTGTTGTTTTGTATCTATTAGGAAACCAATATAACATTATAAAATGGTTGTTATGTGATGGCTAGCAATCGACTTAAAGAAATATGCATAGAGTTACAACAATTAAAAGAGAGCATTAAAAAGTTGGGACCAGAAAAAAGGAATCAACCAGTTGGTCAAGCAAAGTACAGTGAGGTAGAAAAGTTACATAAAGAATATTTGACTGTTTTAGAAAGTGACGTTTTAGGGTTCGAGTTAGAACAGGTAGGACCACAAGAGGGAGAAGAAATATCTCTCATATGTGATGATATTGAAATTTTGTATAAGAAAATAAACGAATATAGTAGAGGAAACACCAATAAAATGGCGAAGTTCGATTTAAAGACCGCGGTAAGTTTAATACCGGTAATGGATGGTTCTGAGGATACTACAAAGCGCATTATTGATTCTATTGAACTGTATAGTACAATGATAGACACTACAGAACAGAGTGTTCTCATTAAATTTATATTAAAAACACGTCTGTCTGAAAGTGCAAAGTTGCGATTAAACACAGATTATAACTCATGTGCTAATTTAGTAGTCGATATGAAAAAACATCTTTTAACGAAAAAGTCAAGTACAGCCTTGCACACACAGTTAGTAGGCACCACACAGGGTACACGTTCTATTGAGGAGTATGGAAAATCTTTGGAAGAACTATTTGTGCAGCTGACTGTATCTCAAGCTGACGGTAACACATCAGCATTTAACATATTAAAACCGATAAATGAGAAGCTTGCGGTACAGCGCTTTACAGATGGTTTACGTAATAAAAATTTAAGTGTAATTTTAGCAGCGCGTAACTATGAGGCTCTCAAGGATGTGATTCGGGCGGCGAAGGACGAAGAGATAGTGTCGTCGCGTAGTGAGCCGCGGGAAACGATGTTCCATGCTCGTCGAGGAGGCCGAGTACATACTGGAACTAGGGGCAGGTATGTGCAAAATCCACAGATACGAGGAGCAGCCGCGCATAGGGGACAACATTACGGTACCTATCAACCGCGATATCAATTCGGACAGAATTGGAGGCCTGCAAATCCAAGGTCAGGATGTATGGGTGGTCGAAAACCAAATTTTGGACCACAAAACGGTAGAGGTTATTACAGCCGAGCTCGTACGTCTTTCAGAGGTCGAGGCGTACACTACATGGAAAACCAAGATCAAGGTACAATGTACGAAGGTCACTCACACACTGTTATTGATCCAAATCAATACATGACTCCAGGCTCATCCAATAACCAGTTTTTTCGAGACTGAATTTATAAATGCGTTTAATAGTATTGACTCAACAATAAATAACATAAATCATAAATGGATGATAGACACGGGTGCTTCGTTATCAGTAGTGAAATATGAAGCGGTCCAACATCTACCTATCCATAATGAAACTATACAAATAAACGGAATAGGTGGACAAATAAAAACAAAAGGTTATATTTACTTATCACTACAAATACAAAATATAGAGTTTAGACACAAATTTCATGTAATAGAAAATATAACATTACCGAAACACGGAATTTTAGGACAAGATTTTTTACAAAAGTATAGTGCAGTAATAAATTATGAGTCAAATATTGTGTCCTTAAAGTCATGTGAAGGCGAAAAAATAACTATACCAATTAATTCTGGTTCAATAGGAAAAAACAGTTATTTGAACATCCCGCCTCGTTGTGAAAAATTTTATTTCGTAAAAACATGTATGCAAGGAGATTGTGTGGTGATACCTAAGCAATTGTGTGAAGGAGTTTTCATAGCGGGTTGTATAAGCCAACCGAAAAATGGAAAAATTAGAATACAAGTATTAAACACACGACAAGAAGAAGTCAATTTAAGTTATTTTAATCCAGAGATAGAGTTCTTATCAGAATATGTAATGTGTGATTATGAGAGGGAAGAAAGTGACGGAAATAGAGTACGAAGAATGTTTGAAGAGTTAAAATTAGAAACGTTAAATTTAGAAGAAAGGAAGAGTATAGAAAATATTTGTGCAAAATATTCTGATGTCTTTCATTTAAAAGGAGATAGGTTGTCAGCAACTAATATTTATACACATTCAATTCATTTAAAACAAAAAGACCCTGTATATACAAAACCTTATCGCTTGCCTTATACACAGAGAGCAGAGATAGATCGTCAGACACAAGACATGCTAGATAGCGATATTATTGAGCCAGCAGCAAGTGAATGGTCTAGCCCAGTTTTATTAGTGCCGAAAAAATCTGACAATAATGAAAAGAAATGGAGGTTAGTGATCGATTTCAGAAAACTTAATGACCGAATAACTGATGACAAATTTCCACTGCCCAATATCACTGATATTTTAGACGCGTTATCCGGTTCAATGTATTTTTCTCATTTAGATTTATATCAGTCCTATTATCAATTATCATTAGATCCAGTAGGCCTACTCCGACGCGGCATCGACACGGCCGTGTCGTTGTCAGGAGGAAATCCCTCTGAGGGACGAAGAGGAGCTGAAAGAGGGTCCAAAGAGGGTCATAGAAGAGCACCGAAGATAGCAGTGAGAGTGAAAACATAGACAATCTCATTGACCTCGCTGTTTTTTCTTACTCCATAGACGTAAACTTATTGTCAATCGTCAAAAAATATAAAAATATCGTATTGAAGCAATAATTGATGGAATGATTCAATTATTAGACAAACCATACTGCTTTATCCCTTGAAAGTGTAATATAAAGTATATTTATAGTGTATTGTGTCCTAAGGAAGTGAGGAAGATTTTCCGCTGTTGTTTAATGCTACACGTGATAAAAAAGAAACCCTGCTGCCCATATCTGGCATAGTATCAGTATTTCATAAGCATGGGGCACCTTTCAGAATATTTAAGTACACATAATGAACTTTCTTTTTCAAGTCCGGTGAAGCTTGAATGTTCGTACCATTTCGACACAAGACCTTAGGTCAATTAAAAAAAAAAGTACTTTCTTTTTAAATAACTCCTAACTTTTTAGAAATCAGATATTATTAGCCCCATCAATAATATACAGTGGAGACATGAGTACTTGAAAATCCAGATGGACCCACTAGTGGAACCTAGCGGTGGAACCAACCGTCCGAAACGAATTTTATGTGTGTAGGTTAGGTAGGTACCAGTTATGTTTTTTTAAACAGAATCTGACCTTAACCGACCAAGGGAATAAATTCAATTTTTTATACACGTAAAATCAAGGTATATGATTGCCTTTCGCAATTTCGCAAGTTCGCAAAAGGGCAGATTCTCAAAAAGACAGATTCTCATAAGGACAGATGCTCATAAAGACGGAAATATCTGTATATAGCCTGACCAAAGAAATAAGAAACCTCGCCATATTGCGGAATTTCAATGGAACTAATATAATAATAGAAATTGTTGCCATAAACATAAAAATATACACGTGGCGCCCCCCGAGTAGCTTTCTTATTTCTTGGGTCAGGCTTTGCCTACCTTTACATACTAAATCAGATTAAGAACAAAACAAGAACAAGTGTAATGTTGAATAGTATATAATATTATACCAGTTATAATTTTAACAAGTAAATAGATACAACAACAATAATCTTGTACAAAAAGACCGCCCTGTTTCAGTGTTAAGATTAGTATTTTAAATGAGATTATATAGTAAAGTAACAGATTTTTTTCTATTTCTCATGATACGAATATTATCTATTCAATATAATTACCACCACCAGACACCACATAAAACGTTGCTTTATGCGATGTACCTACATGTTCTTTGAAAGTACTTCGATAAAAGTTTAACTTTTTTAAATAAATCTGAAAAAAAAGGATAGTATCAGATTAGATTGATGAGCAGACAAACTAAGCATGTCTGTTTACCATTATGGTAAAAGTTTTAACTAGTTTTTAACCATTATCACTGTACATACAAAATTTAAGAGCGAGGCACTTGTCCGTGGAGTAATCACCACCTCTCTCTGTCCATAGCCAGCTTCTTGACTTCCTGGTACGACATAACCTCAACTTTTTCCTTTACTTCATCTAAAAATGAACGTCTTAATCTTCTACGTCCTCTTCTGCCTGAAGCTGCAAAGAGCGCAGATTTACCTCAATTCAATACTATTTCTTCCTGGTGCTTTTTTATTGTTGAAATATTTAACAAATAAATATTTAATGGTTATAAATAATAAACATCATTTGACAGACAAGAGGCTGAAAAGAGTTCCATTATTCCTCTTTTAATATGGGAGAACCTCCGCCACAGATGATTAAAATCAGGGATCCTTTCAACAATTAGTGAAAGCCAGATCATAATTACACTTAAAATCTTGTTTAGTTTATTAAACAACTAGCTTTTTTAATTAATGCAGTTTAGGCACATACTTTGGTTCAAATAACAGCGAATGACAGTTTATAATTATTAATATAAAAGAATAATAAAAAAAATGGTTTCAGTTTAATTTTGAATATGATGGACCCAATTCCAGTGCGGCCGTTAAAATGTCTAATTTTAATTAGGTGTCGCTAAACCATTTTGCAATTCTACGCAAACTGTCAAATTCAATTGACATTGCTAATTTTAATCTGACGTTCCTTATTTTAGACAACCATAGACAATTAATAATAATTCAACTTAGCTTTAGTTGGCCAAACGCA
This sequence comes from Teleiodes luculella, assembly GCA_948473455.1. Taxonomy (NCBI): domain Eukaryota; kingdom Metazoa; phylum Arthropoda; class Insecta; order Lepidoptera; family Gelechiidae; genus Teleiodes; species Teleiodes luculella. Next base: position 6,751,431 of record OX419584.1, read on the forward strand.
ATTCTATGCATGCCATTTTTACGCGAAAAATCGCTAACCTGATTAATCTTAGCGGCGATTAAAATGGTCCCGTTTAACCTCAAAATCTTGATAAAATACTGACATTTTTGTGAAAATTGTGAAGAATGACTATTATTACCTTTACAATTCTGGAAATTCAGACGGAATGGATGACAAATTTGTGTTTACAGTTAGTTGTATCGGAAAAAATATACAATTGGGTTGCTTATGAGATGATTTCATATCAATATGTAAAATTTTGTAGAAATAGGAAGAAACATAGGTATGGTACAGTAAGCAGCACTTGCGGCTGGACACTCGCAATACAAAACTCGCTTCTACTGGTATAGTACGGTAATAACGGCGGTCTCAAGGTCAACATGTCCAGCCGCATGTGCTGCTTACTGTACATTCAAGTTCATGTTATGTTGAACACTTTGGATTTTGCAGCGTTCAAAAAGGGAGAGAATCGCGATGCGTGGGTTCAGTATGACTTGACCTGCTCTTGACTGTACTATTCCTGCTTATTTACTATATTTCAAGATGTACAGGAACCAGCACACGCGGCTGGATATTTGCTCAGTAATATTCGCCTTTACTGTTACCTACGTAATAACGGCGTTCCTAAGTTCAAAGTGTCCACCTACACGTGTTGGCTACTGTACTTCTACTTATTATGAATTGACACAAATAAAAACTTCCTTAAGGATTTTTTTACAAATTCTGATAATTTTTATAAACATGATTAGGTTGTATGGCAAGGATACAATTTGCCTTTCTTATAAAAATAACATCAAAAAACAACAACTTGAACTCAACTTAGACAATTTAGCAAGTCGCTTTAACCCCGTTAAATTTAGTTGGCCTGGCTCCGTAGAATAGTACTTGTGGATATAACCAACTTAAACTCGTTAAATTTTAGACATTTTAATTTTAAGTTATTTAGACGGTGGACGCGTGGAATTGAGACCATTGATACAATCTTCTTGTTGTCGTCGGGAGATACTTTCTTACGATATATTCCCAAATTAAACAGAACCATGTGTCTAAAACATAGATACGCAATTGACTCAAACTCTGAGTGTGTCTCTGCAGTCCTCTGAAATCTCCTGTCAGTGGCTGACAGGAGATTTGAGAGGGGGAGGACAAGGCCATGGACTAGTTTTTATATTTTTATATTTTTGAACCGGAAATCGACTGACAGAAGTTTGATGGAATTTATTCGATAATTCAGGCAAATTTTACAATACCTATACTGTTTTAACTTATTTAAAACTTTGAACGGTACATTGACTTTTTTGTCTTTAATAAAATATTTATCGCAACATTTAAGTCCATAACAAGATGATTCAGAAATCAAACCTCCATATTGAAGATCTTAAATATAATTTCTGTGTCATAGATTATGATATAGCATCAACTGGCAGACAACGTCATACAATATTTATTTACTTTCTGATACAAAAACATAAATATTGAATTGATACTTTTAAGCCATAATTATAATTAAATTGCAATAATTGTTACACATAAGTTTAATATAATCAAAAAGAATCACAATACGGGAAGTTCAAACTAAAAATAACAACAACAGCTGAAAATAATGAAGCATTTCTAATGTCTTTGCTCAAAGCCTAAAGCGTTTGGAACTATATGAAATAATTTATTCATTTAACCATTATTGTACATAAAAAAGAATAGGACACAACAGGTACCGCAGTTTATATCCAAGGAAATGTCTTACAGCAGACCAAGGAAGCAGGAGAGAAGTAAACACAGAAAAGCGAAACAGATGTGCACAATATACTCGTATACGGCTTAAAATAACTGTTTGATAGTTTTATACAAGGACGACGTTAAAATTGTAATTGATTTGATACGTATTGTTTGTTTGACTGTGTAAAACCTTAGTTTAAATATATTTATATCACTAATTTAAAATGCCAATGTATATTTGTTTCGTATAGCTTTGTTATTGTAATTAAAGTACGAGTATTAATAAATCACTCTCGTTAGTTTTATTTCATAAAGTCTACGAAGGGTATTTTCGAACCGTAATGAAAAAAAAATTTTTAATAGAATTCTCGAGACAGTTTATAAAGTAGGTAAAAATAGGCCAGGCCTTTTTCTTACGGATATATCTTTAAGAAAAATCATACTAAATAATATATATTATTATAAAGTGGAAAGATTCGTATTTGTGTGTGTGTGTGTGTGCTTGCGTGTGTGTGTGTGCGTGTATGCTTGTAATGTATAAACTCAAAAACTACTGAACCGATTTCGAAAATTCTTTCACCATTGGAAAGCTACATTCACCCTAAGTAACATAGGCTACCTTTTACCCCGGGAAAATGCCTCATTTCCACGGAAAAGATGTAAACGCGGGCGGAGCCGCGGCGGAAAGCTAGTTCATTAATAATGATTAAGATCTTTAGGAGAAGTCACGTATATTCAGTTTAAATAGTTTCAAGTAAAATATTGCACGAAACCTAAATATTTTATGAGATATTAACATTTATAATGTCGTTAGTGGCACGGATTATGGCAGTTTGTAAGACTCATTTTCCTGCGGTCACGCTGCACATAATACTGGATTTTTTTATACAATATTCATTTTATACGTTAAATATATCCTCTATTTTCAAAAACAGTCATCACTTTTAAGTATTATTCATTTTTAAATTAAGGAGACTTATCTCTCGACACGGCTTATAGTGACAGTTTCGAAATCAGCTAAAATTTGCTAGGCCTTTTTCTTACAGATATATCTTCAAAACTACTTCATGAATTAGATCAAAATTTTAAAGAGATGTCACGTATATTTTTAAGTTTTAGTATCAAGTACAATATTACTTCAGACTTGAATAATTTTAAAGATATTAACATTATATGTCGATGGTGACACGGATTATAGTAGTTTGGTAGACTCGTTTTCCTTCGATCACGGTGCCAAAACTACAAAACTTTTAGATACAATTTTTGTTTACCACGTAAAATATATCCCGTATTTTTAATATCAGTCATTAGTTTTAGTATTATTCAAGTTTTTCAATGAAGGAGATGAATCTATCGACACAGCTTGTGAAGTCTGCAGAGACAGAGGTTGAAATTTGCGAGACCTTTTTTCTAACGGATATTATGTGAAGACGGCTTTATAAAAAGATCTCATTTTTTGTAAACATGTGTCATATATCCTGTAGTTTTAGTATCAGTCATCAGTTTAAGGTAATATTATATATTTGAAGAGAAATCGGTCCCGACGACAAAGCCACGGCACCAATTTTGGTGCCGTGGGTTTGTCGTCCATTTTTTTTTAATTTAACTTCAAAATCAATTTGTCGATCGTGACATGAGACTTCAGAGGGGCAAAATTTGGGCGCGAAACAGAAAGAAGACCACCGGAAACCTCCTGAAATGTCGTTAAATAAGGACAGAAAAATGTATGACGTCAATATATCTCTGAAAGGTATAGTTTTTAAAACATTAAATCTCCACAGATTATCGAATCAACTGCTATAACTTTTACACAACCACCCATCAACATATGACTAGAAGCAATGTTTCAGTGTAATAGTGTTATTGTGTCATTTTATATCGTCATGTCTTTTAGTGCATACTCCTTAGCAATGTTCGCTTTGGTCAGAGGGTGCGTGTCAAAGTCTATTTCAGAAAATGACATTGGCATGTTTACAAAAAAGAAACCTCAGTAGACCTCTTGAAATCCTCAATGAACCTCTTGAAATCCTCAATGGCCCTCAGTTACCTCACAACTGGACCTCTCCCTCCGACAAACCTCTTGACAACGACACGGCCGTGTCGATGAACGCCTCGGAGTAGCCCAGCAGATAGTAGAAAATATACCGCATTTACTACACACACAGGCCAATATCAGATGAAGCGAATGCCTATGGGTTTGAAAACGAGTCCGAATGCATTCTCCAGAGCTATGACGGTAGCAATGTCAGGTTTGAATTATGACAAGTGCTTAATTTATTTGGATGATTTAGTATGCTATGGAAGGAATTTAATGCAACATAACCGAAATTTAATCCACATTTTTGAAAGACTCCGAGCAGTAAATTTAAAACTTAATCCAACGAAATGTATGTTTTTGCAGAAAGAGTTACTTTATTTAGGACACGTTGTTTCGGGAGAAGGTATACGTCCCGATCCTAACAAGACAAAAGTAATCGAAAACTATCCGGAGCCAAAAACACCCGAAGAAATAAAAAGGTTCGTAGCATTTGCGAACTATTACCGAAAATTCATACCTCGTTTTGCATTAATATGTATACCTCTCAATAAACTTTGTCGTAAAAATATAAATTTTCAGTGGGACAAAGAGTGTCAAGAAGCATTTAATAAAATCAAACATTCATTATTATCACCACCTTTACTTCAATATCCAATATTAGAACAAAACAATACTTTCATATTACAAACCGACGCTTCTGGGTATGCAATCGGATCCGTTCTGTGTAACCAAGACCGCCGACCAGTGGCGTATGCAAGTCGCACGCTCAATAAAGCTGAGCGTAATTATCCGACAGTTGAAAAAGAGTTGTTATCAATTGTTTGGTCTATAAAGTATTTTCGCCCATATTTATATGGCAGGAAATTTATCATAGAAACCGATCACAAACCACTAATTTCATTATACAGTATGACAAATCCATCAAGTAGATTGTTAAAATTTAGGTTACAGCTTGAAGAATACGATTATGTAGTAGAGTATGTCAGGGGGCGTGATAACGTAGCTGCAGACGCGCTATCACGTATCCGAGTAACAAGTGACGAGTTAAAAGAGATGAATGTAAATATCGCGATGGTAATGACAAGAGCGCAGCATAAGAAATTAAACCAAGCAACACACAACCCGACGGCAGGTGAGGTTTCTAAGAACGACTGGTCTGATCAACCAAGAGTTGTGGAAGTTCTCAGAAAACCGAAGGATTATGTGGAGTTAGTATTAATTGATGAAAGGAGATGGAAACAATGTCAGAGAGATATAACCGAACAAAATAAGTATTTTGCGTATATAGAAAAAGAAAAGATAATATATGTAAAACCGGAAACCCAATCACAATGTACACGAAGTGTCTTTGCGAGGGATCTGTGTTTGCTATGTAAGAAAATAAAAATTAATGAATTAATTATAGTACGTACTGAAGAAAATAAGGAAATAATAAAAGATATAAGTAAATGTGTAAATCAATGTAAACAATGGTCCGGACTGAGATTAAATGTTTTACGAGGAGTAAGGAAAATAATACATAATGATGACAAACGCGTTATTTTAAATGACTACCACTTGCTGGCCACAAGTGGACATGCTGGGATAAGACGAATGATTAATAATATTAAGCAAAAATATTTTTGGACAGGAATGGAAAAGGATGTGACAGATTTTGTAAGAAAGTGTGATCAATGCCAACGGCAAAAACACTTTAAATACATAAAAGAACCCATGGTTATTACGGAGACCAGTGGGTCATCTTTCGATAGGATACTCGTAGATATCGTAGGTCCTCTCGAAAGAGATGTCTACAATTATGTATACATACTAACAGTTCAATGTAACTTGACTAAGTTTATACAGGCTTATCCACTTGTAAACAAGGAAACAGAGACAATAGCTGCAACATTAGTTAATAACTTTATTTTACAGTACGGCATACCGCAAGAAATTTTGAGCGACAGGGGAACAGAATTTATTTCGTCAACAATGAATCAGGTTTGTAAGATTTTAAATATAAATCCAAAATTTTCCACTCCATATCACCATGAGACAATAGGCGCTTTGGAGAATAATCATAAACATCTAATATCATATTTAAGAATTCAAACGAAAAATGAACCACGTGAATGGAGTTCTTGGCTACCATATTGGTGTTTCGCCTACAATACTACTATACATAGTGAAACTAAGTATAGTCCGTTCGAGCTAGTTTATGGAAAACCTTGTAACATACCTAGTAATCTCATAAATTCATTAGATCCGATGTATAATTATTCAAGTTATCCATATGAACTTAAATACCGTATACAAAAATCGCAGATGGAGGCAAAGGAGAATTTATGTAATGCTAAGAATATTAGGAAAATAAGATATGATAATTATGTTAATCCAATAGTTTATAAAAAGGGGGACTTAGTATTAATAAAGAACGAAAATAGATGTAAGCTTGATCCACTATATAAAGGACCATATGTAGTAATAAGAGAAGAAACACCTAATGTAATCATTTTATATAAAAATAAAGAAAAAGTAGTTCATAAAAATAATACAAAATTGTATTACAAATAATGTTTAACTTTTTTTTTTTAAGGCAAGAATATGGAATGTCTATCAATTTTATTTAGTACGTAAAAAAAAAATACAATTGAATATTGATTTTTTTTTCTATTTGCTGGGGCGTGTAGTATAGGTATTAAGAATCGTGTAATTGTTAGTCATTGTAAGTCAGTAATAAACATGTAGTCCTCAAGAAAGCTCGTTTCATTAGCTCCCTGGTCCCACCAGTATAATAGGCGCTGCTAAGTGAACAAATTACGAATATGGCAATTGTCACTAAAACTTAATTCGAACGAGTAATTGAGAGATGTGATGAACAATTTAACCAACACGTGAAATAAACCCACATATTTCCAAATACACCACAATCCGTCACTACAAAAACAGACAAAAATAGAATAGTCGAGTTTAGCAATAAATTGAAAATGCAAGTTGGCCGGCCGAGTGTGGCCGTCAGTAAAAATGGTGTTTTAATCCCACGTCGATACTGCGCCGGTGACAGGTCGCTATCTGTCTATCTGTGGATTAAATTACCCTTATTTATTTACCCTTTTACACTTACTACGAACAGTCATTTCAGAAATCAGAAACAATTTTTTTTGAGACATCTCAACAAATCTGGAAAAACTTAATTTTAACAAACTAAACGATATAAGAAACAATAATTCAAAACCATTATAATAATATATAACTACTGGCTTTCAGCCGCGGCTTCGCACTCGTTAACAGTCTTTCCCACTTCCCACGGGGGAATGAGGAATTTTCCCGCGAAAGGTTGCCTATGTTCTTTCTAAAGGTCTATTCTATATTTGTACCAAGTTTCATCAAAATCGGTTGTATTTTCGGAGCGTATTCAATTGATAGGAATATTTTTGATATTTTTTTTTACACCTTAGGTTACATTATTTTAGCTTTAATTTGTAAGGTTCACATTTTTTTTTAATATAATATTATAGCCTATGTTTCCTGGGGATAGTAAAGCTTGCCGACAGAGACAGATTTTTTGAATGCAAACACACAATCAAATCTTTCCTCTTTATAATAGTAAGTACAGATAAGGTGATAAAAATGCCGTTCTTCCTCAGCAAAAGCCGCAGTCTGGCTAGGCTACAGGCAGCGCTGGCTTTCCGGCAGTCCTTAAGAGTGAGATATGACGAGTCACCGTAAATATCATACAAAACCAATTTTGTATTCTATCTATAGATGCATTAGTTATGTAGGTATATATTTTTATACCACATATGCTTATGCCATTAGCAATGTTCATTTCTAATAATTATAATTGTTACTCCAAAGAAATCCACTCAAGAATATAATTTTGTGAAATTCTTTTTAACTTTCTAAAGTAATCTTGCTTATGATGAAGACACGTTTAAGTACCTACATGAGAAAATTTCATACTTTTAAATACTTTTTCATAACTTCAGTACTTTATTTGAGTACAAATCTCGCGATTCTTTTTCAAGCGCGACATAACCCTAGCTTCCGAATACTATAAAATTCTAATCTCTTGACAAGCTACAAAGTTACGCGGTTCGGATAGCATGGTAGGCAGGTCTGCGAACTATAAATAATAAATATTCGAGTCGTAAAATTTTATGTCGTTAGAGGGCTAGGGGGGAGGGGCGCGGGCGCGGGCGCGGTACATCAATTTGTGTTGCTACCAGCACCGCGGCCGATTGGCGGTATTGCATAATTATTTTTTCAATATCAATGATAAATAAAGTTTTCTTAAAGTTATTTTTAAGCGTTCATCATTTAAACTGCAGAATACCGTTACCGATATGGTTCCTTTTTTATAATGTCAATTATCTTAAGAGTCTCGTGTTTATACATAATATATTATGATATGATAATATTATTTTTTTATTAAATATTGTAATTTAGTTTATTTTTATATAAAATATAAAGTAATATAATCAAATAAGAAATACAATTAAAATAATAATACAAGTAAAACAAGACAGCGTAATATGTACTACGTATGAATACATAGAGCTTACATAGAGTTATATATCGATTACGATTACGGTGCTGATGAATGGTGGCACATTTATTTTTCCGTTTTCTTAAATCGTAACAGTATAATTAATAAATGAAGAAAGTTGAGGCATAAACTTAAATCTACAATCTACCACATTAAACAATTTTGTATTCACGGAACTGGTGGTGGCGGAAAAGTAAATATTAACTTACGGATATATAGAAAAAACTGTATCAATGAATAGAAACTAAACATTAGAGCAAAACAATATAATTTATTCAAATAAAATTATAAAAGTAGCATATTCACATACCAGGATAAAGTAGGTTAGAAAAAGAGGTAACGTGTCCTCGATAATATATGATATATACTCATCAGTTTGGATCCTGTAACAGATATCAATTAAAACAGGCGTGTAAATTGCCTTCAATTAGCGCAAACATCAAATTGCTTTTCTGTTCAATATATTTCATGGAAGACGATATTTGAGGCATATTTAAAGATTTGAATTCCAACATCTTAAAATGTTCATCATTATTATAGAAATCAAAATTATTATTATTTTTAGGGTTCCGTCCTTAAAAAACAAATAAACGGAACCTTTATAGGATCGCTCGGGTGTTTGTCGGTCCCGGACTCAGCGCCTATTTCCTCCGAAACTACTGGACCGATCGAGTTGAAATTTAGTAACCTACAGACGGACGTATGACATTAAATAATGAATTTGAAATATGGATACTCTTTTGTTTGCCCGGGGAGGAGTTTGGACCCGCGACGTTGTGCTTCGAAAGGCAGGCGCACTGCCAACGAGGCTACCGTAACCATAAGACGAATCAATACTGTATTTGTGTAATTTCCATTAGTTTTAATGTCTTACGGCAAATGAGCGCTCCTTAGTCTATCTTCTTACTTAAGAGGATTTGGCTGAAATTTCTGAAACTTTTTTGCACATTCAAGAAATTACCTGCTTACCAAACAAATGTGATGGCAAGTTTAGAAGGTAGAGGATTCTATCCTCTTTTGGTATAAAGACATATTTTAAACTTATTTTTAGACTTTTTTAGTACGAAATTTAATATGTCGAATTGGTACTAGTTATATGGGTACTAGTTATATTGTGCTCATGTAATATTCGTTCTGTGTTTTGTAGTGGCGTGTGCTAGGCACGCGTCTATCGTAAACCAACAGCGGCACTAAATGTCAATCATTCTAGCTCTAACCTCTGGGGGCTCTATCACTATGCCATATAATTCTGTACCTACCATCAAATCATGCGCACGTACATACCTAGTCATCTTCTCGTTTTCATGTGTTGTTACTTAGACTGAATCACAATTTACTCGTTAAGGAGTAGTAACATTTTAAGAAAATGAAAGGAATTCGTGCGTAAGATTAAAAAAATCTACTAAAGTCACTAATTTTCAACTGTTGAAACCCCTTTAAATGTTTCTGTTTTTCGTTTTTAGAACTTTCCTTTATAAACTCACAAGACGTAGTCCTTCAAAGGTAGATCATAGTAAAAAATGACAAATGTTTCTGTACAGGTGATAGATAGATAAGGCTTTTCCCTAAAATCTTCGTAAGCTGCATAATTATATTAAAGATTAAAGATAAAGAAAAAAGAAGAGTAAGAGTTTGTTTACAATTGTGATTCTATGAACCTAACAACAATATCGTACTAAAGCGTAATAAATACATTGCTTCAAAAGTTTTGGAGTTACTAAAGGACCTTGGGTAAGTCTTTTGCTAGATTTCTGACTATTTGCCTAAGACAGATAAGACTGTTTAAATGGAGACTACTCTATAAACAAATTTCATTTAAATAGTATTTTGATTAAATATAACTAAAACTGGCGACAAATAGCATTAATTAGTATTTTTATGGTTAACGTACTACAATAGTACAGTAGGCAGGACATGCGGCTGGACTTATTAACCTTAAAAGCGCCCGTATTCCGTAGAAGTAGAGGTGAATTTCGTAGTGCGAATGATGCATGTGCTGTCTTCTGTACATGAGGGATGTCACACTAATTAAATACAACATTTTACAAGCGAGTAAATATTATTAATAAAATAAAACTAAACTTGACCTCATACTCCCTGCAGCTACAATTTCAGTCTGGGTAATCACAGTTAATGCAGCTTAAATCTACTTGTTACCAACACCAAAAGGTCGCCTGAAAGCTGAGCTCATAAAGCAAACTACAATTTTTGAAATGGAAACTTATTAAATATCGCGATGAAACATGGGAATGAGTAGGGTGCAGGCGACGCGCCGGCGCCACGGTTCAAACTCGCCTAATTAAATAAATGAAAACGAAACTCCAATGTTTTCATTCCATTTACCGACTATGCTCACTCACTGGATGGCGGAATACAACATGTACTTATTGCAATATTCCGTTATTTCTTTTTTCACTGTACTGCCTGCATTTTTAGTCTGTTTGCTTTTCTAGTCTTTTAATGGAGATTATGATAACTGTTGAATACTCGTAGTAAAGGAATCTCTTTTAGCATGTATCCATTTAATCTTGAAATGATATATGAATTCTACAAAATCTATTTATATTTTTATACAAAAATCTCTGAAAACTTTCTGATTAAGACTATATCAGTGCACAGATAATCGTGTTCAGAGCTGACCTTAGAACTCTTGTATGAAATCCGCGCGTTCCCGTTACACATGTGCGTCACGGCGACACCACGTGTACTCCGCCTAAAGGTAGCCGTTCGAAAAATAATAATGGACTTACGGTGATGTATTTAAGAATGAATTTGCTTAAAAGTGAGTTGTCGCGACGACACAGACACCAGAAACGCTGCGTCACTGTCGCATGCCTCCAAAGTCCGCCTTAAATGCATCACTTTAGAGTCCATTATCCTTTTTCATGTAGCAGCGTCAGTGTCGGTGACACTCGGTTCGAACGGCTACCTTTATACATACATTATATATTAAAAAAAAACAACTAATGATAAAATGCTGTTCCAACAACCTTAATAAACCTTAATACAGAATAGGGAATATTTCGTTACAGCATAACATCATCCCGCTCAGGGGCAGAGTTCGGAAAGTCATTTGTGCGATTATCAGTCTCGCAGAGCACATCACGGCCAGCATTGTATGCAGATTGAGTTAATATTGCCGATCGAACTGCTCTGCACGGCTGCACGGCGCTGGAAGCGTTAGTTTATGGGACTGCTCTTTTAAAACGCTTTTGTTCAATATTTGCACCCAATCACTCTATCACTCGTCCCCTCTACCGGCTTTGTCTTGGGCTCTTTCAATTAAACTCTCGATCGAAAAGCAAATCATCCATTTTTCAATAATCTTCCAAACGCGAAAAGAATTTTCCTCTTCAAATCATTAGCCTGATAAAATATCAGATTACAGAATTGCATATTCTGCAGAATCCCCCCAATAATAGTGGTCGGTTGAAGCTCGCCCGTCTATTATCCCGGCATTATTGATGTAAGATATGGTCAGCTGAGTGTTTAGTTGGCCTCCCGGGAAGTTCACCCCACTAAATTCCCCCACTTTACGCCTTGGGACGGCTATTAAGATTATGAAATTATGAAGCCGGTCACTCACTGAGGTTTGCGTGCCGACGCCTGCCTCTAAATTCTAGATTTCATTTTGACTTCTACTTCATTATTAAGGATTTTAGAATTCAAACTTATTTAATATTTATAGTTTCATAAAAATCAGAATCGTCAGGAATCAAACAAATAAGCTAAGGGCGGCTTTCGTCTAAATTAAAAAATCAACACACACGGTGATCTGACCCTAATAAACTAGTCACAGCCTGTAGATATATAAATAAATAAATGAATATAAATAGAATACAAATCGAATACCAATAATAAATAGATTTAAACAAATATACAAAATTCAGACACAAATAGATGAACAAGACCTAACAATAATTTAAGAAAGAGGCAACGCCATATTATTTATTACTCGACGATCGCCTCACTTAATTCCTTCCAATCACTGATAAAATTCTGCTTTAGTTACTACAACTACTAATGCTGCAGTAAGTACAGCCCTTGCCCATATTTATCCCAATGCCTGTAATCAAACAAAACTAGGGCTAAGTAATCTAAAGACCAGCATCTACCATCTACCTATCTGGATGTACGTGCGTTGTACTCGGCTTATCAAATATTTACGACGGGCCAATGTCCCCGGCGCTACGCCCTTGGGCTACTTCAACCTATAGGATCTTTTGCAAGATTTGTGAGATCCTTTTTACTAGAAAAACTACTTGTTCCCTCTTTCTAGAGGTCCCAAAAGACGCAGGATGGCAGTGTCATGTGACGTGTAATATTACACGTCAAATAAATTACAACCCAAAAGATTTGTGAAATTCGGTCTATGTATTTGAATATCAAATAAAACCGAAAAAGAACTGCATCTTGACAAATGTGTCACAAAACCACAAAACGCTCTAAGAACTTTCCATTCTCTAGAAATTACCAATTTTTGAAAGGTTTAGGTTTACCTAGATTTAGGTACCTACACTGTTATGTAGAATACTAAAACCTTGGACAGAAAAAAAAGAACGCTACGCTTACTCAGCGCCGAAGAATTTCAACAAAATGTAGGCCACGCGTAATTTTAGACTGGAATCACAAATTGCAATTTTCTCTCGTCCTTATAACAACCATTTACTTCATGATAAGGATCTTTTTATTCGCTGCAAAAGGAATCTATGTCGGAGCCGGTTGATTACTGGGCGCCCAAGAGGCCAGATTTCACGGACCAATTGGCATTCACGCGTAGGCGAAACTGATCGCTGGGGTGATATTATTTAAATGTAATCTTTTTTCAATACTTTCCAACAGTATCATGAGATAGCCGATTTAAAAGGCACGCTACCGTTAAACTAATGGATACAACGCAAACTTCATTATCATCAGTGTCACAAATATCTTTCAGTGGTATTTAGAGGTGATTTAAGAGATTTGAATCTACTAGGTAATTGATAATGATATTTTTAAAATATACGAACTACGTAATTTTGATTAAAATATACGAACTATTACGAACTACGTAATTTTATATTTAGAGATATCTAATATTTTAATCAAAGTTAAATAAAAAAAAAAAACAATCAGCCTTTATTTTCCGTTCATGGGTATGATTGAAAACTGTAAAGTTGAGTGAATTAGGTGGATGCAATCATGTTTTGATCGGCAGTGGTATCGTCGGTGCTGCCAAGTCCCCGCTGTCAATCTGCCCCGATTGGATCCCGGGCACAGTGAGCTATCGCCTTTTGTATTACTCCTTGGGGAAGCGGATCTCAAATCTCGGTCCTTTGCTGCGCTTACCAAATAACAATAGATTTCACCTCCCCCCGCCTGTTTATGTACAGGTATTCTCACCTTATTGTGCTTTTGCCCGAGCCCGAATAAAACCTTCACGTGAATCTATCGGATTTGTAGTTTTCGCTGACAATTTGACATTTACGACTTGGAAAACGTGAGTGGATGTGAGTGGGATAGAGGCCGATCATGATCCTATCAAATAACGTGATTAATCTTGGAGAATAGGTGACTTTTTTCTTACAATAAGAGGTATTTTTGAAAATGAAATATTGTGGATAATCCGATTAATTGTTTGTTATATTTTAAATTTCAGAAATGTTTGTTTACTGTAAAATAATTTAAAAATTTAGGTTTATACAATTTCAAAATTCTCAAATAATGTAAGTTTGTTTAACAACTTCAAAATTCTTCCTTAATTATCATAAATAGTTACAGACATTTTTGACAGACTATATCTGCAATTTAATTTAGGAATGTCGTTAGTATAATTAACAACCGCAAAAAGAAATAAATTTTATGGAGCATAGGTATTTTCAATTTATGGCATTTTATCGTCCAGAAAGTCGGCAAAATGTGGTGCGGCAAAAGTTTCGACTTTCACCGAACAACCTTTGTTGTCAATTTATGAAAACTTCATGATAAATGTTCGTATATCTAGAATCATACGTGTGCTTTACGAAGGGGTAGGTCAGTTATGTACACAATAGGAGCAGTTGATGTCCGTGATTAAGGCAGCAGGTAGCGGTTCAATTTCCGTGCAGCGCCGACATGTTCGGCTTTCCACCATGTTCCTTTGATAATATTACCTTGTCATGCCATGATGTTAATAGTGTTATTATGAGAATTTGAAAATTTTCGTTTTGCTTTAACAATGAAATGTATCGTGCTTTTAAAATTGAATAATATGATTTAGTAGCGTTTTAAACAGAATTTAATTTTAACCCGAAATTGTTTATTACCTACTTTCGGAAATCGACCCCAAATAATATTAGGTTTAATGTTAACCCCGCTCTCACTCGCTTTGCGGAAATAAAAACCTTATATTTATCAGAGTGAGGTGTAATATAAAATCTACGTAGCTCCCATATTATTCAGTTTATACATATACTTTATTTCATTGAATAAGTAATATAAAACGATCTTAAATTTTATTTTAGAAAAAGTTTTTGGTTCTCAAGTTGTTTTAATGAATGGTTTTCTGCGATTCGAATCCTAGACTCTGAGTTTTGATACTGCCAACTAAACGAAACCATTTTTAGATCATATTTGAAATTAAAAGACGATTTTATAATTAAAATGGCCGGCTTAGTTCACTGCCTATCGCGTATGCAAATCTTGAGCAATGTGGGCGGAATGCGCTAAATACGCTAAATACTTGGATTTAGAATATAGCAGTGGTGAATAATTGGTCGCGTGCGGCCGGCCCCGCGGCGCCGATGTCAACGCCGCTGCTGCACTGCGCCATTACACTACCATGCGCCTAACTACCACTCAAACAAACCCACAACTTATTCTCCTATTATTTCCTACCGTATGTCTTGCTCTAGATTCAGTTAGGTCAGCTGTAGGCCAGCCCTTAAAATAAGGAAAAGAATAGACGCTGCTGTTTTTTATTAACAAAATGTATTCAAATTTATTTCTTAAAGAAATCGCTTTTTACTTGTAGTACCCGCCTCGATTGCCCTTAATTCTAAAACATTGAACGAAAAATGTAAAAATTAATAAACCTCATTTTGCAAGTAGAATTAATCTAATAACGTTCGAGATTTTTTTGAAGAAATCTGATTTTCGTACACAGGAATTTCGGCTTCAGCGGTTGACTTATGCATATCAATTTAGCCTTCAGAAGGCAAATTTACCTCGTCGTTCCTTAGACGTATTATATTATAATGGAGCATGTTATGTCCGTATTCATTATATTCTTTGCACGTAAAAAATAAAATCTCCTCACAATCTTGACAGCTTCGTATAAAGTAACGTAGCTAACTTATATGTAATTCGGATTCCCGTGCGCGACCGAGGAAAATTATTAATGTACAAAAGATACAAAGACTGGGAGGCCTAACCTAAGTAACTTCGCTGAAGGTACGTGATTTCACTTCAAAGTGTTTTTATGTACGAGGATGCAAACAAGGGAACAATCCTATTTGGAACATTTTTTCTTGTGTAGAATACAGAGAACCTACTCGCAATTTGGGGCTGGACAAAGCTTCTAACTTATAAATATCGTTTTTCACTGAAACTCGATTTGTTTTTTCTTCGGTCTCGTTACAGAGGTCAATTTTTAAAAGATTCATGATATTTGAATTATAGGCTACTGTATATCGTCTCATTTGAATAGAAGCAATTTCTTCGTCGAAATAGGTCTTTGGCGAGACTACAAAATAATACGTCCTGAATTTAACGCTTTTACAGAATGAGGTCAACTTCATATTGACTTGGCTTGGATCTTATATTGCTTACAGTTTACATACAAACATGTTAGTTATGTTTGTCTCTATTTGTAAAAAGCAAGTGGTAATAATTTATTTACTGCAAAAACCACGCTCAAGTACAAATAGTGGGCTATTCATTAAGAGTTGTGTTACCTGCAAATAGGTCCAGAATACGAAAACAGACGCCTCACCCTCCGAGCCTACTCTCATTTCTTTCTAATGTTAATAAAAAGAAATAGAAAAGTTGTCGGCGTACGCGTCAAATGAAAAAGTTATGGGACGTGATGATACTGCAAACAGCACCACCTGTCGGCAAAACTAATTACCAACTCCCAACTTCCTGAAAACACTAGAATATTCCCTAAAAACGTCACCCCGCGACTCCTGCGCGGAATAATAAACATCCCACGGATGTTTGCTAAATATTCATTTGATAAAGTTGGAATTTTGTGTATTATTTGGCTTGTTTGTTGGTTGAGACTGTCTTGTGTATGAATTAATATTATTAGGCTCGAAATTAAGTAAACAATATTCTAGCGGTTATTATTCTCGTGATTTAAGGGTTGGTTATTTAGCAAAATCAGTTACACCAGTGATATTAAAATGTAGTTAATATTTTATCGCTTTCGACGGACCTCAACTGTATTCGAAATATATTATCACTATGTAAGAAAAATACATCATAAATGACTCTAGTATAACTTACGATTTATTTTATGATTTATCATTGCAAACCAAAGTAAAAATCCTACAAAAACTACAATATAAACCTATGACGTCATAAGTTAATATTACCTTTAATCTTCCATACAAATTACTATTTTTGACTTTTCAAAAAAAGAAGCTAATTTGACTAGCTTGTCATCATCTCTAAGGTATCTTTATTTGAACTTTTTGCCTTTCCCATAGGGGATAAAATAACTTGAAGTATAATCAAATTGATTAGAATGCAATTTAGCGATTCATGATCGAGAGTATCACCAGTAAACAAGGTAGTGTGGAATTATACTGCGTTTATATGGGCTACACGCTGTAAAACCGTATTGCCTTTCAAACCGCCACATTCAACTAGCGTCCCACAGAGTACCTACGTAATGTCATCGTAAAACACTCAGCATGCATTTACATCATCTCTAATGAAAGCCTGCGATGCTCAAGTATTTTAAATAGTATTCAAGTAATACAGGTCTCAGATTATAATAATAACAGTTGTGTTAATTTAACATTAGTGTGACAGTAGCAGCACATTTGCTATTAGAGTACTTATACACCGTGAAATTTAACTGGTTGCTTTTCCGCAATATAGTGGTAGTACCACAGTATAAATATAGTATGTACTACGTACATACAGTAGGATAACTTCGCGGTTTTCTGGGATTGAACGAATGAATGAATGAATGACATGCTGTAGGGTTGAACACTGCTTGTTTTTCTTGACCACTTGTTAAGTTTGCAAATAATTACTTAAAGTAAAGCCTGGCCAAATAAATAATAACCTGCTCTGGGGGCGTCACATTTATATTTTTACGACTATGGCAACAATTCTCTTATAAAATTAGTTCCGTTAAAATTCCGAAATATGGCGAGGTTTGTTATTTCTTTGGTCGGCTTTATTAAAACGATTTACTTTGAATATAACAGCATTGAAAGTGACTATATTTTAATCCCCCGTGCTTTATAGAAGAGAAATATATACCTACTGAGTCCGATTACTTTAATAATAGCTCAAGATCACGACTACATGTACTACAAGAGAAGTAGGTAGGAACATTCTTATTTACCAGTTACTACGTTTAAAAAAACCTTAAAACACTATATACAAATTGTAAAGAATAATCTTAATAATAATCTTAATCTACTTACCTCACTGACACACTTGGTAATTTAAAAAAATATTAATTTCTTGATTAATTTAAACATCCATACACGAAACAATATCTCATGTTATTTGGCATTGCTTTTATTATTTGTTTCTCTAAATCACGCAAAAAAAATATTAAAATTTTGATTTTACGCCCGTTCGTGAGAGTGGCACAACCCTGGCTGTTGCGGCCCGAAGTAACCAGAGATTTCGAAGCGCGCCAAAATGACACTTTTGTATGGAGTTACACTACGGTATACGGTGGTAGTACTCATGAAACTGATTAACTTTCCCTAAGGAACATAGGCAGAAATATGAAAAATAAAATTCTACATTTCATATAAACTTCAGTCACTTGTCTTTGTATGACAAGTTGAATTTTAATTTTGAGTTGTCAACCTAAGGTCCCGAGGAAAGTTGTTTTCACGAGTACTTCCACTATGTTGCGGATAGGTATACAACCAGTTAAATTTCACGTAGGTATATATACTTATGATATTTGAAACATACGAGTACATTAGTCATCAATGCATTTCGTACATTGGACTAAGGCTGGAACAACAAACTTTGAATAACTTGTAAAAGTCGAGTATTTCGTGTTAGCAATAATGTTCTCTAGAAGTATCTGATCCAAGGCTTATCCATCTCTTAAAACACCGAAGAGGAATCTCCGGCGGCCAAAAGCGCTGAAAGTGCGGAGGCGGATCCCCAGGAGGCCTATGATTCATAACCAACATCTCATTACGGAATATAATCTGACGTAGGAAACTCTCTTAGTTTAAGTCTACTCTATCTTTGGATCCCAGATTATACCTCGCCGTTTCTAAGATATAAAATGAAATCAAAGGTCAAATAATCTGGTCTTCGGATGATTACCGTTTTTTATGATTTAAAGGTAAGTAGTTTTTTAAAGAGCTTCGGTGGCTAAGTAGCTAGGGCAATTGACTTCCATTCGAAAGTTCGCGGGTTCAAGTCTCGGCACGTGCCAATGTATTTTTGATTTTGAAATATGTACGTAGTACGTTTATTCGACGCGCGGTGAAGGATAACGTTGTAAGGTAAACCTGGACACACCTGAAAAGTAATTCAAAGGTTTTGTGTGAAGTTGAACCTAAACTGGTGGCATTTATTAGCTTTTATCGAAGTAGTTTTTACTAGAATTCATAATTATTCTTTTTCAGGTTATTTTTATAAGCCTAGCAAAAACAATATTGCTAAGTTTAGAAATTTTTGTTAGCCCTATTTTGTAATAAAATTGCTGTAAAGGAATCCGTTTACGCCAAATTCTTTTTTCCGTTGGAAAATATGGAAAATTGTTGGCTACTGTGCACAAGAGCAGCAATAAACCCTCTATTTGGACTATTATTGGCTCGTTCGGTTCGCACCGACGCAATATCCCGCCACAAGGACCTCTAGAGAAATTTCTTTTACTATTGTAAAGTACCCATAACGTTACATCGTTTAGTCTATAAAACTGCGCATTCTATAGAAAAGTCTGTAAAAATTGCATGCTTTGTTTGAAAATACAAACATTCATGATTTGTATTATAAATTAATAATAGATGCGCTAGTTTTGACTTGCATTGAAAATAAGAAAAAGAGAATGACCTAAATCTTTCAATCATTAGGATATAATTATGTAGGTTTTAAATGAAATGTAAATGGTTAATACGTAACAAAATACAACGTGTTAATATAATAACGCAAAACCTCTCGGGTGTTAACTTAGCTCATGAAACTTTACCTGCAATTTTTCTGAAATTGCAATTGATTAACACGTTGTATAGCAAGACGATATTCATTGTTTTTTTATTAAATATTCTATAATTACTACCGGTAAGTTAAGGTTGAGTTGTATATACTTGTAATAAAGCTTGTAATAAACATTGTACATTACATGTATATTTATAAACAACATTCATATATATATATACACATGAGAAAAAAAATAGTTTCAACTAAACAAAGGGCGTCCGAAACCAATTAACTTGTTTCAACAGCATGAGTACCTATCTAACAATATGAAATAATCTGTGCTAAAACTAGGGTATGATGGCTGAAGATAATCGCCAGGATGTTAGATTATAATAATGAGCTCGCTCGTAAAACGATATTGCAGTTTGATAGGCAGACGGGCGGGCCGAAGTGTGGATAGTCTCTTAGTGCATTATTACTTATCTGCGGCCCCCAGCCTAACGACGCCATTACTAACACATTTCAAAATTAAACTACTCCATTTATAAACTTACAATAACCTTACAAATCTTCATTTTATTGCCCTTCAATCCAATCCCATCACGTAAGTACCCGGCAGTTTGAACTAGAAATACCCTCAATAATGAAGTGCGCCTCTCTACAATAAATATTGACTCCGCGGAACTTTTTATCAATGTATACGGGAGTTGTAAAAACCCTGTTATTAAAGGAACGAGTAAATAAAATTTGGGTACGGAAAAGTTTGAAATGGAGCCCCTCATTTACATATCAATCGGCATTACCTATATTTTCGTTAGGCCTGACGCCCCGCGAGCTCCTCGGAAGAATGTCCTAAGCATTTTATTACATTCCCTGCACGTAAAATATAATATCCCTACCCGCACACAGACGTACGCGTTGCGAGCAAATATCTAAATGTAATTTCCATGCGTTGTCCCCGCAATGTTTTCCCAGAAAATATTAACATGAAGGCAAGGGGCTGAATCTCTCCTAAGTAAGTTGCAAAAAATGTACGTGATTTAACTTCAAAGTCTCTTTTGTCTTTATGGAAGGAAGCCATAAAAGTACAGGCACGGGAATGACATATACGGAAAAATTACGCAGCGTAATGATGATGTGCTCGCACTTTCCTTGAAGACAAAATATTTTCCCTTACAGTAACAGAAATGTATTCAACAAGGTTACTGCCACCGTACTCGAGGGTGCCTGTGCCGTGAGTTATTTACTAAACTTGCGTGCCGATATCATTACCGCCAAAAATATAAGAAAAAACTTACGAAAACATTCGCTCATTCTCCAAAATAAGAAACCGACATTCCGAAAGAGACATTTAAACCTAAGCACCTAGAATTTTCTTAGCTTTTAGTTTGAGGTCGCACCCTAAAAATTCTTGTACTGTCTGGCAAGAAAATGTCTGTGACTTGTTCTAATACCTATCATAATTGTATCAATAAAAACAAAGTGTACTCATCAGAGGCGGCGTCGGCGGGAGGTCATCAGAGCCTCTGCGGGGGGTCATACCGCCCCCTCAATGCTCTCCAGCGCACAGGAAATTGTTTAATGCTGTTACTCAAATGTACAACTAATGCACGGCTATTTTATTCAATTATTGACGTTGTTAGCTCACTGTGACCGTTATGTGCCTGACCGTACCAAAATAAATACAATTATGATAAATATCCTGCGGGATGAATTCGGTTGATAAATTGAATAAAACGGCAGAAATATTTTAAAATTATTATACTGATATAAGCTCTTATAACCTCCTAATTAGAATCTAAAGGTCCATATTTTAAAATATAAAAAGGCGATAAACAAGGTAACCCACTGTCTCTAAAACTATTCTTCGCTTCGCGGACGACATTATCTTGTTTGCATTATCTGCGTCAGAGATCCAACGGAGGAAGCATCCGTTGGATCTCTGACGCAGATAATGCAAACAAGATAATGTCGTCCGCGAAGCGAAGATTTGTCTATTTTCGCTTGTCAACAACAATGCTCATCCCATCCCAAGTGTCTGACAATTTTCTGAAAACTTCCTCCAGAGCACTATTGAATAGTTTTAGAGACTCTAAGCTCGGCTAGCAGAGAGTCGGGACTAATGATGAACATGTCAAAGACCAAACTAATGACGAACTGCACCCAACGGCCTGTAACAGTGGACGACGGGAGAATAGAGTATTTACATATACATATATCTAGGCCAAATAGTTTCAAGACGCAGTAGACAGTAGTTAAGAACAAGAGATTGCAAGACGCACTGAAATCGCCTAGAGGAGCTATTGGTCCATGAAAAAATTCATGAAAAGCGATCTACCACTTTTACAAAAGCGCCTAATTATGGACAGCTGCATTCTCCCGATCCTCATATATGGCGCACAAACATTGTCTTTGACAGAACATCGGAGGTCTCGACTCTCCAGTCCAGTCCAGGACTCAGGATTGCTGAAGCCACTCAGGTTGTTGCCAAACTTAACTGCGACTGGGCTGTACAAGGCTGCCGCATGCCTCCAGACCTATGAGCATGATATGACTTTAGTCAAGGACACCACATTTTATGAAAAATTAAACCCTAAAAATAATTCAATCGTCGTTAACAGCTCATATATGTCACCACCGAGGGCCTCGGGCCTACCCTGATATCAGGGTGAATAGGCCTTAGTCGACCACGCTGGCCCAGTAAGGGTTGGTCAACTTCACAAGTGTGTCCCGGTTTTCTGCCCGTCATTCAACATTCAATATAAAATAAAATATAATTTTGTTAATCAAACAGTTAAGATGTGTCGCACCTGCGGCTCACCAGAACCTTGGCGAGCCGTCAGGAGCGGCTGAAGATTGAAGTTCACGCACTAGCAGTAAAATGAGAACGCTAAACTGATTGGGCCGAACTAGTTTATATTTACATTTTATACACTAACAAATCAAGTAGGTATAAACTCAACTACCTATACACAATTATAGAATTTTATAATTAAAGAAACAATTAAGAAACACCGCCATCAAAATGGACGAGGATGACGTATGAGTGTCGAAAAGATTCCAAAATTGAATGTTTGAATTTAGACGAGAAAGAAATGGAAAATGAGGTTACAAAGCACCTCGTTACAGAGATCTGAACCACAAAAATAAACACACGTTAAACGCTTGTCTAAACAGTCTTGTGTGAAAAAACTCATAGAAGACTTAACATTTTCTGATAACATAGTAAATGTTTGAACATCAGATTTGTTACTATGGTATGATATGGAGTATACTCGTATACTGCAGTATCATCGTCTAAGATCAGACGTCAGAGGTTCATGGCAGCAGGCCACAACTGCACTAAGCCCCGGCTGGTTTACGACCCCTGGCTTTACGACAACTGGTGCCCAAGAATAAGAAATATGCTGAATAGGCATCCAACAACACTGTAAAGGCTACTTCTGTACGAAACAAGGAATAAAAATGTATGAAATGAAAATGACTTCGTATCACATAAAAACTTGCAATTTAATTCTCAACCAATACACAAAATGATAATGATGGTGTTATAACTGGGTATGGTCAAGTGCAAAGTAAACTAAACATGTACCTTTCCCTTACACAACAGATATAAGAACGGTCCAAGTACGTTCTCTTGACTCTATCTATTATTGCAAATAAAAAAGTTACAACTTGAAAGTCTTTTTCTAATAGCATATAACCAGTACAAATACATTCACAAAAATATTTTTTGGAACATCAATTACTTCGATTGCTACGATTAGCTACGCCTGAGCTACGCTCTGGCTACGCCGTAGCACTGTGCACATTAAACCGTTATTGATGTCGTACCTAGCAGGTGATACTTATTTATTTGAATACTAGCTGTCTGCCCGCGGCTACGCCCGCGTTGTTTTTCGACTTTTCCGTGGTAATTTTTAACAGTACCATGGGAATCCTTTGATTTTCTGGGATTAAAAGTATCTAAGATGTTGACAAGGGATGTAAAGAACCACCATACAAAATTTCATTCAAATCAGCCCAATAGTTTCGGAGATTAGCCCGTACATACAGACAAACAGAAAGAGAAACAAAAAAAAGAAAATTATCTGGATATGTTCTATTTTACTTCTCATATCGTCCTGACTCGGTTTTCATCTTTTTTTCTTATGTAGACATTCTTTTGTAGGTGAAAGCTAGAAATTTTTTTTAATAAAAACCAGCTGGAAATTAGGTTTAAGTTTTTTTTATTCTGGAAAAAATCAGAAGGCCGTTCTAGTCAGCTCCATAAGTCTTTGTCGTGAGGTCGGTATGAGTAGGAGCGCTGACGTCGCACTAGCTGCGTATTTCGGAACGGCGATACAACATGCTGGCCCCGAACAGGACATGGTTCACTTTTACGGCCCCAGAAAAACATGAAATGTAACGCGGGTAATTTGGACTCCTCCCCACCATAAAATACAAAAAAACCGTTCCTACCGGCCTTATGTTTATTTATTCCGTTTAACGAGTATCCCTATAAAGGAAACCGCCCATTAGAGCTGCGCGTGCTTCGTGACCACTCCGGACGGCTCCAACCGCACTTAAAATATTATGTACGCTCATATCTTTATTAACTGAAATCCGTAGTAAACACAAGCAAATGTTTACATCCGAACAGCGCCGGTATTCCAGCCGCAACTATAAGACTCACTCGTTTCCTTAGTTAAGCAAAGAATTAGATCGAAACTTAATTGTGCAAAAATACGACGCAGCAGAAGCGAGTAACTCGATTATCGAAACGGTATTTTCTTCAGACAAAAGCGATCGTATTCCCCCGGCCGAGGGGCGCGGGGCTAGCGGCGCGGGGGCGGGGCGCGGCGGGGGCTTCGTTTAAAGAAGTAATTACACGAGCAGCAAGTTGGGCGATCCGGCAACGCATTAGTATGCGCCGCGCGTGACGCCGCCGCCGAGAGGCGATAACGCAAATTCGTTTGGCCGAACATCTCGCTAATAGAGTTTCACTAATTTATAAGGCCGTTAAGCCGCCGCAAGACCGGACCTGCGTAAAACTGTCCGCGGCGGACGTAAAAAGGATTTGATGGTAGACCCTGTTACATATTTGATGGGACTCAATCTTTTGCCGCTCGGCGGAAAGTAAGCACGCTTAATTATGAACGGCTTCTGCGGAATTATGCGAATTGTTGCCCGGGAATCTTCGCGGTGGGGATTGTTTCCTTGTTATATTTAATTAAATTTCCGATACAGTGTCTCAATGTAAGCTATCGATAAGTCGAACTGTGAGCTCTCCTGACAAATACATTATTTATGAACGCCCAGTATCGCTATAATCAGGGCTTGTTATGTCCGGAGAATTTTACAGAGTGGATTCGTCAAGAGACGTGGATTCTGTAATAAGGGGGGTATTATTGAGCTGACCGCGTTGTGGGATATTTTTCATGTGGTGGTTCATGTGGACTATGACGGGGGTTCTTAATTAAAGGCAGGATGTGCCTGTAAGCCGCAGCGCACACCTGGGGCTGTAAATTACTAAGCCGCGCGCTGCCGGGCGGACAACACTACAAAAATGTTTATCCTCAAGCGTCTGCCACAAGGACACCACTGAAAACATTTTTAGGATCACTGTTAATAGTACTGTAGCTACTATTTTGTGAGAATTTTCACTGTGTTTAATTTCCACCAAAACAATCAACTCAACTCTATAAACCTTTAACTTTAACCTCATTTTATTCCACCACCGCCTCTTCCCTTCATTAACATGCCAGACCAAATTGAACATGCACAGCTAAAAAGCCGCAGATCAAATATTATATTGGTCCATGGATAGTTTATATTTGACAGAGCAGTATTTATGTCAAAAAATACAATACAATATTCTATAAAGACGCCAAAATAAACAGTACACAAGATTTTTTTTTTAACAAATACAAGAGTCAAAGGGCCGCCGCCTTAAATATATGTTTCTCGTTCCAAAAGTAATTAGTCTCTCTCTCAGATTTTTTTTAACTTTTAGGTATAGAAAATTCTAAAATCACATGAAAATATCGGTTTGTTAAGGAAGAAGTAGAAATAAATAGCAATAAACATCGATAGGACACTATATAAATACCCTTGTGTGTTTGAACTTTACACGTCGATCGTGGTTATTTATGACTTAAAAAGATAAACTGCCCCCGAATACTTATTTTCTAATCGTAAATTACTAGCCAAAAGTGTGAAGGCACCTTAACTCAACTAAAAAGAGCCACTGTTTTGACATCAATTTCACGAAATTGCCCTCTCAGAGTCAGATTAAAATAATTATGTCTCAGTAAAGCGTAACGTGGAGGTAAATATTCATAATTTATTTAGAAACATGAGGGCTGCAGCCTCCCACACAGTTTAGTTAGCCGGCGTCGTTACATCGTCTCAGCCACATTATGTTAAGAAAATTTCATTTTAGAGGGTTTGTTCTCCCTAAAATTTTGGTCTGATTCGGTTAAACGACATTCTGCCGGGGATTTTGATACACTCGTTTTATAAATTACGTTTCTTGAATAGGTATAATTTGCGGTTGAATTAAATAATACTTCTTTTCTTCGTTTCAAAATTATTATTATTTTATGTACTGAACTTGTAGAAAAATACTATAATTTTCTTTTAGTGACATTGCTCTTCATGACTTCGTCTAAAATTTTTACTCCAATCTATTTAGTCGGTTAAGCTTGACAAACAAAAAAGTACTGAAACTGAATTACAATAAGGTAACATATTGACTTCATTTTTCTTTAGCAAATATCAGGAATTTAGAAAATTGAATGGAGGCAGAATTCTCGCGTTCCGTAAAATAAGCTCCGCCTGCTACAAACCGCACCGAGTGTATTTCGTTTTATTATATGCATGATTTTTTATATGGTATTTTTAGGGTTATTTTTATTTAGATCGGTTAATACATGACATAATGACATGACATGGAATAACACAACTAAGAAATAAGACTCCAACTTTCGTTCAATTTGGTTAGGCCTAGTACCCGCAAATTAAGGTCTAATACTGCTTATCTTTACAATATAGATAGATTTACTTGTTCCCATGGTCTAAAAAAACAAGGTCTAACACACCGACCACGTGACTTGACACAAGCCTACGTAATCTGTTCATCCTTGTCGAATAATACGCATTCGACAAGGATGAACAGCATGATGACGTAGGCATGTGTCAAGTTTGACAGTCCGAGTAGAAGACCTTGTTTTTTTAGACCATGCTTGTTTCCCTGTTATTTAAGTTCTAATACAGCCAACGATCTATATTCATGCGGCCGGGAGCGCCGCCTGCGCCGGCGACCGGCCCGGTTCGTTTGAGACACAATTGCGCGTGTTTGCATTTTTATCTACTTGTTTTCGTGGGGTGAATATGAATGCAGTCTTTGTTTGGACCCCGCAAAGGTAAATATTAATATTGCGACGGAATTGTCTCGTCCACCAATATTTTTCACGTGGATACTCCGAACGTGCAATGCTACAAATACTGCATGAAAACGCAGCGTTCCATAAAATACCAATGAAACGTTTTCGAAAGCATCATGTGCACAGAGTCATATAAAAATAATGAGATTCATAGCTTGATGTAAAATTTTATTTTATAACAGTTTTGAAAGTAATATAAATTCTACGTCCCACGTAGTAAGAATTCAAAATTTATGCAGCAGTTTGAAATTTTTGTAACATTACACGCAATGCAGAACTCTGCATGGAACCTTCTAGAGTTCAGTCAGTAAGTTACTAATACCTACATTAATTATCTTCATCAAACATCAAACTAAAAAAACAAAATTAAGCCACTAAACTCGTAAAGTTATCCACCGGCAAATAATTAAAACATCAAACTACACTCGATTAAGATCACAAACAGACCTGAAAGTTTCAAACTCTAAGAATTCAAGCTTAATGAAATAAATTGCATTATTTAGACAGTTAAATACCCTTCTTACTTACTTACGGGTTCGTCCCCGAGCTTACCGTTCCCCGAGCTTACCGTCCCGGAGCTTACCGATTTGTAATTATTTGTAAAAAGTCGATTAAAATGACAATCTTGCATAAAAGTACTATTAGCAGCAAAAGTGCCAAGTAAAATTTTATACTTTATAGGAATAAATAATAAGTTCTAGATCGCGGTTAAATAATCACGTTTATTAATCTGCTGGTGTAATTATTACAGGTTTTAATCATCACAATAATTTGTTTTTTTAATAATAATGATGGTCAATCTAGCATTACAAATAATCAACAATAAAAACAATTACAAAACTAAAACATATAACTATAACTTTCTTCATTAAGTTCACATAATTCTGCCTGCAGTAACCAAACAAACACATTTTATACTTTAAAACACTTTTGATGTCTATTGTACAAGTTGGAAATAGTAGACAAAAAAACAAAATGAAATGTAATCAATTTTATCAAAATCGGGAAGCTCCGGGACGGTAAGCTCGGGGAACGGTAAGCTCGGGGACGAACCCTTTCTTTGGGTACTACTTAATAAATTCATAAAAGTAGTATTAAAGGTAAATTAAACACAATTAGTTTCCGTAAGGTAGCATTCTTAGTATCCGAGATTTTGAGGTATCTTAGTGTGACCCTCATTGCTCTCGACTATATTAACCGAAACCGCTTCGGCAATATTTGTCTACACAAAGACAAAAAAACAGATGAGACACTCAATATGCATCCATTCCGGCCTCGCCCGACCCATTTTACCAATGACGCAAACGTGCCTCATACAAATACTTTTTTATTACAATATGTGCCCTCTGAAGGTAAACTTTCGATTGCCCTTAAAGTGAAATGGTTTGGAATAATATTAGGTAAAAGTAACCATAATGTGGAGAGTATAGAACATCGCCTTGTGTATGTCTTTTGCAATAAAGGAGTTGAAATATAATAGAAACTGGAAGAAGGGTATGGCTTTATTATTGAAAACATTTAATTGAAAACATGATAAGAATAAATTTCGTATTCGTATTCATATCATGTCAGCATTCACATAGTTTAAAGCGTAAAACTTGATGAACAGTTTTGCTAGAGTGTCTAATTTGAGTAATAGAACTGAGAGTTTCAATGAGGTGTCGCCTCTGAGCTTTTCGTCAAGTCAACAGCGAGGAGAATCAAGTCGTCACGTCCTCGAACAGAGCTCGTCTCATGCAAGTAATCATAATAACATAAAACTTTTGCACTTCGCCAGGAACCTCGTGAATCTTCCCGCGCTATGTCTCGGGAACTCTTGTCGGGTAATCAGAACTTAATGAAAAGTACGCCGCCGTCTCTGAGCAGCTACCCAAATTTTAGGGGTCACGTAAAATATTAAAGCGACGAGATGAAGTGGCCAGAGATTCATTGCTTTTCCTTGTTTTTATTATTCGTAAATAAGACGCCCCAACACGTTTGTACGTTCATAACATAAAACCAAGCTGCAGTAAACTCCCTCCTCAACGACTCTTGCCTCTCGTAAATGTTACTTAGCCTCAACTTGTATATGCAGAGTATATTTGTTTCCGGGTAAAACTCAAGTACACTCGACTCCATCTCGGGCAAAAATTGCTTAAGTAATTTGCTTGAGTAGCTGTTCTGTACCAAATTAGGGGTAGAACATAAAAGCAAGCTGAAGTACCGTAAAGCTGTTCTGATACAGTGACATATTTAAAATCGATTCCCATTATTATAACGATTTCTGACCGCACTTGTCTTGTATTATTAAAATTTGATTGAAAATGTTGAAAGGAAATAAAATGAAGGTGTGAAAATTGGTGTTAGAAAAACATTTGATACATTTTAAACATTTGATGCCCTTTGAAATAATAATGTTTAAAATTGTGAATGGATATTTTAAACTGGCATTTATGTTAATCAATTGAAACACATTGTTACGACTTAATTTGCCTACCGATACTATTTTAAGAAAGTTAATGTATTGCTTTGTCGTGATCGTGAATGATTAAATTTTTTTAAAGTACGATTCTTATCATCTTGTATTGAAGCAGTGCGAACCCTGTGCTAGCAGTGAAGTAACTGAAATATTTTCTTATTTATGAGCATGTCAAACTGAAGCATACATATCATATCATATCATATCATTTATTATTGCCATTTGCTGTTTTTACAATAGGTCTTATACATTTTATTCCAGTACAGCAAGACCCCGTTAGGGCACTGCAATTAACAATTCAAATTGATTACAATATATAATCATACATTATGGAATCGCCTCACATTACGTTATTATTTCATGTATATCAGCATATTACATATATTTTTATGTCAGACTCTTGTCTTTGTTTGATATCTTTTCGTAATTTTCCGTCGTTTATATTATTCAGCTTGTATTGAATTTAAGTATTTGTGAATTGACAAAGATAGGTAACAAATTAACTTGCGCTGCTTTCTGCGCAAACTATAGAAATGGCGCTGTGCTTTCTTCATAGTGTTTACATTTTTACGCGATGCGATATTTTCCGCAAAACGCTGTGATCAAATACTAAGTATTATTATTTTTATATGACTAAAATTATATGCAAAGTAATTTATTTCTACAAGTGTTAATTAAAATTCAGAATAATTAAAAACATACATTTTTATTGGTATAATTACCGTCTTATTCAACAGTTACAGTTTTTGCGACACAAAATCTTTAAATTATATGATTACTTAATGTAACTAAAAGTCGTCGAAACTATTTTGTTCTGCATCCATGACGGGAAAATTAATAAGTACCTTGCTAAAGCAATGAATCGTTGCTACAAGGTTATGCTACGAGCTTGCTACGAGGTTATGCTACGAGCTTGCTACAAGGTTATGCTACGGGCTACAAAACGTAAAACTTTGCAGCTTACAAAAATTGCATTATGATATAATTTAAACGGTGTAGAACAGATTTCATGGGTGATCACCAGAAGCACTTAAAGCGCGTTTTAGTTGATTAGGACGATTGCGGTTTGAGTTATCTTATTATCCAAAAATTAGGGTAAGTATTCCGTGTTTCGAAATGCACGCTATGTCAAGGATTTGGATTCTTGAATATAAGCACAGCACGTTACAACAAATCTAAGGCAGCTTTAGCTCTTCTATGAGTTACATGACTCTAGTGAAAAACATAAAAATAAAATAATTACTTATAAGCTCTTCTAAACGGTAAACAGGGAGGCCAATGGCACTTAAAAAGCAATTAAATTATATTTTCTAGACAAATAGGCTTCTTATGACTCATAAACCATATTTTACGAAGTACGTTTTCATTACCAAGGAATTAATTTAATAAGCATTTTATTTACTGCTCTGACTGCTGGAACCATAGACTTTCATAAAATGCAAAGTGGGCTTGAATTAGCTCACGAGACCTATACAAAACTGGGCACTAAAAGGGTATAACTTTACAAATTTTTTTTTAAGTTACCTAAGATTTGTGAACTCAATTCACCAAGTTTGTTTACTATGTTACCATGAAAATCGAAGTGACTGATAGGAATCAATAAACTATATGTCCTTGAAAATAGTTTAGCCTAATATAGTTAGTTACTTTTGTATATTCAAATAAAGTTAAAAATTGCTAAAAACTGGCTAGTTTTCCCAATAACTCAAATGTACTAAACCCATTTTAATAAAACTATTCTTCTTATGACATTCAGACGGACATTAAAACTGTTTACCAAGGAAACATATCATTACCACCAGAAAAAAAACCTGATGTAGCCGCAGGTTAGTGGACAATTTTAATCAAGACTTGAAGGATTATCATGTAATTATAAAGTTTTGAGCATAAGTTTTCCGTGCTATATATTTTTTATCATTCGGTGCGTCTCTTAGTTTTTAACCACATCAAATGATATTCTTCTTGAAGTTTTCAAAGTTGTTTTCAGACCTATTATGCCATAATAAAAATTGGACTTACAATGATACGGCACTGTGCCACAGATAAATAGCTGACGATTGCATCTCACGTTTTCAATTACCATCGGACGTGGCAGAAAACGGCGTAACGATTAAAATTGCATTTCTCATTCCGAGCGCATTAAAACGCTTCTGTGTCGCCATCTTGTAGCTAATTGTAATAAAAACGCCACGGTTGTAATAATTACTAAACTATTGAATACTTATATATACTTACTTACCCGTAAAATGGAAAAACAACTATGAGTGTGTGAACAATTATTATGATTTATGTAAAGAAAATACTTCGTAACTAATTATCAAATCAATTAAATTAATATGTTGATAAGCGCAGTTCTTCTTGTCTGATTTGGTTGTAGTTTTTATGGAAAATTAACAAACAACCTCACTTTGAAAAACAAGAGGGGTTAATATACTATATAATAACAATAATAAAAAACTGTTTGTCATTTTTACACAATTATAAATAAAGCTCACTTAAATAAGGTACCTACCTATAATTGACAATTTAAATTCAATTCAATTTTTTCAATTTTTATTTTTTCAATTTGCTGACGCCTTTTTGATTTTATAATCGATCTATAAATTACAAGAGGATATAGCTCTTAAAATTAATAAATTTTATTTATTTATAAAATAAAGATGGGAATATAATAGTTCAAACAACAAGGTTTGAAAAATCACAGTAATATTCCGTCCTGAAATTATTTACAGGACATAAATGGCCTCCATTAAGACAAAGAGCATAAACCCATTAAGGAGATTTACCGATAAGGCACATAATTCTTGTCACTAACGTAATTTTATTACAGTTTTGCAATGAAAAAGCGTTCCGATGTAGTGCAATAAAGCGAATGTAACTCCAAAAACAATTTAAGCTGAGTTATTTCTGTGCGCGGGCAATAAGTCGGAGTCCTACATGCCGTATAATGGTATGACACGACAAACAGCTTTAAGTGTGTAAATTATGGATAGTGACGTCAGCCAAGCGCAGCAGACTCAGATCCAGACTAGACTTTATTGTGGAGCCTAGCACCGGATGCCGGGCGGCACCCTTCAGGGTTGTTGTCCGTTCATCCAGAACACGTTCTCAATAAAATAAATAAATGAGGACATAATATGCGACTGACTGAATACAAACTATACCAAGTCTGTACTGTCATGTCATGTCTATACTGTACGTATGAGAATGATTTTTTTCTTTGTTGTATTGTTTACGTGCCTAATATATCAATGATTCTGATTATATTATTTATGACTTTTGAAAATGGCTTCTGCAAAGCAAGGGGTTTTCTACTTTGAGAAACCTCTGCCAGCAGTATTTGTACTACTTGGTTGCTATTTAAGAACTCCTCTACTCGTAGCTAGTTTAAAAGTATAATCAAATAATAATACAAAATAAAGAACAAAACATACATGCTTACTTATTAAATAAATATGTAGGTAGTACATTTTTTTGCTACAGTAAAATAAATTCACCTTTTGTAATTCAATATTTAAACTAATTTAAGATTTATTTATTTAATATTTATACAATTTTGTCTTAGTCTTTTTAGGAATATTCTCTTATGTCAAAAGTTTTTGCAGTCAATGAAAATTGGTGTTGTTGGAAACATCCTTCTACGCGATTTTTATGGAACTACGCAATAGCTTCCATACATTCACATGAATCCTTCCCATGAGTTAGAATAAAATGTCTTACAATTCCAACTAGTTTCGATAAGTTTAAACTAATTAGATAATTAAATAAAAAAGATTTTCTCACTATGATACGAGTGTACCATCAAGTAACCAAATAAAAAAACGTAAAAGACGGAGAAAAAAATAATTTAGACCTTTGTATAGTCTATAGTAACGCCATCTTTGTAACAACGCTCAAACTTTGTCCCTTCTATTTGATTTTCTCGACTCCCTAAGTGATTGTTTCCTTCATTGTGTCGATTTATTTAATAATAATAGTTTTATATTCCAATGATTTTATTACAAGAACCCGAAATAAAATGTGCCGAAGGCCAGACATAGTGGCGCGGTCAACTGACAGAGTACCGACTGAGATTATTCCATAATTTGCAGACATACTAGAAGTTCTCGCAAACAATCGCCATTTTCTTCAAAAACTGTTAATAATTTGTGACAATAACGTCTAAAGTCTTCACTACATAGTATAAAACTAAGTCGCTTTCTTTGTCCCTGTCTCTATATCCCTATGTCCCTATGTATGCTTAAATCTTTAAAACTACGCAACGGATTTTGATGCGGTTTTTTTTAAATAGATAGAGTGATTCAAGAGAAAGGTTTATATGTTTAATACATGTATAATATACTTAAGGA
The DNA here is from genome assembly GCA_948473455.1 of Teleiodes luculella. Classification (NCBI taxonomy): domain Eukaryota; kingdom Metazoa; phylum Arthropoda; class Insecta; order Lepidoptera; family Gelechiidae; genus Teleiodes; species Teleiodes luculella. Next base: position 6,785,263 of record OX419584.1, read on the forward strand.
TAACCCACAATAACCATTTTCCCGTGCGGAGCCGGGACAGGTCGATAGTATCTTATAAAGCACAAACAAAAATGGCGGCGTTGTAGTGTGATAAATTTGGATACACATAATAGGTACCTACTTGTCTAATAATCAACTGTTAAAGAAGAATGACAAAAATCTGTCTTTCTGTATTAGATAAGTAGCATAACTTGATAACATAGCACATTTGTATGATGGGCCCTAAACCAACCACGGATACGATGCAATTCGACGCACGAATTCTATTTATGAACACTTCGCCCGAACATTGCTGTACACCTAAACATTATGTGCACATATCTACACATGATGTGCGTGTAAAAAGATATGACTATCGTAAAAACCCCACTGAAAATAATTTGAACGATGTTACTCGCTTTCGCGAGACATTCGGTGGTAGGACCCGCATAAAACTTGAACATCAGACGGACTAATGGATTAGAAGAATTGCCTCCAATCGTAAAGACCGCCTAACATTGGTACAGCCTCATTCAGAATTAGGTATCCAATTCCGGCATTTTTTTAACAAACAAAAACCACAAAAACCACAAAATAAAAAGTATCCGCGCGCTGCCGCTATACGTAATTTGTAGTCTGCAATTGCGCCACTACCTAACTTCGCACTGTATTAATTACAAAGTGTACGTCAGGCATACATAATGTACGTGTGTCGAAAAAGCATGTAAGTCGTTTAAAACAGTAAAAAAAAGTTTGGCGCAGCTGGGTAGCAATTTTTGCAGCTGACTGTACAAGCCTACGGAAACAATAAAGCCTGTATTGTGTACGTGATATATGAATATAGTCGTCGGACGAATTTCTAAGGAAATTATTCAAGGTTTGTGTCTAGTCATCGCGAGGCATTATCGGTTCCGTCTCAATTATCAACAAATTGATGTCAGTCTCGAACATGCGATTGTATAATGATACCGACAATTCTGGTAAGTATTACGTTACTTTATTGTTTAACATTCAGTAGACATACAACTAGGTCAACTGATTGAATTTCTGAAACCAATTATGTTTAAATTAGCACATAAAAACCATCTAGTTCAATATCATTAATCATTCGTATACGGTTATACCCGCGTTGTTTCTAATGTTTCCTGTGGTCACACGGTCTTTCATAATAGTAAAAAATTGCTTATGATGATCAATACATAATCCAGCAGTAGCAAAAAAATACTAATTACTCAAAAAAAATTCCTAAAATACGAAACGAGATTACAGGATAGTACTCAGTTCCTCTTCGTTAGTGTCCATTAACCTCCGGCTACAAGATTTGGTGCAGCCAGCCCAGCCCGCCTAGACCAGGCGACGGACGGTTGCTTTTTGATCTGGGTCATCCGGCAGCAAATGCGTCCCACTCGATTTATTTCCACTTTTACTGCAGTGGCAATGGGCCAATTTCACAATCTACCCCCGTGTTCTACAACGCGAAACACGTTTTTCAAAAAGCACTATGGCTCGCCTCCTAAAAAGTGTCCCCTTTATCTGGAGAATGCGCTGAAAACCCAGCGTCTGGAAAATAGTTTATATTCCACTCTTGGAAGTTTTTCTTTTCTTTAAAAATTGTGAAGCAAAACGTTTTATGCACCTAGTGCGGAATGGATAAGTTGTAATGTAAGGGCCGGTTTACACGCTCTTAGTCTTTAGTTAAGTACTTTAGTACAACTTGAAAGGCAAGTTCTTTAGTGATTTAGTGCGCTGCGAGTGAACGTTTACACATCTTCCAGTTGAGTATCATTTCGACGCCACAACGAAGGCGCAACGACGTCTCGCATACGCCAATGGCTGTGTATGCCGAATGCCTAGCCTGTTTATTTTTGTATAAATTGTTTTTAACGTTCCACAAACAATATTGAACAAAATATTCAGGCACAAATTTATTATTCGACCAAAATTAAAATATAAATATTCTTCATTTCTTTCATTCTTATTATAAAGATTCAAAAATAATATTCCGGCCATTTGGTTTGAAGATACAACTAAATAGCCATCTTTTAAAAAACAAAAAACACGCACGCCGCCGCCGGCATTTGTGCACTCTCCTAAAGAGTTTACTAAATTCCGTACTAAAGCAAGTACTAAAGCAAGTACTAAAGCAAGTGACGTCTACTAAAGCAAGTGACGTCCACACGTTTCTACTAAAGGACTTCGCTAAAGAACTTGACTAAAGACTAAGAGCGTGTAAACCGCGCTTTAGGCTTTCCAAAAAAACTTGTCTAACGCAAGTAGGTAGTTGAAAGCTTCGCAAAACGATCTGCTGCGTTGGGCCGCCGCCAATTAGCGAGAAGCTATTATGAATTAACAACTTAATTAGGTTCCGGTCATCAACTGGTCTAATAATACTACCCAGTATGGACCTGGGCTAATTTTATGAAGCGATCTGACCATGTTCAGTCGACAGCAGTCGCTTGTGGATCGATGATAGTAAATGCCTCGGTATAATGTGGGTACGCTTATTAGTTTTACAAATGACTGAATCCTAAATAAATTACTTTACCCAATATACGAATTATGTAAAAATGTTCATAAACTGTCAATTCTTTTACTAATATAACCATAACTTCGTCTTCTATTAACTAAAGGAAATAAAAGTACAAGAATGATACGATGATATTTACTGAAGCGAATGCGACTCCAAAGATTTTCCTTAAAAGTAACCTATCGTTTTTGAAAATTTATAAAGAGGTGCTGTGTCATCTCTATTTATCCTACGAATAAAAATATCAATACCAACGTATAAATTTGGTATTCGTAAAATTATAAGCATAAAAAGCATCCATAGAGCAACATATTCCATTTTCAAATAAATAAGTATCAGAAGATCCAACTGTTATTCTTTAAACAAGAAGGGCATTCGCGTTTACAGTTCTTGGCACGTTTGCGAGGGAAATAAGAAAATGTTCACGCACTGTGTGTGCCTTAGCGCGCGATTTATGCGAGGAACACAAAATAGGATTTAGATAAAATAAAACATAGCGTGGCCTCTGAGATACCGTCGCCGCTGTTGTTACTAGTCACTTCTTTACCCGGTTTTTCTTTAATACGTATATATTTTATGGTTCCAGAAATAATAACTAGAAGGGTACTTACCTATATTCTGTTGTTTTCCGAGGGAAGTGACACACAAAAACGGTCAAACGAAGTCTTCCTTTAAAAGTATGGAACTAAAAGCAGTAAATACGAAAATGTGATATTATACATTACTAGCGACCCGCCCCGGCTCCGCACGGGAAAATGGTTATTGTGGGTTATCCTTCAGTATATTATGCATGTATTATACATATAAACCTTCCTCTTGAATCACTCTATCTATTAAAAAAAACCGCATCAAAATCCGTTGCGTAGTTTTAAAGATTTAAGCGTACAAAGGGACATAGGGACATAGGGACGGAGAAAGCGACTTTATTTTATACTATGTAGTGATTGCTAGTCTTGCGTGAGAGGGTAAAATATTTAAAATCATATAAAATCACCTATCCCGTTTCAGCTTGAAGGTTTTTTGAGTTAAATGAAGTAGTGTTTGTTTGAGGCTTTCGCGCGTCGGGCAAAAATAAGGTATCGTATCGTAAAACATACGTATTGAAAATTATCGCGTTATGACCCGTAAATATACAAAATAAAATGAAGTAGTGTAGCTAACGAAAACATTGTTGACAAAGATAAATTGTTGCAAAGTGTTTTTCACACTTGAGGGTAGTTATAAGTAACAATCCAATCAACGGGTGAGTGTACTATAAATAAATAGCTTCATTATACGATCCACGATCTCATCGCGCAGAACTAATGACATTTTATTCCCGAGAGTAATGCATTAATTTCATTTGTTAGCACCCTGCCTTGATATCGGAGATACCCTCTACAAGATGGAAAGTGGATTTTCTTTTATAGAAAGCCATTGGTTCTAGGAAACAACGTTATTTTCTCAGACGTCTGTTGATTAGAGAGTTTTACCGGAAACTTAGGTTAAAGAATATTTGAGTCAGTCTGATTTTACATTTTCACCACAGTAAAATAACATCATTTCTAAACCATATAATCTAAAACAAAACTGTCTAAAAATAGTACTTATACTTGAGAGTTCCTACCACATTGACTGTAAGGTTGAGTTGAGTATTCTAGACAATTGTAGCACAGTGTAAGTTGGCGAGAATAGACAGACTGCACATAACAGTATAAAGGAGGCTTTGTACGTACGCCTAGCTTATAATTGGTTTCCCAATGTAGATAGAGGATTTCGTACGTCAGGAGCATATCGGTTGGTTAGAAAGCTTTTGTAAGACGAACGTTTGCAATATTGCTCTCTTAGCGTGTGTGACGTCAAACTCAAAAGACAACCGTTTTTTTCCGGCGAGTTCAAAAATTTGGCTGTCTTCTGTGAAGAAGAACTCGCCGGAAGAAACTCCACAGGCGTTACATCATTTAAAAATATTTTTACGATTATAAATCTACATCGACCTATCTCGTCAACCATGGAAACCACGCTTGATTTTTTTAAGCTGACTGGCTTGTGAAGTACTCAAAGCATTATCCAAACCAAAGTGGGGAAAGTCTCACAAAGTGACTTTTTGTCCAATTGTTCCCCATCGGGATTCGAACCCAAATCCTTTTTAATGAGAGGCGAGAGATCTAGGTACCAGTTCTACCAGCCGACTACGAAGGCCGTTAGGTTCGGCAGGTTTGGAATCGGGGAACATACTTATGCTTCATGTATGAATGCAGTGCATGGCCGAGTTGTGTTATTGTCTCGGCGCAGGCGGAACACTGAATTATATAAACGCGGCGCGACACTTGCCAAGAAGGCTGACTTGCTGCCCTCGCGGTCTCAATGCTCTGAATAAGTAATATTTACCGTCTGCGCAGTTTTACAAACAAATTAACGGCTTAATGTTGTTATTTTAATAAAAGTTTCTTGTTAAGTTTCTCTCGAGTTCAATTTTTACGACTCTCGCCATCGCTGTTGTGGGATTGTTTATGTTTTCAAATTTTGCAGCGCTTTGCACAGCTCCGCTGAGATTTTATGCTTACAATCGTTAAGTTGTCTGTTGAATTTTTAATCTAGGTAATGTTATGAGTTAAGAATATGTTTGTGAGGAGCGCGAGTCGGGAGGAGGCACGATATCGGAGGCAGCGGCAGCGGGAGCGGCGCGCCCTCAGTTCCCTCCTCACTGCTTATTCTAATTTATGGCCGCGAGTATTGCACTGCTTATTACTGCCGCTGCAGTTTCGGGCACCGGAAATACATTTTATAGCGTTGTAAACCATGAGCATCTTAGCATAATTGCTGTGTAACATTAAATTAGTTTACCCATCAATTATGTCTTATGCTAATATGGTTACGTGGGTGGGAACCCTCGTTGCATTAAAATCACATCTTACAGCTGCGCGCTAATAATATGATAAGAAACTAACTATAGCTATTTGTCGTTTCAAAAAGCTTTTCTTATTAATAGGAGTAATGTACAAGAGACTCGCATACGACGTCTTCGGCAGGTTCTTCTCCACACACTGCCTAATCGCCTTTCTTTATTTGTTAGATTCAGTAAGGTTATTTATTGTTGTTTAGATTTGTACATTCGCTTGAAACGAGAGCCGGGCTTGGCATGAGAAAAGCTTCTGACGTCATGAAGTCTTAAACCTATATATAAATTGGACTTTGATATGAGGTTTCAAGACAGAAAGAGCGATGCTAATGTTAATTACTGAAAGCAACAGATGGGCCTGACACGGCGCGACGAGCCGGCCAATTGTCGCCAAACATTCGTAATTTAAAAACGCGAATCGAAATAAACCGGTCGGTGGCAGTACATAAATTTCATGTTTGCGTCGACCGGCGAGCTGGCAGCGGATATTAATCAGCGGATATTGAAATATGTTGTTTTTTGCGTCGATTGATAAACGGCCGCCGCCGCCGCCGCTTCGCCGCCCCAAGTCCAATTCAACATCGATGCCGCTACCCGCTCAATTACCGCATTTAGGTTCATGCTCACTTCTCATTATCAATAAGGCTGTAGATTTAATTTTAAAATGTCTTTTTCGCTGTCGTATTTTTCCAATTTTATGCAGTGTTTTATTGCGCCTGCACGCGAGAGGACTTGATGAAGACTACTGACAACGCTATTCGGGTGGCTGCTTTCTGGGCGGAGATTATCTGAGTTTGCCGTCGACTCGAAAAGAAGAAGAGGATATGTCCCCACCAGAGTTGGAGCTCTAAATTAGGGTGCAAGGCCTTAATTGACCGCGCTATCATTTTCTCAAAGTAAGAGTGTAGAATAAACGTACTTATACATTTAAAAACCGTATTCATATGCCTGTATTCTCGCCTCCCAAATAAAATGCAACGGCCCTAGGCAATAGGTAACTGACGCTCTTATTTTCTGTTGTACAAGATATGTTAATAACGCGAAGTAAACTGTGTGAAATTATGTTAAACGGTACAATTTAATGAAACTGTGTGTGGAGCAAGGAGTAAGTATGCAGGTTGTCGCAGCGAGCGCCTTGCGAGATTTATGACCCGGCCAACGGGCGTATATTGAAAACCTAGGGCACTTGCAAACTGGATGCACTGCCAAACAACTTTAGCTTAAGTAGAGGATAAGTATATTGACTGCTATGTTTTTAGCCAAAGTACAGTAAAAAGGTCAACCAATTTAAAAAGCTTTTTTTTTTCGCAGATAAATAATAATTGCTTAATAATACTTGTAGTATATGTGCGAAAGAGAAGCCAATATCTGTCGTCTCCTGCGCACGCACCACGGGGAGTGGGGCTAGAGAGAGGGCAGTCTTGAGCTAGCCGCTGAGCGGGAAGGTTGTGTCTCTGTGTGGTGTAAGTGTGTCTGGAGCCGATATCTATATATCTATAGTGTAACGTATAGTACAATACTAAACTTCGTGAATTTCGTAAAATTTCTCTTGTTATAGAGAGAAAAAGAAAAATAATTAAACAATAATTTTGTCGTGCGTATTCTCTTATCCTATTGGAGGATATTTCAATATGGCGGGTATTGCGCGACAAACTTTTGTCATAGCACTGCATGTTACGGGTGCTGATATGGATAAACCACTGGAAACAGAATAAAATATTGTAATGAAAAAGCAATATTGTAGCTGCCTGAGAAGACAAGGAGAGTTATTAGTTATTAATTGATGAGGCAGCAAGCTGATCAACAAATTGCTAGTGTGGAACATTGAACTACTATTGTACTAGCGTACATAGAAACCACACCCGCGAACCGCACTCATAGTAATATCAATTGGAGGTCGCGACATCCAACTCCTATGGCGTTTGTCTTTTGTTGCTTTTGCCATGTTGGCGCACAGAATGAATTCGAGGTGTCTTCTCTAGTACTTGTACGTAATCCCTCAATGGTATCAAGCGAGCGTGGAGCACTTTGTACATCATAAATTGAAATTATGCTTCAGTTTAAACTGCAAATGATGAAATTAAAATCTGTATGGGCGAATAGTAGTGACTCATGCATAGTTGACAAACAAAAACATAACAATTAATAACTTTTTCCAGTGAACTTATTTTTAATTTGATTATATAAATAATTAAAAAATTGCTCATCGTGATCAGAATTGTAAATAGCTTGATCCAAAACGTTTTAAATTAGTAAAATAGTTTTAAACATTAGCCACACCCACCCACCCATTACCCACTAGTTAAGAAATTGTTGTATTCGTATAAACAAAATGTGCTTATGTAATAATTAATTTGCTAGACAGTCAAAGATTATAAAATATAATAAACTTAATACTAAAAACCATTTTTAGTCTTTATTAAAAAAAATATCTCTCCAACAGTTATTATTATACCTGAGGAAGTAGAAATTTATATTCCTTATAAAAAGAAAAACCAGGAATAATTTACGGCAGACTTGATTGGAACAGGAATTTATTAAAAACAAAAATTTAATCCAAAATTTTCTAAAGATCCATCAATCAAGAAAAAAATCATAATAAGATGTCAATTTATTTCCCTATATTAAAATTTTGTTTAAGATGACGCCGAAAATAAGGAGGAAGGATAATGATATTCAGATGGTTTTGAAAGCACATCTTTAGAGATCCGATACATATTTCATTATTTATTGATTTTTTTTTCAGGTTCAAATATTAATATGACCACAGTTTGAAGTCTACCACTGGAATTTGGCCTACCGTCCATAGGCATTACGACCATAGATATTTAAACTTTAGCGATTGTAAGTACGTCCCGGACAAATTAAAAACGGTTGTCTGTAGTTTATGTTACAATATTGAAACCTCAACCCGCTTCATCTTTTCTGTGCGCTATTTATCTACCCTAAGGTTGCCTGGTAGAGATTGCAACCTTAGCAATAAGGCCGCCTTTTGACTACTGTATGTATTTTCAATTTGTTATACCTTGTGTTTTTTTGATGTCAATTAAGTAATTTGTATTGTTTCATACAGCTCTAGCATACAACACGTGGTTCAGTTGAAGAGGACATATTGACACGGCGCGGCGCAGGTAGAGCTTATTCAAAGAGTAAGTTTGCGTATAACTGATGGGGAGTGTGGCAGCATTGAGCGGCTGTTTGCCGGGAGATTAATGATGCGATACGCTAGCTATCCCGCCCGGAACCACTCGACAAAAGCGCCTCTTACTTACTCTTTGCCTACTGAAAGTCTGATAAAAACACCTCTAGTGTTTTTTATGGAAAATGGAGTTTGGAAATGACTGATCGTGTTTATTATGAAGCTTAATAAAAAAATGTTCTTATTCAAAGAATATGTACTTATCTTAGTTACTGACGAAAATATAAGAACAGTCACAGAGATGCTATATATATATCATAGCAACAAATTAACTATTAAGAACAAATAAAGCAGCAACAAATTATTCAAACATTGAAAAGAACTATAATTTTTTTATTGTTTCAACTTATTTCTTCTATCAATAATTTTCGCTGCATGTAAGACCATTGAAGCTATTTATTGCACTCGCCATACTTTCCGACAAAAATAAACGTTACAAGTATTATTGACTTTCAACAAAACCGTTAAGTATTTATCCGTATACTTACGGCGAATAGTGGAGTTTCCATTTTGTCCGCTGGCTCACGTACGTGACAAACGGTTCGTCTTAGGGATCGCCAAATATCGTTTAGTACGTGCAAGAAAACCAACCCGCTGGGTAAATCAAATACCTACAACCAATAGTATAGTTCGTCCGCCTGACAACAGTTTTCATTCAGCGTATCCAGGAATTTTTATCACTTTTTTAAATTCCCCAAAAGGCATTTTGAAAACACTGGGGTTATTGAGTCACTTCAGAATTACTCATTTAACTTTTGCATCTGTCAATCAACACGTTGTTGAAAATCTGAAACTAAACACAGTCTTACAAACTGAAATTTTAACAAGAAAACTAAAAAAAAGAAGAGAGTAAATGTTTTCACCTATAGATTTCAATATCCTACTAATGCAAAAATTTGTGAGTATGGATGTATGTTTGTTATTCTTTCACGCAAAAACTACTGAATTGATTTTAATGAAACTTTACAATAATATAGCATAGCTTATACATCAGAGTAATACATAGGCTACTTTTTAACGCGGGAAAATACTTCTTTCCCACGGGAAAACCTGTTAACGCGTTAGCGTAAAACTTCTTATTCATAAAAATATTTCTCAGATCTACACCCATCTTTTGCACTTCTGTGCACGACGATGTTTCTTTACCAGATTATCGTTATTAAGTAATTTTTTACAACATTATTACAGTACCTATAGATCCTCACAATTTGGAATGTGAAGAAGTTAACCTAGCCTCTATCTAAAAGCGAACCTTTACGGCACTTAAAGGGGTAGTACCATTATTTTCTTCTGTGCTTCGAGGTTATTTTAGGTATAAAGGAACTGGTAACTCGTAAATAACATTATGTACATAACATTAGCGGGGCGGGCCGGCGGTAATATTATCATGTTCTTTTGTGTGTCGCGTCGTACGCTGACCCCATATAAATAAGGCCCTTATCCAGTTTTTCAAAGAGCGCTGCTGTTAACACGTGTTCGCGAGTTGGGGAAGTGGGGAAGTGGGGAAGTGGGGAAGTTGGCCGGCGGGATGGGACCAGGGCTGCGTCATGCCGCATTTGTTAACAGTTATTACTCAGTCAAAGTTCTGTTATATTTAGTTTTTAGAATATACAATTTTAATAGCCAATTTTGTTTTCTGTATGAGCTTTATTGCAATTGTAACTACAATTCTTATCCTCAACTGAAGTGTGCCGAGTAGAGCAGATAGCATATTTAAGTTATTATTTGAATGGACGTTTAGTCATGGGTACCTATTTTTTCCAAATCTATTATATTATAGTATATGGAAAAGTGTGTTTGTTTGTCCTACTTTTACAGTGAAAGTAAACTGTTTGCATAGAGATAAATGAAGAGCTGGAAAGTGGCATGGGCTACATTCCCACGGTTAAAGTAGAAAAAAAAGGCGGGCGTAGACGAAGTTGTTAAATAAGACAGCAAAATGCTACAAATATGTTTAATGTTATAATCCTGCTTATATTCAGACGGAATTTATCTGACACCAGTCAAAAAGGCATATCTAAGCAGCGGCCAGGTGCCCTTAACTGTTTTAATTTGCGACGGCGATACCGAGCCTAACGCCATTACCTTCTATCTATACTATAATAATGAAATAATATTGAACATGACCGAATCTTTGTACATTTTATTTATTATATTCCATACTTATCTCACTGCGTTCAATTGACTATTACAGTTTGTAATCGTAAAAATACTAATAAACAGTAAATAAAAAAGTAAGTATTTATATATATTTGTATATTCAGCACTAAAAATACTATATTTCAATACCCCAATTGGTAGCTTTCAAGAGATTTTGTTTTACCATTTCCATGAAATTATTTTAGTTCAAAGTTATCAGTCAAATAAACATTCACAGTTTTGAACATAAATAAGAAAAAGGATTATTTACCTGACACCAGTCAAAAGGCATAACATATAAACTGAATTATAAACTGAATTTCAAATCCTAAACTAAAAGATAACTTTTGCTTCGTAAGGTTCCGATCTCTCTTACATTTTGTTTACTTTGTGCGCAGCCAGTAAAGGCACGTTCACACTCGCGCGTACTCTCCCCGAGACGTTAGCGAAATTCACTCAGCGCCCGTCAGACGTGCACGCCTTATTGTTTTAAATGCGTACGTTATTTTTCGCAAAAACTTCCCTCAGGACCGGGCGTCATAAAACACGGAACGACGTTAGCGGGAGTGAAAGCCAGGCTCTATACGGAATTGCGCTTTTGCCTTAAATGATGACGCTTTTAGTCTACTGCGATGTATCTACAGTCAACTTTTCAATTTACTGGTGACACTTTTTTTTGTGAAAATTTTACAAACATAATTTTATAAAAGAATAAGTTTCTATTTTTTAATTAACTAATCTACATCGCAGTAAAAAGTTTTTTTTTTTGCAATATGGCTATATTTATATATGTTACTAATTTACTATTCGTAAATGATAGAGCATGCACTGCTCTAGTACAACACAATATTTTGTTCTCCAAACTTCATTATTCGTAGTCACAAGGGCTACAAAGATATAACGTAGCAAATGTGCTACGCCGTAGTAATTGGCTACGGACAAAGCTACGGATAAAACAAATTATAATGTTTTGTAAAAATGTTGTGACTGTTATTTTGATTTATAATCATAGCTCGTCTTTGAAATCATAAATAAATGCAGCAACGCTCACTTGTATTTATAAATAAGTGGTCTAAAAGCCTGCTATAAATATTAAAACAGCAAACAGCCGAGCCAGATTAGGCGGCGGAGCACGTTCTTGCCAAACTTTCGATTCCAATTCGGTGTCAGTCGATATTAAATTAAAAGTACCCACGCATTCCTCTCGCGTCTTTTTCCTGTCCATTTGCAAGGACCGTGTAGAACCCGGGGTCACATCTCGCTCCTAAGATATGTACGACGTAACGTGGATATGACACTTAAAAATGTACCTACAATTTCTGTTTACTTACTTTTTTGTGAAGTTTAATGTAGGACGATTTCAGAAAGAAGCTTTAAATTTGTTTTGACTGTTTTTTAGTATGGATTAATTTAGTAGGGCGTGTCTATGTTAATCTAGCAGATAGGAAGAACAAATTTCTAGGCAAGCCAGTGAATGGCGACGCATACTTGAGTGACGGCGGACTTTTTTATTTGAATCGTGTGCGAATGCGGGGGCTCGCAGACTGCCAGACTTAGCCGCGTGTATGACGGCATCTCGATAAATAAATACCAAGCATGGATCTCAGATGTGCTTGTCATTATACCGTTTTGGCTCTGTGATGATACGATATTTGTTGCAACATTAAAAATGTATATACTCGTATAGATAATAATAGTCATAGTTGAGTATCGTTTTTGAATTTCTTGATCTCATGATTTTTTTTCTTCATAATAAAGAGTGTCTTACATAATATACCGCGGTCGATAGATTCATTTAAAGCCCGTGTCAAAGCGCATTATCTCAAAACTTTATCCTCTTCTATGATTTAAAAAAAATCCTCTCTTTTACTACGTGATATGTATATTGTATGTATTAGTCTATCTTAGGTATAGTATTTTATATATAATATGTAGACAGTTATTTATTTATTTACTTTTGTAGCATGTAATTTAAGTACACTCTATTTGTATGTGGTTTTATTTTTATTTTGCCACCAACCCGCACAACTTTTCTATTTTCTTTTATTTTCCATACCCTAAGGTTGCCTGGACGAGATTGATACCGTAGCAATAAGGCCGCCTGTTAACTTCTTACATTATATTTTTTATTTTCTTTGTAATGATTTTCTTTGTGTCAATAAAGTATATTATTATTATTAATCGATAGAAAAATAGAAAACAAGTAGCGGGACTTGAAATCGCAACTGTCTACAGTGAAGCAACGTTGTATATTTTGTATTTAGATATTTTTTTACTGAAATAAATTAATCTTTTTGGTTTTTTTTTTCCAGCATTGGTGCTAAAGTGGCCATTTAAATTCTATGTAGTTTTTTTAAGGCAACCGCGGTGTCGTCGACAGGCAATACTAGAAACAGTCTGTTTAAAAATTTAGCCTCCGGTTTCCATCTAAGAAACGAGTCAGAAGAACGAATCTACATACGCTTTATGGGATGTTTTGTGCATGTTTTATTTAAAAAGAACACTTTCACCCAGGACCCTTATTCCGGCAAGCAGGGACATGCCAGTACAAGTCCGTGCACCGTCTCCTGAATTTTAATGTCACTCCCTTTGATAGTTGGAAAAATAATTCCGTGTGATAAAAAGCGTTATTATTATCTTATTTTATAAACATAATAATAAGATACTTCAGTCGTAGCTATCGGTGAGCAAATTCAGGGTGAACAGGCCTTAGGCGACCAAGCTAGGTAAGTGCGGATTGGTCATCATCACCCACAACTTTTGTCTTTGATTTTCTCACATGTGTGTGTAAGTTTCAGAATATTTTCTTTCATCGTAAGAGCGTTGATTAAACTTACATATTAATTCAAAAATCTAAAATACATCGGTACGTCCCGAAGCCTAAACCTTAGCCTCCCATGGAAAACAATGGTGGCTCTAGCCATTAGACCACCCATGACGCTCTCATCCGTCCGTATCACCCGTATCATCCGTGGTTATATGAGCTTTGTTTATCGAGTTCTTCTTTAAGTTAATTGCTATGAAATGTATTATTTTTAAATAAGTTAAATACATCAATTGTTTATATCTTGGAGGGTATTAGATTGCAAATGAATCCCTAATCCTTAGAGCGCGTGTACTGCAAGCTGGTCCCAGTACTTAAACTAAGAACACTGCCTCCACAAAAGATGTTTGCCGCGCAATATCTCGAGGCTTATTTACTTTGTTCCGCAGTTTGAAGGAAAAATACATACCTACTCGTACGGTGGTAAAGTAACAATGAAACAGCGAAGTGTTGGGAACGCTACCAGCTTTACAATACAATACTGTCTTTGAGATACAATGACAAATAGGAAAATGTTATTGTGTGCATGCATACGGCTTTGTAATCTAAAACTAAATGTACTTTCTTCTGTTTTATTTGTGTTTTTATTAAGACAATTATATATCATTCGTCGACTGTGAATTTGTAGAGTAAAAATGTTTAGTAACATTTTGACATTAGAAATGTCTTTTTGTTCACTCCAGCATGGGTTAGTACTATTATTTTATTCTGTGCCAGCATAGACCCCGATTTAACAAAAAAGTGCAATCCCCTTATATCTCGCGGAGAGTTGTGATTGTGAAGATACAAAATTTAAGAAAGGATTAAAAGACGCGTATTCGCGAGAGCAGGAAGGTGCAAAGATAATTATTTGCGGAAGTCAAAAAATTAAAAAGTATGGCCGAAATAGTGAAAAGATATTTTTTTACGAATTATTGCTCTTGGCACTTGATACTTTGGAAACAAAGAATGATATAAAACAAAGACCGGGTTAAGAGGTTAGCTTGGACACGCGCGCCGCGATTCTGTTTTTTATTGAATGGACATAATAACGGTACAAAGTCTAAACTGTTCAGCTTAGCGTGCTCGTGACTGTGCCAGACTACAGCCCTGACCAACAACAGAGCGAAACCTGACTCGTCTCGATCCCATTTTCTGGTTGCGCTTCCTTCCTCACATTTCCGTTAATAGATGTTTCACTAAATTTGCGTTTTCAATTCTGCGGGCAGCGGCGGGACGGGGCGGGACGGGGCGTGCACGGGGCGGGACGGGAGCGGTACGGCGCGGTTTCAATCAAAACGGGCACGCACTCGCTTCACATCCTCACCAGCAGCCTTTTAGAATAAGAATTGTCTTTTTCGCAGTGCTCAGCGGTTACGGCTAAGCTGATATGGAGTTGGCTTAGATTACTACAACAATATTATATGAGGCTCCCCCTCAAAACTTAAAACTTATGTTAAAATTTAAAGTCTTGTATGAAAAATCGAATAGAACATTTTTTTGACATCTAAATGCGTGCTTAACTTTTAACCACTTAAAACGGTATTTTGATAGACGTTTTTTTTTCTGATGAAAAGTCGATCAGTACCTATGTCGCTCATAAGAATTGATTTTCTTGAAATATTTTTTCCAAGATATTATCCTGACAGTTAGATAAGTTATCAGACATTTTTGTCACGTAAACCGTTCGCTGCTTGAATTAGACAAGTATTAGACTACGCAGATAAGCGAGCGAAACAAGTATTAAGCACTATGTTTATTACCTAAATCACTATGTTTAGAAACATAAAACTACTATTATGTTGTAGTATTTTTATCAGAGTTGCCATGATAAAAATTTCTACCTTGGCAATAAAGCCGCCTTCCGTACACTTTCATTGTTGCAAATTTTATTTATTCTTCCTTCTTATATGTTTTGTGTAGGTAATAATGTTCTCTAATAGTTAAAATTCATTCAAATATAACAAAATCTATCATAGTCTATGAAAAATAGAAGCCTTCTCCACATTAACGGAGGCTGTGTCGCTCGGGGCACCGTGCCCACCCGCCATGAAATTAAAGCCGAGTCGCGCCGAACGAATGATTGAATAATAAACGAAAGAATTCGCGTCCTTCCTTGTATTAGGTATTCATGACGACTGGCCCGCGGCCGGCCATCATACCCTCAGACAGCTTTAGAACATACTATCTACACCACATAAAGAGTCTAAGGGAAATATTAAAAGCCTAGTTCCGAAACTTCAGTTCTATAAACCTCCGTAGGGTATATAACAGCACAGGATGTCAGCTAAAACATAAGTATACAAGGGAGTAATTACTTAAAAAAACTAAAAGAACATGGTCAGTCAATAAATCAAATCAACTTTCCTACAGAGAGACTTTTCCGTACAAATTGTCGATCAAAATCTATATAATAAAACTGTATGGGTAAAAAATTTGTAAATAGAAAAAATGCTAAAAACCGAGTCAGGGGATATAAGTGACGTGAAACATCCCGATATATTTTTTTGTTTCTCTATTTGTAAGTTTATCTATTTGTCTGTTTGTTTGTACGGGCTAATCTCAGAAACTGTTGGACAGATTCGAATGAACTGTGGTGGTGCACTTAAATCCACGGTCAACATCTTAGACACTTTTAATCCTGGAAAGTTAAAAAGTTCCCGTGGGATAGTTAAAAAACTATAGTAACTCTTACAGCTTAGCACATTGTACGGGTGTATCTTCGAATCGGTTAAACCGATTAAATGAAATTTTGCATGGTGGTACCCTTATATCCCCGGTCAACATCTTGGATACTTTTAATCGCGGAAAATAAAAAAAATCCCATGCGATGGTTAAAAATTACTACAGAAAATCCGGAAAACAACGCGGGCGTAGCCGCGGGTAGACAGCTAGTAAATAACAATAATAAATATATTGGAAGCAAAATTTTTGGTTTCGTTTCCGAGTAATGTTTCTTTGAAAATATTACTCTAACTAAGCCACTGACTAAGCAGACTAAGACTATGCTTTTTCATTGCATATAACACAAACAACCAATCAAAATAGTGATAGCAGGTGCAGTGCAGTGGACTAAGCTTACCGTTTTGGCATTGTTTCTAAATTATATATTTATAGTAAAAGATAGGTCACAGTTTTATATTTTCGACGACTATGACGCCCTTTAAATGTTAAACAAATCCAAAGAAAGCTTCGTTACTCCATCTCACATTTTACAACTTGTGATGAAAACGCTTTTGAAGCTGTCGAAGTGCCTTTATCACTACTGAAGAGACAGCATCAGTCCGCCCTCTCAGTGATTGCCCTCTGAACCGGTAGAGACTATAAAGCCGATACATTAACATAACTAGCCGACACAGCATATACTCGTACTAGTAGCTACAGTACAGTCTGCAGTAACATCCAAATCCCACTGGGTCGAACCGCAGAGCAACTTAACCCGAAATTAAATCAAAGAGGGGCTTAACCAATCAGGCCGAGTGCTATCATTGAATCGGCAAAGGAACACTAAAATTACTTCTTGATACGGAGAAACGAAGATTCATCGTAAAAGTGGTGGATGTGGGTGTGGAGGGGTAAGCGGGGGTGGGGGGTAGTCTGAACTGTTTTCCGTGTTTCGCAGTCGCCCGATTACGCCGCACGTACAGCCTGGACCGCCGGACCACCTATCTAATACTGTGTTTCAAACAGGAAAAACCGTTCCGGTGATGCTGTAAATGTTTGCCGGAGATTTATTCAGCTTTGTGTCTAATAGCTCCCCGTCTTTGTGGCTTTTTTATGGCGAGCTCTAAGCTCAGGCATTGACAAATATGTCGAGTACATAGACGAGATTACATGGATAAAAAGTTGATGTCGGTAGTAAAGATAAAGAAGTATATTTCGCCGTGAGCCCTTCACAATATTACACTAGAATATAATAGAATAAGATATAGGTACTTTATTGTACTGTATGTAACAGAGAAAACACCAACTTTAATACCAGCTACCTACAAGTATTATAACACGTAAATTGAGCTGGCTCCATGGCTGACATTGTACCAGAATTACTAAAAGCTTACAACGCAACTTTTAGTTAGTAAACATTCATCACATCTTTCCAAACCCTAACAATCGTAAGAGCTTATAGGCATTAAACGTAAAACCACAACATAGAGCCGTAGGTATACCGATTATACCAATTAATATTATTTAAATTAGTCCCAATTTCATAATTAACAAGAAAGCCCTGCCGCCGTGGGTAACGTTACAAAAAGACAAAGGGTCGCAATTTACGCGCGGCGGCGCCTGGCACCTGGGTCATGTCTCCTTTTACTTTATCCCGTAAAGATTAAGTCCCCCGGATACGTGGCACCCCGCAGCGAAGTGAGTCATTTGGCCCCTGTTTACTAGATTAGGGGATTTTTTTACACCGCACCGCTTTCTGCGGCGACGCCCCCCGCCTCGCAGACGTGTCATAGCCACTTAGCGTACATATCTTACGGTGCTTCTGAGAGCAATATGCCAGGATTTTAAGTAGGCTTAATAAGAAAGGGAAGCAGATGCAGAGGGACACATTCTTGTCATAAAATATACGTCAGAACTCTGATGGAAAACGTCTAGCTCCCCGGAGATTCAAGTTACGCTGAGTCAAACAAAACAAACATGCGCTGACGATAGCCTAGGTGAGCTATGATAGCTAAGTCCCTAAATAAAACCCTGTCTTGCTTATATTAGTATTTTTCGCCCGTTTCCTCACGAAAAACACATAAGAGTGGGAAGAACGTCTTCAAAGGTGCAATAACTTACAATGTCCAATAGAGTCTCTCAAAATTTACCTTTCTCGAGGCAAACGAGAGAAGGGGCCGTCGTAAAACCACCCGCACATTTGTACCAACAAGGTCACTCAGGAATGAAGGTATCTGCTGGAATTGAAATATACATCTATTTTTTATTTTGTTTTCGTCTACTACGCCTTTTGTTTTGTTCGTAGCTAGAAAAAATATCAAGAAAAAACGTAATTGAATTTCAGTGTACCTAGTTCATTTTGTAATAAAAATATAAATCTTGCATATATCCCACAGAACCCCGTCTCCAATCTTGTCGCCCAGATTTTTGAAAAGTTGATTATTTTCCGAGTTATAATTTTATATTGGGTGGGGGCGCCACATAGCATGGTAGAGCTTAAAACAAGGTTTAAGTGGATAGCCAAATCTGAGACAAAACAATCGTAAAATTTTCTATTCAGAATCACTTAGTCCGTGTATCCATACAAATTAAGGCAACAAAGGAACACAGCAGAAATTTATATATATCTATTAAACAATACAGCAACATTTCTGTTATCGGTTGTTATTCTTATAAGTCAAAGAGGTAATTGACAACCTGTTCGTAATTTCAAATTTTCTCTTTCGCATTTATTATCATACACATAGATTACGTACGTGAGCACAATTGCAGGCAGCCCATTTTGTAAGCAGGTTCCCGCATAATTGTTGGGAGGGCAATAATTCAAAACCGTCACGGTTTTCCCATCTCAATTACATGCGTTACGCGCGTGTGTGAGGTGTGAGCGGTGCGGTGCGGGGGGCTGCAAACAAATCAGCCCAAGAAGGGGGAGGGGAAGAGGCTCGCACAATGCAGTGTCAACACAAGATGGAAGAGCAAGTGTAGACGACTCTTCACAGGACCCGACACGACGACACGATCAACGACTTTAATACAATTAAAATTTTAAAAGTTTGTGAAAATTTTAATTTTTTCTTAAAGCCCGAGCGAAAAAATAAACGTCCTCGTCATATTGCGGAATTCCAATAGAACTAATATAAAATATGTTACCAGAAACAAAAAAAAAACATGTAGCGCCCCCATTCTTTTATTCGCCGCAATCCTTTTATTTTTCAGGTTTTAAATTGAACAGTATCGAAAATCTAAAATTGTGTTTGTTTGTGTTTATTTCCGATAGAAACAAAGGAAGTGACTGTTATGAAAAAAGGAAGAAGGTAATTTTTACGAAGGCATAAATACCGTGTCACTGTCGGCTAGCATGATAAAAAAAAGAATAATTAATTCCACTGAATATGCGTGTGACTTAATACGTCGTCGGTGTTGTTGCTACAGTTATTTTCAGGTTGTTACTTATTGTTTAATCTTTTGGATTAAATAAGAATTTGAAGACATCAACCCAACATAGTCTTTAGGTACCCACGTCAGCGCAGTAATTTAATGTTACACGTCCGTCCGTCTTTGGGTCACGTGTACCAAATTTGAATTCAATCGGTCCAGTAGAGGAAACTGGCGTTAACAGACGAACGGATGGACAGACACGATACGAGCACGAGTGATTCGTTCCGTTTTAGCTTTTTGAGTCACGGTTTCCTAACAATCCCTAACTATTTATTTCTCCTAGCTTTATCTCACAATTTGGGGTCGGCCTAGTCCTCTTTTTTTATAGTTCTGGATCGTGGGTGGTTGGGTATCCTAAAATTACTTAAAAAAATAATTTTAAAGATTTTTTTATGAAAAAATACGGTCGCAATTTGTAAGAATCTCCGTACCTAGATCAGCGCGGCCCAAATCCAATCAGCTATTGAATTAACCCGGGCCGAGTGATGAGAATACGGATCCGCTCGCACGGCGCGCCCGCACGCGCTCCTCAAATGTTTATCTTTCATCGACACTGCGCTAATGTAAGGGCGAGAATCAGCACACGAATACAGTCCATTCCATAGATATAAAAAGTAAAGCAAGAAAAAAAGTCCTAGCTCTATGGTCCGCTCATTTATTTTTCCTTCAGAGGAAATTTAAGATAACCCGAGTTTTGTATTTACGCTCATTCATATCGCATCACACTGGAGGTAAGAATGTTATGCATGTTGTCTTACAAATCTATGCTAATTAAATGATAATTGTAAAATGTTTGACAATAATAATTAGATGTTTTATATAATGTTTTAGTCGTTAACGTTACTTAGAGAGTATATATAAGGTATACAAAATAAAGATTTTTCGATCTCAATTTTGATAGATCAAACCCATTGATCCTTCTTAAAAATATATTATATATATACCAACCGGCACTTGGCCAGCGTGGTCGACTAAGGCCTGTTCACTCTAATTACAGGGTAGACTCGAGGCCCTCGGTGGGGACGTATGTGAGCTGTTAATGATGATGATGATGAAAAATATATTTACACGCATAAAGCCACACCTCTTTTTCGGGGGAATTAGAAATTATGAATTGTTTATCTCCTACTCGAACTTTTATTTTAAAACAGTTTAAAAGATCCTACATATACTCACGACAAAAATAAACATACAAATTACGAAATGCAGCTCCTTTAAAATAATATTGGATTAAAAAGAATATCCAGTGTTATTTAAGTGACTGTTCGCACCGTGGAACTGGGCACATTCTTTCCGCACAAGATATCCTTCCCGCAGTCAATTATTTACCGCTGAGTTCGAAGGCATTCTGCGAACCGCCCGCTTCCGCCTCGAATCTAATAATGGCGCCTCTTGGAACCAAAACATACATATTTTCCGGGCCCGCTGCTAAACACACGACTCCTACCCATTGACGAATTACTTACGTACAAGTACTAGAGAAGACACTTAAAGAATATAGGCACTGCCTATTAGGCAGTGCGGGAGGCGGGCGGAAAGCACGGCGCGGTGGCGGCGAGAAGAAAAACAAAGACAAACGCCATAAAAGTTGGAGATCGCGACCTCCAATTCATATTAATATGAGTGCGTTTTGCGGGTGTCGTTTCTATGTACGCCAGTACAGTAGTAGTTCAATGCCCCTACCCGGACAATATTTTGCTCGGCTCCGGCGATATCGGTTTATTCAAATGTTCCGTGTCCGACCCCGGCTCAAGGAATCAACCTGCATAACATTATACATATTGAAATTCTTCCACCACTGAACATGAGTGCCATATTACTCTATGAATATGTTAAAGATAATTGAAACAAGTGTAATAAAAAAAACAACTCCATTTTTTGCACAAATCTAACATTACAATCTGTAGGCCTACTATGTAAGTAGCGACAGGCTCGAGAAGCTGTCAAACGCGACATAGTGACATTAGAGCCATAGTAGTTCTATCGATATGTCGAGTTTAACAGTTTCTCGAGCCTGTCGCTACTTACATAGTAGGTCTACTGTGGTGACTTTATACACTTCTTAATAATAATCTGTTACCTTCTCGTATACAGAAAACATTGATATCTAATGTGCCATGTAATTTCAATCAAAATTCGTTCCAGACCCAATCCTTGCTCGGCTGGACTGACAAAAGGGGAGTTGATTATCATCCGGACCGCATCAAAGCGAGATCAGATCACTCGCTATCCCTACACACTGCGATACTTCAAAAGCAAAATTTTATTGGTAACATTTACATTTTTATTGACACAGGACACCGGCAGCTCCCGACTCCTGAAACGTAAGTGATTTTGAATTTTCCGATGTGTATTTTATTATCTGATTTTATGCGTGTTCGATATGACGCCGGATTACCATAAGGACTACATTACGGTCACGTAGCGGGCTGGTACATGTAACTGCTTGCTTCTATTATGTACATACAGATTATATTTTTCCCGGTCTAACATTCCTTTTCCTTCTTTACGTCATTTCCTATTTCTAATTAATGTTGACTTTCCCAGTTATTTTTCATAACAACATCCTTGTTATTACTGCAGGCTCGCAATTTCTATGATAGAACATTCCTTAATCTGCAAAAGTGCTACTCATACAAAGTCATCCAATGATCAATTTTATGTAAAAAATTAATATGGTTGTTTTGATTTCTTCTTGCCAAATTAAATTCATCTCAAAAAAATCAAACAATTTACTTTTAACACACGAAGCTTTTAATATTAGCTTGTTTCTAATCGAAAGTTTTTTTTTATTATTTTTATTATACAGACTATGCTTAGTGCAGGGTCCGCTGTTTCTCTTAGACATATACCTACTTAAATTGTTAATTTGTAATCAAATTGCTTGTATCATTTATTAGCGATTATGGAAAATACAATTTATTATTATTATTAACCTGTCTACGCTTTTGTCACAAAGTCTACGTATCATACGTCAACGGACTTGCCAATTCAGCAGACTCAAATATTACAAGTACATCTAAAGATAAAAAGGAAAGCACTTGAATCATTCAGATTACTCATTTCATCACAAAAAATAGAGAAAAATTGGTGATTCAAGATAAAATATATTCCTCGAAAACCATTATACAAGAAAAGCATTGTTTGTGCTATCTGGTGGGCATGTTTGGGCGGTTCGTGATTGATTCTACCGTAATTTCCATACGCGTGCTCAGTTCATATTAGCCACTTCGTACACCTACCAACCAGACTAGGCCTTCCTCGGCATTCTCAGTAGGACTTTTCAGGAGCTCAGCGGAGAACGCGATATATTTTCATGGGTCAAGCTAAGTTGGTCGACTGTTCTAGGTCTACACCATTGTGCGCCGCGGCGACCTCGCGGCGCCTGCCGAGTCACGCACACATTTTTTTATTAGAAAGCCCTAAATTTGATTTCCATTACTACTGCAATTTCATAAATTTAGCTGCTAGATAAAAGTAGCATTACCTAACGCTAAATTCAGTAAAGTTCAATTTTAAGTACCTAATTTTCAGTACAATAAGTAATTAAATTTTAGTTGCATTTAAAACTTTACAGGTACGGTTGCTTAACAAATTTTATCGTTGAAAAGCCGATAAACGACAAAACTTTGTGAAATGGCATTGGAAATTTGATAGCCCCCGGGGAAACTTTTAATCGCATTGGACTATCAGAATAATTGAGTATATCCATGTCGCTGTAATTTTGGGAGTGTGTACAACTCCCGCAACGACACTGGATAAACAACAATGTGTTACTTTGAGTAATCAATTAGATACATAGAGGTACATGTAGAGGCGCGCGTGCGTGCCATCCGAAGGCTAACGACTGCTACCAATTAAAACGAATACGAACGTACATAAGCCAGCATATGCGGCTGGACACTCGCCCTACGAATTACGAATATCACCTTCTATGAAATACGGGCGCTCTCTAAAGTGCCCAGCCGCATGTGCTGGCTACTGTACATTTGCAGTCCTCTTGCTGGCGACGGAAACTTTTTCATCCGTTTATTGAAACAATCTTTAGATATGATATCTTTGTAGATAATTAACACAAAAGTGATTTACAGTTAATAAAACTATGCTTGAAGTATGCCTGAAGATTAGATAGTTCCATGAGGATTTGATTAACTTAGATTATTCCCTAGAGCTATCTTATTTTATTAAATGCTGTTTGTCTACAATACATCCTGAAATATATTCAGAATGTACAAAGCAAGAACCAGGGACATTTCAGGTATCATTAAAAAATTTTAGACACTTTGTTATATATTTATAATTTGGTGACTTAGTAGCCGTTGGCCCGTGAATAGCATCGGAAACACTGGATTACCACTTTTACAAGCTGTTGATATCGCGTAACCTGTCATTACATCTGCGGCGGTACAAAGAATGTAAAAAGATACCCGAATACGCAATCTTCGCACTCCTTGACTAAAGAAATGCCTATAATCTAGGTAACTACATGTAATATAATCTAGGCGGCTTCATCGTATCCAACGCCGCACGCGTCGTGTGTTCCTCGTCAAGACATTTAAGTGACATATTGTTAGTTCACAGGATTTTCCAACATTATTCCACGTCGCCGCCGGGACACTGGGAGATGTGATAAAATATTGGCTGTTCGTTGACATGCTCTCAAATTAGGTGGAGATTTCGATCATTCGCTGGAGCTTGGA
The DNA here is from genome assembly GCA_948473455.1 of Teleiodes luculella. NCBI lineage: Eukaryota > Metazoa > Arthropoda > Insecta > Lepidoptera > Gelechiidae > Teleiodes > Teleiodes luculella. The sequence goes on from OX419584.1 coordinate 6,809,593, forward strand.
AAAATCACGCATATTTTTCGTAATTTACGTAAGAGGGGATTACGATGGTGCTTTTGCTTTAGTGTAAAATTGAGTCAGGACACATAGGTATAAAAAATAAACTTTTATTTCAAATGCTGATTTTTTTGTGGCTTTCTATTTTCACAGACGGCCCCGTAGCCTAGTAGGTAGTTCGTTTGCCTTCGAAGCAAAGGGTCACGGGTGCAAACCCGCCCAGGGCAAACATTCGTGTGATGAACACCTTGTGTTTGACTTGTAACAAAGTACAGGCCCTGCCTAGTTTGGGGTCAGATGGCCGTGTGTAAAATGTCCCAAATATTTATTTATTTATTAACCTACGGTGTTATGATAATTCAACATATTTTTGGGTCTACCATGGTGGGTAAAGATATTATTGTCGCAAAGTACTAGAATATGAAGTACCTAAATTACAAATGCATTGCATTGCATTTAATTCAGCTGAAACGATATTGACACGTTTCGTTTGATAACCAGTGAATTTATAAACATAGTTCGGTGAGTGAAGTTATTGGACGCGGCGCGTGATCGGAAACTGAACTAGTCGATTGTATCCGACCGAACTTCGTCAGTGGACAAAGTCGTATTAGGTACATTGCCGAATCGTTACTAACTTATACTTATACGGCCGATGATGGTGTCAGCATAGCAGCATAGTGGCTACGCCCGCTTTTTTTACTATTCCCGTGGGAATGAGATATTTTCTTGCGGTAAAAAGTAACCTACGCAAAAGTTCAGGTCAATTCGTTGCTAAGTTTCAATGTGGAAAAAGGATAAACAAACACACTTTCGCAATTATAATATTAGTTTGGATATCAACAGGAACGTTTGATAACGGAGCTACTCGTAAAACAAACATTTATTTACTTTTCAACGTCATCGTTTTCTTTTTAGTCACATTCTCACCCCAAAAAGTGTCAACATAACTCATGCTAAACATCTTTAAACAGCGGCGCCAAAAACAGAAAAAAAAAAAAAAAAACATCATGCGCATTTGTCAAAATTGTTAGGTTGTAAATCGCCTAAATTAAGCCACACACACCGAACTATGTGTCTGTAACAACTTGTGCCTAACAAATCTAGCATCAGCTTAAAAAAGTGTCATTGTATATCGGATGGGTAGTATACCAATAATCACAAAATATTGCACGCTTTAGTCTTTTTTTCTTTTACAAATTTCAACAATGAATCTAAATCTCGAACTGACTGAATTATTTTGTCGATTCCTTACACAAATCCTCACAAAAGAAAATAAATAGTCGTAGCACGGTGTAAACTTTGAAAGTCCTGTAAAGCTCTAACAGAGAAAAGTCGTCTCGACACCTGTTAGGTGGCACATTTAAATTATCTCCCTGGATAAAAAGTGACTGGATAATGCGCCGGGATCCTCAGGCGGCCTGTCCTCGCGAATCATTAATTTTAATTCGCGCGCCGTGACGACGCCGCTCTAATGAATTATTGGGAATCGGCGGAGTACCTCCCCCCACTCCTCCGACACACTTTCTATACATTTTCGTCGGCTAAACATAATGTAAAAAAATGCTGTGCGGCTTCTCTGCATACTAATTGTCTGTTGTGACTCCTCTTCTTAACTAATGTTCGGAACTTGCCGACTCCAAGTTGGGGGTCGCGACAAGATTAAAAACTTCGTCCTGATCGATCACTTGACACCACTGTTTTTTGTCAGCTCCAATATCGGGCACCCTAATCTTCACTTTGTAAGCCGAAAAGCATCTCCCAGCAAATTATCAAAGACAAAGTTAAAATTCTGAAGGAATAATGTTAAAATAAGGGCTTTGAAAGTGTAGCTGTTTATTATGCGCTAAATCCAAGATTTTAATGGCTTCTCATTCTAATTCCGACTTACGTCACGGTGAGTGGTCACCGGCTATGGTGGGCGCATACGGAATTTTCAATCGTTCACTTTCTGTTTCAAAATAGATTTCCAGTAATTCTTTCCAGTCGGAGGTCCGAGGAGTCACGTATGGACAAACGGGAGTACGGTTATTAGCTGTCAAACTTATGCTGGCGGGGCGAGGGGGCTAAAGTGTGGAGTAGTGTTGTACCTACGTCCGGGTGTCTCGGCGCGTGCCGCGACCTCCGCGTGCGTGTCCGCACTCGCCACTCGCGAAGCACAACCATGTATTTTTTAAACTTTTGCCTTCTCGTAAGCCGAGAGCTGGAAAGTTACAATTGTTTTACTTCCCCCCATCCCGCCTCCTTCAATATGTGACCTGCTTATTTATTGGAGAGGCGTCGGAGGAGTTCTCGGTACTTCTTCAGACAATATGTCGCGAGCTCGAGCGAACGCACGCGAAACAAACTAAACAAAACACAATAAGGAGAAAGTGAACTGCGAACTATTTGATTTATATTTAACTTTTAGTGCTCGTTCGCTATCTTGGCAAAGTTTCTAATATATGATGACTGGCGTTATTGGCATGTGTAGTTAGGTCGGCGGCGGGTAGCGCGTGACGTCTTGCGAGGGAGGATGTAGGAAGGCGAAGCCGCTCAGTATTCAGAGCGCAGCCGTCATTAGCCGAACCAGACGTCGGATTTCCCAGAAGCAGCACGACTGTACCACCCCGTCCTGCTGAATAATGATGACATCGGACGCTCCCAATAAAGACTCCATCTTACGTATGCGCCTTCTCCCATCCTATGCCTACTGCTTGCCACTTATAAGCAGCTTTGTTGCACTTTTTTCTCCTAAATACTAACTATTCTTGCCAGTCAAGAATCTACACACTGTTTTGTCATAATGGAAACATAAATATACTATCAACAATAAAGTTACTAGTTCATATTTTATTCCTGAAGATTTGTAACCAAAATGCCTTATGCGTTTAACTTTCGGCTTTGTTTTACGGAATCTTGAAATTTAAATACAAAATCCATTTTGTGTTCAAATGAGTTTTCGGAATAGCCAATTAGTTGTTAGCGCCGGGCGCCCTCGTTCGCTTTCATTAGGCTATATAGTTTCCCAAATATCTCGGCCCCTCACAGATATATCTTTCCGCTACTTTTCCATTTTCTTCTAGCAGTTCGCTTATGCAAACTTGGGGAGCAACTCAGCTGTAAAATTTTAGTAGTGTTTCGCGGTTTGTTCACCGCCCAGGGAGTCCCATCAACTCTTCTCAAAATGCACTTAAAAGTACACTTAAGAAGATTTATATTTAAGTTGTTTCCCAGAAGTATTATTACGTATACAGATACTTATTAGAAGTGTATTTATCAAATGAGACATAGGTTAAATCAAGGTAATATTCATAAGTATATTTCACAAAATAATTGGAAGCATTTGTCAGACATTGTAGACGTCTCGCTCTCGAGCCTTGCCGCTCGGGCTACAAACAAAGCTTTTATAATTTAATCAGCCGCCTTATTACACTGTTCTGTTCACTCTTACAAAATTGTTTACAAACGCAATCAAAATCGTATACATAAACAGATTCAAAGTTAAAGATCCAAAAGCTTCTTCCGAAAGCGGGGGAAGTTGAAACGCAACTCTTTAGAATGTGCAATTCCTTTCTTATTTCATAACGCAATCTCCCCGGTTCCTTATCTAACAACGAACATATCTCGCCCTCGCTCTCGGGGAAAATCGTCCAATATAAAATCGGTTTAATTTGCGCTTTTCGCACTCAATGGGATGGAATAATATCGGGCAATTTGGTTACCGCGGGCATAAATATGGCGGGCCGCGCTGTAATTGTAACGCGGGCAATTCTCGCCTCGTAACGACCGGGAGGAGAAAACTTCGCCCGTTTGCGCTCCGGATGGCCGACCCTCAGACCCTCAGACCCTCGGAGGCACCCCGAGGCACTCCGAGACACTCCGAGGCCTCGGCCGAACCGCGCCCCGCGCCCGCGCCTCCTCGCGACCACTCCTGCCACGTCAGTGTCACCACACCACTCTACTTACATACACCAGAGTGCCGAGTGCGAGTTTTGCAACCAAAGTAAACGCGCTCGATATCGAGAGCGTAAACGCGATTTTGTATGGAGTTGAAACTACGCCATCTGTGGACAGTTTGCTGAACTAAAATTTCTCCATACTAAATGCACGTTTACGTTGAAGTTATCGAGCGCGTTTCGTGAGTAAAAAACTCGCACTTGGCACTCAGCTTATAATAACTCTACGCATTACTTTTTTTTTCAGGCTTAGAAGGGTCGTGGTTGGTCCTTGTATCTTTGTGTCTCGCTTTTGCAGGGCATAAATGCTTCCGTATGTCATTCTGACACTTTGTCCTTCTGTTCTCTACAGATCGCATTAAATTTCTCAATCGATTCTCGAGGACTATAATTGAAAAAGGCAACAGCCAAGCCATACTTTTACCTGCTTGTGAGATGGCTCTACACGGTTATTGGTTACCTGACAGTAACTCCACTGATGGAGATTTCATTCTCTTCTTAACCCATCAATCAAAAGTAACCAGTTTCTAAAAACACAGTCGCTTATTTGAACTCGATAACCACAAAACAGCTATATATGTAACGCAAAATGTTTACATACTTTTCTTGCGTCTTTTCTTGTTATGTAAACGCTACATAATGGGATCCTGAGTAAAAGTAATTAAGGTAGTTCTTTGCTTGCGTAATAGAATAACGAATGTCATTTTCTTTGCAAGACTGTGAGTGCCTGACCCTTCCGCGGTTCGCGCGGGGAATGCAAAATTCTCTAAATTAGAGTGAATAAACCTGCGTTTGTAATTAAAGCGGGTGCCGGGAGCTGGCTGCCCATCTTTCTTGGATGGTCCACGAATTAAGCACCAAATTGCTTCAGTAATTCGAAGTATATATTCGTGGACGCTCTCACTTAAATATAAATCACTTTTACTGTTCCGATTTTCGCCGCTTACTCTTAATCTTGTGATGTCTTCCCTATTCAACTTGTTTTTTTAGCCTTTGTATTAAATAAACCTAATTTATTCTTTAAATCTTTATTTTATTGTTTAAACTCATATAAAAAATATATGAGTTTAAACATTCGCAGCCACTCTCATAACGTTTTCAACAGGAACTTTCAACAAATTAAATAATCACGTTAAAATGTTTTAATAATAATGGTATATTGAACATTTATTTATTTTTAAATTATAAATATCATAACTATTTCTTAATAATAAATATCATAACTATTTCTTAATAGTTATGATATTTGAAACGGGATATTTACTGTTTTTGTTTTGTGTGAGTGCCCGATATTTCGATGCAGTGGCTGCACCACGCGGTATCTCAATAGTTATGGAAATAACTGTGAAAGCTTTAAAAAGTATATAAAAATTATTTTCATAATAAAATTTAGAACGTTTGTTAGCCACACATGCCGGTAATTGGTCAAACGTGTGCTAGGTACTCTCTAGAATGTGCTAGATTCTAGAATATCTCGTAGTGCCAGCGGGTCACTTCGCCGAAGCCGGGGGGCGGGCGACTGTAACTCGACGACTTGAAGACGGCCGAGGCGACAATCAAGTGGCGCAACAGTTAAACTGGGAACAACCCTCGACCGCTTCCGCCGCCCAGCGCCCAAACTTGTGCAAACACTCGTCAATTGCCTTAGTGCTGTCCACGCTTCTGTTAATCGAAATATCGATATAATTTTATACACACACAATAATTACCAAAAAGTATAGATAGTATGTTTTGAAGATCAAATATAAAGTATTTTATTTAAAACAGAAAACAGAACACAAGAGTCAAAGACGCCAAAAATGACGGCTAAACAGCAAATTATTTCTGACAACCTTATTGAAAACCTTGTATAATTTTACTATTTTAGGAGCGTCCGTGGCTAAGTGGCTAGGGCCGTTGACTTCCATTCGGAAATTTATGCGACGCTCTTACGGTGAAGGAAAACATTGTGAGGAAACCTGCACGCACTTGCGAAGTAATTCAAGGGTTGTGTGTGAAGTTGACCAACCCGCACTGGACCAGCGTGGTCGACTAAGGCCTATTCACCTTGATTTCAGGGTAGGCTTGAGTCCCTCGGTGGGGACATGAATGGGCTGATAATGATGAAACTATTTACAGTCCTTTAAAATTTGAAGTTTACAATCATAATACTAAATGCGCTCAGAATCACTCTTAATATCTTGAAACCGCTTGGAATCTAATGTCTGACCCTTCACTTCTCGTAATTTAGCACCGACCAATTAATTTCAGCTTCTAGCTCGCGTTAGCTTACACAGTTCAATAGATTAATTACCGAACAAGTTATTATCCACAAACAGAAGGTTATTCGCTTCGCTTACTTACAAATTTGTAACACACTTACAGAATTCCTGAACATTGTGTTGATCGAATTTGTAATGTGTAACCTGTTGCTTGTACTTATTGCCGTAACAAATTATTATAGGTATATAATATTGGTTGCTTAATATTACCTAACCTTTGATTCGTTGAGCTATGACAATTTGTTTTGGTTTTAGTAATGCAACCATGTTTTGAACTGTAATATTTAAAGCCTGACCAGAAAAATAAGAACACCTGTGCAAATATCGAAACTATGTATCCGCAATATGTCGTTTTTTTTTCTAGTCTAGCTTTATTACATCTCAACTGAACCCAAACCAGTGCCAAAATACACGACATATTGTTTTGCTATGTAATTTAATTATTGAGCTATTTTAAGTTTTATCAATTTCAGAAAATCTGTCTAATGTCTTTAAAATATACTTTAGCTTGCAAGTTATTTGTTTTAAGCATAATGAATTATTCTTATTCTTAAATTATTCTTATTCTTAAGTGCAATAATAATAATAATAACATTAAATTAAAAATTTGATAACCCCCGCCACCGTAATGCCGTTACTTAATTCTTTCAACAACTAGAAAAGAGCTGATAATCTTTGAATGGCTGAAGATATTTTCTTGGATCCTAGCTAAGAAACTCTCGATTGTGACACCTTGCAAACAAAAAAAACTAAATCTAAATCGGCGCATCCGTTTAGGAGCTGCGATGACACAGACAGACAGACACACACGTCAAACTCGTCGGGGGTTAAAAACAAAATCAATCATATAAAAATATTCTGTAATCTTTTTTCTTTGTTTACAAATTCAAATAAGCTGAAATAATTTGACCCTTATTTCCATAGGGCTGTATCTAGTTTTTCTGTAATAGGCTATTTGACAATGCGAAAAAGAAAGTGTTAATTACTGTAATCAGTATGTAATGTAAGTTTAAAAATGGATATTTACTATGGGAAGTTGAAAATAATAATTAATTTATGTAAAAATCCGTAAATAAAAATGTATTTTTTTTGGCGTTTGTCACGTGACTCAAAACGCTCCTGTTTGGTCGGGTATAGGACATATGTCACTAGCCAGTAAACATCGTTTAGGTGGTAGTAGTACTGGCTAGTGACGTCACCGATGCCATTGCGACGCCATATTGTCAAAGTAGCGTTTTGGCGCGCTACTTAAATATTGAATTTTTATTTTGATATTTTTCAGGAAATATGTACCAGAATTAAAAAATACAACTATTACTGGGATCCACAAACTCTACTGAATAATAAAAAATATATTTAAAAAACCAGTCAAATAGCCTATTATCGACATTGGCGGGTTGTGTCGCAGCGCAGCTAGGCGGTAACAGTTTGCAGACGCCTGATTGCTTTGATAATCGGCGCGACACAGTACAAATGACGCAAGAACGCTGTCTCAACGACCGGCAAGAACTAACGCCTCCAACATTTACACTTACACTTGCCTCTCTATTTAAATACGCTTATAAAGTAATTTCTAGCTTAAATAATATTATATGGACACGACAGTGTGCTTGCTTCCGCGGAAGTATCATAAAAATCTGTTTGTTTATTATGATGATACTAGCGACCCGCCCCGGCTCCGCACGGGAAAATGGTTACTATGGGTTATCCTTAAGTATATTATGCATGTATTATACATATAAACCTTCCTCTTGAATCACTCTATGTATTAAAAAAAAACCGCATTAAAATCCGTTGTGTAGTTTTCAAGCATACATAGGGACATAGGGACAGAGAAAGTGACTTTTTTTTATACTATGTAGTGATTATAAAATTTAAGTAAATAGTAACTTTATTTGTAACATACTTGTTCTTACGAGACTTTATTAGTATTCACTTGCTGTTTACCAAACTCTCTTACAACTTAAAATACGAGATTAATCACATCCTAAAATATTATTATATCATAAAAAAAACATACGGGTCTAATTGAGAACCTCCTTCATTTTTGAAATCGGTTATAAATAAAATACACATCTGTATCGGCAACTACAACCCGCTTCAATATGGCGGACTGCGGCAAACATTACAAATAAGTACTTACACAAATACCAATACAGTACCTACTAGTTATGTATAAGTAATTTATTCAAGAAAATTTAGAATCTAACACCAATGAGCAACGCTATGAATATAATATTTTCTTTCTCTGCTAACTGAAAAATAACGAAAAAAATCAATGAGTTAAAAGTACCCACCCACATAAGTAAACGAGGAGCGAGGAGGACTGCTATTAAGAACTGTTTCTAGATTCAGCCTCATTCACCTTTATTACCCTCTCTTGATCTTGTGGTTGTTTGCTAACCGATAATCACAGAGTATATATAGTGGTACATCACGACACTGTAACAAAAATATACCTACTTCAGTATAATATAGTAAAATCCTGAAAATTTAAGGGGTGTACAAATCGCAAATACCCCCCAAACAATAAAAAAAATCGCAAACCTGAAATAATAATTCAAATGCTATTTTTTGTATGCGTGTCTCCAGCTCATTAAGGTTTCACTTAGCGATCATTTTTCAATAGTCAGTAATAAAATCAAACCACTAAAAATAATTATACAAGTCGATGTCACGATTCTTTATTTGATTACAAAAGATACTACTCGTAACTTATTGATTTTGTTTGGTTAAGTCTTTCGAGTTAGCACGATTGGGGCCCTGGTAATCTAGAAAGAAGAAGAAAAGATCGTTTGAAGAATATCTCTGATAAACAAACCATGAAGATGGCTGTTCACTCTTGCTTTTGAAAACACCAAGGTATACAAAATATAGGGAAAACGGATGCGGGGAGTGAATTCCATTCTTTGGCTATACCACGCTATACGCACTAAAAAGGATGATGCGAAGCGTTTTTTGCGGACCATTTTAGATGCGTACTAATCTTTACCCAAACACTTTGCTGAAAGTGGTTTAATTTGATCTCCTTGTGAGTTTACAGTGTTCAGGGCACATTGCGCGTAGAACCGACGGCCCTTGGGGCAAAAAGGTTTTTGGATGGAAACCGCGCGCCGGAAGACGTAGCCCCACAAGCCCACAAGGTGGACCGACAATCTGGTGAGGGTCGCGGGAAGCCGCTGGATGCGGGCAGCGCAGGACCGCTCGTCGCGGTCGTGGAGATCTCTGGGGGAGGCCTTTGTTCAGCAATGGACGTCTTTCAGCTGAAAGAAATGATGATGATGATGTGAGTGAGCTTACTAAAACTATGCTCACACCGCGTGTCTGTATATCTTTATTTTATAGATCAATTCTTATTTTGCAACCTTGGATGGTTTGAATGGAATCAAATCAGGTGAACGCGTTCCATCGTCGGCCACGTCGCGACGTCGTCGCTTTCCATCAGGTGGGACTCTGGTCAATAGCGAACCCATGTCAAATAAAAACATAACGAAAAAACAAATCTATAAAATAGATGGAACTAAATAATACCTAACCCTGGTCCTCAGCGTCATTTAAACATCTCACTCCATTCTATGTCGCTCATGTTATTCAACTCATTTCCAAGTTTTCTCAGTTTGAGTGCACCGACTTATCTCAATTGTCAGCAAACAAATGCAGTGAGTGTTCAAACACGGGGGACACAATGCAAAATAACTTGTAGAATTGAGTTGGCTTCGAGCGGCGGCGTGTGAACTCCCCTAACTGGATTCCCTCAAGTTACTAACATGGCCAATCGAAAAATAGAAAGTTCCAGGATCCAGGCTAACTGTGTAACTGGCGTTCTTCAACGAGTTTTTGGTGAGAGTCAATGTTGGCTGAGAGTAGATTTATTTCTTCTTATTTGCTTTGAAAGGAATTAAGACTTTGCAATTGCTAGTATCAAAGGGTATAAATACCAAAAATGTATAGTGTATAATAAATTAAAATAAATACATATGTAAATTTATATTATAAACTCTTCCACCACATTTAATGCAAATAAAAATTTTCACTTTCATTTTAATTTTTTCATTTTCTTTTTTCATTTTCAAAGATATTATGTGGATTATAGTAATATGTTATTCATTTCACCGTTGTCGTTAACAATAATCTGAAGTAGGTAGAACTCTATAGTTCGAATCTTACTACCGACCAAGTTCTTGTTATATTATAAACTATGCATTCTTCTATACGACTATATCAGGGTATAAAACAATCTTATTTGTACAGCTGACTACTTATTACACCAACAATATAAAAAAAAATGGATCCTTTTCCTACACTGGTCTTAACTTCACCTCTACAAAGTTCCAACTTAGGTTGCCCCTTACACTATCCCCGTTGCGTGTCAGTACGTTTGGTGTACATAGTCCCGAGGTCATCCAAGTTTCATTACCAATAGCTCCGCCCTCATAACTTATTCAGTAAGGGCAGGTAACGCGTTTTAACATTCAATTTGCTACCCGAAGAAACGTTATGCTGCTGTAAACGTGGCGATCGGGAGTAACGTATAGCCTCGTATAACTTTCCAAGTTTATCGCTTTTGACAGCATACAATGATCACAGAGTTTTCGGTTGTTAACAAAATAAATTTGGATATTTGGAAAGCTGTCGGTCGAACTGAAAGTGCTTTTTCAACGGAACAACATGTGCAGTTTAATACTCCTCGGAGAGTTCGCAGCAGATTGCACCGCACCATTTGCACAATTGTAACTTCCAAGAACTTTTGTTTGTTTTATTCCCGGCACAATCAACTCCCAGCAGTTTTATTTTTTCCAAATTTCCTATTTTGGTATTGTTTTTTCAATACAAGCAATAAAATATGTAATTACTCAACTAGCCAAACAAACTTGGTTATACCTTAACGTAGCCATCTTTTGTCGCGGTTACATCACCCACAGCACTTAGGTAATAAAACCGGGAAAGTAGTTTTAAAGAAGCCCGTATAGCTGTTGGGGCCCCTTATTACCCGCTACAAAACCCTCCTTATTACACGAGACAACCAAGTTATTCGTTTCAAATTGAAAACTTTCCACCCCACTAGCCACGGTGGGGCTGTGGCCCATAAATTCCCGCCAATTTTGTTTTATTTCGCGATGCAGGCACGGTAATAAAAGTAAGCTGGACGTGAGACAAAGCCCCCAGGCGGGATTACGCGGCCATCGCAATGGATCACTGCAGCCTGTGATATGGTGTCTAAACAACGCCACCTGACTAACTGCCTTCGCCTAGTGCCTCTTGTAATTTAGCTCCGCCGCAGCTGTAAAAAATACCTCCGGTCGCACGGTAACGGCCTCCTTGTTCCGCAAGTGAAATCCCTCTTAGGCCTACGACGCACTTTCGAAAACATCTCCGTGGACCATAAAACTATACTTCAAGTTTACGGCTTGATACATAAAAAATCTGTACCGGGCTGCGCCTAAATTTGACTTGAGTAAACCTTTTTAGAAAATCAGCGCCATTCAGCTTCTGGTATAAAGTAGGTATCATTTTAATAAACTTTGTTTGAATTTCGATGAAATGCATTGTAAACTAACAAAGCTGCAAACAGATGCGTAGTCCTGGATGTGCTCCAATCTCATTTGCTCTATAGTTGGCAATATCTGCAGGCCACATGTGATCTTCGTTCCACTCATTGTTCTCGGACTCGGTGCGAGACGTGTCATGTAAGCACAAGTGTAGCTCGATACAACTAAACTAAGCTTTTTCGCTTGTTGGTAGTACGCTCCCCTTGTTCCGTACAGCTACGCTTTCAGAAATTGAAGATTGCCGGACAACAAAGCGCAAAGTCAAATAGCTATTCGCTGTACAACTTTGTAAGATTTCAAAATTATTTATATAAAATTCTAAAAATAGGTATTCAATGCCATAGGTAGGTACTATATTTACTAAAGGACATGGATTTTTTTGGGCTATTATTCACAGAAAAATCTAACCACTATATAGAAAAAATATATAGATTCTAGACATAAAACTGAGTCCACATTTCCAGTTGTGGAATTTAAGTGCCCCCCATTTAGGAGATATTAATTTTTTTCAATGTGAAAAAGTTGTCCACTCAGCAAGTCTATAAAACGCACCTGCCACTACCTATGTCTTTCTAACACCTAGCTAAGGCTACTCTTGTCTTCTCTTTCTTACAAAATAGTTACTAAACCGCGAAAACGATTTATTCTGTATTCAAAACTTCAAAAATGAGCATAGCATGTGCTGTAAATGTCTCGCATAATGTCACTGAAAATCGTTTTCGCGGTTTAGTTAGCTATTTTAATAACCTTGTAAGAAAGAGAAGACAAGAGTAGCCTTAGCTAGGTGTTAGAAAGAGATAGGTAGTGGCAGGTGCGTTTTATAGACTTGCTGAGTGTACAACTTTTTCACATTGAAAAAAATTAATATCTCCTAAATGGGGGGCACTTAAATTCCACAACTGGACATGTGGACTCAGTTTTATGTCTAGAATCTATATATTTTTTCTATATAGTGGTTAGATTTTTCTGTGAATAAAAGACCGGGCCCCATACGATTTTTTTCCTGTCCTTTAAGACTAACAATTTACAAAACTTTTACCGGGAACCTAGTATATGTAGTCATAAAAATAAATGAAGCGTGTGTCCAGTCTCCGCCAGCAAAATTCCAAAAACTACAGGTGAAAACAAGAGCTCCTTGAACCGACCAGGAATAAACGCGTGAGTGAGGACCTCAGACCACTACCGATGAATACTGTCCGATTGTCGACACGCTAAAACGAACTTAAACTCAACAAAACAAAGTCGATACCAGAAATATCAGACTTTTCTTCAGAATAAATGAGTGCCGGTTTTCGCATAGGATTGCAAACACTTGCTGTGTCCAACGGTTATGATCCCTCGTTTCAGCAACATGCCAAATTTGGTACCGTCATAAAAATAAAAAGCAGTCTGGTATAAAACATGTTGTGAAGCGTGTTTTATTATGTCCCAGACAGTTTGAATCTTCTAAAGTTTAGAGCCGTGTTGGGTTTAAAGAAGATGTGCAGACGAGATTATTTCTGGAGGGAAGTTGGGAGTACGAGTAAGCGAATAATTTTGCTGACCCCACAAAATAAAGCCAATATGAAGAGAAAAACAACATCCGAAACAATAAACCAGCAAATTATTGTGCGACAAGAAATAGCGTGGGAGCCAATTAATTTTTGCTGAGACTACGGTTTATGTTCTCTGGGATAAATAAGGAGATTTAGCGACGCCCGGAGCCGCCTCGTAAACTGGCTCGCTCGTAACCCGGCCGGACCTCCCTAACCAGTGTTTCTCGATAACATTCACAACTAGATCTTTCCTAATTGCTTCCAAGCGAGAAAAATACTGTAATAGCTGTTGTGTAGTATTGTTCCCATAATCTACATCGTTCTTGTACGTAGCTTTATTCTCCTTTAATTTCAATGTATAAATTTAGAATTATATTTCCCTATTCTTCGATTACTCGTATTTTATCTTATGTTTTTTACTCAATTTTGAATTAATGGTTCATCTTAACATTCGATTACCAAGACTTCTTATAATTTTTGATTTATTAGCCGTCGTAGCGATATTATTCATGTGTTTCATTAACCCACCAACTTCATCATCATAATAATTATCGTCATGGTGTCGTGTGTCGAAGGTGGAAGACGCACTCCGCTTTAGGTGCGTTATAATTATAATGTTCTCTGCACTAGCGTCATTATATTTTTAACTAATCTTCGTAGAGTATCTAGAACCAAAAAATCTTTCTGGTTTTATGCTGATGATATGTTGTTATCGTTTCAAACCAAAGACAAAGACAAGAGTAATACATGCATATCCTAAGTTAGTAACATAGTGTAGTTACACTATTTAGATACATGATGATAACTCGGTACACGAATTGATACGAGCCCGGCCGTAAATAGGTATAGATCTTTATAATCTAAGGTATAGATATTTACTTGTAAATAGATACATGTGATGATAAGGTATAGATATATATTCCTTGTGTGTAATAAGCATGGAATTGTATTGTGGTGAGTAATTTTTACATATACTTCCGCTAATTTTATTTTGTATTCGAGTCATCGTTTTGCGGCAGTTTGAACAGTGGTTTTATTTGAACGGAAAATACACACGTTCCTTTGTCACGTAATTATTTTCGTTTCCTTTGGGATACGTTGCACACATGGTAGTTGGTATATCTCTGCAAAAGTCTCAATAAGCTACTCAGTCTATGAAACTGAACAACTTTGACCGAAAGTTGTTCTTTCACATTCCGAAAAGCTAAAATGTTAATCACCAAATGAAGATTTTTCGCCTAAACAGACGATGGCAAATCTGTCGTATGATCATATTCGTTTTAAATATAATTGGAAACCAATAAATTTGGGGTATAAATTTTGTTTTTATTTTAAACTTATTGGAAACCTCTAAATAGAAACTCTATATGAGTTAAATCCTTCTAATATTATATACCCGAATGTTTGTAAGGATGGATGTATGGATGTTTGTACTCTTTCATGCAAAAACTACTGAATGGATTTTAATGAACATACATACATACATAAAGACACGGCTCTTTCCCGGAGGGGTAGCCAGAGACCACTTCCTTAATGAAACTTTACGATAATATAGCTTATAAATACATAAGAATAACACATAGACTACTTTTTACCGCGAGAAAATAACTCATTCCCACGAGAAAAACTGATAACCAGGGCAGCCGCGGGGCGGAAAACTAGTATAGGTATATGTAAACAATGTATCACGCAACAAGATATGTTGGAACTGCTGCGTGTAGTAACGTTATAGTAGTTACACATAAAAGTCATTCGGATGCATTTTATTCTCCTGAAGGTGGTGCGGCCGGGCGATGACTAAATAATGACCAGGATAACGCAGTTTTATTGCCGCCTCCGTGTTGAGAATATATAAATGAACCCTCGAGGGAGTGTTAAAGACGCCGGCAAAGAACTCGTGTCGAAACAAGTCGGGCTCAGGGAAATAGCGCCGTAAACCGCCCCATCCGCTGCTGAGACGTCATTCCGAGCTCTCCGCCTAACTGCTGTTTGCAACACACAAAATAATAAGACCCCGTATATTTTTACCACAGATTTTAGCTTGTTTTCTTTTTCATTCCGAAAGTGAGGCTTTTGAAGTTTTGAAGCTAGCAAAATTCATGATGCTTGCGAATATATGTCTAAAATAAGGAAACATATGAGCTTTTTATATGGATGCTAAAAGTCATTAAATACGAAATACTTTATCGTAAAAGAATGAAAAAAATATTCGAATTAGTCTTCAGAAATAATTTATCCACACAGCATTTTTTTTTTCTAATTTGAACACACAACTATTGTTGTTCCCGAGCGTTTGTTTCGGAATTACATTGCTGCCTCAGTACCAACTCTAATTGAATAATTCACGAGCAGAGAGAATGTACAGGCAATGAAATTTGAATGGGCTTTAAGGGAAAACTTCTCGTGTTTTCTCACATGTGTTTGTTTTTACTACTATAATGGTTTCAGTATTTTATGATACAGCAGAGTCAGTTTTCGGTCAATCTTGTAATGCTAAAAGTGGGTTGATTTTTTATTAGTTATGGTATATGTTAAGACCTATTACATTTTAATGGTGTGCTTTAAACTCGCCGCACATCGCTCTCCTTGTTAGCTACTTACTCGCAAGCTGGACTATTCCCTAAACTTCTCATAATGTGATTTTAGCGCTACGTTCCATATGTTTTAATCAATATTCTTAAATATAGAAAATAGTAATACAAAATCTAGTTTACCTTCCCTTTAGCCTCCATGATAGTACACATGCAAAAGTATCAAACATTGCTCTACCCTCTACCTAATATACCCGCAGCTTCACTGCAGCCATGAAAAGAGCAATATCTTACTTTGTTTCATGCATTTAATAATATGGACGCAGTTTCATCTGAAATGTGATTTGCCGGTGCTAAAATATTAAAACTTTAATTGTACTCGCGCCGCCGCCGCGCTCCAGCCCCGTAAAGAAAGCAGCAAAGCGCCTTGATACACTATTAATGCAATTGTTCGAAAACACGAGAGCTATACAATTTAGCCTTCAGGTGGAATACGCCGGCCCACTTCCCAGCCATAGTAATAATACGCCGGCCCACTTCCCAGCCATAGTAATAATTTTTCGCATTGCGGATTTCGAACAAACTTCTGCTTTAAACCGTTTTAAAACTTAATCGCTGAAAACAAAAGTCTGGAATGGAAGAAGTGGTGAATCGCGCTTTTTATGCTTTATTAATTGTCTGAAGTGAGAAATTGCTGTATTGTCCAATAATGTTTTATTAGCGTACCTATCAATGCAATAAAAATTGTTAATCTACCATTACGAAATCATGAAAACATAGACTTCTAACTTTAAAAACGTAAAAAGATTGAAAAAATATTCTGGTACACATTTTGTCAGCAGCAAGTTAGCCGTTTGAAATGTAAAAGCTATAGGAGCGAGTGTTGGAAAGTTTGGATCGTATCGACAGGTGAGGCAAGCAATCCTATTCAAATGGCAAATGCACTCTCGCATCATCGTTTGCGTCGCACAATCCTATTTGTTCCGGATTGTTCCAATGTTTACTTCTTCGACACTTCACTATTTATAGTAAGTAACGAAACAAGAAAATACATATATTAGATCAAGATATCACACAGTATCTTGTAGTAGGAGCAGTGTAAGAAGATACTTTTAAGCGGTACAAAAAAAAAGTTTCAAGAAGTCTTTCCCAGAAATCGATGAAAGTCACTAAAAATAATTAAGCTAATTAGGTACTATTACTTTTTTTTCACTTAAGTGTGAGGGTTTCGAGAGAACCTAACTCACAAACCCTGATATCAGAATCATTGAGCCGCCCATGGTTTCTGACATGGCTCAAAAAAAATACTATTACCTAAAGAAACAAGAATAAAATTACGTTAGGGATAATATACTACGAGTATTTCAGGAAATGTTTCAACTTAAAATATTCTGATATTAATGCCATCCAACATCACAAAATAATTTAATTAATCTATGTATAGTTCATTCCATATTTATTTCAATAAAAATATTAACATTTACAATCTTTTACTTTAATTTCACAGCGAGCTGTTTCTGTTACATTACAATAGAATATAATAATACTTATTTACAAAACTTACCTTTTTGTTATAATATTATACACATCGTAGTAATAATGACTAATATTGCCATAGTACAAATAACATTGTATTCAAATATTTATCACATTTCTCAAAAATATCTACAAGTATTCTATTGCTTGCTGTTTTGTTTTGGCTATATTTCATTTTAGCTTTCTCAAACATTATCAAAACCTTCACAAAAGTTCTAAATAATTTGAATACTGTATATTATAGCTTATTAATAAATTTAGAAATTAATACAAAATATACAATTTATATCTTTGGAAATGCAATGTAATTTACATACACGCTATAATTTTGGACGTATATAGCATAGACTTAGATTTTTTGTTGCTCTTATTTAGTGAAGTATACTTAAAATAGAGTTTTGGTTTAGACAAACACATTTTTACATTTTCAATATACATTTCGCAAGATAATATGTTAAGTTTTCACACTACCGTCCAAGTTAGGCTAGTAATAGAAACTGCACATAGGAATGTAATTATTATTTGCGTAGTGTGATATTATTCATTACAAGTGTTCGCCAGACTTGATGCAATTTGAATTAATATGATTAGACATGTTACGTGACTAAGAGTAGGAATACAAGTACATATGTGAATTAATGCTTTGACAAAACGTACTCAGCTACAATATCCCTCAAGCTTGCTGCCTAGCTCATACTTTATACTCCATAAACTTTACAATGTATTGCTATAATAATACTTGTCGTAAGTATAAGAATATTACAGAGGTTTAACCGTATATTAAATAGCAAGTACTCATTCGCAGTACCAAGTGGTCCGACGAACCTTCTTGTCTCCTAGTCTGCGGACTTCTCCGGGCACTCCGCGAAGGGAATTGTCTGGCAAAACAAAAAAATAAAAACATTTAAAACCCACAAAAAGAATAATATAGAGACAAAAATCTAGTCACATTTATAGTGTTTATGAAATCGCAACATTCACGAAGACACCATCCGTCACCCAGACACACGATTTTTACTTTACACGTACAAAAAAGAGTCCTTTTTCAATAGTGAAGGTCGATTATGTGGTAGGATTAAACCTACTGTCGTTATCATATTACATAAATAATAGGTACATATGTTATTTAAATTAATTGAACATCAAGCGAAGGAATCTAGCGAAATAAGTGTAACGAAGGAGTATAGTAGGAAGTTGAACAAATAAACTGGAAATGCCTTAAGTTACTGACCTACAAAAAAGTCGTCACTGGCGTGACGTCACGTATATGAAATCAGAGAGACCTGGGGGCAAGAACATTGCAACTGAATTCTGATAATTTTGTTTACATTTTTATACATCCGGTGCCCGTAAACAATTATAATAATATCCGGTGCATGTGACGAGAACCCAGCTTTTTTTATTAAAACAATATTTTTTGATTAAGTAAAGAAAGCTGTGAAATTATGAAACCTATATACAGAAAATAATATAGATGTAATATTTAAATAATGAAAGATTGATACGATTAGTAATAAACAATGGACAGAGGTATTAATACGAGTACCTACATATTTAAGTAGCTACGTCGTATGTAGGTGCATAATTTCTTTGAAAGAATAGAAAGTAATTTACGGTAAGACTGTTTCGAAAACATTTGGTTTAGCAATGTATCGTTATTGAACAATGATAAGTAGATAATGAAAACAATAGTTTAAATGTTTGTCAAACAGCGGGCGACGGGCTTTGTTTGACATGCCGAAGTCCGCCTGGGTGCGGGGCGGCTCTAGTTTGACAGAAGGCACGTTTTTGACATAGGATTTTATAAGTACCTACTTATGGTAGTACTTATCCTTGACATAGGGTAAGTCATATCCCATCCCACTAATTAAATGCGTAAGTTATACCAGCCACGAATCAATGTCAACCCTTTTTTTATGCGTTAGCAAACATATTATGTATATTAAGATCATTCTATGTGCCTTTTATATTAATTATTATGTTACTTATATTAAGGTTTTGCACTTACATTTATCGTCATTTCCATCGTCGTTAGACTCTTGACTGTTCATTGACACCATAGAAATTCTCTTCTTGCGCTCTTGTAGTAGCATTTCTGCAAATAAAATAAAAAAAATTGAAATAAATTTACAAACAAACAAACAACTAAATTTTCAGTTGTTTTTTTTTACCGGTATGAAATGCATTTCTTCCCCATGTCATTTTCAAGATCAAACTCGGATTATTGTAAAGCCACAGAAGGAATAATAGTATACGCAGAATACGCGTGTTTTGACAACATTTTGGAGCTGGTGACACCGTACCACAGAAGGTAAAGTTTTAATATTCGGTGGCCCTGTACAGTACCTTAGAGTATTTTATTTATACTCTAAGTACAGTACTTTACACTGCGTTTCATTTCATATTAATAAGCACTGGTAAATCCAAAAATGTAATCAGAATCACTGCTAATATAATGTTCTTAAAGTTGTAAAGTTGTGCCCTTCAGAGAGCTTATTGTTTTAGCTCACATGCACCCACTAAGGGGTTCGAGAATGCCCTTCCCAAATCAAAAGATTTTAAAAGAAAAATCATGCGATACCTCATCATCTCAGCCGAAAGACATCCACTGCTGGACAAAGGCCTCCCCCAATGCGTTACCTATCAGTTACATAATCAGAACTCAAAATCATGAAATATTTGTGTACCTCTCTACATTTGCTAAATAGGACGTGTCTGTACGAGGTAGGTAAGTCGATAACCACCGATAACGTGATATAGAGACTGATAACATGATTCTACGAAATACGAATACAATTGAGTAAGTACAACGACAGTTTAAGCATTCCAAAGTAGATTGAGTAAAATATTATGCGAAGGTCGCGACTTTAAAACACGTCCTGTTGGTTGGAGATAAGATATATCATACGCGGAAATGATCTTACACTATTGAAATAATTATTTGTTTATGTAAATAAGAATTTCATCCGTAAATTGTTACTTATTAAAGATCACAATTATTTTAAAAAGACATTCTCCTCTAAAGCTTTCAAATATTTCCTACAGTAAGATTTACAGTTAAACTGAAATGGTAAAAAATTTATCAATCCAAAAGAGAAAAACTAAAAAACAACCAAAAATATTATGATGATCGATTAATGTAAAAGATAAACAAAGATTATGATATTATATAAACGTACAGCATACATCATCATAATATAAGTACCAATATGTAGTAACTTATTACTATGAAAAAAATAAAAATTAGAGTAGGGTACTTATACCCTACTCTAATTTTTATTTTTTTCATAGGGTACTTATACCCTACTCTAATTTTTATTTTTTTCATATTTTTCAGATGTCTTTCATTCCATGTTCCTTGGACAAGATTGTTTTGAAATTATGAAGCCTCAAATATTTTGCTGTGCTACATGAGTAACACCCTGTACAGGATGCATTTTCAAACATAACAGGAACAATCTATTGTTGATAAAATCGTTACTACTTCTACAACAATGACTCACCAGACAACCTATAACAGAAATTATCAGCTAGATTGGGATACGTCTGACTTCAAGACTAGTAAATTTTTAAATCATTCCTCGGAAATTAATTGTCAAGAAAAGTAAATTGATGGTAGTATTCAGAATCTTAGATAGGAATTTTGTTTTTGACAAAAATGGCGTACTTTCGAAGGTCAAGATCCACTTCCGGTCGATGAACCGACGAAGTAAGTATTCTGAATTTTGATGTCTGTTCTCATTGAGTGTGACTGTGCCATGAATGATGAGAATACGCAACTTGCTGACTCCATGCCGGTACGTGATTGGATTATGCCGATAACGTAATGCACCTGGAGTGAAGTGAACCGCAAGCGCAGTGCCAATGCCTTGGTCAATGGTCACCGCGTGATTCACATATGAGTTCGCACAAACAGCGGCCGTGTTTTCATCTATTTCCTAGACAAAAGCCTTTTGTGCAATTTGAGGAAATGGCAATCGTCGCTAAATAGCTGTGAAGTAACAAAGAAACGCGTTACCAGTAAGACTTAAACACCAGTTTGCGCTTATCGGCCCAACTAATCAGCGCGCGGCATTGTATGCGCGAGTTCAAATCGCACTTTTGTTGTAGCATTCCCTCGTGTTATCTAATTTTCCGAAAGGAAAAGTCGTTTTCAATCTAAATGCGTAAACCCATGCATAACAAACTCAACCCAAATGGAGGTGTGGCAATAAAACAGGAGCTCCTTGCTCCCGCGGAGCGCGTTACTTGCAGGGATGCTTCCTTTAACATCAATTATTTACTATCGTTTTGTAATAAAAAAACGATACTATAAAAGGAATTAATATAGTGTGAGAATGGGAATATAGCGAGTTCATATTGCAAATGCATTTGTTTACAAAACAAATGTATGCAACAAAAACTTGCGGGGCGCGTTCCCACAGACAGGCGCGGGCGCAGTGCGGCATGTGCAAGTGCAGTTCCCAATAAAAAACGCAGTCGACGACCTCGCGCGTCATCGGCCGCCACGCACGATATCGCATCACGCTCCTTCCGGCAAATGGAGCTGACACACTGATAAAGGACTCAGTATTTACAGAGCGCATTAGTCATAGGAATATAATAAGTACCTAACTTCTAAAACGGGAATAACCTACTGCCAATAATATACAGGGTGTAAGTGACGGCTTCGCAAAAACTACGAATAATCTGAAAAGAAAAACTAAAATATGACTTTTCAATACAAACTGTATGATTCAAACATAGTTATTTGAATTGGAGTTTCGAATTTCTCTTTCGTTTCCGAACAATTTTTCATTTAGAATGTTACTCAAACCGATGATTGAGCATGTCCTTTTATTAAAATTTCCTATCAGAATATCCAATCAAGCTTCACCGGACTTGCGGGGCGCGGGAGAGCGGAGGACTCTACCTACCGCAAAGTAGTCATGGACCAACGCGCCCCCTAGACGTGACTCAAGGGAGCCTCAAAGAACTGAGGGGCTCCGTCTCTGATGATCAATTTATGATTTTGATTATGGCCGCGCCCCCGCCGGCGGGTACGGGCTTACCTAACACTACCTTTAAAATAAAATAATCGTAAAGGAATACACCAAATAATAAATAAACATCTCATAGCCGATAAATAGATGAACGAACTCTAAAGATACTAGGCTGTTTTCGAATGTCTGTGTATCGTATTTCAAATACATTCTGTGCGCACTCTTTTGTTGTTTGGTGCAAAATTTTGACGCTCTTTGCGACTACCGTTGGACTTCCTTATCCGAGTTTCATGTACACATTCCTCGTCACGTACATTGGGGAGCAGATGACGTTCAATTAAAAAGTTTGTTCGTATTAACTATGCGGGAATTAGTTGGAGCGGCCACCGTGCGTGCCAGCCAGATGGACTGAACGAGTTTCTTTATGAGAAACACTGAATTAACCCCATATTGAGATGGGAATAGACGCTCAATGACGTCGGTGACTGCTACTCATAGGGAGCATAATGCAAGCTTGTTTGACTTGCACTTAAATCATTTCATCACTTCCATTACTTGTACTTGAAGAATTTATACTATACAGATACAGGTTGTGGGGGCGGCTAGCATAATTACTAAATGGATATGCTCCGTCAACGGTTTTGAGCAACTTTCCGTAGGAAACTTTTCTCGGAAACGAAAAGAAAATTAGACTTTTTCATACAAATACGATCCGATTAAAATGTTAATTTTGTATGAAAGTGATTTTGAGTGAGTGATTCTTTTTTGCAATTCCGAGACGTTTTTCAGTATTTGCATAGCAGCCTCTTAGACCCTGCAGTTCGACACGTATAAATAGGTAGAAACAATTTAACGATTAATAGTTTGTTGGGTTGAAGGAAATATGCATCTTTGAGATGATTTTATATGGGGCGATGTATAGATAGAAGCAACGTAAAACTAACAATAACATGGCAGGTATTGCGTCATTATCAAAGTTCAAAGTATTTATTTAACTTTAGGATATTTACATATGTCTTAGTTAAGTCAGTTACATATTCTTTTGTGGCGAGTTCAGAGTTTGGCTGTCTTGTCTCGTCTAGAATCTGGCTATCGTGAGAAATATTCTGAATTTACACCCTATTTATCTTTTTATATACCCTCATACAAAATATTCAAAAATTAACAAAAGTAGATTCTAGGTTGGTGGTTTTTGGTAGTTCCTTCTTCTATATCCCGTTTTTAATCTTGATAGATATGAAAAGTAGATTCATTATGAATATTTGATAACTGCACCCCCTGAGTCAGGGTAAACATAATAAAACGAAACATACCCATCAAATCGGTAAGACATCACATTATGGAGGTTTCGGGTTCGAATCCCGGTGGAAGATTTAAAGATTAAAGAAGCCGAAGCAAGAAACCGAATGAACAGAAAAACTTTCCATCAAACGCACAGAAAAAAGTGTCATATACAAATGAGAAATGTCGCCCAATACGCAAAATAAGCATCATTTAGAATAAAAAAAGATCTTTAATTTATGAATGGTTTAAAACATTTAATAAATGCATTGTTGTAGATTTAGTCGATTGTTTCAGGAAACACTCGGAACGCGTCAACATCTTTCAGAATTCATTGAAAGAAAATAAATAGTTTCTCATTTTCATAAACACAATTGCATCACAATCGGATTGTTATTCGTAGAAAATGAGATAAGTCTTCTCAATACAAATAACATTGCGTAAGTTTAACTGAATTTCAGTAGTAGGTAGTTACTTCATAGTAGTTTACTGTTTTAACTGTTTTGGTCACATGTAACTGGAATTTTACGACTTCAGCAAGGTTTTAAAAAATAACTGACCGATAAAGATGAACAGATATTTCCAGAGCATAATAATACACTACAAATATAAAGTTTTCAGTAAACAATGGACGCATAAAATTTGTCACAATTAAAAGGTTGCTTTAGTGAGATGACATGGTTTTACAACGTGACCGATTCACTGATCGTGTTGAAATTTATTTGTTGTCTTATTTACCATTATAAAAATAGTCTATTTTACTCGGGGATTGTGTAGCTTCCCACCAGTGAAAGAACTAATAAAATCGGTTCAGTAGTTTCGGAGCCTATTCAATGCAAACAAACAATGAAATCTTTTCTCTTTATAATATTTATATTTGTACGTGTATCATAAAAATATTAAGTTTAAAATATTTGTATAAACGATTTTGAGAAGACAGTAAGGTGCAATGATTACCCAACTTTATTAGATGAAGAGATTAATAGTACCTACTCGTAGTATCCTTCAATTGGAAGGAGCAAAATGCGATTAGCATATCTAAATACATACTAAGCCAAATAATAGCTAAGAGAAGAGATACCTCAGTAAAAAAATATCTAGAAATGTTCGTATTTTCGTTATTATTGAGGGACTGTATACGCACGGGGGCGTGAAGGTTAGGTGTTCAATTTAAATGGCTCCGCAGTAGGCTCTCCCACGCTTTGTCACATAATATCAAGCGGTTTGGTTGATGAGTTTATTTTTGTAATTTAAAGAATCTGTTATTTGTAAATAGATATTATTATGTTTAAAAACATTTGTAAATAAATAAGTAGAAATTTAGAAAATTTTCATAACAGTCCCTTCCTTTGCTAATTCTTCCTAATAGATGCAGGGCAAGTATACTTAGATATAAGCCGTTGCTTTGAGATGAGAAGGCAAGAGAAATGTCAACAGTAATTTGCGATTTCTGAGAATGAGGTTTGTCACTGAAATGGAGCTACACACACACCGTGAAAATTAACTTTCCCTAAAGAACATGTTGTCATACAAAGTGGTATTCCTTAGGGAAAATTGTTCAGTTTTATGAGTAGGTACTACCACTATGATGCGGATAAACAACCAGTTAAATTTCACGGAGTATAGGTCTCTTCACGGTGAAGTGTATAACAATGTCTACACATATTTATATGATGTTACAATTTATGTAAATAAGGAATATTAATAGCCATATTAAATTTCTATGCTTTCAGCTAGATTTATATTTTATTTTTAACTTTTTAGTGTAAGTCCTAACCTTGAAGGCGGTTTTATATATTTTTTAAATTATGTTTTTATATTAGATAAAGCTAGGTCAGGTAAGGTGATTTTGAAGATATTAAAGA
This sequence comes from Teleiodes luculella, assembly GCA_948473455.1. Taxonomy (NCBI): domain Eukaryota; kingdom Metazoa; phylum Arthropoda; class Insecta; order Lepidoptera; family Gelechiidae; genus Teleiodes; species Teleiodes luculella. Next base: position 6,835,065 of record OX419584.1, read on the forward strand.
TTTTCTAACCGAACCTTTTTCTTTGTGGTCTAGTGTATATTGTTATGGCCGCCTTTTGCCTACCTATTTTGTATGCGTCATCATCATCGTTTCACGACGTCCACTGGTGGACAAAGGCCAGTTGTTTACGTTCAATAAAGTAACTGTATTGTATTGTTAAGAGCGTCGGTGGCCAAGTGGCTAGGGGCGTTGACTTCCATTTAGAAATTCGCGGGTTCAAACCTCGGCAGGTACCAATGTGTTTTCGATTTTCGAATTCATACTCGTATTATGTACCTACGTTTATTCGACGCTCTTACGGTGAAGGAAAACATCGTGAGGAAACCTGCACACACCTGCGAAGTAATTCAAAGGCTGTGTATGAAGTTGACCAACCCGAACTGGGCCAGCGTGATCGACTAAGGCCTATTAACCCTGATTTCTGAGTGGGCTCCCTCGGTGGGGACATATATGAGCTGTCAATGATGATTTTTGTTAAAGTAGACTAACCTTTCTTCTGCATGGCTTGCTCCCACAGCAACGACGTGATCTCCTCAACCCACGCGTTCCTCACCAGCGGCTCTCTGGTCTCCAGCTTGTAGGACTTCAAGTTCCTCTTCTTGTACCAGATGGTGAACTTGTAATTGTCGTTCTCTTTCGCCGTGATGCCCAGGTCGTCCACGGGGATGTGGTCCTTGTAAATGAAGATCTCTACCGTCAGTTGCTGAAATCACAATGATTGTAACTGTTATTTGCCTGCTTGAAAGAAGCCTGGAGGAATTACTAATTAATAAGGGCGTAATCAATTATAAAAAGATATATATTTTATTTTATTTTTATTTGGGAAACAAACACTGAATTTTATCAATTAAACAAGTAAATATAACAAAACAAAAACCAGTAAAGTTTCCACAGTTACACATAATATAAATTCTATGTATCATGGATGTGTGTTTTAAGTACCTACAATATTCTTTTTTTTCTTTATTTCTTCCGAAAGAAAAGCCTTTTTTTATATTATTTAGATGCGCGCGAAAGTAAAATCGAGGGACGAAGAAATATTTCTTGTTTCTTCACTACCTAATGTTAAAATAATTTTGTTCCTCATGTTATGCCTCGAAATAAAGAATCTAGAAGCGCGCTTTTCTCACCTCTCTGGTCATCAATGCTGAGTTACATAGTAAAATCTTCTTCTTCTTTTTGTGTCGATGGCAAGTCAGATTTACTATATTTTGTCGGCCCAATACATAGTAAAATTGCAATTGACATTTTAAAGTGATCGAAAAATCCTTAGGCTTGTTGAAAATGTCTATTCAGCCTACCCCCCTGAAAGAAAATGGGTGCGACGGCTGTCTCGACAAAATAACATGTAGGCAATAAGAGCTTTTATATTATATACCTACCTACATATGACAAAACTGTTTGTTAGTAATTTAAAAAATCAAAATAATAAAAAAATTGCGTTGTTTAAAAATGAAATTAATCAAACTTAAGAGGACTAAACTAAAGAGGACAGAAAATCGAGATAGCTATTTTTATTAGAATTTGACAGTAGGTACTACGTTTGCTGGGTCATCTTTCACACAGATCTTTCGAGCACACGATCGCCAAAATCGAAGTTGAAGCAATCGCTTTAGCCGAAATCTGATCTCTAATAAAATGATAGTCGTGAGCTTCTAGGTCACGATTAGGTTCGACAAATAAACACAGCGTAGAAGACTGGAGAAGTAAGGTGATAAGATAACCATTATTTTTATTCGGTACCTAAGAAAAAAAGGATATTAAATAGCTGAGTTGTGGTTTTCCTAACTGACCCGATAACAATATTTGATTTGCTTTCAATAGTCTTTCCGGAGTCGGATTGACTGCATATTGAACGAGTTGGCAGCAGGCCAGATTATTTCAATTTAATACGAGTATGTTTATCCACAAGGCTCGTGTTATTTCGTTACGTGTACTTACTGTGCCGACATCAGGTGAAACCGGCGGTGCGTGGTAAATTAGCGACCCACCATTATTGGGAAGGTCACTCACTTTAACAAACATACCAACAACACCATAGATCTAATGATATTAATTTCTTTGTAAACACAAAATATCTCAAATGTTTGGTCAACGATGCAGGTTAGCTGAGGAAACTTTTTTAGGTAAATCTACCAGTAGAAATGTATTTGATACAAAATTTACTAATATCACTACATAGTATAAAATAAAGTCGCTTTTTCTGTCCCTATGTCCCTCCCTATGTCCCTCCCTTTGTACGCTTAAATCTTTAAAACTACGCAACGGATTTTGATGCGGTTTTTTTTAATAGATAGAGTGATTCAAGAGGAAGGTTTATATGTATAATACATGCATAATATACTGAAGGATGACCCACAATAACCATTTTCCCGTGCGGAGCCGGGGCGGGTCGCTAGTAATATTATAATTCGAAATTTTTATGTTTGGAAAATCAGCATTATTTTGGTAACCAAATTATTTTTCCAATTTAAAATCTATTTACATTTCTATTTTTATTTTAATAGTGCTTTGTTAAAAAGAGAAATCCACGTTGATTATAATTTTTCTGTTCTTTTTATAAATTCATGAGATGATTTCATTGATTATTAATATTTTTGTGATGATTGATTCATTCTTATAGGTATTTTTTATTTGTTAGACTCACGTTAGACTCTATGCGGCCCTGCGTATTGAAAGATGAGACACCTTAGAATAACTTGTGGTTTTCCTAACCGACCACAAAGAGGGCAATGTTTTGGCTCTGATTTTCGACTATAACATATTATTATGGTAAGAAAGAATGACTATAAAATGTTTTTATCTGTAGGATATAGGTACGACCGTGACCGAATGGACAAGTTATCGCTTATCGAAAAGGTTAATTTTTGCGTTGTACACATTGTTATCTACTGACAATAACATAAAATTCACAATGGATTTTTATCGAATGTTAAAAAGGAACAACGTTGGCAAAATTATTGTTATTAAAACCAATACCCGTCGCGAGCTGTGTTTTCGCTCAATAAATATGTTCAACCTTTGACCTAGGAAATCTAAGAAATAATGTTTTAGACCACATTAATGTGAATTAGTCACGTTTATAATTTTTTTAAACAATGTTGGTCTGGCGCCGCGTCGCGTCGCCGCCGCCGTGGCAGTGCAAAAATAAAAATATACAATTTATAAAACAACAAAACGCAAATTGTAAAGTGTCTTATCAACAACAGCAGTCTCACAGACGGTTAATATGTATAGCTATTTATTGTTATGTTTTTCACTGTCCAGTGAATGATGATAAGCTATGAATCAGAAAATAATGAGTCATCATTATCTATTTAGTTAATTATGATTAAAAAATATGTAAGTACCATGTTGCGCACTTGACCTGAGCCATCTTCATTACATAAATAAGTATTTTTAAATTTGTGTCTTACAAAACTAGAGGACTGTATCGAAATGATAACAAGTGAGTTCAAAGTTCACACTGTTTGTGGTAAAACTTAACTATTCGTACACAAACAAAGTTCCCGCCGTTTTGGAGTTTATTACTCTACTTAAGTATTATGTGTTCATATAATTAGTCGACTGGTTTGGTTAATAAGAAACTGTTTTACGGACGGGATTGTAATCCACACATTTAAAACATGTATCTATAATATAAAAAATGAATCTCAAAATGTGTTGGTAAGCGCATAACTCAACAACGCCTGGACCAATTTTATCAATTCTTTTTTTAAAATGTTCTTTGAAGTCCAAGGATGGTTCTCACGGAGAGAAATTAAAAAAAATACCTCATTCCCACGGGAAAAATTTCTTAATGCGGGCGGAGCCGCGGGGGTGACAGCTAGTGTATGAATAAATGTAAATACAATTTAAACAAGAACCTCCCTTTAGAAAAAGATCAGTCAATGTGGAGAGATCAACAATTGGTCCACTGAATACCTGAACTGTGTCAGCCCCTGGTGGCAAAACGGGTAAATTCTGTATTCTCCGCTGCTCATGATTGTGCACACTTTCTATAACCATATTAATGGTTCCATTTTACCACTCCTATTTTGGTATTGGTATGGTATGGAGGGCCTGTTTCGGCACCTAGACGTCTAATGCGCCTATTTTTCCATATTATGGATGGGATTGCTACGTGATCTTCTCGAAGAATCTCAGCTAGCTTTATCCTACCGATACCAATGTTAGAATCCCGGGGTTTGACCCCGGCGTTCCGAGGTATTTACCGCTCCTAAGATTGGCACAAAACGTAACTTAAAGGGAGCGACGGTTAAATCAATTTTCCTATTGATCCACTAAAGGGGCACAACAGAGCATTCAAGTTGATCTGTCGTGGGCATGATCCAGCGGAGCAGTTTTCTGGAGATCCATGAGCCTTTGTCCAGCAGTAATCTAGTAATGCGTCAATGGCGACTAACCTTCCTGTAGACCGCAGTGATGAGCACCAGCTTGTCGAAGAGGAAGACCCTCATCAGCTGTCGCCGCCGCCTCGCCGTGTCCATCGCGAAGAACTCTTGCTGTCTTAAAAGACGACCCTGATTCAGCAGGTTTAGGTGTGGCTAAAAGAAAATTACAACGAACATTAAACTCTCATATATCTTTTATTATATTCTTAAAATTTATAAAAAAATTCAATAACATATTTTTTTAGCTGTCTATTTATACAGAAGTTGCTTGGTAGGGTATGTTACCTCAGAAATAAGACCGCCGCCGGTTGACCTTACTGTTATTTCAATGTTAAAATTTCACTTTTGTGTAAATAATGAATATTTGTATTGTATACTATTGCTTTTTTTATTTTCTTTGCAATATATTACCCAACGTGTTTAATTGCTTCCCGTTTAGAAAGTTTACTCACCGGGCAATCTCGAATGTTTTCTAATGCCATTATTCCATCAACAGCTGTCAATACACATTCGACCATCGTCTTTGCAAGCTTAAGACTTTCTAATGGCGTCTCATCGTGATCAGAAGCCTCTCCGTTACTGCCTCCAGTCTCGTCGCTGTCCACGCTGAGTTTAGAAATCCTAGAGTCCGTTTCAGACTTTTCATGTTCATAATTTGTATACGTTTTCACTAGATCATCCAAGAACAACTTGTACCTCGGTATCCTCTGCACTGGTTCCAGAAGATAACTCGACAGATCTAGTCTATCGCCTAATTCTATCTGCTTTTCCTGAAAATAGAAATCTAAGGTCATCCATAATCGTTATCTATATCGATACAAGGAAGTTGTTGATGAGTATCAATAAAAGTGGTAAGTATTGTAAGTATGATCGATAACGTTGAACGACGTCGTTTTGTGGTTCATCAAGTTAAAAGCATTGTGAAATTAGTATCAATAACACTGATTGTCTTTCACCAAGTTGTGTGTGATTTGGGTCGAATAGCGAGCGATATACGATCCAAACGCGATTGAGCCGCGAGATTACTGGAGCAGAATTGAGCTCGAGCAAGTAGACTGAGAAGCTGGCGTAAAGGAAATGGCGCGAGACAATAACATAAGCTTTCACTGCGATAATAATAATATATTAAATAATTATATTTGTAAAATCTATTACAATATTAATTTTTGATACCAGTCCGTGTTCTCACACGGTCACATGAATACTGTTTTTTTTACTTGAGCTACGCTCGCGCAAAATCGATGTATCAAGAAGCGTCACCGGACGTGATATATCCTCATTTTGACTTTGAAGTTGTTTTGCAAATCGCAAGGTTAAAAATCAAGATTCGCGATGTGTTGGTATTACGTAGTGCCAACAATGTTGATCGGATTTTTCTTACCTCAACGACAATATATACACCTTACTAGTTACTCACCTTTACTACTTATTCAACCACAACATATTGGTAATACTTGAACAACTTTCCGTAAGGAACATAGGTTGAAACCTCTAAAATAACTTTCCATACCAAGTGGCCGATCACCCGACTAAAGTTTATAATTTCACGGAGTATAAGAAATACCCATACATCTAGATCGTGATAATGAATCAGTCAGCCAGGACATGTTATTTAACAAGTACCGAGTAGCATTAAGAATGCCGCGCATAAACTCTTAAGATTTTAGTAAACTTTTCCAAGTTCTTTAGAGAAGCACATCATATTACAAGGTTTTCTATTATAATTCATACATAACGGAAGATTGTACAATGCGAGTAACGGTGATACAACAGTAAGTTGTTTAGCCGCGCTTGGCATTGCACATTTTGCTGAAATGAGGAAATAACGTGCGTACACGTGGTTTTCTTGCGGATCGATAATGCATCGATCAGTGCGCATGACAGTTTGCGCCGAGAACCGAGAGCCAGATCGTGACCACATAAACTGGTTCCGTCCTATAAGGCAAGGCTTTGAATACCTGAACTAAGTACCTACACTACCTATATAAGCCCGTCTTACACGGAGCAACTACAATTTTACGTAGGTTAGGTTAACAGCACAAATACCCACTAAGGGGCTCGAGCCTGTCCTGATACAGAGTTGAAAGGATTTAGTCGACTATACTAACCCAGTGCGGGTTGGTCAACTTCACGCAGATCCTTTAAATATCGCAGGTGTGTGCATGTTTCCTTACAATATTTCCTTCACCGAAAGAGCATCGAATAAACGGACATATGAATTAAAAAATCTAAAACACATTGGTACGGGCCGAGGCTTGAACCCGGGCCTCTCCATTCTCTTGGCCACCGACGCTCCACCGACGAAAATTGAATTGGTCTCAAACTTAGAGTATAAATAGAAAAATATCCAAATATTTTTTTACTCTATGGTCTCAAACTCCCAGGACGTTTTCAAAGTCAGGACTTGTCATTGTCACCACGGTTCCGTGCGCGCAAACTTATTTAAGACTAGCTTTTCGCCGCGGCTCCGCCCGCGTCAACAATTTTTCCCGTGGGAATGAGGCATTTTCCCTCGATAAAAGGTAACCTATGTTACTCAAGGTGAATGTAGCTTTCTAAACGTGAAAGAATTTTTGAAATCGGTACAGTAGTTTTTGAGTTTATTCATTAGAAACATACACACACACAAAAATACAAATCTTTCCTCTTTATAATAGTATGATATGATTGTATGGGCGGTGACGGTCAAGTAACTTGTTGGTGATTTCAGTTTAAGTAGCTTAGTGTGAAAAAGGCTTAAGCTCACTTCGCCAGGTGTTCAATGGCTCAATGCTATGCACCTACCTTTCCATGTAATTGTAAATTGAATTCATTTTATTCATAGAATGAATGGCTGAGTAAAATCACAAAGTAGTTACGTTATCGAAAAAAGGCGTTCCAATGTGTTTGAAGTTTGAGTATTTTGTTATTAAATAACAAGCGCATGCTATTTATAGATAATACAACGTACTAAGCTTGCTTGGAATGGTTTTTGTAACTCTTAGATAAAATAAATATATAGGTATCCTTTTCGAGCGAATAAAATAAACAGTTACATTTCCGCTGGTAATTATTACTCAAAATTAGTACACTAATCTTAGATCGCATGTGTTACATTTTCAACACTATGATTTTTAAATAATAATAAATATGTGGAATGTGGGGACACCTCACACACGGCCATCTGACTCAGTCTAGTATGGACTAGACAGGGCCTGTACTATGGGTGTCAGACAGCTGATATACATTGCTTACATATATAAATATACAACATTCAGATACAAAGCAAACGCAAGTGCTAATCACAGGAATGTTTGCCCAGGGCAGGATTCGAACCCGCGACCCTGTGCTCCAAAGGCAGACGTAATATCAACTAGGCTACGGGGCCAAATAATATTCAAATGACTTGCCTGGAAGAATTGTTTGTGTTCATACACCAGTCTCGTGGCTCTCTTATTATTTCTAGAGTACATGACGTACATGTTAAACCGCTGCTCCTGAAAATAAAAGCAAATTGTTTCAGTTATGATCGAAGTAGAAAATCAAACTGGTAGCAGTCAACAACAAATTATGAATAACCTTATTTTTAAAAATTATTGTAATATTTTATTCTATAGTTGCAGAGTAATTTTGGTTCTTGCAAAAGCTTGCAAAAAAAGTTGCAAAAAAAAAAAAGCGGTCAGCGGTCCTTGTGGAGTTTACTGGCAGAATAGAAGTTGCGCCATATTTGAGCGCAAGGGTTAATAACTACTATTGAATACAGTGATCTACAACATACGTCGATGATTTAATCGATAACATATTTATGAGCAGTTATTCAAAACCACGTTCAATTTAATGACATTGTAAATAAATTACATGTCAACGAAATAGGTAATTTATTTCCTAACGTATTAACTTGACCGCATAAATTTCGGAATCCATTATTAGATCAGCAGATTGGGACGGAATCCACAAAATTTAAGCAAGTTGGTGAAACTCGAACACTTTCACCAACTGCTCGGTGAAATAAAATCAGCGATCAGGGTAACGCGGCATAGCTGACGGAACTGCAAAAATCGTGCATTACTAATAACGCAAGTATGACACGACCAATTTTATTGTACTTCGTCGCCGGTAAAAGACCTGGGGGCCTAAAAGCGCCGTTATTGACGAATCATATCGCAATTCGCGCACCACTTTCGTAAAACGGCGACTTGCGGTGATTCATATTCCAATTCATTAAAAGCGTAAAATGGTCGAATAACAAATTCATTTCATATTGTTACAATTGCCATACAAATTCGTAAAATGGTCACTGTTGGTGATTCGTGTAATGAATCTCTTTATGAATTCTAAAATGTTAGTCTAAACTAACATTTTAGAGTTCAAATTTGGCTAAAAATAACTTTTTATGCGTTATATAAAGATTTTTAGGTGACAAATATTCCAGACATTTATAAAAACTACAAAGTGGACTAATAAATGACCTAATTGAGCGACAATAAAAAAAATGGTGACTGAAAGTGATTCGGATTTTTTTGTAAAATGGCCATTTCATTTAGTTCTCTGTCAGTGATATTGCTGTCCTGTCACGTGCTGTCACAAAACTGACAACTGACAACAAAACAAAAACAAACGTTTTCTTTTAGTTTTTTTTAATTGAGTTGCCATTACAAAAGAAACATTATCAATTTATCTATTTCAAGGCCAATAACTCGTTCAAAAGCTAGAGTAAACTTATGTAAATGAAATATTTCCTCTATTCTATGACAAAGTGATGCTCTTAATACAAATCTAAATGTTATTTATCTATATAGTACAATAGTAGACTGAATTAATGAAATATCTTTTTTTATACTGGTTACACTTCTTCAAAGTAAGATTGACTTTCGGTCCAAAAAATCAGGGATCCAGAACCAGAATTTTTTTTTTTTATTATTGAAGAAAAGTGAATCACTTGCCGAATTGAATTGTAAGTGAATCGTATCATGAATTGACCATTTTACGTTAAATACGAATCGGCTCGCGGTTCTCTTATAATTCAATTTATGAATCCTTTCGCAGTTCACTTTTCTTAAACGGCGCTTTTAGGCCCCCTGCTTACATTGACACATTGCCATTACCCAAGTGGTCAGAAACTATCTTTTCCAACTTTGCAACTCTAACCACAAGGCTGGCGGTACAGTAGCATTACTCATACATACATCATAATATTATGTACATTATAGATCTACCTTTTCAGAAAATAAACATGTAAATCGAGAGTTCATAATTGCTCATTACACTTCTTTCATAAAAAATAACTACTGTGTTAACCTGCGGCCATACCGTGTTGTTTTCAATCGATTTCCCGCGGGAATGAGATATTTTCCTACGGTAAAATAAAAATTAACCTATGTCACTCTCCGTCCCTCAATCTGTCTCTGTTCAAAAAGTTTGGTCAATCCGTTGTGAAAGAAGGGCAAACAAATAAACACTAAAGTCATCCTTATCGGAAAAGATTCTGTGCACTTTTCCAAATGTTGCGTGCCCCATATTTTATATTTATGTTAGGCAAATAAAAAAGAAAGCACAATATTTACCGCAATGTTTCTTTTCAACAACTCAATATAATGCAAACAGAGCAGTAATTGCTGCTTTCTTCCAGTTGATTTTCGTTTCGGAAGTAAAAGTATAAAATTGCAAATTGCAAAACAGTGGTTGATGTTTCCTTTCCTTCGTTTTTCTATACACGTACTACTAGCGGTTGGGTGGGATAATCCAGTTATAATAACTACAATGGAGAATTGAATAGTAAATAAAGCGTGGCGTCACGAGCTCTTCAGTCCGTGACACCAATGTTTTTTGCTAGAATCTCGAAGTGATTACAATTACTTGCGATTAACGATCATAAAGAGGTAAAATGAACGACGGAGTCTATCGCAATAAATCAACGCAATAATTATGTCTTAAAGTTACAGAAAAAACAGATTAGGGGTATGACCACAAAAAAGGTATCTTGAACATGTGTATGAGATTACTCATGCGCTCAAAGCGTTTTTTTTTATGGGAACACGGTAGAAATTCACTCTCTAGGAATATTAAAAAAACATAAAACATATTGATAAAAGATCTTTTTCCAACACCATGATAGCAAACCTTACAAAAAATACTCTTCATTAGCTACGTTAAAAAATACTCACAAATCTTCTAAAACACTGCCCTAACTTCCTGAGATCATTCTCGCAGTCGCGCATGGCCGGAAGAAATTCTTCGGAGTGGAATTTGTATATTTTCTCGATGTTGGCGAAGATGTCCGACTTCGTGCCCTTGAGGGTCGAAGGGAGATCTGCCCTGGTCATCTCTGGGATGTAGTTCTCTACGACGTGCATTAGTCTGTCCACGTACACGTTTTCCGTATGGAGCAGCTCATTTACACGTTCTGTCAGCCGCCTGTAGACAAGAATGTTTGCTGTAACATCGTCCTTGATGAAGTACATAATTACTACAACAGCCTCACTGCCCACTGCTGGACAAAGGCCTCTCTTTTCAAGGAAGGTGTGACAATAGTCCCCACCAATGGCTGGCCGGATCAGATCGCTGTTGTTGATTACATACGAGAATGTTGATGATGAAGATACCCATTCCCTGGATTACGTACGACTCCTATACAGAAAGAGAAAAGTTGAGTCAACTCCAAGCCGCAACTAGACATTATATCTCAGAAACATATGCCTATTGATATTTTTTACTGCCTGACATTTGAATGGCTGGCCGGATCAGATCGCTGTTGTTGATTACATACGAGAATGTTGATGATGAAGATACCCATTCCCTGGATTACGTACGACTCCTATACAGAAAGAGAAAAGTTGAGTCAACTCCAAGCCGCAACTAGACATTATATCTCAGAAACATATGCCTATTGATATTTTTTACTGCCTGACATTTGAATCGATCAACAACAATATGGATTTACCTGCGTAAGATTCAGACATCTGAGATGTAGTAAGTAAGTATTTTTTATAATATTAAAATATCTGGTCTTCTTCATAACCATCTTTATTACATGTCGTTAAAGAAACTAAACTAATCAACTTATTAATGGAACTTATTAAATAATGAAACGTTACTCTAAAATTAAACAAACGTAATTTAGTAATTCAACTCAAACATAGAATAATAGAATATACGTTGTTGCCATGGGTTGTTGCACATGGAACAACAAGAAATCACAACAGTAAAAGTGTACAAATAGGCGGTCTCATTGCATATATCATTGGATATAGAACAATTTTCATTTGAATGTTTTTAAATCGATAATGCTTAATTATTTATTTTATTAATTATTGGGTAGACAAAAAACTAAGATGTATTTTTCAAGTTATGTATGTTATAGCTGCAGTTAAAGTAATAACTTTTATAGTTCGTTTACTTTTGTCCTCTAATAAATCATTTTTATTTGTCATTAGTCGTATACAAATTAAAAATATGTATTAAATTATACGGAGACGATGATGATAATGATGATTAAATTAAATATTTTATGTATGTACGATATATCTGTTATCATAATATACATTATTATAAACGTTTCCGTCTGTATAACTTTACTGATAAGAATTTCTCCAGTATAAACGTTTCTTCGAAGACTTTATCTGGGTTAGTTTATTGTATCCTGCCCTATGCTATCTTTTATGAATTATATATAGATATTTGATCGAAGTAGAAATACTATTACTGGCGCGGCGCCATTACATACATAAGTTTATTTAAAAATATACATAAATTATAATTGATATTTATAAGTGACATTGCATAATTTTATTTGTTTAAAAAAGTTCTTATAATAAGTTAAATAAGATGGGATTTTACTTGTTATACCTAGCTTAATTTTACAAATTAGAAATACCGAAGATTTGATTTTTTCTAGATAATGTTAATAATAAGTCTTTAGTTCGTCTGATCTCTGGTCACTATAAAATATTTTTGTATCTGAGGATTCACCAAAAAGTGAATTATTGACAAAATGAATAAATAATTTCGGATATTTATTTTGAATTTATTTTGATCGACCTTAAATTTTGTTAAAAAATGTCAAGATCTCAATCATACCATAACATAATGTAATATGCGCAACACATAAGCGATAAATGTTTTTATTGCATAACAATCCATTGCAAGTCAGTAGACACTTGTTGTACGGTTATCACTCTTATGGCGAGGGATTAAAGTCACTCTTAGTTGATTCCGTAAAAAGCATGCAATATACTGCTTCCTACCATTTTGGTACAGCCGCTAGCCGGTTGCAGAATGCAGTTTTTAAAACTGCAAGCGGCACGCCATATGCCATGCAATGATCAATTCCGGAATGTTGAAAGAAATCTTATGTTTTTTTCTCTCTTATGCCTCACAATCCCTGTTGTCTGAATATTGAGCCGCCTAGTGCTTTTTATTATGGTACGTATAACGACTACATCCGTTAATTCGATTTTCATGCCTTCCAAAGCACAGAATCTTCTTTCATTCGGACAAACAAGTGATTCAGCCTACAATATCCTATAACAAACTGAGAATAAAGAGTCTCACAGAGTGATGTTCGTTCTACGAATGTCCCACCGGAGTTTAAACCCGGAACATCCGTAATATAGGTTTGGGCAAAGAAAATTTACTGTAGGTTTGACCTATAAATAAAAGTAGTTTAAGGGACCTACAGGTGCTAAGTGGCGCCGCCACCCTTTAAAAAATACTAACTCGAAAAATTAACAATATTTCAAAAATCTAGAACGGCGAATAACGAGGCCTTTACCGCAATTTTTCCATCTATAACTACTAACGAGATATAATACATAAAGTTAATGGCTTCTATATATCCTACAGAACACCTTCTCGTTCCTCGTCGTTCTATATTTTTGAAATATTGATTATTTTTCGAGGTATTATTTTTTGAAGTGTGGGGGACCTGTAGGCCCCTTAAGTCCTCAGACCTAAGCTAAAACCAACTGATTAGTTCCCGATTACGTATGTAATAATAATAAGTATACTAATTCAATGCCCTTGAATTTACGCGAAACGTTAGTATTTATATAACAATTCTGTCAGGAACAGCTAACCCACGCAGAGTATTTGGTATAGTGTATGAGCAGGATGCAAAACCCATTATAACGATTATTTCCGGCGACATTCCTAAAATATTATCGTTATTTTCGGTAATACTGTTTTTTATACATTGCGACAAATTCGGGTATTCACATCCGCGTAATACCTATTACTGCTATTACTCAGTCTTTATTTTATTAATACAGTTACTAGTATGAGTTTTAATAAAACAATTACTAAAATGGATTATTTGAATACATTGAAAAAACATGTAGGTAATAATAGAATAAATCGGTTTAGCTATCAGCAGCTTTGTGTAAATATCTCACAGAGAAAAATAAATAGTAAGCAACCTTGGCATAGACGCGTACGCAGCTCAAAATAGGTACACGGTAACTCAGCGCAAGGACATTCTGGGAAACTTCACTCAGCTGTATGTACAGGTTTGATGTTCCACGGTGTATTGATAAACTGCTTTACTAACTAGGTACTTACCTAGGTAGTTTGAAAATAACAAAAACTAAAGATTCGTATTATTTTTACAATTTATTTTGTGTTCTGAAAATAGCACAGTGTGTAAGATTGGCAATAAAAAATAATACTATTTATTTTATAGGAATGTCAGACATTATTAAATAGATCTAAATAAATCATCAAAGTATAGAAGCTTTTATTCAATCTAATCACTTAGCTCGACACATTTTTCTGTACGTAATTAATTAATAACGATTTTTAAATGTGTCATTATGAGAATCTGAAATTGATACTCAATATCAACAATAATTGAGAAACTACCCTAGAAACTAAATTTATATCCATCCAATTACAGAACACTCGCAGGTATTGTTTCCGTATTATTTACTAACAAATATGAATTTTCCTATGTAAAATTATTCATTAATTTCACGTCATAACAAGTAAATTGGACAAAATGGTTAGACTAGTACGCTGAATACAACCTTTGAAAGACCAACTATGGTTTAAAAAAATATTTTTTATAATATCTGTTGACTTTAGCATTCATGATAGGTTGCCTCTTACTGCAGAAATAAATGAGCTAGTTACGCAAATGGGATTTCTACTTAAACACGAATTATTAACGAAATGAATCATTCACGATTATTACTTATGTAGTCTGGTTTTAAGGTAACATAATTATCACTCAATTATATCTACCATTATGCCTATTATTAGATTGGTACCTTCATAAATGGGAAAAAAATAAAATCATTTCTAATTACATGATGGTGCAAGCAAACTCAAAGTACAGTAGCCAGCACATGCGGCTGGACATGTTGACCTTGAGAGCGCTCGTATTCCGTAGTGGTAGGGGTGAATTTCTTATGAAGGTCCAACCGCATGTGATGGCTTCTGTACATACATTACTTTGCCGAAATAATCACAAAACCACAAAGTCATCAAGAAGGATATGTTCGGTGAGGTGGAAAAAGCGCATTGGGAATATTCTACAAAATTGACTCAACTTTCATAGTTTTTAATACACAATTTAATTTGGACATGTTCGTTCAATCTGTAAACAACAACAACGATGTCGGCATGCGCCATGAGGCAGACAGAACGATACAAACGCGTCATCCTGCCATTTCTTGACGCAATATTGACGAGATTAGACAGTCAAATGACTGTTTTATTAAGTTACACTGAACACGGAAAAACCTAACCGTATACATTTTCTTTTTCCCAATCATTAACCGTCAGGTGAGTGAGATACCATCATCTATTAATATGGTCAACCTAAATATAGTAAGTAGATCTTAACCATAAGTAAACCGGCTAATTAATGCTGGACCATTGTCAAGTCAACATAACATACATCGACGACCTTGCATTTCAACCCACGTTGGTTACGTAATGACGCTACAAATCATACAAAAACTAATTCAAAACCTAATAATACTCATCACGTATGATGACAACAATGGACGAGTGTATCAAATGTTTTGAGAACAATGGAAAAAGACAGACTTTGATAACGAAATTGTTAAGCGAATCCACGATAGTTGATAAGTTTATTCTCGTTTGGATAGATATTTGATTCAGTCATTTGGATAGATATTTAATGCTAACCTAATTTTAAGAAGTATATTAGTAATCCGTTAAACCGAATACCTACCTGCGTTTCATTACATTGTAGTTGTAGAGAAAGCAGGAACGTAGGAAATACTAATGCTAATATTATGGTTCACATTATACACTATAACAACACCTATTATTATGTAATTGCTTCAGTGAACCTAGCTGTTCATCAAATGTATGTAAATATACAGGCGAACGAATGTAACCTGCCTGTCTCGAACATATGAATAAACATCACGCTAAACCCTCAAACGGCACGAACATGACAGCTGTGCAATAATCATCCGCTACGACTCCAGTTTCCGTAGGAGTTTATAAATTATTTGGCATTGTTTAAGTACACCTTTGGTAAACTGAAGACTTGCTTGATTCTGATGCTTGAACTTCTTTCTTATGATTTTGCCTACAACTCAAGTAGACAAATATCTGGATATATACATGACGTCAATATCACATATTTCTAGATAAGTTTTTGTTGGATATAAAAAATCCACGATAAACGAGTAAGAATCTTTATCATCATTTAAAAAAGTGACAGATTGTAGTATCACGATACTACCTGGTTATCATTGCGTATTCAATGATACGGCGCATATTTCTACAGTTAGCAAGTACTTAACCTTATTTACTGAATAAGTTCTCACCTTCGATATTTTTCCTTTTTAGATTCAATAGGCATCAAAGCTGGTTCACTAGATTTAGTTACACACCATTCATTCACTGCACTCACAGTCAAAAACTCGCTGCTAGGAGCATGGCACACTTCTGAACCGAATTCATCCGAAGACACTGTAATGCTGTCATATTTCTGGTAAGGCACCATATCAAAAGATGACAATGATTTAATACTAACATTATCATAATTACTACGATCACCAGAAATTTCAGAAGTGATGGATGTAGTATCACCAATATCGTCACTATCATCTTCATTTATGAGAGTGTCTGTTGAATGGTCTGTTGACATAGTATCTGTTCTACCATCGTCATGGGGATTGACTATATACTCTTTCCCAGACTTATCACTACTATCTTCAGAATCATCGCTACTTGAGTCTTTTTCACGTTTCTCCAATCTGTCATATTTTCCATCTTCTTCGTTATCAGATTCCTCGGAACTTTTCAATCTTAATAGCTTTTCTAAATCGCTTTGTTTTACTCCATAAGACCAAAGAGTGTCACCACCGATGTGTCCTTGACCGACAAGAGATTTCCGTCTGATTACTGGAGGTTGCCTGCGTCGCAATACTACAGGCGACGTGGAAGGTGTCATGAAGGAAAATCGTCTGTCTTCCGGTATAGGCGACTTACTTTCTGGAGAACTATCATTGAAGGGAGCCGGTGGTGGCGGTGCTGGACGATGAGGAATTGGAAAGTCTGACTTCCGATCTGATACGAAACCTGATGAACTTGATTCGTAACTGATTTCAGAAGCGTTGGAAAGGATAGAATTCACAGATATGTTTGAATTTCTATCTTGAGATCTTGTCACCGGAGTGAGATGTTGAAACTGCATATAAACGGGATTTACGGCACTTGTGATAGTTTCCAAGTCCCTTAATCTTTCTAAAGATTCGCTCGAATCACTGATATTACTGATAGTGCTTCTTTCGAAGCGAAGTATCATTGCTTTGACGCTGGTTCTATCGCGACGGGCGACATCGTCTTCATCTGAAGCGTGATCCTCGGTAGACGAGTTTAGTTCTTCGTCGAGGCGTATACAGCATTCCTCGTGCGTCATGGTGAAAACACGCTTAGAGTATTCCACAAACGGTCGCGGGCTCGCGTTCGCACGAGCATAATACTGCGCACGGTAAACGCGCACAATGGACGTGCTCGCGGCACAGTCGTCGCGCACGCAACTGACGCTCGCCGCGCATTGTACCCTGCGCTTACTTCACTTCGCTGTATTAACACGCATTTGAGTACAAAATTGTACTTAACATCACTACATAGTATAAAATAAAGTCGCTTTCTCCGTCCCTATGTCCCTATGTCCCTTTGTACGCTTAAATCTTTAAAACTACGTAACGGATTTTGATGCGGTTTTTTTTAATAGATAGAGTGATTCAAGAGGAAGGTTTATATGTATAATACATGCATAATATACTGAAGGATAACCCACAATAACCATTTTCCCGTGCGGAGCCGGGGCGGGTCGCTAGTCAATTATAAAGAGTTGTAAGATAACGATAAGGGCCTGATTGCCAGATGACTACATTCTTTAAGTACTGGGCAATCATTACTTTATAATGGCTTCTAATTATTATAGTTAAATTTAAAATATATAAACTTTCAAACTTCGTCTCACTTTTGATTTTCGTAATAAATTAAAGTCAAACTTTCTGTTCAACAATATAATATTAATTAAACATAATGTTAGTTTGTACTTAACACAGAATTTGTAAATTAGCGATAGGAGATTTATACAAACAGTTACTAATCAACTTGTAATTTCCTAAAGGATCCCTCAATGCCAAAGAGAGTGGAGGAGCTGATGGCTGCGTCAGGCCGCTTGGCTTCGTCGGACCAGGCTTCTGCTTCCTTCATAAACCATTCACGATAACTTTCCACCTTTTCTTTCCAGTAATCTGTCAAATACAAAAATAAATTTTCAATTTAGCAAAGTATTCTATTTGCTAATTCTTTTATCACTAGTAAAGCAAATTAAAAAATAGACAGTCTATGACTGAATATAATAAATTTGAAAATATTTATGTGTACGATTTCGTTAAAATCGGTTCGGAGGTAACCGAAAAAAAAAGTTTTAACTACTGTTATTTGATATTATTCTTAAAAACTGCATCTTCTTTCTGTTATATCTTTATCTTTAAGTGCGTCCGCTAAAACATGCGCTGGCGTTCGGCTTTTGCCTATTTTTGTAAAGTTTGTGTTTCACCTTACGACACAAAGAAAAACTTATTTTCAGTATTTTTCCTTTATGTCTTTCGTTAGTTAGGTTAAAGTAAATGTTCTATACCAGTACCTCTCAGTTCTTCTATTGTACCGTCTTCTCCTTCGTACTCAATAGGAAGCACAGCTCTTGGAATAGCTTGATGCATATTTTTGTACTTTTTGTTGTGAACTTGGACCTGAAAGTAATTGGTAACTAGTTAGAAAGAAATTTTTTCATAAATTTTGCGCCGAAGCCCCATTTTGATTTTGTATAAAATTAATTTACAATATGGTATCCAACACTGTAAATTTAATGCAAGTGAACTGCCCAGAGTATTTTTTAAAATATTCGTTCCGATAAAAACATTTTACCAGTAGGTATTTACCCTTTTTTTCATCTTCTTGCCAAGGAAGTTTTTAAATATGGCATAAGCTGTCTCGAACCCGGGAGGGGTGTTTAGAATATGGGTGCCTTTCATCCGCACTGGAAGCGCCTTCTCGAAGCACGTAATTACTTTTTTTGCTAGTACTGGAGTCCATTGGCTAAATACGCTCATACCCACATTCTCCATGTCTACTATTATATCCTGGTGAAAAATAAAAGATAATGTTTAGGATTTAGGTTTATTATCTGGGTGGACAGAAAAATTTTCAAATAGCTACAGGTAATATTCCATACACAGAAATATCCAAGGAGATCCTTAGTGGAAACAAAAAAAAAACGTTTTCGCATATTTTTTTCAACTTTTTATAATACTAATATTACAATTTTGATCTGATATTTACTTTAGAAACTACTACCGATTAGAAAGTTTACAGAATGCTACATACTTCCCCCATGATTGTCAAATTGTCATCCTCCAGCATCAGAATTTCTGTGATCATCAGCGCGACTTTGATCATGTCTGACAAATGGAACCTTGATGCGTCAAACACTCCCAGCCTCATGATAGTCACTCGCGTTGACTCCGCATCCTTTACTTTCCTAACTGGTAGAAATACTCTACGAATCAATCAAACTTTGTTATTTAATCGAATTTTCTCTTTTAAGACTGTTTTTTTTTTAAACTTTACTTACCCTAAGTTAAGAATTTCCTGCATTTTTGACTCCATAGGGTCTCTATTCGCAAAAAATTCAGGAACTATTGTTTTTAATGAATAATACATATCAAACTTCTCTTTACTGCGCTCTAAGCTGAACTTACAACCACGAAGAAATGCTACAAGCCATTGATCAGCTGTAAATGAAATAAAAAATAAAATTAGAAAAATATTCTGCGTTAATTCGTTGTAATGCCATCTACCTGATTTACGTTAAACTAGTTAGAAGCATAAAGCGTTGTGTGACTGGATACAGCCTTCTTTGGTTTATAACGTGCCAGCATCGTATTCGTAGCAGTGTCGTAGCGTCTTCGTAGCACTAACAAGCGTAGTCCGTAGTTCAGCGGAAATTCGCTAGATGGTACTACTTTGTAGATTGTTTCGGTAGGTTTTTTAGTTAATAATTTACCTAGAACCATTATTTATTCTGTGCTAGAACCAGTTAGATTTGGCGGTAGAGTACAGTCATGCCATGCCGGTACAGTAAGCTGCAGATAATATAACTTAAACCCTTTTTACCCTACTCTACCGGCTAACTATATCGTTTACTCTACTCGTATAAATCTTGCATAGCTGGTTTATAATAATACTAGATGAAAACCCGGCTTCGCTCGGGTGAAATGTGACTCATAATTATACATCTAGGTACAAAATGTAGGTAGATTAGATATTTCTGTAGTCATCGCTTCTCAAGGAATATTAAAGGTAAGCAGGCATGATTCGTATAGCTTCGTTCATTGTGTTTAGTAAATATAAGTAGTAAATAAAAACTGCAATAGTTTTTCCACAGATAATGTTTATTTTAAATCAACATTCAAAATAAACTAACATAAATTAATAAAATATTAAACTTTTAAGGTTAATTCTCTGTAAACCTCTTTGTTTTAAGCACTCATTGTCTTTATCTACTTTGGCGAGTAGATAATGGTGTAAAACCACGCATTCCATAATATTCTAAAAATATGTAAACCACGCACTCGGTATTCCAAAAATATTATGTTTTCTTGTAATGTCATCTAAGTTTAAAAATCTGGCAATTAAATCGGGTCTATGTTCTTTTTTAATGCCTTGGAAATTATCTAACATTTCCTGCTAATTCGGATTGCACGTAAATGTTATAAATAAGTCTGGTTTACCATACTTGCATACAATTGCCATGGAATTCTATATAGATATAGATAATTTTGCATCATATGCTGGGGACTTTCCACATAAGTTAATGGCAATATTATCATTTTATTATCCGTTTCTCTATCATTATTGTACAGGCTATCCATTAAATTGTTATAATTGTCAGCTCTGAGCTGTTTTGATTCATTCGAAGAAACAATAATCTTTGAGATTCAATCCTAACATAGGCCAATTTTGACGAATAGCAAGTCTATAGGTAATTAGGTACTGATAAAATTGTAACATGATGGCTTCGAGCAGTTCGACTCTCTTCTCTGTGTTGAAGATTTTCATACCCTCCAAGTTCTCCATTAGGAAAAAGTAAAGGCTTTCCTTACCCTTTAGCCTTGGCTAAATTACGAATTTACTGGGACTGGTTGATTTGAGTATAGAATAGGTTGATATAATAATATAATCTCAACATTAATGGAGGTTCGCCGTTTTCTCCTACAAAGATGACCGCTAACTCATTATATGATGCAGTGTTACACCCACGCAAATCAAGAGATTTAAGTATGTAATAAAACTGCATTGATACCAAATAGGTATTTGGGTTGATTTTCTTAGGCTGCTTTTAATTGTTGCTTTTATATTTTGACAAAAGGATTGGATTCATTGAACATTGTTTCTAAGGACCTCATTATATTGCTTCTACATATGTTATTTCTAGAATCAGATAAACACATTCATAAATCATACAACCAACTGAAAGTATACTGATACTTCAATGGTGTTATTTGAAAGTGCTAAATATAGGTACATAGTAGGGTTAGTTGATATTCTGTACAAAACCTGCTTGAATATTTACGTCTGCCAGCCATTTGAAATGTTTTCTTGCTCTTCTTCTATAGAAAAAAAATCACTGCTGAATTCAATTCAATATTTATGATTATGGCTTCTGTCAGTAGTAAAAAGCACCTAACCAAAGAGAAAAACACCTAACAAAGAGTATATGTCTCAAAAAAGTGTCAAAAACAATATTTTCGCGAAACGTCAACGACCGAAGAAAAGTAGTTTTGTTATGATCAAGGATTTTATAAGTAGATATACGTACCAACCAACCAACCAACCAACCAACCAACCAACCTCCAACATCTTCCAACCTCTTTGATACGTACAACATCCTTGGTTATGATTCACTCAATGTTTCCATGGCGACTGCGGTTTGTATATCATGGCGACTGCGATTTGTTTGTCAGTGTTATTAGAATTTAACGAAATTCTCCATAATCCGAATTTTGCGGATATATGTTGTCGACCCGAAATCAATATTTTTTTATGTTTTGTTATTCATATAAGGTTTCGATCAAGTCTACCGTACCCCTTGACGAAATTATTAATATAGATGTCAAGTGCTACTTACTAGGTTTCACTCTCTGTAGATGTGGCTGTTTCTTCAACCACTCCCTTAAAGCTAGAATATCAGAGTTCAGTCTATTCCGATTTTCGTTTATTTCCGTTTCAGCCTTCTTTTGCATCGGAACAGACAGCGGACGAACAGTCATTGTGCTGTCTTGTAAAATTGACTAAAATAAATAATCTGATTAGTCTATTAAAGCTTTTCCAAGAAATGTAGGTATATATATAATAAAGATTTTTTAAAACGATTAAAGTAAAGAATCATTAACAAGGTATCAACCACCTTACAGTAATAAAATTAAACCGTTCCATAAATAGACAATCTGAATATTAACGAAATAATTTATTTTATTTACTTTAGCCACATAATAAATCGAAACCCTGAATTTTAACAACAAAGTTCTAGTTCGCAACTACTCAAGCATAGATAACTCTTAGGTGTTAGTACCTATACACTTTATCACTCCGTTAATTAGATGTTAATTTCGACTTTGTTTGAGTCATGTATGTACATTTCCGTAAAGAAAATTATAGGCACTAGTTATTTTAATAGGGATATTCTATCTCGTGATAACGACATTGTTATTTAAATCATTTTGTCTAGATAACTAACTACTTATTCTATTTTAGTTTATTCACCTGTAATATGTATACCTGTTAAAGGTTCCGACGAGAAGCATGAATTAAGGTCATATACTTGTATAATAAATAAACATTTTGAGCTTCTAGTGAGTGTTTTGCAAAAAAATATTTTGTTTGTACGAGCGGCACCATACAACTGACTGTAATATGAAAAACTAAGGCAGGCAAAATTTAATTGTAATACTCGTAAGTAAACTCAATTAACGTGGTAGTGAGTTACTGAACCAAGCAGATAAAAGTAAGCACTGCTAATGAATAACATAGGTATAATGAAAACACTAACATAATAGTTATTTGAAACGAAATATTATTCAAATATATAAAATAGGTACTAGCCTTCCGTCGTTTCCTGTGGGAATGAGATATTTGCCCGCGGTAAAAAGTAGCTTATATGTTATTTTGATGTATTAGCTAGATTACTGTAAAGTTTCATTAAAATCCATTAAGTAGTTTTTGCGTGAAAGAGTAATAAACATACATCCATCCATAGTAATAAACTTTCGCGTTTATAATACTCGTATTAGTTAGTAGGATTTATGTCTAGCACCAGGTAATGTTGGAGATATAGCGTCAAGGTTACTTGTAAAGACAATAAGCAAATAATTCATATAAAAATAAAGTATGTTTATTGACTTACCGGTTGCGCCAGTTATAACAGTCGTTAACAACTTTTCTTTTCCTTCAAATTATTTGCTACAATGGAAATTTTCATTCATTTCTTCATATATGAATCGTTCGCTTGACTTATAAATTAAATCTTATTTCATCGGAAAAAATAAAGAGTAGGTACACGCTATTCTAACAACTATATGATAATAATCTTAGATCACTGCAATTATTTTACCATCAAGGCAGTGACGTTAAATTAATTTGAGCCGTAAACGCACAGCCTTATCAGTTACAGTACGATAACACACTGAGAGAAATACTGAACGTTGAGGAAACACTCCATTTACCTCCTTTTGAAAACACGTCAATACATCTCCATTATGCGAGTGTGTGAACTGAAGTGTAGGTAATATGTATAGCTACTACCTAACAGCTGTAGTAATTGTATGTATAGTTTAAAATATTTTACTTATTGTGTTGTTTTAAGTCACGTAAGCAAAGTATTTAGAAATGACTAATGATAAGATCATGATGATGAGTTGGGGTATTGCAAATAGGCATTTAGGTTATTCTTTGCCAGTGCAACGATACGGTTATCGTTAGAACCTATTTACATGATTGGTTTTAATCAAATGCATTGCAGGATCGAGGGTTTTATTAAAAACACTTTTACAATCTTTATAATATTATATAATCTTAATTATACATATAATCAAATACCTATATGTGAAAGGATATGTTTATGAAAATTAAACAACAAAAAAATTTGAAGAACCATAAATGTATTTTGTATCAATTCACTTTGTTCTTATTTAATCAGGTAGGTATGGTATAACATAAATCAATTTAAAATTTATTTAATTTAGGTGTTCTTACACAGCAACTCAATAACTAAAAAAGTTATAAAACTTACGGCGTAAAGCACTTTACAAATATATTTTTTATTTATATAGAGTATAAATGACAACTTAACATATACCGGTTTTTATCAACATTCCCATAGAAACTTTTCTCAGAAACTATACACATTTTTGACTTACGCATTACACTTTCTGATTAAAATGAATATTTTGTATGGGAGAGTCGAATTTTTTTTTCGTTATCGAGAAAAGTACCTTTGTCAGTGTTGCTGAAAACCTTTGACTGAGGATGTCCTTTCAGCATTTGCTAACACTAACACCCTGTATAGTAAATTGTGCGGATGTGTCAGTACCATTAGTCAATATCCAGTTTCCTAAACGAGCCCTGCACCCCCCCCGCAGCCCCGAACATGTCCTCAGGAGTCTTGGCCTTCCCCATGCGCCTCGACTCATCCGTGCCTAGCGTCTCTTCATACGTCATCCAGGACTTGTATTCTACTATCTTCTTCGCCCAATGGTCTAAAATAAAACAATTTCATGCAAAATTGATTGGTATTCGCGTATAATTGGACCAATCCAACTCCCTGTAGGGTAATTTTATTTTATAACGTAGCAGCTGCAGTTTTTTTTTAGAACAAACATCAAATTCTTTGTTTTGAATGTTAATTGTGTGACATGTCTATGTGTGTTGCTATCGGATAAGTGATATGATGTGTAATGTAAGGAATATCCCAAGAAATGTGTAAATGGCTTATAATTTCTAACGTCCATTGTGAAAATACTGAAACGACAAGTTCAGTAAAGACTGTCCCTTACCGTCTGTCGTATAGCTATATAGATACAAAATAATAATTTCAATGGGACTGTTTGTACTGAAAATTCTTTATATTTTCAAAGCCGCCTTACATATTTTTTTTTACTTACCAGTAATTTCTGCGATAGATCCACCACTGCCTCCATATTCCTTTGGCGCTATTTCTTTTGGTATATGATTCAGGAGCTCTTCGTTTGTTTTGTGAATTTTCAACTGAAATCGTAACAATTGATTGTGAAATTATCAAAATACATATAAGTCTGTCTACCTTTATCTTAATCATTATGTTTTTATGTTGATAATTACCCTTTCATTAGCCTTTTGATTTAATAATCCCTTGACTAGCGTGAATATAGCTTCTATTCCTCCAGGAACATTGACGTGGTGACTGCCTTTTAGGCGAAGTGGCATTGAGTCCTGAAATTCAAAAACTACCTTTATTACACTGTGTATCACTCTAATTTTTTTTTAACGTCATCTATTCAGTATAGCTGTAAAATAGTAATAGAAGAGAGAGTTCGATGTATAACCAATATCAGGAGGACACTTTATGACAAGGCTTATAGACTTTGTTCTGTCGAATCTTTTGTAAATTTATTCCGATCCAATAGCTAAAACTAAATACCACTGGTATTAGTTTGAATTAATTTGTAGTCTTTCTTTTCCTATTCAAAACGTATAAGATTGTTTAAATTAAACGTTCTCCAAAACTATGTAGATAAAAATTTACCGGTTTTGAAAAACTTAAATTTTTTTGTATATTTGTATGGGTTAATCTCCGAAGCTGTTGAACCGATTTGAATTATTTTTTGCATGGTGGTACTTTATATCCCCGGTCATCATCCCGGTCGGATATTTTTAATCGCGAAAAATCAAACAGTTCCTGTTGGATGGTTAAAAATTACTACGGAAAAGTAAAAAAACGATGCGGGCGTAGCCGCGGGACCACCACAGCTAGTAGACAATAACTACCAGGAATCAAAAACCAAATACAAACAGAAGACAACCACGTCAAACCCCGTACAATGCTTTTCGACACATAGTACCAGGATACACAATAGATATACCAGATAGATATACCAATTAGGCTAAGGGTAATTACATCATACTTCTCACCTGGCATATAGCAATGACCTTCCTCATCAATGTAGGGCTGGCTTGCGCAATGTGGTTCATGGTCACTCCCTGGTAGTCTGTCACGATTTTTGTTCCCAACACACTTGCCGTGTCGTCTTCAACTATGAGGATCTGCAACAGATGAACTGTTATTACTACTGTTCAGAATAACTGTCTGCCTGCTTCTTCACAGTTCTTTTCCAACTTTGTAAGGAGTTGGGCATTCTGTGCGTCCATCTATCCCGGGTAAGCAGCAGTTAGATATTTTGCTGCTTCAAATCTCTTTTGACAGCAGACCATCACGTGACAGCTATATGATAATAATTACCTACTCTAATTTATATTGTGAAATAAGAACTGGTGAAAATAAAATAAAAAGATAATTAAAAAAATATATAAAACCGCCTTCAAAGTCCTAACCTACACTAAAAAGTTACAAATAAAATATAAATCTAGCTAAAAGCATATCAATTTAATATGGCTATTAATATTCCTTATTTACATAAATTGTAACATCATATAAATATGTGTAGACATTGTTATACTCTTCACCTTGGAGTCGGTGCCAGTTGAGGCTAGCTATTTAATCGGAACCACATCTGATCTCAAAAGTTCAGATCGTTGAATATAAAAAATTTAAAGAACGCGGTCAGAGTACTAGATACTGAGCCCACTATAGATGACTGCTAGCAGTAGAAGTCTTTTGGTCGAAATGATGGTGATTAGCTGGCACCGACTCCAAGATAAAGTGTTTAACAATGTCTACACATATTTATATGATGTTACAATTTATGTAAATAAGGAATATTAATAGCCATATTAAATTGATATGCTTTTAGCTAGATTTATATTTTATTTGTAACTTTTTAGTGTAGGTTAGGACTTTGAAGGCGGTTTTATATATTTTTTTAATTATCTTTTTATTTTACCCTTTTTAGTGGAAATTTACCATGACAAGTTAGGTACTCACAAAACTTTAATTTGTTTTGTTTAGTACATAATTTAATGCAGATTTTCTCACTATGTTTCCTTTACAGTATTAAGTTTGAATTTTAAATTTTAAAACATTGCTATACTTGATTGGACTGTAACCTAAGTTTTCCGAATTGCGAACAACTGAAAAAACCACTACGATACCGACGACGCTCGCCCGTTTAGTCCACGGAAAAATTCTTAAGTTGTTATCTTCACTTGGGGTTTTTAAATCTTTAATCTATGACTAGTTTATTTATTTTTTATTTATTTACTTTTATTGTGCACAAGAAAATTACATAATTACAAACATAGAGAACGACGACACAACAGGTACTACTTATTTCTAAAGAAATGTCTTCCAGTAGACCTAGAGAAAGAGATAAGGAATAAAATACAGAGGTAAGACGTGCACAATAGATACAAAAAACAGAAACTAACTAGGTACTTAAAAGACCTATACCTAATACACATATAGCAATATACATATACTACACACAAAGATACATAAATATAGATATAATACATAATATACCGTAAATAAAGAATATATGAATAAATAATATATTTACTTATATGTACCTACATAAATATTATATCATACAATACACATAAATACATACCTACAGCTAATTAAGTTGAAAGATAGTGCTCCTTAATCCGTTCGATACGACTAGTTTACAGAATTTATGAACCAAAACCGCATATTTCTTGTTATTTCAATTATAACAAAAGCAACGCAATAAGTGTGCTGTTATTTATTGAAGAGTTTTCGTTTTAGTCATGAAGGAAGAAAAAATTTTACGCGGGTATTAAGCAACACTTCTGATAGTATACTGCTTACTTGACGGATCAGGGATCGCAGTTGTTGCTATTGACTACCCCGGTAATAAGGCTCTAATAAGGTATGAAGGACGCCGCCTTGTGGTTCCCGGCGACTTACCAAAAACAATTGCGCCTCGCTAGCGTAAGGGTTGTGGGTTGTGATAATAAACAACCTAACATCCATCCATCCATCCACTGCGCGTTTGCGTGCTTGCTTATATTTAAATAAAATAGACGAATGTATAGTTCCCGGCGCGTAACCTACAACCACTGTGAACCCCATCTCAATTGCCAAGCAGTGATGGAAACAAACAGCCTGAAACAGTCCCGCTGCTGGACTAAGGTTCCTTCAGGAGGCTTTTGGAAAAATCTTTACGGTTGGCAGGCGGGTTGTTGTTAGTTGTCCATTCTCACAGTAAGACACTCACTAGAAGAGTTCGGTTGATGCTTATTTAAGCGGCTATAAATAATAACTAATTAAATAAACAATTTAATACAAATATACACAATAAATAATACTAAAGTTAAAAATGCTAAATAACACACTTGATTTTATTATGTTACATTCTAACTTTTTATTTTAACTCTATATTACTGGCACGGTTTTGACTGTATTTTTATTTGTCTGTCCCCATGCCTCTCTAGGTAGTTCGCTGCTCTCTAGGAAATAAAAGATATACCTAATATATGTATGGAAAAGCAAAAAGACGAAATACTAAATGCCCAAAGAAGTAAGCAATTCCCAATATTATTGCAAGTTGCAAGTTGATCACCATTGTATATGAGAAGTTCGATAAATAAGTCCAGTAGCCATGTGATAAAATGTACGAAAATAATCGATAAAATATACGTTACGCTTCATACCACATCACATCACTATTTTCAAATTCAGTAACCATTAAGTTTCTTGTTTTTTACATGCCAAATAAAGACAAATAAATGTCATACTTTATTGATATTTTGTTTTTAGTTGGGCATGTCATAACATGAATGTCTCTATCTTTTTCTAACGTACCGTATTCAAAGATGTGTGATAGAGACTGATAGAGTTAAAAAACAAACACCGTCTCCCGCTTCCCCTTACCCTCCCACCCCTCTGAGCGGCCGCATTGGTTTCGATACAAAATAGGCATGATACTCCATCTGGGCGCGTAAAATTATTTCTTCCTTCATGGTTTAGTCTTCTACTCCGCCATGAGATATAATCCAAATTTATATGAAACCATTTTGAGTACAACTTCTAACTATAAAACAAAAAAATATTGAAATCGATTGATAAGAAGCCGAGATATTGCCAAAATAATTTACCGATCGGGTATAACGGCATCGTCAATTGAGGAGTTATTTCCTCATATCTTCAAATTTAATCATCCGATCTTAGCGAAATTTTTATGGGACCACCCTGCAAGTAAACCTGGTCGATTAAAAAAAGAATTTTGAAAATCGGTTCACAATTGGCGGAGATATCTTATAACAAACACACAAAAAAAAAAAAAAAAAAAAAAAAAAAAAACATACGCGTCGAATTGAGAACCTCCTCCTTTTTTGAAGTCGGTTAATAACTCTTTATGAAATTGAAAGTAATTATAGCATTTTCAAATTAACAGTGTAATACAGGTTTTTTTTTAGTAACAGCGAAGAGGTTTTTTTTATACGGCTAAAAATCGTAACTTAGCTCACTTGTATCATAATGTCCTACTCGTATTACGAGTATTGACACCAAAGGAAATATGTTATATTTAGTTCTTTTCACACATTTATAATCATTTGCTAAAATTTTCTTAACTATTAAGAGTTAAAACGGGGTATTTACCGTGGTGTTTGTTTGAAATATCGGGCACTCACTCACGTGTAGAATCTTACCCCCTGGCCACAGCTTCGCGCGACGGCGGCGGCGGCGGCGGCGGCTAGCTGTGAACGACTTCTATGAAATCGTATACAAATTGCCTAGTTTGTTTCCATCGCTCGCTGCCGGTCGCGGACGCCGCCGCCGCCGCCGCCGCCGTCGCGCGAAGCTGTGGCCAGGCCCTTAGAATCTTAATAGTTATGAAAACAACCGTGAAAGTTTTAAAATTTTCTTACCTGAACTAAGTAATAAAGAACACACATTACTTCGGCAATGTTATTTACTGAAGGGTCATAGGCTCCAGGTCTTATGAAGATCAACCGTGGCTGAAGCTCGTCTGCTTTAGGCAGTATTAAAATAGTCCTGAAATTCATGCAAAATTATACGTATAAGTATAGGTATTCTAATCTAAATTTTTAGCTGAAGAAAAAACTTAAATATACAGCTTATTATAAGATTTAAAAAAGTCCATTACCCTAATCTCAAGAAATCCAGAAACTTGGGATCCGTTGGTTTGATTCTCAAAGTCATGTCCGGGGCAGTGGTCCTCAAAGTGTAGTACAGATCTAGCTTTTTCTTGACTCTTTCCAAACTGAACTTGCACCCTCGTAGCATTGCCAGAAGCCATTGGTCATCTAAAATGATTAACAATAAACAAGTAAGTAAATTTTTTTCTTTATTCGGAAAACTTACAGCTAAAATAACAAACAAAAGATAAATGAAGTGGATGTAAACAAAGCCATTAACAAGTTCTCAAGTTCTTTGTATTGTATACTCTTTTCACCACTGGGTTACTCAAATATTTAACACTTTTTTATTTAGAAATAAATATTATTTATCATTATATTATTTTCTGATTCAGAAGCATGGGAACACCTTCCTTGGAAAGGAGAGTCCTTTAGCACAGAATACCAAATTTAGTCCAAAAGTGGTAATGAGAGGGTATTATAATTTGACAGTTAATTGAATATGTATTTTCTGTTGATAGATGTAATAAAATCTTAATGAACAATGTACAATTTAATTGTTATTTAAAATATTTTTCTGGATACATGCCGGTATCCGGTTTTATAATAATTTACTGATATTGATTAGATTAGATTAAAACGAGGTTAATGTGGTATCAAGTAGCTTACCAGTGCGTGCCTTCAGGTGCGGTTGCTTAGCAATCCACTCCTTCAAGCCCTGTAGATCTTCGGAGAGTCTGCCTGGGCTTTCATTCAGCTCATCTTTAGCTATCTTCGCCAATTCTGGTGAGAGCACTCGGACCATATTGCTAAAAACGAATACAAGGTGGGTTGATACAACAAGGTTAATTCTTAATTAGTCTTATTCTCTTTAAGCCATATTTTTATTTAGACATATTTTCAATTGTCAAGGACGGGTTTGGCCATAGTTTGTTCTAGTAGGGACTACTCCAGAAAATTTTCTATTTAATACTCTAAAGCAGCGGTCGGCAACACGCGGCCTGCGGGCCGCATGCGGCCCGCCAACGCCTTACTTGCGGCCCGTATATGTTTTGTAAAAAAGTAATTGTCAAAATAAATGCATTAATTAGTGGATAAGCGCGCCAAATATTAATGGATAAATCCATTAATGAACGTGATTGATCTCCAATCAAATGATGCTCTCAAAAGCTCTGAAATTTATCTAAATGCAGTTACCTTTTAGTAGGTACTTTGTAGTTTTCATTTCTGAATGATTTACGGTAGTTATTTTCTAGCTATAAAGGCCAAACGTATAAACATAATGTAAGTAGGTAGCAGGTATAGTCGCGTACTAACGCGGACGAGCCCTAGTTGATGGAGGTTAAAATAACTAATTATATATTATTTATTCGTAACGCATTTACAAATTAGAGCTTTTGAAATATAAAAATAGCGTCCGGCTCGCAGCGTGGGCTACGGCCATCTCAAGACATCAACGAAATTCAAATATATATTACTTTTCACAATTAAAAAAGAAAAAAAAGGCGAAAAGAGGCTGCCAGTATGAAAGCGGCATGCATGAAGGACACATGCGCACCACAGTATTACGTGTACGAATTAAATTAAGTTTGTTTTAACAATTTTCAATTGCATCTTTATTTTTTTTTTGGGATATGACCAATAATTATACATAGTATATTGGGCTTCTGGGGTTAATATCACAAGTGCGGCCCGCCTTTAGATTATTTTGCCAACTTGTGGCCCTTGCCTGCCAAAAGGTTGCCGACCGCTGCTCTAAAGGACTACTATTTGGTATTCTAATATTATTTTGCTGTAGTTCTAGTCATCTATTTTAGTCATGTACTTATGTGGTCGTGTTAACAAAATAAACGTACCTACTTCATTATAATATTATTAACGAAAAGTACGAGTAGGTATCTATGGATATTAGAATTGTCTATCTGCTTTAGCTGTCAAATTGTCGCAAGAGAGGCGGTCAGATGCTTCAGGTATAATTTATGTACAGTAGCCAGCACATGCGGCCGGATATGTTTATCTTAAGAGCGTCCGTATTCCGTAGCGGTTGGGTCAAATTTCATAGTACGAATGTCCAATCGCATGTGGTGGCTTCTGTACTGTACTGGCATTAAATGTTTTTGTTACAGGAAAAGTCTTACTTGAATCTCTACTCTCTCTCTTTGTAATTAAAGGGTATCCACGGGAGTAAAACAGCGACTCTAATACTATAATTAAATAAAAAGGTTCTAGCTTGTACTATTTTACATAATTTGCAGAATTATTGTATTGTATAAAATATAGAAAGTCTAAAGCAGCACTAAAAACTTACATAAAGAATCGATATACATTTAGAGTGGCTCACGATTACTCGTCAAAAATACGTAAAATAACCATATTTGTTATCAATGTCAGTGAAACTATAATAGAAACTATGAACATGTAATCAGCAGATCTTATAATAATACTGAGGATTAACTAAAATATTTAAACTCCCCTATTTCACTTTTCAATCACAGTAATATGCCACTTTATTCTAATAACAGTAGAGAAACCACAACAACTCTTATCGCTACAATTAAAAATATATTTATTATATCTAGTAAACTCACCTGTGGACTAGCAACTATCCGGTGAATCGACTAACTGATAAACACTGGCGGCGGTTATCGAGTTCTTATCACAGCGCTCGTTATCCGACTATTGTCGATATTTTCATGGCTGGCCACGACTTGATACGCGGTGCTGATTGGTGAATCAGAAAAAGATGTGAATGCTACTTTACTTTGTTTAGCTTTAGAGTTACAACTTATGATAGAATAGATAGAGAGGCGTCGTGGTCGGCCCTGCAGTGGGACACTTTGGGCTAATTTATTATTATTTTATTATTACTAGCTGTCTGCCCGCGGCTATGCCCGTGTTGTTTTTCGGCTTTTCCGTAGTATTTTTTTATTATTCCACGGGAACTCTTTAAAAACTATTCAAGATATTGACCGGAGATATAAAAGGTACCACCATGCAAAATTTCATTCAATACGGTCCTACAGTTACAGAGATTAGCCCGCACAAAAATGGACAGAAATACAAAAAAAAAAAGAACTGGATATGTTCTATATCACTTCTTACTCGGTTTTTGGCTTTTTTTTTTCTATGTACAGATTTTCAACCTCTACAGTAAGTTTAC
This sequence comes from Teleiodes luculella, assembly GCA_948473455.1. NCBI lineage: Eukaryota > Metazoa > Arthropoda > Insecta > Lepidoptera > Gelechiidae > Teleiodes > Teleiodes luculella. Next base: position 6,868,431 of record OX419584.1, read on the forward strand.
AGTTTTATTATAATATAGATTATTATTAATTAATGGTCAGAAGAAGCCAAAGAAAATTTGTCGACAAAATGGAGCTATCTTTAGACTTTTTGGTTCACGGCCGCAAACTGAAAAGTAGTCCAAGGCATTTGGAGCGATTTTCCCAACACTTTCTTTTTAATAAAGGCCAAGCCTCGACGTTTTATAAACATATTTAAAACGCCAAATCGCTTGCCTTAGAGTATAAATAGAAAAATTTCTGGAAAAAATTTCTTGCTTTTGTTCTTCCAAACCTTATCGAGGTTAGCTATTTTGCCATCCCGTCAACACAAATCAAGAAATACTATGGCTTTCAAACGACTTTATACATATTTTTTCGAGCCATTTTTTATTTTTTTAATTATATCATATTCTTCACTTCGGTGTAGGTATTTTGTAAAATTTTACTGGTAGTTTATCTACAACATCGTGGTAGCACCTATGAAACTAAACAACTTTCCTTAAGGAACATAGGATGAAAACTCAAAATTAAAATTCATGTTTTCATACAAAGCGGCCGGTCACGTGACTGCAGTTTGTATGAAAAGTTGAAAATTATTTTGAACTAGCTGCAGGCCCGCGGCTACACCCTCGTTGGTTTTGACTTTTCGCGTGAGAATGAGGTATTTTACCGCGGTATAAGGTAGCCTTAATCCATCCTCAAGATTATTATTTATATCTGTACCAAGTTTCATTGAAAATTTCCGCCCGCGCTACTAATTTTCCCGTGGGTATGAGGTATTTTCCCACAGTATAAGATAGCCTTTATCCCTCCCTAAAATCTATTATATCTCTGTACCAAAACTTCCCGCGGGACTTTCCTTTTTTTCGAGGAAATGAGGTATTTTCCCGCTGTAAATTATGTGTGTTACATATAAAATAAAAAGAGAAGAATACACCATGAAACACCTAATACTTTAATCAAATTCAAGTTGTCTAAATGATCCCTCGACGCCAAACATGTCCTCCGCCGATTTGGCCTTGCCGGGCCTGCGTGCTTCATCGGTGCGGTATTTTTCATCTTCTTCTAACCATTCGCTGTACTCTTCTACTTTTTTTAGCCAATAATCTGAAACAAATAGTACAAAATTTTAGTAAATCAGTTTTAACAACCTACACGAAAATAAGACTGTAACAAAAATATATTTTATTTTAAAGAAACTTTTAAAATTCATAGAGTTTGGATTTTTGTATATAGTGTGCAAAGAGAAAAATATTATAACTAACTAGCGACATTATGTAATTAGAATAGAATATAATTCATAGTAAATGTACCTAATATATTATGATTTTGGGTTTGTTATTCCTCTTTTCCATTCTTTATTTCGCTAACTCATAGAAACTTTTCCTAGCTATCGTAAAATTTTTCATCTGTAATATATCTGTGTACAGTTAAAATGATATAGATTTACCAATGATTTCATCCACAGTTCCGCCATTCCCTCCAAACTCGACGGGCAGAATGTCCTTTGACACGTGGTCGTGCAGTGCTCCAAAATTGTTGCCGTGCACATGAACCTGAAACATTATTTACTTCTTAGAAAATAAAGCAAGTGACTCACTTTAATCGGCTGAAACGAGAAAATGCAAGCCCAAGTTACGAAAACAATTAAACCCTAATACAAATCTCCATTTTACACTTTTTTAAAGCTAGTTGTGATGAGTCTTCTAGCTACCTCAACACTCACATAGTGTGTACGACGTTGTTACTGTACGACTAGTACATTATATTTTTTCTGTGACATTGTGTGATGTTGATACAGGCTTCACCTTATAGACTTCCGCAGGGTGAAAGACTACTAAGACTATTTAAGAGCAGAATAAAATATACTTGGTTTCACTCAAAAACATTATGAAATCGAAACAATCCGCAACAATAAAAGTGTACAAAAAGTGATCATATCTACCAGACCTTACCTTTCTTCAATTTTAAAACACTCATATTGTTTTCAGTCTAGGGTGGTCTAGGTTATATAAGTCATTTATTTTTTTATATCTGTAGGGAAGTGATTTATTTGTAGAGAAACTTTTGTTTTTATATTTGTTTGCAATAAATAAATAAATATGCGAACTCACTCTGTTTCTGTTTTTCTCGTTTAGGAAACTCTTGACGATGTTAAAGACTGTCTCGAACCCTGTTGGTGTGTGCAAGTAGTGCGCACCCTTCATTCTGATCGGGGCCGCATCCTGAAATAATCACCGCGGGAACAAATAAGGTACGTAGGTCAATTAAAAAATATAGGTACATTGAAACTGATCAAATTCAAAAGTTTTTTATGCGAAGTAAGCTTTACAAAATCTTTTTTGACGTCAATGCTAAGAGCTTAAGAGTGAGGATATAAAGAGGCAGGTTTTCCGGTTCGGACTTGTCGGTACGGGTCGGTACAGATCGGTGCAGAATATCTCTAACATAAAGAAACAGGTAAACTAGTCTTTATTGATCATCATTGCGTCGAGTTCGTTGGATATTCAAGCAAGCCCGTATGAGCCATGCAGGTAGTCCGACAGTGCCGACAAGTGCCAATCTGTTTCTATATGCGCGACCGCATATGATAACATTGGGATATTTCACCTGTACGCATCGATACCTACCCGTACCGGAAACCTGTTTCTTTATATTCTCACCCTAATAAATGCCAAGGACACTGTCCATGGTTGATCGTTCAAAAGTGGCATTGTTGGTCTGTGGAGAAGAATGATCTGAAACAACTCTACAAGTTTCTAAAGAATGGTAGGAGTCAAATATACCTGGCCGGCTATAACCATTTTCTTCATCTGCAAAGGAGTCATCTGAGTCAAATGAGCCAAAGTAGCGTCTTTTAAGTCCATAACGTTGACGCCACCAGCTACTACGAAGTTGTCATCCTCCATAAACATTATCTGTACAAAAAATAACATGTAATATAAATATTTAGTCACTGCAAAACATGATTTTATAATAACAACAAGTATCGATTTAGACACCTACCTATTCACAAAGTAAGACACAATATGTTACACTTGTCTAAAAAGTCTTGTAACATTTCAAAGAAGCCTTTTAGTGTGTGCCAATGCCTCAGAAATAACGAATTTACAGCGCTGCTTTCCAACCTCTCTGGCCAACAACGCCTATTTAACTTTTTTTGTGGTAAGACCCCTTAAATTTCTAACCTATTGCAAACCCCGCGTAATTTTAGGGAATACTTTTATAATGGGCCATTGTATTCGCTCTATTTGTAATGCCAAAATTCAAGATAGCTGTAAACCATTATTTAAAAAACTGAATATTCTGCCATTGCCTTGTTTATACATTAGAGATATTTGTTGTTTTGCAAAATTATTTAAAGAACAATTTAAAACTATTTCAGAAATGTCGACTAGAACACAAAGGTCAAATTATAAATACTTGTTATATCAGCCTCCGTGCCATAATGCTATCTATAAGAAAAACGTATATGTATAACATGAGTATTCTAATTTATAATAATTTACCTGACGATATTAAAATATTAGATGGACATAAGTTTAAACATTAATTGACATTATGGTTGACTGAAAAAGGGTTTTATAGTGTTAAAGAATATTTAGCTAGTAAGAATAGAACATGACGACTGAAGATATATAACAGAAGCAAAGAGTAATTGTAATATGTAGTATGACGTTTGCATGAATAAAAATAAAATATTGTATTCTTATTATGGTGAACATAAAATAGGACATGAAATGATTAAAAAATTTGCATGCCAGCTTGCTGGCTTCATATGTTGAAACCTTTTGTATTTTAAAATAAGACCTTTTTTGTTGTGTACACATATTGATGCAAATAAATGTTTCTTTCTTTCGGTCCCTACCATTATAAAGTATGCCTTAAAATCAACATCTGCCTTGACTATAAATTACATATTTATATGTTATAGTTACCAACTTTTTGTATAACGTTTGCGACGGACATTACTTCTCCTGGGGTGTATTGGTCAGGCGAATAACGACCACCTCTTATCAAAATCACCCTGGGATCTGCTGGATTTGCTACTTTAGGCAATACAAGCATGAACCTATGAAACAGAAAAACCATTATTATGAATTATATTTATCAACAAAAAAAAGAAGAATCAACAAGGTAAAGTCATGTCCAAAATTTACCCCAATTTTAAGATTTCTTTAAATTTTGGATCGGAATGCCGCAATGGAACTAGGTCAGGTGCAATTGTTTTCAAAGTATAGAAGAGGTCTATCTTTTCTTTAGCCCTTTCCAAACTATGTTTGCAGCCTCTTAGAAATGTTGCCAGCCATTGATCGTCTGAAAACATAAAATTAATAATAATTAATTACGTGCCCGGATTTTTTAAGCTGTTTTTGACCTCCTTATTCGTTTGATCTTTCCGACCGTTTTCAGCATGGCGACCATTTATTTCTGGCAATCATAGTGTAACGAGGTACCTTGCATGCCACCTCGTTCCTACCTCATTTCTCATCGCATTTACCATTTCTTTTCCCTCTAAATTTGAATATTTAATTTTGGAATTCATTGTTCATTCATATGTCATTTTTATTCAGTTTTTACTCACTTATCCTTGAGGCCTCCACCTTCACGGCCATTTTCCGTAATGTAACTTTTATAATTTAACAGTAAAATCCGTAATGTGCGAATAGTGATTATTATAAATTGAATTGTTTTGAGTGAATAATATAATATAAAGTTGAACTGTGCTAGTTGCGTTTTCTTCCATCTGCTAATGCTGAGTCATGTTCTACACGTTAATAATCTATAATCTATCTCTGCATACACGCCCTCGCTGGCTCGCCCAAGACCTTTGGTGAGCCGCAAGCGTGACAATAGTACCAATACAACAAAAGTTATGGTTCATAATTCTGTTAGTACAAAACGAACAATGCAGCTAAACTAATCAATCACAATGCAGCTAAACGAATAGTAATAAACATGCTAATCAGTAGAGGGTATCACCACAGAATACCAAATAGATTATGTGTAGAATCCTGAAAATTCACCACCCACCTGTCCTGGCATTTAAGTGCGGTTGCTTAGCAATCCACTCCTTCAAGTGCTGGATACCATCGGCCAGCTTCTTGGGATCCTCATTCAGCTCGACCCTCGCCTTCTCAGCGAGCTCCGGAGATAATGGACGAACTGCCATCCTGGAGCTGGTTTAAACATAAGCATTGAAGAATAAGCGTTCATAAGGAAATTAGATTAATGATTTATCTTACGCACAATAAAACTATTGCTCATAATGTCAATCTAGAGTCTGGACTGTTTCCACATAACTACTTAACACATTCATTACCGTCACACCGACTACTTACCGTTCGTTAACAGCTTATATATATAATGTCCCCACCACCTTACCTATATGTTTATTGTAATACTAGCTTTCCACCGTGGCTCCGCCCGCGTTATCCGTTTTCCCCGTGGAAATGAAGCCTTTTAATGGTGAAAGAATTTTAGGAATCGGCGCTGTAGTTTTTGAGTTTATTCATTACAAATATATACACACAACATAAATACAAATCTATTTATTAGGCCTGTGTCTATCATATAATATTAATATGATATGATAGGCACAGGCCTCAGTAACAGTAGGTACTTCTTAGTCAATTCCAGTGTCCCAGGTAAGTAACCAAGTATACGAATGACTGTCCTACTTCTTAAAAACTATTATTTAAGTTAAATAGCACAACTTAATAAGTAAAATGTAAAAAAATATGTATCACCTGACAGTGATGTGTAGCTTCTTCCGATAACTGGCATTTACGATACCGAAATTACTATTTATTATTCCAGAACGCGCATGATACGATAATGATATCAAGTGATAATCCTTCGTCTGCTAATCGTCGTCCTGGTGATAATTCCGGGTATCATTTCGTATTATAATGTTTTTCTGTAAGTGCTTAATAGATAAAAAGAATTACATTTGAGTCTTTTTTTCTATATCTAAAGAAGTTAAAATCTAGAAGTTGTTATGCAACAGATGTTATGAAAGCAAAGTTGTTTGAGAATATACCTTAGAACAGAATAAAAATATAATCCTACATTCAGCACAAAGTTAGCATGATTAGTATTTTAATATATAATACCGCCAAAACTTAGTTGATTTAATATCTTCTCTCACTATTAATAATAGGTTTAACTCACGTTGTTAATTTGTTTCCAATGAAGATAAAAAGTAGGCTATGTCTTTCCTTATTATGCTTAAATCTATCACCCATTCAATACCATAATGGCCCACCAATTACGAGGCCACTTGTAAACAATCGAATAAAAAAATAACTTTCAAAATATAACTCTTTACAAATATTATTGAGTATTTATTCGCATTAGTTTGTAAGCCCGGTGATAATTTTGAATCGATTGCAGAAAACCGTTAAAAATGAAGTACAGTTCAAACTCTACAGTGATTTGTTCACTGTTACGCATCAGTAGTGGCATAGAAGAACAGGGCATTCAATATTCATGTTCATTATAAAGGTCAAGAAAATTATAATTGGTACACTCCGTATTTACCGTAGGATAATTCTATTATAACAACTGTATATTTGACTTTAATCGTTATCAGTACCAAATGACTTGTCACAGTGACAATTATTATTTTTTACATATATAATGTATTTAATCATTTTAATTTGACTAATAATACTGTATCTATCACATTATTGTAGTAAACAATTAGCTAATCTGTTAGCTAATAATATATTTGTCCCTGTTATACATTGTACAGCAAGTAACATTCATGTCGTCGTTAACAGCTCATATATGTCCCCACCGAGGGGCTCGAGCCTACCCTGATATTAGGGTGAATAGGCCTTAGTCGACCACGCTGGCCCAGTGCGGGTTGGTCAACTTCACACACAACCTTTGAATTTCTTCGCAGGTGTGTGCAGGTTTCCTCACGATGTTTTCCTTCACCGTAAGAGCGTCGAATAAACGTACATATGAATTCGAAAATCGAAAACACATAGGTACGTGCCGAGGTTTGAACCTGCGAACTTCGGAATAGAAGTCAACGCGCCTAGCCACTTGGCCACCGACGCTCATGTATCAATGAACAATAACTATCAAGATTTAAACTATAAATGCAGACAAAAGAAAATATTTTGACGATTATTCATCAGAATATCCAAAGCAAAAAACTTTAGGTTGAGTGGTTCCTTGAAACAAGAATTACTGACATTCTTTTATTTATTTGTCTTACTGAACACTGGCTTAAAGATTTATCAAATGCTGACTAATTATGAAAACTACTATATTGCCAGTGCATTGAATCGAGAGTTCATTAGTCTAGGAGGCTCTTGCATATTGTTACGCCAAAATATAAAATCTAACGAACGCAATAATGTTACTGCACTCTCGAAGGGATGTTGTATTAAACTTTCATGTGTTGAGTTGGAGAATCTATAGTAATATTATAAAGAGGAAAGGTTTGTTTGTTTGTTTGTTTGCATCGAATAGGCTCCGAAACTACCGAACCGATTTCAAAAATTATTTCACTGTTGAGAAGCTACATAATCCCTGAGTAACATAGGCTATATTTTATTTTAAGAAAAATAGGGATCCGTACTAAAACTTCAATAATGTAACCCAAGGTGTAAAAAATACCTGAAATATTGCTAATTATTGAATAGGCTCCGAAACTACTACACTGATTTTAGTGAAACTTGGCACAAAGATAGAATAGATCTTGGGAAAGAATATAGGCTACAATTTACCGCGGGAAAATTCCTCATTCCCACGGGAAAAATAGTTAAAGCGGGCGGAGTTGGCACAAAGATAGAATAGACCTTGCGGAAGAACATAGGCTAACTTTTACCGCGGGAAAATTCCTCATTCCCACGGGAAAAACTATTAACGCGGGCGGAGCCGCGGCGGGAAGCTAGTCATATTATAAATTGTATGCGTTTACAGACCCCCTTATTACAATAATTTTGGAGACTTTGAAAATATTGTGGAAGATGTATTAAAATTGATTACACAGTCTAACAGTAAATCACATGTAGTTGTTTTTTTTTTAATTGGACTATGCTTGAGTCCGAAAAAGTACGACGTAGTTCAAATCATTTAATTTGGTTAACGTCTTCTTAGAACCAACTAGAATACTCGTAGCAGCCACTACAGCTACTTGTATTGATAATATTTTTTTGTGATTGTAATTATTCTAATAAAGAGATAATACACTCTCTTCAATCAGATCATACTGGACAAGCTGTATTAGACCAGGGTCGATAATTTTTGAGGAAAATTTAATTATAGTAGGATGGAACTCATTAGAAAAGGAAGAGAATATAATAAAAATATAAGGAAAAATAAATTACGGGCGATCTGAGATCGGGAAGGAAGGGAGTGAGTTTTAAGGGTAAAAAACGGTTTATCCCGATTTCCGTCAAAACTACAAGTCCTATGCAGAAAAGTAAAATGGCAAAGTTGTAGGTAATAAAAAGATCTACAGCTGATTTTAAACATTTTTCACATAACCTCAAAATATATGTGAAAAATTCAAATAACCAAGTTTTTGTTTTTTTTATTTTTATCAAAAAAGTCACTGGGCTTTTTGTTCGTTGAAATCTCTACTTTACTACTATAAATTGTTTTCATTTTTTACAATTTTTAAATCTCTATCTATTCCAGCGTGCTATAAAAAAGAGACCCCGCTAATAAAAACAGATCTGTAACTGCAAGTAAAATAGAAAAGTTCAATAACATTTTGAATGATAAATTACCGTTACCAAATTATGATTTTAGCAATCCAAACTATTTTTCTATAAAGAAATTTTTCTATATTGCACTGTGAATTTGAAAATGTATTTAAAGTTAAAGAAAAATCAATAGTCTCAGTACAAAACGTTATTTATTATAAAACATCTTCGTATTTTAATCAAATTGGAGCTGTCTGAAAGAGCCCTCTACTCCAAACATTTCCTCGGCAGTTTTGGGCTTGCCAGGTCGAAGAGCTTCGTCGGTGCCATACAGTTCATCTTCTTCGAGCCACGCTCTGTGTTCCTCCACCTTTTTCTTCCAGTAATCTGTAAAAAACAAAAATATTAAACTTATTTTTGCCACAATCAACTTCACCTAAGATGAGTGAGTAAGTTTATATTTGCACCTATTTTATTAAATAGGCCTGTGCTTGTACATACACAATCCTGTATCAGTCAGTAGGACAGAATTACGAAATATACAGCTAGGAATGCATGAACAGATTTATTCGTTTTTATGTAGGTATAAAAATATTATTTTTACTTGGAAGACTTAGCATGAAATTAACCAAAATCTTTAATCCCGTGAGATTATTATTTAAAACGATGACAGTCTGTAAGCCTACTTTATCGGTTCTTAGGGACCTGCCACTGTCCCTTAGGGTCCTCACCCTAAGGGACAGTGGCAGTGGCAGTTTTTCTGTACCGGGAAGTTGTTTCTTTATATCCTCACATAAAGAAACAAGTTCCCGGTACAGAAAAACCAGTCCGGGTAGGTACCGATGCGTAAAGATAAATGCGCTCACGCATAATAAAACAGGTTGGGACTTATCGGTACAGATTACCTGGACTGGGTCATACGGGCTTGAATGTCCGGAAAACTTGAAGCAATGATTGTCAATAAAGACATTTTTACCTGCTTTTTTATGTTGGATATCCTGCACTGCCGTACCTACCCGCACCGACTAGTTCGTGCCGGAAAACCCGCCTGTTTATATTCTCACCCGTATATTATAATGCGAAAAATATACATACCAATGATATCTCTCGTAGTTCCGCCGTTACCTCCATATTCGGCTGGTAGAATTTCTTTGGGTATGTATTTATACATTTCATCGTAATTTTTGTTGTGTACATACAACTGTAAAAACCAAACAAATTAATAACTTTGTTCAATTCAATCCGTACAAAAATAAAAAAATGTATTTGTGGGTAATTTAATTACCCTTTGTTGGTTTTTACTGTTGAGCAAAGATTTCATTGCGTTGAAAACAGTCTCGAATCCTGTGGGCGTGTTCAAGTAATGAACACCCTTCATTCTGAGAGGTAGAGCATCCTGAAACAATCAAAATAATACAATAGGTAATAGTAACATTATAGGTAACGAGATATTTAGGTACAGATCGGTAATCCTAGTGCTCTGAAACATTATATCCATCTTATGACAACATTATTTTCGAAGCAATTTAGTTTGAAAAAGAAGTGCGGTAAAATGGAGGTACTATTTCATTCGGATATACGCCAGTTCAGGCCGTGCCATGTACGTATTTCGATTTGCGAATTTATACATTATGTAAGTTTATTCGATGCTCACATAGCGAAGGAAACATCGTGAGAAAACATACCCACACCTGCAAAGTAATTCGAAAGTTATGTGTGAAGTTGACTAGCTCGCACTAGGCACTAGGCAGCGTGTTTGACTGAGGCCTGTTCACCCTGATTACAGGGTAGGCTCGAGCCCCTCGGTGGGGACATATACGAGATGTTAACAACGATAACGGGAGAGACCTACCTGACCGATCACAACCATTTTCTTCATGTTTGTGGGTGACATTTGCACGAAGTGTGAAAACGTGACATTTTCCAAGTTCAAAATGGCTTTGGATCCAGCCACTACTGCATTATCATTTTCCATCAACAATATCTGAAACGCACGTAACGAAGTCAAGCTTTGCACATAAAATTAATTTTACTTAAAAAAATAATAATACTTAATTCTAAAATAGAAAAAGAGATATAGAAAATACAATTCCAACTTTTAATGACAGCATTGATATTTGGATGTAAAAAGATTGTCGTATGGCGGGAGTAGTTAATATTATAAAAATGACAAATTATAACAATTCTACATTTATCAAAGTGGTAGTGTGATAAATATTACTGCATGGGCACGCACAGCCGCTAGTGAAAGGTTCGACTGAAAAGACGATTATTTGGTAGGTACTTGTGAAATATTGTGAATACTGAAAATTCCCCTTCAGTTTTCATTTACTCACCAAACCTGTAGCTTTTCGTCTCCACTGATGAATGAATATTTATTGCCTTAATGCCTATCTAATTTAATTATAAAATAACTAAAGTAAGCCTTTTTTACTGACTCATAAACACAGACAGCACTGAATAGAAGACAGAAGAATAAATACATTTCTGTAATAAATAATAGTAAATTCTTATCAGTCATGAACAAATTATTTGCTTTACCTTTTCAAGTGCATGTGTAACAGAAATAACATCTGAAATGGAATATTTATCAGGGTCGTACAGTCCCGGACTGATGATGGTCACTATTGGATTCGCGCCGGTGGTTTTAGGCAAAATTAGGTAAGACCTGTAAAAGAAAGAAAGAAGAAAGAAAGATAAATTTATTGCCAACTGTTTGTTTTGTTTGTTTGTTTTTGTAAACAATTGAATAACTTGGTACGTGGGAAATAACTTGCGTGAAATGCTATTATAGGTACAGTAGCTAGCACATGCGATTGGACAATCGCACTTCGAGTTTCGCTACGGGATAAAGGTGCTCTCAAGGTCATTATGACCAGCCGTGTGTACTGGCTAGTGTACATCAGAAAAAAAAGTAAATTTGACTTAATTCATCATCAATATCATCATTTCAGCCGAAAGACGTCCACTGCTAGACAAAGGCCTCCCCCAAAGATCTCCACGACGATCGGTCCTGCGCTGCCCGCATCCAGCGGCTTCCCGCGACCCTCACTAGATCGTCGGTCCACCTTGTGGGGGGCCTGTCCACGCTACGTCTTCCGGAGCGCGATCGCCATTCAAGAACCTTTTTGCCCCAACGGCCGTCGGTTCTACGCGCAATGTGCCCAGCCCACTGCCACTTAAGTTTAGCGATTATTCGGGCTATGACTCTGGTTCGCCTACGGATCTCATCATTTCTGATTCGATCACGCAAGGAAACTCCAAGCATAGCCCTCTCAATCGATCTTTGGGTGACTGTAAGCCGTCTTATGAGGCCCATTGTAAGCGACCACGTCTCGGATCCGTAAGTCATCACTTACTTAGACTTAATTAAGTGATGTAAATGTAAATATCTAAAAGTTAAAATATAAATTATTTGATCTCTACAGAAAACGGTCTAACCCTATTCTTGTTCTTTATTCTATTCTTTTATCGTGTCGATGATTAGTTGTCATACCCTAGTTACCCTACCCTGACTGCTGGCTTCCATGAACAATAGGTAGATGGGTGTTAAACCTGACCAGAGAAATAAAATCCCTGCTCTGGGGGGCCATTACAATTCCCATTATAAAATTAGTTCAATAAAATTTAATCTCCGCAAAATGGCGAGGCTTTTTATTTTTCTTGTCGAACTTTGCGTGGTAAATCTTCAAAACAGTATTTGAGTAGTTCTTTGAGCAACCTCAAAATGTGGTCACAAGGTCTTAATTCCCAAACTATCGACCATACAATGTTGGAACTAAATATAGATGATTCCTCATATAATTATGCGTACGATTTTAACATAAAACATATAAAATCATGTATAATATTTTGAAAAATAATATTTCAACATCGAAAACGGGATCAAAATTGTCGTTCTTCGCAGGTCACACTTGGTTCGCGCTCAAGGTAATCCTTGATAAGTTTTGCATTTAATGCGTAATTGTATAATTTATTACGTGGAATGAATAGTTTTTTAACTAGGCACATATTTATAAAAGAATATTCATTCTATCTCTTTGTTTCGAAAAATTATATTAGGTCCTTACATATGAAATTGCTGTTTGAAGGCGGTTTTGACTGCCTCATCAGATTTGAAATTTTTTCCTTGTAAAAAGTTATCCAAATTTTGAAAAAAGTGGTAATCGGTTGGGGCAAGATCTGCGTCACCCACCATACTCTCCAGATCTTGCCCCAACCGATTACCACTTTTTTCAAAATTTGGATAACTTTTTACAAGGAAAAAATTTCAAATCTGATGAGGCAGTCAAAACCGCCTTCAAACAGTTCATAGACTCTCGCTCCCAGGATTTTTTTTTCCAAAGGTATCAATGATTGGCCTATAAAATGGCGGAAGTGTATCGATAACAACGGCCCATACTTCGATTGAATAAATAATAATTTCATTAAAAAAAACTTGTTTCACTTTTTTGATACTGAACGGCAATTTCATATGTAAGGACCTAATATTATATTATATAACATCTCTGTCACACGATTTCGCTGGTTTCGTGAACGCTCAATGAAACTACACCTACCTTCCAAGAACGCAAACTTGTCGCTGCAAATTTTAGCTTGCAGATACTTGGTAGTGACCCAGCATCAGCACCGCTTCAAAACTAATTAAATACGAGGTAAGTTATTCTTCGAATATTTTCAAGTTGGGCTGGTCATGTAACTTTCATGGGCATATGTAGAAAGATATATTATGTTATTATCAAAAAATTCTTTTTAAGAAAAAGAAGATAGATCGAGCGAGTTTATTGTCATGTACTTCATTTGTAAACTTATTTATTACTTTTATCATAATATAATTCTCAAAAATGTGTTATTTTTGTAACTTTCGTGGACATTTGACCATGAAAGTTACCTGATGCACCACGAAAGTTACAAATGTCCATTAAATACTCCTTATTTCTTGTGATGCAGTTATTGCATTTGCCCCTAATTATACCGAAAGCTAGAAATAAAATACTCTAGCACGTTTGATGTGATTTTTTCTATGTAATATTTAATTCTGTTTAAATGCTCTCTCGTAGCTAATTTCATAATTTAGTCAGCACAAAAGTCAGTTTTTTTATATTATTGAATGAGTAAAAACTTTCAAAGTCAACTTCAATAAGTTTTACTGTAAAATTTTATTTTCAGATTACTTTCGAACGGAAATTATGCCATCACAGAGTTCAGAGGAGCGGCGGGAGAAGAAACATGCAATATCTCTGTTATTTGTTCATTGATTTACATTTAGTAAAAACTGTATACATTGTTTTTAGGGCTTTTTTGATTTACATCTATTTATATTAAGATTGCTTTATAAAAAAAATCGCCACGAAGGTTACGCGGAGAATGTTTTCTGAAGAACTACTCATTTATCATAGGTATTAAAACACTCTAAGTCGTAGGTTTTTATTTTACTCACCCCAATTCAAGGATTTCATAAAATTTTGGATCTTTCACGCTGATTTTGAAAAACTCCGGCGCAGTTGTGCGGACAGAGTAAAAGAGATCTATCTTCTCTTTAGTTCTTTCCAAACTGAATTTGCATCCGCGAAGAAATGCAGTTAGCCATTGGTCATCTAAATGAATAAAAATATTAAATAAACTATTTTATGAAAGAGAACGAAAACTTATGTCCCACTATATAATACTTATTATAAATTCGACAGTTTGTATTTTAAAAGATGTCCGTTACTCAATCACGCTTAACGGATTGGGATGAAAATGACCACAAATTTAGATTAGGCCCTTCTATAATGGGACATAGGATAGTTTTCGTCCCTAAAAAACATCGATCAAATTAATCTTAGAAGAAGTGCTTCATTCATTTGCTTACTACCTGGCGCCACTTTTAAAAGAAAATTTATATCTATGCGGACGAAGTTGCAGGCAAAAGCTTTCTAAAATGGATAGTTTTAGTATATGTTACAGTCAAAGCTCAGAACCAGTCAAAACCACTTTTGACGCCAAAAATCAGGAAAATGTGGTTTTAGGCTAAACTAGTTCACCAGGCTGGTGCGAGCGTAGCGAGCCCGGCTGTTCGTTCAGGGCACCCCTACTATTTATTTGGTATTCTGTGCCCCTACTTCGAATAATATGGGTTCCAAGGGTAAGGGAATTATTATACCCTTCGTGTTAGGTTACACATGAACCTAACCTAATCTAGTAAGTGGTCTTGACAGGTTATGAGTTTTGACTGTAACATAATATGTATAAAGTAAACTCACCAGTTCTAGCTCGCAGATGCGGCTGCTTTGCAATCCAGTCCTTGAGATGCTGTAAATCATCCTTCAAGGTAGCTGGGTTCTCATTCAGCTCCTTTATTGCTATTTCTGCTAGGTCAGGGGGCAGTGGACGAACTTGGGCCATGGTTCACTGACTTAACACCACTCAAGAGTAAACTCAATGCTAACAATTGCTACTTTTACCTCATACAAATGTAGAACTGAGCAATAAAGTGTATTAAACTGCGGCATCCACTAATATAGCTGATATGATGTTTCAGTACAATAGTGATATATCAACAAAATTATCTTTTATGAAATCGATATCTGTAATACGCGAGATAAGTGGCCGTGGAATTGGACTCGTGTACATACTAAAGATAATTACAAGGTAAAGTTTATAATTATTAATTACACAATTTATTGAACATAAAATACAAAATCTAGGTATGCTGGAATTCGCCTTTTCAATCTTTATATTGATGAGTTTGTAAAAGATCGACGGACGTAGTCGCAAGCAGACTTACTGACTAGCCTACTATTATTTAAATTACCTATTCAAAAATGTTTATAGTCAGTCGTAAAATTACAGCAATAGAAAAAGAAAATAAGTGTATGTGATGATGGCGGACAGTTTGTAGAGCTTTAGCGCTGTAAAAAAATAAACATCTTGAAATTTTTGTAGATGATGAGCCGCGTACGCACGCTGACATTCAAAATAAACATGTGATTTATCGTCGAGATGAGATCGAGCGGCCGAGCCGAGAGCGCGTGCGTCACACTCCGAGTGGAAGGCAAATCTAACAAAGTTATTCAAAATTCTGTGTAACGAGGTTACTTCCCCTTACATTTACTTTCCAACATTTTATTGTAATGTTTGTTTCGTTGTTTGTGTATTTCCTGTTTTTGACATCTAAAAATCTAAATATTTTAATCTAATTTGCCTATCATCAAGATAGAGACGTCTCTCCGTGAAGAAGAAGAAATATTTTTTAAGTAGCCAAGAAGTATGATTTATATATTATCTCCTCTACTTATCATATTAAAATTTAGTTTTATATGAAAAACCAACACATTTTTAACAACACATTTATTTTATCTGTCTGTTTTTTATCTTTTACAACCCTGTTTATAATTATTATTTAATTATTATTATAACTTTACTAGTATAGAAATAAATAGTTACACGATTAAGATTATATACTTCAGAAGTTAGCAATATTTGCCAATATATATTAATGCTTTGTTGTAGAACTATATATTTGACTACGAAGATCACAGTAAGTATATATGGCCCGACAACATTATGTAATATAATTATTTATTCACATTTATACATAGAACAACTGGTTAATATATTGTATTAATTACAAGATAATGTAATCACAACTATAGTTAAGTTTTACAATATTTATTTTTTACATGAAATAGAAGCTAATTAAAAACACAACAAATTTGAGAACTCTGTATGATGTGAGTATGATAGGCTCAACGAAAGATAGTTTGATGTCTCACTCTATCTCATATAAATTTGTATCTTTTTTATATCAGCCTTTTTTTTAAACTATAAAAACAAAACGTTTAGCAATCAGTGTTAGCAAAATAACAAAATCTTGGTTATAACTTTTTTTTACCTACAACAGGATCGAAATCGGACGGAGTTGGAAACAATTTGATGGAAACCGCACTTCTCATCATACATTCATGAACTTTTGCAATTTCACACAAAAACGGTGCAATATCACTCAAAATATAATTATGTATGTATAACTATGTACTACATTAACTAATAGAATTTTAATCTAAATACTACGAATCGGATACTGGAAAGCTTAATAGCGAAAGAACTACATACTTTACTTACTCAAACAAAAAACTTAAATGATGTGTAAAGCCAACAAAAACGGCTCATTTTACAATCACAACAATACATATTTTTCAATAAATCAAACATTTCCTATCCGGTATCCGAATCAACTGAAATCACAAACAAGAATCGCTTCATCCATCCATTCCATACTCTTACAAAATAACTTAAAAATAAAATTATTTATTACAACGTAAACTTTGCACTAAAAAGCGTTGGAATCATAACTCTTGTAAGTAAGTACACTATCTATTCTAATAATATTATGATAGTTTCGAATAGTACGAAAAATTATTTCAGGAAGCCTCATTTTAGTCTAGCAAAAACGTGAAAGAACTAAAATTAATTTACTAAAATGTTTAAGTTAATCAATTAAAATATTTAGGTTAATTTATAGTATAATATTCAAGCTCTGACGTTGCATAGTTTTACAATAAATGCACATTGCTTTAGGCCAAATAAACTTCAGTAGAGATACTTATTATAGTAAAGAAAACGATAGGTGCGTAATTTTAGACTTATTTTTGAACAAAATTATAAGGAAGAATAGACAATTTTTAACAGTAAACAAGTTTTTGTTACAATACATTTTCAATAAGACAATTACTTACGTATTCATTTAGTATACTTCAAGATACTCGTATTTCCTAGTACTAGTCCTAGATATGATAAGACTAGAATATGTGATATTTTCCAATGATATCGCGGATGAGAACAATCTTGATTCTACTAGACATGTTATCTATTGCCGTTCCTTGGCGGTGCCGAGTGCTGGTGATCAGAAGTCGGCGAACAGTTTGAGTTCCTCCGGGTCTAGGGACCGGACTGACTTCCAGTCGGTTTCCGGGTACTCGTCAAAGTTAGAAGTGTCTCCCTCGTAGGATACTGTTGGTATTATTGGAGGCTGGAAAATAATAATATTCATAAAAATATGCAATTGAAACTCAAATATGCATTATAATACGTTTCATGCCGGCTCCACACGCGTGCCGTGTTTGGCAAACAGAGCGAGTAGATGCGTTAGAATGAGATACAAATCACCGCGCTCACTCTAACGCATAACGGCGTCTCGCTCTGTTTGCCAAACACGGCACGCGTGTGGAGCCGACATCAAATATGATTATACAGAATGTAAATTAACTCAAATCAAATTATTTATTACATACCATATTGGAAGTTACTACAGCAGTACAAATCAGTATAATTGTCTGCCGTCTAGTTTTTCTTAGCACAACCATTTTTGGTAAACATTTTTACTAATTTCTAACACGTCTTCAAATATACCGTATACTTACTTGACATTCTGTTTAGGTAATATAGTCTACATTACTATACTTCATTTTAGTTAGAATTAGACAGAATTTGCAATGAGAATTAATATTTTATTATTTGAGTACCATATCTAAAAAACCGTAATATTTGTGACCTAAAATAATTCTCTTTTTCCCCGAAATTCGTAACGTTTATATTAATTTTTACGCCAGATGGAAAATCATTATTCATTGATCTAGGTTAAAATGGCAGATAGCATGAGCGGTTCAGTAATGGAAGCGAACCTGTAATTTCTTCATAAAGACGTCAGCCCAGTCTATATGCTTGAACCACCTGTGCCGCTTCACATCTTCAGAGCCACACTGCAACAAATAAATACAAAAATAACTATCATATATATTAAAAAAACAAAAATCTCGAGAATTCGTTTTTTTTTAACCAGGGTCATTTACTTTTTGAAGCTTTACTAGGCCTTTATCTTGAAACAACATTCGATAAGTCACGAATTAAAAAAATCTGACTATGAACAATGCGGCATTGCGGAATATACCCAGCGTCAATCGCATTCTAACTATTTTCAAGTCAAAATTCATCTAGCGGTTAGGCTAGACAAAGAATTATACATACATACATACAAACATAGACACACTTGAAAAACATAACCCTCCTTTTTAAGTCGGTAACATATAAACAAATTTAATATCGGTACATTTTCTAATGTAATAAATAAAATAAAACAAATTTATAGACTCTATAGTCGACCGCATTTTGAAACATCCCGGTCAATACTTAACTGTAAAATAAACCTAGTAGTACTATTATTTTATTCTGTGCCTACACAATAAATTGACTAGAAATTGGAGCAACAATGTTATATATGCGTACGCGACGTTATTCTACATACTCGCACTCTCATAAATTGTGCTTTAGTGGCGAATCTGTGCTTTAGGCATTGCACAGTTGCGGTGCCAAGCGGGACGAGTGTTACGACTATAATATTATATGTTACTAGCTTTCCACCGCGGCTCCGCCCGCTTTAACAGTTTTTTCCAGTGGGAATGAGGCATTTTCCCGCGGTAAAAGGTAGCATATGTTACTCAGAGTGAATGTAGCTTTCAAATGGTAAAAGAAATTTTGAAATCGGTTCAATAATTTTTGAGTTTATTACAACACACACATACACACACAAAAATACAAATCTTTCCTCTTTAAAACGTTAGTCTGACATACACTCTAGTCCTCATACAATTATGTGGAATATTCATAATTATTAGAAAACAAGCCATTTCATATTCAACCATCAAAATTGAACTCTCCTAATACTCGACACGGTCGAAAGTTATCGTCTCAAAAGAAAATTTGTCAACACCGCAAATTAACATGTCCGACTAATTGTCTGGTAGTACCACGGACTCTACACCGTGGGTTGTACTAGTGGTCGCATCTTACCGCCATGCGCGCCACCTAGTTTTCTAAGTGGCCAGTTATTATTATAGTCACCTACACATCGTGGATAGTCTAGTCTAAAATCTCGTTTAGGAGTCTCGGTCTATACCGGTAAGCACGGTCTATGGGAGCAATATCGAGTATTCCTACTGACATATGACACAACATTAGTCAATGCGACGCGCCGCGGACAGACGTTTGAAGTTGCCGCTGGACGCAGACTGATGACTTTCTAAGCGACCGTGTGACAGCAAAAACCCTGGAGAAAATACCTGACCAGAAGCAGCGGGCGTCTAAATATACATTCTCGTTAGAAGTATAAAGTAGCTTCTAAGATTTTCTCTTACATTTCCCTACTTAAAACAGTTGTGTTCTTAAAACGATTCGATTTAAAATAACTTTTTGTCGACTTTTATGTCAATGATACCCATACAGTTTTGATAAATCCATGGATAATGTCGTATGCATATGTTTAGGAGAAATACACCAAAATGGTGGTTGCAAATACCTTGTTCTTATTAATTAAATTTTCAAGTGAGGCAGAATACATGAAAATTCGTAGAATTTACTAAATCATAATATATTTGTAAAGCCCAGGCATAAATATAGAACGACAACGCGCACATTAAAATGGATGTGAATTTCCATACTAACACTAAATAGAGGAAACAAATAAATGCAGGCTGTGGACAACGAGCTAATAAATTTACATTCAACACAAAATAACTCATTCCGCTATTTGTACTGGATTGCGGCCAGTTTTTAGAATAATAACACTTTAATAGCCACGTCTTTCATAATTTTCAATGTTAAAAGACCATTTCCTCCTATAATGATAATTATAATATTATTTAAAAAATATGCCTTCTATTATAATATTGTGAAAAGTATGAACTACTATGAAGAATTGTAGTATTCTTTATAATTAAATTGAAAATTAATGAAAGAATCTTTATTTGCATAAGACATTGCATAAAATGGTGGTAGATATATTATTTTAAATTACCATGAAAAAGTCACTGTAGAAGTTACTCGTTTTAGCTAATATTTGCTGAAAACCTTTTAATTAAATAAAGAGACATAATGTGAGATTTTTTTCTCTATTTTCTTATAATTTGAGAATACAATAGTTTCTTCATTATTAAATTACCTTCCGCCTTCACTGGATAATTTAAAAGTCTTACATGTAAGTTGACAAGTCTTAGATTAGAAGTTATTTATGGAAATATCTGGAGACTAGCCAATTTCAATAGGGATATAAAGTTGTTTCTGTACACCAACAAAACTCTACTTACAATATTCGTGTCCAAACAAAGCGGAAATATTAATTACTTGCACACGGCGAAAAGTAAGAAAATCATAACGACTGAAAGTAAATAACCTAAATAACAAAAGATACATTAAGTAAATGTTTCAACATTTTAATTGGATGAAAATTTGTAGGACTTCAAAAGAAATTAATAGGTATTTACATAGAAAATGACCTAAGTCGCATGAAGGAAGGATGAAGAAATAACCGACTTTTACATTGCTTTTGTAAATGAAATAAGAATCGTTGTGAGCCCTAGTGACCATGCTACAACCTCTACTCCAGAGTACGATACACTTCTCGTAACATATTTTTAAAGGAGCACGTTCCAAATGGCTTAGATGAAAGATTTCCTTGAGAAGACGTTACTGTAGTGACAATTTAATGATAATTTCAGTTTTCCAGACTCCGCCAATTATTTGAGTTATCGATGTAATAAAAACGTCACCAGTGTTACGAGTGCAAAGTATTAAAAAAAATGTTTTAGCTAACAAAAGTTCGTTACCTTTGTAAACATTTTGTTTATTCTTCAAAAATAGAACACGATCACAAAATGAGTACAAAATGTATAGGTATGGAAACAGATTGAAAGTTAATAGAGTAAAGTGCTTTTGTTATAGTGGAATACATTACTTCCATCCTTGGTTCGCTCTCACGATTATATTGTAGTACCTAACACGACCTTGCAATGTAATATCACAACAGGGACCACTCGCCGGCAATCTCATTACCATATTAATTAAATTAAAGCTCGTTATAGTTACCTTCATATTCCCTAGCCTTTTAGTGCGGTCCTGGACTAAGAGTTTCTTGATAATATCCTTTGCTACTTGGTCGATGTGGCGGGGCCATTCCACTCGCCCGTTGAGGATCTTCTCATAGATGCCAAAGGGGTTGTCGTCGTAGAACGGTGGATAACCCACCAACATTTCGTAAATGAGCACTCCTAGAAGCAAAGAAAATGGAAATTGACCTGCAGATATCTATCTGTCTATAATATAATAAAACATTACAGTTCAAATGTCTGTAGATAGAAAAAATTATTAAAAATCAATTCAGGGGTTTTTTTTTAATTGACCTATGCTTGTGTCGTGAAGGTACGACCAATCAAGCTTCACCGGACTTGAATTCAGGGGGATGTAAGAAGTGAAATAGAACAAATCCAGATTCTGTTTCTGTATCTGTTTGTAGGGGCTAAACTCCGAAACTACTTGACCAATTTAAATGAAATTTTGCATGGTGGTACCATATATATCCTCGTATAACATCTTAGATACTATTTACCACGGGAAAACATCTCATTCCTACGGGAAACTCAGCACGGAAAAGTAAAAAACTACAACGTGGGCGCAACCGCGGGCGGACAACTATAATATTAAAGTATTAGTCCGTCCATGAAGGAAAAAAATTCTTTTTCCTTCATGAGTCCGTCCTACAGAGGCGGGAGAAGGGCGATCGCTATCCGATATGCAAGTTTATACGCAGCCTGTCTAATAGATACCCGCTTTTTCAGCCTGAACATTTCAGGGTAATTTGGTTTATTGAAATTATGTCACCGTAGTCAATATGGTGTGAGTAGTTACAATGATTTGACAATTTAGCTGTACCGATGATTTTCATTTGTTTTGAATTATGATTATTTGGTTCATATCTATTTAATTCCATTATAATAGGTTCCTAGGTGTTCAAAGCAAATTCACAGTTTTCCACTAGTCGATAAATCAATAATAGAATCTTAAGCTTAAACATAAGTAGCCAGTAGAAACGAATAACAAGAAAAACAAAAAAACAAGTTGTCATGTTTGAAGGACGTCTTTGCATATTTTTAAGGAATCCATATAATTCACACGGTGTTTTTAAGACATTTAATAAATGGACTCTTACTGAAGACAACCTACCACGAGCACTGGCACTGTATCATCAAAACAGTAAATGATTCTGATTTATTGCATAAAAACGTTGCCATTACCGCCGACAGCTAAATCACGGACATCGTATAAATATAAAATTATTTCAACAAAGTGTCGATTGATAAATACGAGTTACAGCAAAGACTTGGACATGAAACAGGATTCTTAAATATACCTACATTCGCAAGTTTGAAGATTTTATTTATTTAATAATAAAAACTTAAATCAAAAATCAAAAGCAAAATAAGGTAAAATATTTTCTTCTTAGCGACTTATGTTTAAATTACATTATTAACCTTCGCCTTCTATAAATTTCAACTGTTATAAAAGTTATTGGAAACTTTAATAGAAGTTATTGAATGAAAGTAGTTATTTTATTAATCACAAGCTTTCCGCCGCGGCTCCGCCCACGTTAACAGTTTTTTCCTGTGGGAATGAGACATTTTCCCGCGGTAAAAGGTAGCCTATGTTTCTCAAGGTGAATGTAGCTTTCTAATGGAGAAATAATTTTTGAAATAGGTTCAGTAGTTTTTCAATTTATTCATTACAAACATACACACACATAGGTACACACACAAAAATACAAATCTTTCCTCTTTATAATATTAGTTTGATACGATGAAATTTGTGAGAAAATTATTGAATATACTCTCTAAGCAAAACCAGTTCGATTGACTTAAAATACTACCTGGAAAGTTAACATGAATAGAGTGCTCATTAAAATAGAATATTATAAGCAATTTCTTATATCAATAAATTGGAGAAATCACAAGAAATTAATCCAATGCAGTTTTAGCAATAGTATCATTTCATTTATCATTACTTTACACCAACTTTTTTAGTTTCTAATGGACCTATAATTTAGTGCCACACTTACAGGCGTAAGATTTATTGGTGGAAGTTTTAAAGGACTTTTTTTACTGTAAGTAAAATAAAAGTAAGGACGGTCTAATTTGTTGCACACGATAAGCAAGCATCTATAAATCATACTTCTTATAAAAAGGAAAGATTTGTATTTTTGTGTGTATGTGTGTATGTTTGTCTACGATGTTTGTAATAAATAAAATCAAAAACTACTGAACCGATTTCAAAAATTATTTCTCTAAGTAGGTATTAGAAAGCTACATTCACCTTGAGTAACATAGGCTACCATTTACCGCGGGAAAATGCCTCATTCAATAACTGTGTAAACAAGAATATTTATCTCTGAATGGGGGACTCTGCGTGCTCAGTAAAACAGGTAATCTTACCTAGTATAGACAACATATAAAAACTGTAATGTTTTAGGAGGAACATAAGCTAGACACATACTTGCTGGATCACCCCTACCCATCTAGTCTAGTCTCTCTTCACAAACTTTATTCTGTTGAATTTAACTAATATCGCTGTGTAAGATTTGTTTATGATTATTCATTACAAATAGAAAATAACAAATAAAATACGTTGTCCATCTCTTCCCATCGAGGCTGTAAAGTTCCTAGTAAAGCCTTATAAAGCCCCAATTACACCGAAGCAACAAAATGCAACACTTTCGCATGCCACATAATTGATAAAAAAAACACTAAGATACATTGAAAATTATTTAGCCACGATGTTATTTGGTGTCAAATAGGCTGCCGCAAATGACTGAAATATTTTTTATTTGAAGCATAATTATGGCCTTAACATGCGACAATGTTGCATAATGTTGCCTAGCCGTCAATGAGCCTTTGCGCGATAGAACTGTCTGCTCTGCGGTCTCCGGAATGTGATTGAGAGAGAATAAAATACATAGTTTATTACTTTTTCAACAAATGTCGTCTGTTAGCGTATATTTACTATCTATAAATCTTAGACTTGAACCCGCATCTCCTTAGCCATCCGGGCCATACAGTAATTTAAAATTTTCGCTTCGATTCTTACATACATACATTAAGTCACGCCTCTTTACCGGAAGGGTTAGCCAGAGGCCACTTCCTTCCACTTGCTACGATCCAAACATACTTCTTTCGCTTCATCCACATTCAATATTTTTTTTTTTTTCGATTTTTAGATAATAAATAAAATACATGTTTATTTTTACTTGATTTATGCGAGAGGCCTCTTACCTAATGCCCACCAGTCGACTGCCTTGTTATGCCCCTTGCTCTGTATGATCTCCGGAGCCAGGTACTCAGGAGTCCCGCATAGGGTCCAGGTGCGGTCAGTCAGTTTCTTCGCGAACCCGAAGTCTGTGATCTTCAAATGGCCATCCTTTGCCAGCAGGAGGTTCTCTGGCTTCAGGTCCCGGTATACTATATTCCTAGCGTGAAGATATTCCAAAGCTGATACTATTTCGGCGGCGTAGAAATTACCTGTAATCAAAAATTTAATGTATAGGTATCTAGAATAGACACACAAGTAGGCACTTAAACTTAATGACCTTTTGACTGGTATCTATTATGGCATGAACAAAGTACGTTATATTTTATAAATTGGAATTGTTCTATTCGTTGACAATAGTCCCGATGTAATTCAGCGAATAATTCGCGAAAATATCTTCTTCTTTTCTAAATGATAACGTGTATCGATTTATTTACAGGAATAAGATAAGCAGACAAACTTTTTAATAAATTTTATCAACGAGATCTCATTATTTACAGCGTGGCGCGATGGCGTCGGCGGCAGCGTTCGTATAATAATTTACAAAGTCACTAATCCTATTTGTCGTTACTAATTAACCATTCAAACATAGAGCGATAGTTAAAATTATTTTTGTTACAACATTGGAAGACAAATAAACACATAAACCGACAAGATTTACATACATTGCGTAACCCTTTCAGATCTGAGCAAAAAATACACGCGGCAGTCGCTGTAGCCGGTATAGACTAAGAATCACGTTTATTTTTGCATTCGTAAAGTCCACCACACACGTAGCTATAATTTACAGTTACGTGTAAATAAATTAGCGCAAAATATTTTAGGGGATGAACCTACCATGAAACTGAATAACTTTTTCCAAAAAACCTACCTTCGAATCTCAAAATTTAAATTAAAGTTTAAAATTTGGATATGATTTATTGAGATTTGAAGGTATGACTCCACCGACAAGAGCGCGGCTCTTAAATATGAAGAAGAAGAGAAGGTATGCTCCTTGAGGAAAGTTACTCAGTTTCATGGGTAGGTTCATCCCCTAAAATATTGTGCGATAATTTATTCAAATCTCAATAATTACAATTGAACTTTTCAAATTTTAATTTTGAGATTCGAAGGTATGTTACTTGGAGAAAGTTATACAGTTTCATGAACTTTCATGGGTAGGTTCATCCCTTAAAATATTGTGCACTAATAAAGGTTACACCCTATTTTTTTTTTATTGTCTTACGCTTGTGTTGAAAAGGTACTACCAATCAAGCTTCACCGGACTTGTGGGGGAGTGGAAGGCTCTACCCCAGAGTAGTCATGTACCAACGCGTCTAAGGGTGTCTCGAGCCTCGAACCTAGGCCTAATGCGTTGATACGGAAAAACCTTGAAGGATAATTCATATCAAAATGCCGAGCAAAGTAAGCAATAACCTCTATAGCTCGCCACCACACACGTATTTATTTTCGCTTTCATCGCGTCTACTTATTAATTAAATTGGCCCCTGCCTTCGAAACAGAAGGAGGGTCACGAATTCGAATCCCGCATCGCGCCCAGGCAAACATTCGTGTTATGAGCACTTGTGTTTGCCTTGTGTCTGTATGTTGTATATTAGCTGTCTGCATAGTACAGGCTCTGCCTAGTTTGGGGTCAAATGGTTGTGTACGTCCCACTTGTATATTTATTAATTATATTGTCATCATATAGTAATCTGCGCTGCTATATCTGCTGACATTATGTTGGTGACGTCACAGAAATATATATTAGAGCTGTGTGCGGTTGCTTGCTTTGTAGGGAAAATATATCGTACTAATGTTTTGTTGTAATATTATGTATATCGGTGCTAAGTCAAGGATGAAACTAGCCGCGGTTGTCTATCTTCAGCGTTATTAGTGCCGGGTGTATTAACGTCTTGTCCACTTTACACTGAACACTACATACGTAATATTATACCTTATACCTCTAATCGAACTTCAGCCAAATGTCTGCTTCCCTAGTCCATCCTCTGAAATTCCAGTGGATTTCTCGCCAATAGCATTATATTTAGTCCCCGCCCGTACCATTGTTTGCCAAATGTTAGTTTCCACAAATCGAAAGCATGTGTCTGGAGAGTGAAGAGTGATGGTACGGTAAATAGTCATAAGAAAATCAATTTAGATAAATTAAAGACAGTATGTAAAATCTATTTCCTTATTCGCATTCCAATTAGGTCTGATAAAAAAAAAACAATTATTTGTTTATCATTTATTGCACACAATTTTATTTAAAAGAAATGGACAAACATAAACAGACACAACAGCTTATTTTTTGCGAAATGTCTTACAGCTGGCCTTGAAAAAGCTTATTTGTGACATTTTCATGCAAAACTACTGAGTGGACTCTGAAGAAATTTCACAATATTTACATCAGAGTAGGCTACTTTTTGTTATCATAGTAATATAAAGTTACATATACCTACTCATGAGGAATAGAAACCCGCTGAGCGGAGAGCTAGTTTATTATACTAAATACATTTACACATACAATTTCACATTGAAACAAAAGCCTTTATTTGGGTGGGAATGGAAATCTAAATTTAAATACAAGGAAGACATAAAAAGCAATGGTGGATGGTTGTGGGCGAGACGCCACGCGGATATATAACAGTATTGTTCTTATGGTGACATCACCATCTCAACTGAACGTAACCTTCTAAGGGTATCCATGTATACCGCAACAACATTATTTATTAGTTCGTTGCACTAGATAATTTAAACATGGTTTAGTATTCTCTGAATTACCAGCGAACTAGATTTTAGAAACACGTTACGTTGCTTAGTGGTCAGTACTTCGCACAAATATAAAAAGATTTAGATAATTTTATAAAAACTTTCGTTATTTGAGTGCCAAAAACAATTACGTTAATGAAACTACTACAATGTACAATTAAAGAAGATTAAAAAGAACAAAGAGGACATTTACAAACGCAAATAATCTAGTTTCTACGCGGCGACTGATAATGATAATAGGGTAAGACTGCTTTTTTATTGTTAAGAGAAAAATGCTAATCATAAGACGGGGCGGGGTAGTGATCACGCTGTTGGTTATAGAGTAGACAATACATACGCAAGCGCGTTCCGAGACGGCGTCACATAGTCTGGCTGCGTAGACGTCTGATCGCGCGAGTTCATTAGGGCATGACCACAACTACATCCCGACTCCAACGATCCAGACCCAACAAAACTCCTCAGAAATGCACGCACAATCATTTTATTGCTCTACCTAATTGAATACAGTGTCATTCCGCCCGAAACCACTACGCATCGCCTATTTCAGTCCACTTCAGTTAGTCCTTTCTCCAGAAATACGAGCACATGGTACATTGGTTAATGTTGTTTGCTATTCCATACTGCTCGTATATAACGCACATTTCATGTTTCATTTCGTTCCACGCTCGCTGGATATCCGCAACACTTGTTAATCCTAATATTGAATGGATCTTTGAGCAGTTGGTACCTAAATAGGTTTTGAATACCATGTGCAAAATATAGGTACTTACTTTTGTATCGGAACTATCAAATCAGGTAAATGAAATTTTATCAATTTAATAAAGAGAGCTATCACTTTTGAATTAGCCTTATATTTATTTTTCTTACCAAGTAATAATAATAATAAGTTGTTGGCGTAGGAAACTAATTAAATTGTTGAAGCGCAGTTCGAGCCAAGTGAATATTTATATCCCAGTTTTATCTAAAGTAAGTACACAGTAGATGATGTGATAAAGCGCCAGGTAGTTCCAGGTAGTTTGCCAAATTGCTGGTCAAACATTTTGCAAAAAAAATTTTAACAAACGCATTAAACGTATGACAGTCAAATTATTTACATAACAAATACATAAAAAGACTGTCTTCCAGCGGGCTCTTAACACTTAAAACTCACTAAAATTAGCTACACTTCGTGACGTCCACCACTCAGATATCGTCGTCGTCTGTTTTTCCACGAAACGTTACACTTATTTACACTTGAGTTGACAAGATACCCTGACACGACCAACGATGATGGCCAACACTGTACCATAACAAATTAATTAAATTTGACCAATAATTTTCTTCTGTGTTCCAGTCCAATACTTACCAAAATTATAGCGATTATAAAATTGGTGTGGTGATTAATATAGGTATGTTTCCTAATGTTTTCTTTGTATGTGTTATATGTCTGTGTTTCTTGGTGTCAATAAAGAATATTTGTATTGTATTGTATTGTATGTTTGTTTATTGTGTAGTTTATAGATAAAAAGTTGCTTATTTACATTTGCAAAATATATAGTTTATTTATTGATTCTATTAGTATTTATATATTTGTTTGGTCTTATTTAGTTACTATTTTTTAATAATTGAACGCCCTATTCCGCATTTGTCATTGCAACTCTTTTATTCAAACGCTCTTATGGTAGAAATTGATTGATACCTGAGGAACTTTTTTGTATACTTTGATTATTATAAATCGTAATTCTTTCTCTGTATATCTGTGTGCAATAAATAAAATTATATTTTAAATGAGCAGACAATTGGAAACTGAAACATGTATGTATGAGATTTCGTTATAAAAGTTCAAGTAAATATGAAGTTTTTCAGTAGTTGCTCCTCTACAAGTTACTCTGTGGTAATCCGCGCCTGTGGCCTGCCAACAACTAGTGTGACAGTAAATTTTTCCCTGGCAACTCTCCAATACGCACTTATTTATCGCTCTCCGTCTTATTTATTTACATCTAATAAATACTATAGCGACGGTACTCTCTGACACTAAAAGTACACTCAGTCACATTAATTTCTTCCCTTCCTACTCCATCATTATGAAAACTTTGTAATTAAGAATTCAAGATCCTTTCACGCCATTATTTTGGTGGCCTAGTATCAGAACTCTACACCAACTGAAACCTATTAATTTAAAGTTGTCAAAAATACGTTTGTGTTAGTTACCACTTATTAGATGGTAGAGTCGGCAGTAATAAAAGTAAAAAAAGTACTTAAATTATATTAAAATTTGAACTACGTCGTAAGATATGCACTTACCGATACTATTGCTAAATCTGCCTGCATTCCTCAGGTAGGAGAACAGTTCTCCGCCGCAGACATAATCGAACAGCATATATAAGCAGGAGTCATCGTGCGTCCACCATCGCCTGCAAACAACAAACTTTCCTTACCACTAGAACACTCAATTGGATTCGAAATCACAAATGCGTATACTTATATGTATGTGTTATACCTTTGCCCTTCACCAATGAAGAGAAATTTAGAAGTAACACATTCCTTTATAAGGGAGCATTTAGCACCGAAATCATAATGAGAGGTAACAACCTTACAAGACATTCAGTTGTACGATTCGGATTAATATCATAATAATAACTTTAATTTATTTTTTTTACTATTGGCTTGGTTCATCATCATCATCATTTCAGCCAAAAGACGTCCACTGCTGGACAGAGGCCTCTCCCAAGGATCTCCGCAATGATCGGTCCTGCGCTGCCCGCATCCAGCGGCTTTCCGCGATTGGCCTGGTTGTGTTTGTGTAGGTAAGTGTAATTTTTTCTATGCTATAACTTATTATCTATTAAATTCGAAGTCTTTCAACAAAATAAAAACTACTCGTAGATAGGTACGAAATAAGTCAAAAACAATCTATTCTTCGTAAAATTACGTATGAACGTTAAAATTACGTAGATCGTTCAAAATACTTCTTTCTGGCAATGACAATTCTAAGCCAGGTGTACAATAGACACGGGCAGGGTGCATAGGGGCTTCATGAATTTGGCATCAGCTTGCAACGTGCGGCACTCCAGGCATTTATTCTTGGCGCCAAAATACGTGTCCCGCCGCCAATCAAAACTACCTACCACGTAAACAGTCTATTAAAGGAAGTAAACAGAAATGAAATTAGACTCTAAGATCTAATAATTTTAGCAACGGCCACTTAAGACTGTTATTGGCCTACTTTAAAGAGGTTTTTTGGTAGCGGTAAATTACGTAGTGCGAATGTCCACCTGCATGTCTTGGCTTCTGTACTTTCAATTTCAATAAAGTATCTCCACTAATTTGTTGATTGGCAACAACCATGACTTTTTTAATTGAGCGCAAAACGAAAAATGAAAGAACCTAAAGGAAGATGTATCACACAATTTTATTTTTATCTTGTTAAGAATAGAATAGAACAGGGGGCCTAAAAGCGCCGTTATTGACGAATCATATCGCAATTCGCGCACCACTTTCGTAAAACGGCGACTTGCGGTGATTCATATTCCAATTCATTAAAAGCGTAAAATGGTCGAATAACAGATTCATTTCACATTGTTACAATTGCCATACAAATTCGTAAAATGGTCACTATTGGTGATTCGTGTAATGAATCTCTTTATGAATTCTAAAATGTTAGTCTAAACTAACATTTTGGAGTTCAAATTTGGCTAAAAATAACTTTTTATGCGTTATATAAAGATTTTTAGGTGACGAATATTCCAGACATTTATAAAAACTACAAAGTGGACTAATAAATGACCTAATTGAGCGACAATAAAAAAAATGGTGACTGAAAGTGATTCGGATTTTTTTGTAAAATGGCCATTTCATTTAGTTCTCTGTCAGTGATATTGCTGTCCTGTCACGTGCTGTCACTCAATCACTAGGAAACAAAATCTTCTTTGAGGTTGTTGTTGTTGTTGTTGACAAGTGACAACCCAGATAACTGACAACAAAACAAAAACAAACGTTTTCTTTTAGTTTTTTTTAATTGAGTTGCCATTACAAAAGAAACATTATCAATTTATCTATTTCAAGGCCAATAACTCGTTCAAAAGCTAGAGTAAACTTATGTAAATGAAATATTTCCTCTATTCTATGACAAAGTGATGCTTTTAATACAAATCTAAATGTTATTTATCTATATAGTACAATAGTAGACTGAATGAATGAAATATCTTTTTTTATACTGGTCACACTTCTTCAAAGTAAGATTGACTTTCGGTCCAAAAAATCAGGGATCCAGAACCAGATTTTTTTTTTTTTTTATTGAAGAAAAGAGAATCACTTGCCGAATTGAATTGTAAGTGAATCGTATCATGAATTGACCATTTTACGTTAAATACGAATCGGCTCGCGATTCTCTTAGAATTCAATTTATGAATCCTTTCGCAGTTCACTTTTCTTATATGGCGCTTTTAGGCCCCCAGAATATAATTAAGCAGAATATTGGGCTCAATTCTGGCTTGGCCGCTAAAATCTCTAAATTTAAATTGTTGGTATCTTTCATTTATATAAAAATGGAAAGGGATGTGGGAGATGAATAAATCTAATTTTGAAATAATGATATTTAAAATAAGCAAATAAGCAAATTAATTTGGACAGGATGTTTTTAAATGCCTGTTAAATTAGTGCGAACTACGCGTAAAATCGATGTTTGACGTCTCTAAGTTTAAGTTGACAATCACCTGTCGTTTTTCGTTCTTAAGAACGTGAAAGGGACATATGGTTTTTAAATATAAGTTAGAGGCAGAGCGTATATGTAGAACCTGGGCCCCTTATGATTTGTCTGTAAGCTCGTTCAAATGTTTCACAAACATTAACACGCCCCCAGAGTCACCGTTTAAGTCTTGGTTTGTTTTCTTTAATTAATTTTAATTATGTATTGCTTTCTTTTTTTAACTATGAAAGCAATATTTTGTTCTTAG
This sequence comes from Teleiodes luculella, assembly GCA_948473455.1. Classification (NCBI taxonomy): domain Eukaryota; kingdom Metazoa; phylum Arthropoda; class Insecta; order Lepidoptera; family Gelechiidae; genus Teleiodes; species Teleiodes luculella. The sequence continues at coordinate 6,900,932 of OX419584.1, forward strand.
TAGTCGACAGTAACGATCATAATATCTTAATTAGTTGTGTAACGTAATTTACTAGCTGGCTGATGTCCGTCCGTATATAATGAAGAGCAACAGTGCATAAAGTCTCGAGCGAAATAATATAATACTTTAATGATTCAGTAACTTAATATTTCATATTCTTCAGCGGGGTTTAAAACTTGGCTGCTTGCCGGTTTAACGTTACTCCTATAAATCCACGTCCATCAGCTCCCCACTAACTACGCGTCAAATCTAAAGTTGATCCTAAAATAATGTTTTAGAAAATATAGATGAATTACATAGAGTGTAAACGATGGTTAAAACTGAAAGGACTTCTTCAGTAAATGGATCTGATCAATAACCCCCTAAAAAATCCCTGAAACGAAAACAAATTTCACTTCTGTTTACAAGTTGGAATAGAATTACTATTTTGTATGTTACAGTTATTATTTTTCGGAGTTTTGTTCTTTAAAGAAAATGCACGCACGATACCGTTGATTGAGCATTTGCATAGTCGCAACTTATACCCTATATAACTATATAATCGATAATCCTCAAGATCAACAATAGAAGACAGAGGCACAGATAATATAATACTAGTTACAAACAAAGGTGTTGACTCCAGTAGCAACAGAGTTAAAGTTAGAACCAGAAGATTTGATATAAAACTCGAAACTTACAAATTGACTATGAAGGGATGATTGATCTCCGCGAGAATGTTCTTCTCGTTCATGACGTGGTCGACTTGTTTGAGGCGGATGACGTCAGCCATTGAAAGGATCTTCATAGCCAAGTATTCGTCGGCTTGCTTGTCGCGGCAAAGGCACACTCGACCGAACGTGCCCGTACCTGTAACAAATCCAATAAAACGAATAAATATAATCGCATTTTCTCTAGCACTCAGCACTCCGCTGCCAGTAACTTGGTGTCGAAAATACATGAAAATTACGTTAGCTTATCCGACTGTGTCGAATGGGTTCGGTAATGCCTTTGTAAACTTCGTTCCAAGTTTATGCGTTTAGTCAGTATTGCACGCCAATTTCTTTCTGTATTATTATGACTACGGAAAATTTTAAAATCATACCTACTTGCGTGTCATTCATGCATTTTGTTTATTTGAATTATACAAATCATATTACATATTTCTTAATGTTCCTAAGTCATCAATTTTAATCGACGCCAGTTTGAATTTAAACCACGCTTGTTTGTGTGTAAGTGAACAAACATATTAATGGATTTTAGGTTTCTCCAGTGATTCACACTTGAGTTCTTGTTCCGGTACAACATGCGATAAGAAACGAGGAATGAAACGTGCGTATAACCTCGTAACTAACAGAAAAATTACAAAAAAACGGCTCTATCTTCTATGTGATTTCCACTTTTATTTACATTATTGATATTACTCAGGAAATTCTAAAAACATATTAACGAATGAGTCAATAAACTACCTACTTCCGAAAATATTTCCTACGAGGTTAGTTTCGAATGGCTTCCGTACATGTATCAAAATCTTAAAACATATAATTGTGTATGAGCTTATTTAGAAAACTATTATGATGTTTTTACTAGATTTCGTAATTGCATCTCGAGTTTCTGAGCCGGTGATGGCTGTGAGCCATCCGTTTCGGCGTGCAGTGGGCGGGACCAGCAATCATTTATTAGCCCAATACCTTGAAACAACTGACTCATCATTACTCCAACGACTCCTCCAAGTCTCTTCACGATTTTATTTTATACACATTTTCTCTCATAGCCTTGATACTTACGTCCTACAGATTCTACAATATTTACGTCCCGCAGCATATCTATAAATATTTTGTATTTTGATTTGTATTGAAATCGTTCTCTTTACGTACTTGCATCTAACTGAACAAGAGAAAATTCATGCCTCATTAGTTTTGGTAAGTACAAAAAATTTTCACTCGCCATCATCTCCTGAATGCCAAACAACAATTCGACATAATTCCAATTTGGAACAACAGAAATAGGGCGTCCTCATTATGGGGTATTCTTGGGATATCTATTTAGGAGAGAAGGCCGCCTGACCCGATACAGCTCAATATTAACCGAGTTTAAATTTGCGTAACAGGTGTTAATTTGAAATGTTCAGTTCGCCCAACAGCAGCCTGTCTTTCGTAACTCTTTGCGATCTGCTGATCTGCCGCTTTATTTCTGATCTCTTGCGCAAAGCTTCGATGACCGGATCCGACGGATCTCACTAGGCATGAAAATCATCACCGGCTATTAAGTCGTCAACAGTTGTAAGGACAAGTTTATTTAAGAACTGGAAGGTGATTTGAAATATTAAAACACCGTGTTTCCCAGTACTAATCCAATCCTACACGGACAACTAGTAACCCTGTGGGTAGTGCAAAACAAGGCTACTTGTTGCAATCTAGAGCGATAGAGTAATGTGGCATCGGTCATGCCATCTCTTTGGCCTTTGGTACTGGCCGCGTTGTTCTAAATTTGAATTATTTAAAATTAAACTGATTTTGATAGATTCAGTCAGTTCTATCGGTTTGTTCCTGGGTGCGGTGGAAAAACGCACCAGGAATCGGTTTTTCTCGTATAATAAGTTATTTCCAGTTATTTTACTGTTCGTATGTGAAGTGTTTACGTTTATGCAATAAATAGTGTTCAAATCGCATTTCCTTAGTTATTATTTTGTAGCACGGGATCGCCCGTGTTATATTTGGTGGAAAGGTGCCAAACGGGATCCTATTAGTGGTACTTTCGCCGTAAAGCGAGTGGCAATTATAAAGTGAAGTAGTTTTTAACAAATTGAAAAAAAATCCGATTGTAAAAATGTCAGATTCTGACATAAAATTTAATGGCGTAAGCCAGGACATAAATACATTTTTGAAAAAATTCAAGAAAATATGTATCTTGAAGAAAATATCAGACGATAAAAAATTCGTACTGTTAGAAAATTATCTTGCAGGACCAGCATTAATATTCTACAACACAATCGAAAGTACAGTATCCAAATATGAAGATTTGGAAAAGCTATTGAAAGAAGAATTTCCCAATACAATCAATTACCAACAGTTTTTCTACATGGCGAAACAAGGCAAATCTGAGGATATTTTAACATATTATTATCGTTTAAATGAATTAGCGACAAAAGCTAAAATAGATGATGAGACTATCTTCATCAGGCAGTTCTTAATGTCATGCTATGGCTTCATTAAGCATAAGCTGACAGGATCAGTATTCGAAAAAAAGCTTAATCTCAAAAAAGCTATCATACAGTTAATGGATATTTATAATGTAAACGAAGAACGCAACATCGTGCCGGCGAGGATGCCGTGCGGCCTCGAAACGTTTTCTCATCCTGCACAATATTCCGGCTGTGATGTACATCAGCAACCCGTTATGGATACTAGGCGTCAGTCGCCTTGGATGACTCCTAGAGCAGTCTTCGCTTCGCCTGTTCCTGGGAATTCAGGAGGGGTACGCCCAGCGGGTACCCCTCAGGTTAGTCCATCGTTCTTGGGTACCGGTGACCGCCCAACACCACAATCTAACCGCTATGGTCTGAGATCAAGACCAGATCAGTCTGTGCAGATGATAGCCGAGGAAAATATGACAGTGAGAAGTTCGTTTACGCAAACAGAAAACTTTATTCCTATTTTCCCTAATTATAATGATAGTGTTCTTGATAAGAAACAAAAACCTTTTATTAATGTTGAATGTAAGGGATTTATTTTTCCGACCCTCATTGATACAGGCGCAAGTGTTTCCTGTATAGATTTCAATGTATTGGAAAAAATTAAATTGTCCCTAGATGTAGACAAAAATTTTTTTTTAAAGGGCGTGAATGGCCAAAAGTTATCGACTGTAGGCGCGACAACGTGTAATTTAAACATTGGTAGTGTTATTTTTGCTTGCGAGTTGGTTGTTATTCAGAATTTAGCTTGTCCTATAATTCTTGGTCAAGATTTTCTTAGTCGGTACAACGGAATTATCGATTTTGGCTCAGCAAAATTGATGTTGGGTAGCAACCGTATTGATTTTTTATCTGACGTATCCACTTTTGTTTTATCTTCGAACAATCGTCAAGTTGACTTTTGCACCTCCTTTTTCAAAGATGACGTTTGCTCGGAACAAATAAAGGTCGATGCACACTCTCCGATTTTACGACATGAAGATAATGTCTATTTTTTAGGTTTAGATAATGTTTGTGAATTTGCGATTGAAAAGGATCAAGAATTTGATTTGGGTTCTGATTTGTCGGTCACGCATAAGGAAAAGTTAATGTCTTTATTGTTACAAAATAAGGATAGATTTGCTTTTGAAGCTTCTCAATTAAGTCGGTGTGATATTGTGGATCTAGATATCGAGACTTTGGATGAAAAGCCGATTTCTTCTCGACCTTATAGGGTCTCTCCAGTGCAGAAAGAGGTCGTAGATAAGCAGGTGGAGGGGATGCTCCGCTTGAGGGTGTTTGAGGAATCTAATAGTTCCTATGCTTCCCCAGTTGTTTTGGTGAAGAAACCTGAGTTTAAAGATGACGGATTAGAGATATTTAGGATCGAAGCTGTGTCGTTTCGCGAGGCGCAGTCAAGTGATGATTTTTGTTTGCAAACAATTAACCGTTTGCATTTACATGGTTCATTTAGAGGTTTTTTCGTAAGAAACGATTTGTTATATAAACGTGTTTTAAGACATGGTGTTCTTAAGGACGTACTTGTTTTACCTAGAAGTATGTTTTGTGTTGTTTTAAAGGAGTTGCACGATGATGCGTGGACAGGTGGTCATTTGGGTTTTTCTAAAACTCTTTGTCGTTTTCGTTCGAGGTATTTTATGTGTAAAGCTGACAGGGAAATCGAAAACTACGTTCGTTCTTGTCTTCCATGCCAGGAAAGGAAGGGTGGTAATAGAATTGCTCCTCTTTTACCTATTTCAGTTTCTAATTTGATGGAGAAGGTGGGAATAGACGTTGTTGGTCCTTTCCGTTCTTAAACTTTGTAGACTTTTTAAAGGGCCTTATGTGGTTGTAAGAAGGTCTGGTGTAAATAACTACGTTATTCGGAAAGTTGGTCGAAGTACTCGTACATATGTGGTACACGTAAACAGATTAAAAAAGTTTTATGTACGATGATGATGATTTATTTTTTCCCCTTTTTTAGTTTGGTTTGGTAGTCGGAGAAGTAAATTTCCTTTTTTTTTTATGATAGTTTTACTATGATGGAATCTTTTTAGGTAATATTGTTCCATATTTTATCTTTATGTGTGCTGTAATATTGTTTTTCTTTTCATGTAATATGAGGATAATTTTAAAATATATTAATTAGTCATATTTTTATAAAAAAAACAACTTAATGAGATGGCTGCTGCAGCCTGATATTCAAGACCGAGATGGCAGCTGAAATATTTAAAAACATTGTTAAAAAATATTATCATTTTTCACTCTAAAATTTAAATAATTCTAAAACATAGTTCATACTCTGTCACTTAAAAAAACTTAGCTAGTATTTTAAAAAAAGGTTTCCTGTGAAAGGTAGGCAGTGAGGTGATTTATTTTAGTTAGTGGGCATTATGTATGCAGAAGAAGAGATAGGTATTTGTGTGATATAGAATATGTTCTTCTTTTTTGGAAACATGCATGGCACATAGGTGGCTATATGTATGGAAGTACCTTATGGGCTTCATTTTCAACGTTGAATTCATATTTTGTTTTTCATAAATATTAGTTCTTTGCTGGGTTACGTTCCATTAACTAACTTTAATATTTTTGAGTTTGTCCAACTTTATATAAATTCTTTTATATTTTCTGTAAATTTCAGATCTTCATTTTTCATGGTTACTGCTTCTAATTTTGAACACCTATTTCAATTTAGGTTTTCTTTTGAATAATTATTCAATTGCTGTTACATACAGGTTGATTACTTTTTCTCAAATATATTTTTCTTATACAGGGTGTTAAAAATTATATTTGAATTTTTAATTAACAATTTAACTTTAAAATAATTTATTGAAGCTATTGATGAAGTTACTGAATTTAATTTCGTTATGAGGGATTAGGTTTGTATTTAGGTAGTTTTAGCTATTCGCGTGTTAGGTTTAATGGATGTGGGCTTTGTTGTAAGCGGTTTTTTCAACGGGGGTTTTTCCCTTGCAAAAGCAAATAGGATATTATTCCTAATTGTTAAACTTTAGAAGTTCTGAGTTCATGTCTATTCTTTTTTATTTAATTCTCTGTTTTGATACTTGTCCCCCTTAGGTAGGTAGTTAGTTTGAATTTTGTATTTTTTGATGGGGATGTTTAAAAAAATATTTTGGTCGTTACTGACCAAAATAATTTTTTTTGAAGAGGGAGAGGGATGATGTGGCATCGGTCATGCCATCTCTTTGGCCTTTGGTACTGGCCGCGTTGTTCTAAATTTGAATTATTTAAAATTAAACTGATTTTGATAGATTCAGTCAGTTCTATCGGTTTGTTCCTGGGTGCGGTGGAAAAACGCACCAGGAATCGGTTTTTCTCGTATAATAAGTTATTTCCAGTTATTTTACTGTTCGTATGTGAAGTGTTTACGTTTATGCAATAAATAGTGTTCAAATCGCATTTCCTTAGTTATTATTTTGTAGCACGGGATCGCCCGTGTTATAGTAAACAGTTTGAGTAAATATTTGCTTTCAATACGATCGATAGCTCCTTAAATATATAGACTCGTTTTATCTAATGATTAGATCCTAATCAGTAACAAACAGAGACAAAGACATTTTTGGAACTAAAGATTCATCTTTGCTGAAGGTAGAGATAAAATTGCCAGTTGTCCATTTTTACTAACAAACAATGACCAGCAGTTTCATTCAGAAAACAGAATTTAGAATGAATATCTCTATTTGAACATTTGGTAGTCTTTTCACTATCATAATCAAGGATGGAAAAATTTTACGCGCCCAAATATTAATACATAATAAATATTTTTATGGGCGCGTAATTTTTTTTTCCTTCATGAATGACTATCATAACTTCAATAGGAAATATGATTTCAGATTTGAATTTAGAACTTGTGAACGTACCGTAGATCTAGCTAGCCATGATATTCCGTGCCCCGACGCAGCGCGGTAATGTATTCAGCTCGGTCGGATGCACTGCTGGGTGTTAGCCTTCTTGACTCCGATTGTATGCTAAATGCATTGTTACTGTTTTATACACAACTTGTCAGTAGTTACTGTCCTCCATAACAATTAGTTAAGAGGCCGAATGCCGAAAATGCAATTTAAATTACTATGTACCTATTTATTGCTCATTGACTCTGTACAGCAGCGGAGGGCAAATGATAAATAATACTTTGTGATTTACAAGCCATTTTTTGATTGACCTATGCTTGTGTCAAAAAAGTACGACCAATCAAGCTATGTTTTACAAGCCATATATTTGATTTATATTTTATTGTTAATCGGCATTATACTTATGTTAAGAGTGATATGTATAACCTATGATATTAATCTTATTTCGGTAAACACAAAAAAAAAACTAGAAAATCCATTTTCAAAATTGTTGAGTTTGTCGATTATGGTTACGCAATAAGCGATTAAAGTTGTAATAGCCGTCGATTTGTGAAGGGCGCGAAGAGACGCGTGTTGACTTGAGCTCGCGGAGTCACCCGACCACTTTCACTTGGACGATAAGCCACCACACTCTTACCTACGTCTATTTGACGTCACACTACTCTCAGCTGCTTTGATTTGAATAATATATTAGCTATAAATATATTAGGCTAAAAATCATTTCTTACAAAAATGACAATATTAAAAAACTAGTTGTTGCTCGCGGCGTCGTCGTCGCCCGCGTATTTAAAGGGTCAGTAGCCCTGAGTTTCGTTATTACGATAATCGATATTTCGTTATACGAGATATAAAAGCGTTTTCCATTAACAAAATTGTAGAGGTCAAAATTCTGTACAACTGTAGCTAGTAATTACATAAAATAAAAATAAAATAGTCAAACCGTCAAACAGCAATAGGCAAATTATTGATAGGAGCGGCGTTGAGGAAGAAAATGTCACACGTGTTTTTTTGTAGTTCCTGTACTTGGAGACACGCTTTAAAAATTTATGTTTCATTTAATTGCTGATTTCAACCACTTAGGTCCTACTAACTAATATCAAAAATATAACGCCCACGTGAGAACCTCTCAGACAGTTTGGATCGGACAAAACTATAAAAAAGCGATTGACGCCAAACAAAGCATCCGCAATTATACAAATAGAAAGTCTGGAAAAAAACTGAACGATACGATCGTGTTTGTCTCACAAAGCCGGTGGAATTATTTATATTATGTAGAACGAAACAACAAACCAGCGCATCTTGTTAGAGCTAAAAATAGATCCGCTATAATCAAGTTCATTTGATTACCACAACTCTCAAGTTCTATAAATGAAATGAAATCGAAAGTGGTTAAGAAAGCTTCTTGTTAAAATATCATGGTTCTCGTATTTGACAAAAAAATCAACAAAAAAGTTATCAAATCTTTATTTTTTTTTATTATGTACTTAATGACAATAATAGATTTTAGGTTATAAACCATTATGATTCGAGGGCATTTTGAATTGGTATCATGCTACATTTATTCCTGTTATTATATTAGGTCCTTACATATGAAATTGCCGTTCAGTATCAAAAAAGTGAAACAAGTTTTTTTTAATGAAATTATTATTTAATAAATCGAAGTATGCGCCGTTGTTATCGATACACTTCCGCCATTTTATAGGCAGATCATTGATACCTTTGGAAAAAAAATCCTGGGAGCGAGAGTCTATGAACTGTTTGAAGGCGGTTTTGACTGCCTCATCAGATTTGAAATTTTTTCCTTGTAAAAAGTTACCCAAATTTTGAAAAAAGTGGTGATTACCAACCGATCGGTTGGGGCAAGATCTGAAGAGTATGGTGGGTGACGCAGATCTTGCCCCAACCGATTACCACTTTTTTCAAAATTTGGATAACTTTTTACAAGGAAAAAATTTCAAATCTGATGAGGCAGTCAAAACCGCCTTCAAACAGTTCATAGACTCTCGCTCCCAGGATTTTTTTTCCAAAGGTATCAATGATCTGCCTATAAAATGGCGGAAGTGTATCGATAACAACGGCGCATACTTCGATTGATTAAATAATAATTTCATTAAAAAAAACCTTGTTTCACATTTTTGATACTGAACGGCAATTTCATATGTAAGGACCTAATATTATAACTGTAGGTAGGTATTTATTTATAAGTATGTCACGCATCAGACACTGAACAGTAAAATTATCAACACATTTAATAGCAATAAAAATGTTCCACGGCCGCACTGCTTGGTCAGTCAACCACGATAACCTCATCCCATTATTGTCAACGTCACGTTCAAATGTAGCATAGCATATACACCTTGGTTTTATTTGTTGACATTGGCAAAGCCCCTTGAATAACCTGACATAATTACAGTACAAATAATAGTAGAAGCAAATAAACTATAATTAATTACGTGTCAGTTTATTCCTTTTGTATACTGCACTGTAGATATATTGTAAAGTTATTAAAATATGTAAACACGTGTGGAGGCAAAGGGAAGATCTTCCGCCGGGCATGGTGGTGAGCCCGGGGACCGCGGTCCAACTGTACTTCGTTGGAACTTGTATTTGTTCAATGTCTTGAGAAAACTCTGATAGCGCGTTTTAGGCCTCGGCTTCTAATTGGTCGCTCCTCTAATGACGTACTCGTAGGTAGTATGTGGCGCGCCGCCACAGTACTCCCCCTCCAACAGGAAATCAAGACTCCAGTTCTCGTGCCAGCATAGTGAGTTGCGGTTTCTTCGAGCTGTAGGATACGTAGTTGCGCTTGTCGCTAGCCTATGAATCCATCGATGCTCGGTAGTCGTCTGGCGAGATCCAACTGTGTTCAAGAAGTCATCTTCGTGTTCTGATGTCGGTGGTCACCAATGTGGAGGCAAAGGGAAGATCTTCCGCCGGGCATGGTGGTGAGCCCGGGGACCGCGGTCCAACTGTACTTCGTTGGAACTTGTATTTTGTTCAATGTCTTGAGAAAACTCTGATAGCGCGTTTTAGGCCTCGGCTTCTAATTGGTCGCTCCTCTAATGACGTACTCGTAGGTAGTATGTGGCGCGCCGCCACACACGTAAAAAATAAATAAAATTAAGGAAAATGCGAATTCGAAAATCTGCAGATCTTAGAGTATAAATAGAATAATTTCTGCAGATGTTGTCTTAAAAACTGCACGGGAGCATTTAGTTAGTGTGATGTGGTGTTACATGCACTTATTGACCCTTACATTACGCGTATTTTCTTTTTCATAATGTGCAATACATTGAACTGATTTTGCAGCCTTAAAAAAAGGCGCAGTTACCTGTTATCAGCGTCTTAGGAAATGCCTGCATTTTCACTTTTTAATGAAAAATACGATGAACTAATGGATCTAAATTGTTTTTTCTCCATTACATAATGAAGTTAGTTATATTCAAATAATGAAGAAATGTTGCTCATGATATTGTTAAGATGACGCAGACACAAATCGTCACAGTACAGAGACTTAAGAAAGCGCCGACGAGCAAAGCAAAGCTCCCAGATGTTTAAGTTTACATCGGAATTTTTAAAATTAAGATTGAACATCAAAAGAACGTAAACATTCGTCATGTTTTTATTGTTAATTATACGCACTTTATTAGTAACATCACGGGCTCGTAAACCGCGAATGTTTTACGATAACACGCGGTAATCACGCAAAAATTGTTTATTTTTTAACAAATTAAGGTGTGTAACTTCGTAAGCATATTAACCCCTGAAGAAGGAAAGTTTTATTCTTCGTGGTATATTAGATAATGTACTTACTTTTTTCTTTTCCATGTCATCAAAGATATCATGCGATATGTATTGAATACGCGATACTATTGAGACTATCGTATGATATACAGATGTTATGTAATCATCGTATGCAACCGCAGTAACATATTTATATTTTTACCTGGATGTACTAATGAAAAAATTAATTAATATTAATACTGTAACTTAATCTTACTATGGGGGTACTATTATTTGTAATACAAATCTATTAATTTAGTGCAACAAAGGCAAAAATATGTATTTGCATAAATTATTTTACAAATAATTACAACATAAGTATAAAGTTTCATACATCAAATTGTTTCACACGAACACGGGGACATAAGTCACTCCTACGTATTGTCCAAAAGTCCGAACACCTTTTTTTTTTCAATACGAATAACTCATCGTGATCAGCCACGAAAACACGTATTTTTCAGTGCTGACATCAGTACCCAGCTGTCCATGACATGTGCCCGCCCGAGAACTGACACGCGATCTATTATTTTCCCAATTAAAAAACTTTTAGTGATATTAATATTTAAATTCAAATCACGTAAATCAGTCATCGCGACATCCTGCGAATGTTTCAACCTTCAGACGATGTAACAAAACCGTGACCATCGTACTCATCGTACTACAAACCAAGTTCAAGATTAATGCAAGGTGATTTACAATGAGACAACGTTTTATCCGCCACTATTGAAAAATTGTCACATTTATTATATATTTTAGAAAGTAAAAGTGGTAAAAGTATATGTCTGAGAGTAATTAATAGCCTGGATTCCAATTGTCACTTATGCTCTAGCTTAAGTTGAAAGGCCTTTACATGTTTTTAATAAAACTTTAGTTAAGTTTGGTTTTAACCTTCTGTAAATTTTACTGTATAGGTAGGTACTGTTTTTTCTAGTGTGCGATAAAGTATACCTATTTTATTGTGTTGTATTATTGTTTTTTACCTACAATAATATCATAAAGTCAAATATTTGATTCATTGTTGCCTCTCCTTTGTTGTCTGATAGAAATTGCTACCTTTCCTTTTAATACTTTTAGTACTGTGGATTCATATTTCTTGTTATTCCTGATGTGCTATAAAGTATAAGTACATATACATACTTGCACGCAGCAAAGGTAACAACAATTTTATCAATCACTCACACTCACTGCTGCTACTACCAAGATTAGATTATGTTTTAAAACGACGCTTGAGTTACCTACTGCTGTTAAAAAATCTTGTATTCAACCAACGGGTGTCAAGGATCAAACTTAAGATTGTGATCTTTGGATCGACTCCAATGGACGTTGCTGTCGTACTGTATTGAAATTAATGGAGCGGGTGAAGCAAAGTGAAAAAGTAATTTCATATACATACAAATCTACTTATTGTGTCTAAAACATGATGACGCAAACAGCGCGACGACGTGGGAAGCCCTCTAAGAGTTCGTTCAAGAACAAAAGACTTGAAAATGTTTGACGTCGTTGAGGAGTAAGGCGCTAAAAATACAGCCTCATTAATAGCGTGGAAAGATTCGCTTCGCTCGACTGAACAAGTTATCCATAGTCAAGTGTTTTATGTACCTACTGTAGTCTATAATCTATTAAAAGTCAACTAAAAATAAACTAGCCTTACAAGGTTAAGGAGAACGTGTAACCGTGGTGTAACCACTCTCTGAAGCCGTGGCGTTAACGCAACAAAGAATTACCAATTTAGACTAAACAAAAAAAACGAACACAAACAAATGATACAGACAGATACACAAACACAACAAAACAAATAGACTAGGTCACTAAACTTGACAAAAATATTGTTTAGTTAGTTTAGTTTTATTTATCTCATACTACAAGATTGCACACGTGTTTACAATAGTATAAAAAGGACATCCGTAGTATGATCGTCAATACGAGTATGTAAAAAATTAAGTATATTAAAGTTTGTTAATGTCAAAGAAATAATAAAACCAAATATGTATGTCAAAAATAATTACCATAATTAAAGATTGTAAAGAGATTTATGATAAGAATGTGAACATAGTCTGAGCTACTTTTCTTTTTTATTTATATAATTTATGTGGGTATTATGTAAACTAATTCGAAACAAAGTAGGTGTAGGTAAATAAGTTACTGAAGGATGCTGTTCTACTGAAACACTTTATATTTCATTTTTACTGCTGCCACTTTACTTTGTTTTCAGATTTGTGCATAACATTTTCTCCGCACAAAATGTATATTGTAAAACGTTTTATCTATACCATAATATTATAAAAATGAGAGATCGGATTGTTTGTTTGTTTGCATTTAATAAACTCTGAAAATACTGAACCGATTTTAATGAAACTTAATTTAAAGATAGAATAGGCCTTGAGGAGTAACAAAGGTTACCGATTACCGCCGGAAAATTATTCATCCCCATGGGAAAAACGAGGAAAACTAGTCATATTAATATTATAAAGAGTAAAGATTTGTATTTTTGTGTGTATGTTTGTAATGAATAAACTCAAAAACTACTGTGCCGATTTCAAAAAATTTTTCATGATTAGAAAGTTACATTCACCCTGAGTAACATAGGCTACCTTTAACGGCGGGAAAATGCCTCATTTTCCACGGGAAAAACTGTTAACGCGGGCGGAGCCGCGGCGGAAAGCTAGTATATTATAAAATAAATTCTTCCGAAAATTAAATGGGGTACAATTTAAAAAACCGCATTAATACGATATACATCGTGAAATTTAACTGGTTGTTATCTGCAACCTAGTGGTAGTACCTACTCATGATGCTGAACAACTTTCTCTAAGGACCATTGGTTGAGGAGATCTCAAAAATATTTTCAACTTTTCATATAAAGTTCAGTCACGTGACCGGCTTCTTTGTATGACAAGATGAATTTGAGATTTCAACTTATGTTCCTTAGGGATAGTTGTTCAGTATCATGAATACTACCACTATGTTGCGTATAAACTACCAGTTAAATTTCACGGTGTATATTATAATACGACATTTATTGAAAGGCAAGATGCCATAATATAATTATACTAGTAGGCGATAACGTTTCTGCATAATGACATAATCGTGGTATTGGTAAGCAAGAAACGGAGCGTTTTGCCTGCGGGCCCGCTTACTCAACGAAAACTGGTTTAAAACAACACAATAACCTGTATTAAGTACTTGCAGTTGTAGTAGATAAGGTGCCTTGGCGCAGGTTTTCAGCAAGCAACTGCCTAGTATATTAACATTAAATGGGTGGCCAATATCGATCATTTATGATTACTCTATAGTGATTTAATTACGCACTCGATCAAATTTGCTTTTAAACGTCTCAATAACGTTCTGGGCTTCAATTTGGCGATTTGTCATCGAATTGCAAAGAAGAATAATGTTCATTATTCATTAACTCTTAGTCACTCTTAAATTATTACCATAAAAATAATAAAATGATAACCATATAGAAAACTACATGAAAAAAATATTATTACATACTCGTATAGGTATGAAGACTTTGTCGTTTGAACACGACAATCTAAATTTGTAAGCAACAGCTGCTCTACTTACGTAAATATATATGTACGTACCTACATAACACATAGAAAACATAGCAAAGACGCTCATTACACAAATGTTTGCCCAAAGATTATCACAACTTGCAATGCAACGCAACAACGGAAATAAAACGATTATGCGAGCCTGCTCAAACAAAGACACTATTGTTCAGATTACGAACCACAATTCCATTTCCGGCTGCTCAAAGGTAAAATCACGCCAGAGTTATAATAAACTAGCAGCCGAATGGTTTCTCTATTTACGTACTTATTTTACCGTAGAATTGGGGTATTTTTCCGCAGTTACAAGTGACCAAGGACGACCTTTACCATACCAGTCTAGAGAAATACTCGCATCGCTAAAAATCTAACTAGAAACAAATTTAGGAGAAACTGTCCTAAAGCACAGAATACCAAATAGTAGTCCCTACTTATAGTAGTATCTTAGGTTGATTTTTACTGTTTTTCCCGCAAATTCGATCTATTTGTGTAATGAATGACTTCCGTAAGCAGATTTAGTTTCTTTTATATTTGTGAGTTCATAATAATGTTTTTGTTTGCATGCAAGTATATAAACTTTGTTACGTGTTTTAAGTACCTATTTTTTACACAAAAGTGAAATTAGTTCGTGACAAGGCTAAAGCAAAGAAAGGGGTTTTTTATTAATTATATGCATGGTCCTAATCGCGTGGCATGAAGTATAACCGTTATTTTAAATAAATAGTAATTTTACATGAATATATAAAGAACCGCATCTACTAACAGTAAAGTTAGGTTCGGTACCTAATATAAGGCAAATTCAGTAGTTCATCAGTTTAACGACCTATCACGACCTTTACAGAAAATCGTAACAAGATTTATAAATATCGAGTGTTTATCTAAATGCTTTACAGCTCCTTTGATGCTCAAATGGAAGTAATTAACGACTCTACTCGTAAACGGCGCCTGTGAGAATAAACGCGCGCATGATATTAGATGATAATGAGAGCATTCCACAATTCGTATACGACATTGTAGACAAGCTTGACAAAAGAAGCACATCCGATTCCGGTAGCGCTTAGACTGTTTTTCAAAAGAAATGTGCTGGGAAGATCAGCGGTGCGCGATAAAAAATCCACCGATAGTAATCACGTCATTTTCTTAGCCCCGCTCTGTGCTGATGTGATTTTTTTAGTGAACATCGCTCATCTAACAGCCTCCGTGGTCGAATGGTAAAATGCATTGCCTCACATTATGGAAGTTCTGCCTCGGTTCTAGTCCGGGTGATGCACTTGTCTAACAGATATCACTTCGTGAGACTTTCCCACTTTGGTAAGGTTAGGTTATTGCAGACCGAATCATCTGATTGTCCTAAAAAATAATAATTTCTTGCTCCGGAAGGCACGGATGTAGTCGATAAACGAGCTACATCAGCCTCTACCTACCTCACAAACCCTGGTGTCAAAATTATTGAGCTATGGGTTTGCGAAACCCATACGATAAGTAAGCACTGTAAGCAAGCACCGCTCATCTCGCTATATCTAGTGGAAAAGCGGCTTTACGCTGTACGATTCAGAGAGGAGAGGCAAAATGTAAGTACGGAAAAAAGAGGAATGCTAATGCTACTATGAAAATCGTAAATCAGTCCCCACTGAATACAAACTACCTCCATTTTCCGTCAAATCTCATTAAACATTCATTGCTCACCCACTTCAGCAATAAATTTGCATAATTATTATAGCAAACAAATTCTCGGACTTTTGTATGCAGAAGTTAATACTTTCTAGACACTTAGGTAAATATCCCTGAGAGTAATATGAGAATGCTATCTTAGAAAGCATAAATCGTGTCTTATTAAACTAGTAAAATATACTTATCTGCATCAAATTTTACAGAACTATCAAAGTATAAATGTAAAATTAAAGAGTGTATTATTATAATATTCCAATATCCTAAGAATTTATTTTAAGCTCCATCGGTCAGACACGTGTTGGCACCCGCGGCAGCTTACTAATCTTTCATAACAATATTAAATAAATCGGCACAGAATTAGTATAGCTTAATATTGTTTAACTCATTCAACAATCTTTTATCCTTCTCCTACGATATACGCATTTATAAAACATCCCCTGAAAAGTGGAAATGTTCCTAAAAATAGTAGAGTAAAAGCATCAATTTTTTTGTATCATCCAGTTTTCAAAACCACTCAATGCAATTTTAATTTAGCCCCTGTAACACAGCTAAAAGCCTAGATTTTTTATAATAATTGGATTACTTATATACTATTTCTACAATAGGTATACTCCCAAAATACAAACCATCCTTATATTTTTCTCCGATCACTATAATAATAATAACTTATACATAGGTATTGCAAAGTGTTTTTCATTTACTAGACGGAAAGAGAGTTTTTGCAAAAAGAGTTTATTGCAACAAGACACTAATAAATCTTCTCATTTTGTACAGTATTTGAAATCTGCCGATTGTAACCCCCGCTTCATCGTGAAAACCAACGACGACGCATCAAAGCATTTTGTAACATAGGAATTGACGTATTACAGACTGGCGTACATAATAAAGATCATGAGCCTAATCCATCGCGCTCACGCTCACGCCAATCTCACTCTATAATCGAAACGTCGATATGTTCATCCGACTAAATCATGTTGAAACGTCTTATGTTTATAAATATAAACTATTTTAAAACCATTAGTATACGTGTGTACGTCATACGTCGGCGGGATAAGTCAGAGCAAATTCGAGTCTTTGGCCAATAATAACGGTTGGATCAACGTTCTTACGACTTTAACGTCGAATAAAACATCTCCTTCGTCTACAGTAATCGCGCTTACATCACTCTTATAGCAGTCATCTCTTTTCCTGTACTCAATATTATGTAAAAAATGTACACTAAATTTATTTTTAATAAAAACGTGTTACATGCGTAATACGATATCCTTTTTACGACCCACCCAAATCTCGGACACTGGGTTCTTATATGACCAGTTTACACTCTTTTATTAATTTTTACGAGGCGCACACTGCATTCGGAGACATAACAATTAAGCGGATAATAAACTGTCAAAAGCTGAAGCGAAGAGATTCCCAGAAGCGTGGGAGAGTTGTCTGTCTGTACGTAATGTGGGTCGCTGCTGCCGCACCGACAGGGAAATTGGTAAGTTTACTTCTCAGTTTACGTTTACTAAACAGATCATTAGGAAGCTTTAAACTTTTTATAATATTTTAATCAGTATTTTCTTTTCAGGTTAAAAGGTCGCCGTGTAACTAGTCGTCTATTATAAGACGAATTAAGTTAATATTTTATTATAACTATTACGCAAAACTCTTTAGGCGTCCAGTTAGTTGGCTAATTTAACCTGATGACTGCGACATATACATAGTTTAAAAATAAATACACGTTTTCAGTACAGACGCATAGCAATTACTTTTAAAATACTTAAACGACACCTTACGGCCGGTAAACTACAATTTAATCTCAACAGATCGTTTATCAGCATGCGCTCAGCTGCACAAACAGCTGAGTTTCTAGATGCGCGTGCGTCTAGCCAAGAAGCAAAGCAGCCGAGCATGTTAAACATCTTTAGCGCAGGAATAGGTTGTTGTGAAATCTGTCCTCATCCACAAGCGCGGTAAATTTCCGCCAACACTACACCTGTCTCGCCTTTTACACACTCATACATAGTACATCTACGCTTTCGACTCTGAGCATTTCACTTTTTGCGTCTCTGGGCTTTACGGCCAAAATCTTCTTCATCTCTTACGATGTATTGCATAAATGGAGACGTTTGTTGACAGTCAGTATTTACAGTTGGTGTATCAACATCCAAAACATAATTTAACAACCTGTTACAGCTCCAATTCTAATAGAACCCAATTCAAAATATTATAAGATTACTTATATTCATAACTTTTTACTAAATATAAATGTTTTATTCACTTGATGTTGTTGTAGGGATAATGAAGGTTATACTGTTGAATTGATTTAAGTAGCATTTTAAGTAGATTTTATACAAGAATTCAATTAATTAAGTGATTAAATAAATAGAGCAACAACCGAAGCAATTTCAATGCCAAAAGGCCAAACAGCAATCGCAAACTATAGAGACGGAAAGAATTACATTTTTGTAAACCCAGAAGCCTAATAAAGACTGGTACGTATTATGAGTACAAGAAACAATAGTAAAATTCTCATTTCTACACCGATAACGTTCAATGAATCGCCAACAATGTCATGGCTGTTGGCGCTCAAACTGTGCCTCAAGTCAGAGAAAGTAGCAACAAATCTCGTAAATCGTGTCGACGCACAGGCGCGGGCGCAGCTGAGGATGTTACGTAAGGCTCCAGCCACCCCATACGTCTGCACCTTGTAACTTGTATTATAACCGCATCGTCGGCATCACATCATACAGGGTGTAAGATGGCTCAGTAAAAACTGAAGGATCTGCTCAGTCAATGGACCTGATCAACTTACCTAAAGACACTCTTATCGGAAGCGAAAATTTTATATGGGTCTGGATGGGATTGAATGGGATTCAAATGTCAATTTTATATGGGACTTGGGACTATCGATTTTTTGTTTCATTTCCAAGAAAACTTTATTTGTAAGTTAGTCAAATTCGTTGACAGAGCACGGTTCTTTCAGTATTTACTAAGCTGCAACTTGCACTGCTCCCTGTATACAACACACACAATTTGTTTATTTATAAAACCCTCCACTCCACCTACAGACACCTATGGAAAATTTTAAAATAAAAAGACTACGCAGTCATTAATTGTACTATTATTTATATTTTTTTCAGCCAACAGACCTCCACTGCTGAGCAAAAGCCTATCCCAAACATCTTTACAACAACCGATACTGCGCTGCCCGCAATAATAAATCAAATATTCATTTGACCTAATAACAAAAAAAAAGTTTTACGCATTGTACCATATTTCTATTATTTCAGTATTTCTACAATATGCGCAGATACTGAGGAATGTGCAAGGCTATGGAAATTAAGATAAAGAAAATAAAACAATAAAATGTTATAACTGATATGACACTGAAAATTAATATCAGTTGTGGAAGTGGAAATACCCTTTTGCCTGACCTGACCTACACAACCCGCATCACATGCAAATCAATAATATATAACTAACTGACAATAATATAATTATTGCAGCTGCAGGTAAATAAGTGTAACTAAAAGGAGAAACGGCCAAGGGTAAGTTCTGCATTTGTTCATGGAACACATTGTCATAGCATTAGGTATGCTACTTTATTTCTACAACTAGCTTCAGTCTTTGTCAACGACTAGATCGTCCACTGTAAACAGAATGGCGTCCCTGTACCTATAGTCATTTGAGACTTGTCTCTTTAAAACCGAATTTTTATATTCTGCGGAGACCAACATTTTTCAATTTTAACACTGGCAACCAATAATTGAAAAAATTATAAAAATAAATCTCAATTGCGAGTCGACTGAGTGTGTGCGTTGAAAAATAAAATTTATTTCAACCCGGAAATGTGAGGCGACATGCGACAGTACCTAACTGATCAGTATCAACATCTATTTCCAACAGTGATGTAAACAGCATTGTTGAAAGAGACAAAAGCTCATAAAACAACAAGCTCTCCTTTGACTTTAGAGTTATGCATTTTGAAAGCTGTGAACTAAAATCTACTTTATTTTGGTTGCTTACAATGCAACTAACAAGTAACTAATAATTGTTTCCATAAATTTTCATTAAATTCTCGGATTCCAAATTTAAAATAAGGATTATTTACTAAGACATATCTATAAATAATATGACTATATAAATAATGTCTTCTGTAGGTACCTTAGACAAATTCTGGGTAAGGCACTTCACTGGATTTTATTCTTAGCATTGATTATACCTACCTACGAAATGATTTCTAAAATTAGATAAATCATTTGTTTATTATACTAGGTGCAAGGCCTAACACGCACCTAAAAAATATTGTATATCTACTTTTAGGATTCTTTACGTGTATTTGTTTAGACTAGACTCAGATTGTCAGATGTATTAAACAGTTGATGCCTCAACTACAGTTGGGTGAAATGTGATACATACAATATACATAATTATATATGTGACGTTCCACGTGAAAAGGTATATAACTTATGGCGGGTTTAAGGACGTATATAATCTTTTTGGATTTGAAAACTTTATGAGTTGCTGATTACAGGGATATGAATAACTCAATACCTACCGACCATAAGGTCCCTTTCCACGTGGAACGTCACATATTTATATTATTATAGGTATTACTTGACGTACATAAGCTACACGTTTTCTTGAGAAGTCACTAACAATTTAAACGCGAGGAGCGTGACGTGACTGCTAAACTAGTTTCTATATGTATATTATTTTGTATTCTACACGGAGTGATTATAAGAAATCAGCTGAAAACAATTTAGGAGAAGGATTTTTTACAATGGTGGCTTAGCTAATCTAAGGACATGTTCATCAATGGATCTGATAGATAACAAGCAATGGACCGCGAGGGGATTGGGTAGATGTAGGCCCTTACTGAGATGATGTTAAGAAATGATGATGTTTGTTTGTTAGTTCTACATCCCTGATGCCTGCAGAAGTTTACGTATCAGCAATACAAGATTTTGACATCATGACTGTTAATTTGACTGTCACATTTTACATTGCATTTTGCTACGTCACTACTTTTAATTGTACACCAATGTAAGCGTGAATTATGGGAAATTTTTTGCTCATTAGCAACAACGACGTTAATCTCGTCCATTTATAAGACGATTTTCTTCCGATTAACAAATAGCCAAAGGCTCAAAGCCTACTTTTTCTTCCGGCTCTACCATCTTTCATTTTCTTTACCTAGAGGCGATTAGAAACATCTCGACATCGAGAGATCGTTTGTAAACCTTTCCTTTTAATTCGTCATTTGAATCAACGCGAGCAACTTTTCTTAAAGGGAAATTCTTTGAATATACTCATGGATTTTCAATTTGGTTGCGTTGCGAATGGTAAATATAATGAAATTTGGAAATGGAGTGAGCCATGCAATGCAACGATATCATAATTCATTACAGCCTCATTACCTTCCGTATTTACAAACCGAGCCGACCGACACACTGACCTACATTCGGGCTGCAGTGATGGCGCGCGACAATATACAAACCACAATACAAACGATCGCGTGTGTAAACAATAATATTTTGTTGTGTGCCATTCGTTAATACGATTCCATTTCAGCGAGTTTCGAGGTATGCGGACATTTGCATCGGTAGAATGTCCATTGCAAGATATGAAACTGTGTGGACCAGTACTGCCACCTTAGCGCTTTCAGAGTTAAATTTAGCGCTTTACGGAGTACTTTGCGCTGAAACTTTGAAGTTAACTCCTAGCGGAAAATCTAGCACATTTTTACCATCAACAAAATAAATAGTAGTAAAATTTTTTCATGTAATCTAGCGAAATCTAATGCTTTTTACACGCTTTATATTAGCTTCACTTGTAAGTAACTATGTATGTAAGAAAATCTTGGAATCTTAATTTGACCCACTTCCCGGTCTTCGATTAGGGTGAAATTTTGCACACGCTCTGAGTTCTGATGACAATACATGACTAGCTAAGAAACATCATTACGAATCCAATATGGCGGCCTCCCCATTATATGTATGAAAAAAATCTTGGAATCTTAATTTGACCCACTTCCCGGTCTTCGATGAGGATGAAATTTTGCACACGCTCTGAGTTTTGATGACAATACATGACTAGCTAAGAAACGTCATTACGAATCCAATATGACGGCCTCCCCATTATATGTATGAAAAAAATCTTGGAATCTTAATTTGACCCACTTCCCGGTCTTCGATTAGAATGAAATTTTGCACACGCTCTGAGTTTTGATGACAATACATGACTAGCTAAGAAACGTTATTACAAATCCAATATGGCGTCCTCCCTAAGATGGCGAACTGGCTGTTTGAAATCCACCCCCATGATATGGGTATCAAATGAAAGGGTTTGCTGTCAGGAATATGAAAAAAAAGTCACGTGACTTAAATCCAATATGGCGGACGTCCAAGATGGCGGACAGGAAGCGTGTTTTTTAGTTTTTTGAACTATGTATTATAATTCTAATGTTATATAGCTCATTATTACGTATTTTCACGGGTCTTTTACACGATATTTATAAAGGAGATAAGAGAGGCCTTTGCCCTACAGTGGGACGGTACGGGCTAGAAAAAAAAACATTTAGCTCGTTTTGACCTGAGAAAGGTGGCAGCACTGGTGCGGTGTGGTGGCGTGCGTGCTGCAGTCGTTAGCGGTGTAAGTGGAGCACCGAGAGGATGAAACGGTCTAGATCTGTGTACTTAGCGTCAACTGAGACGGTTTGTGCTCTGTTTCACCGGCGCAATTGGCAACGACGCCACCGAGTCGACGAAAGGCTAGCAGCAGTCTGGCTAAAGCATAATTCATTACTAACGTAAAAAATAATACTAATTTTGACTCTCTAAGAATAAGGTACGGGCGCCAATGATAGCCCACTTAAATTTTTTTATATTTTGTTTCCCAAATAAATTATATACAAGGACAAATCCTTGTAAAATCTTGCAGTTAAGTAAAGTAAAGAAAAAACGTAATGGAAATATATTTATTTGGGAAACAAAATATCTAAAAATTTAAGTGGGCCTTCATTGGCGCCCGTACCTTACGATTTAATTTATATTAAATATTAAGGATTTTCCTTATCTGAGGTTGAGTGGAGTGGAGGAAGTTTTAGGAAGCATCTAAGATATTTTTTTTATACTAAAAACGCAATTTTGAAATAGGAATATTCTGAAAATATTATACTTAGGCTTTAAATGTGTGCATATAACTGTAGTTATGTCAATAAGAAACTATGCATTTTACCTACCTACTACTGACTGCATCCTGCACATAAAGGTACCGTTGCCGCGTTGTGCAAAATTTTACTAATGAGGTGGGATATTTTTATAATGGGTCAAATCTCAAAAATAGTAATATCATAAAATATAATTGGATGGATGCGGGCAGCGCAGGACCGACCATTGTGGAGATCCTTGAGGGAAGGCCTTTGTCCAGCAGTGGACGTCATTCGGCTGAGATGATGATGATGAAAATATAATTACTTATATGCAAATTTAAATATCAGTATCTAATAGGGGAGGAAATAGGTGGTCGGAAGCCCGATGCTGCCGAAGCTACTAGGTCAGCGAGGGTTCGATTGCCCTTGGCCTATATCCCGGTCCAATTGGGTCACCCACGGACCCACGGAGCACGGCGCGGCGCACGCACACTGACGAGGCTTGCACAATACATTGCGATCTTTATAAAAGTCATCATTTTTAAGCCAGCCCCCGTAACATGCAGTGCTATGACAAAAGTTTGTCGCACATTGAACTGTCGAAAAACCCGCCGTATTGAAATGTCCTCCAATAGGATAAGAGAATACGCACGACAAAATTATGTCTGTCACGCGTAGACCGATGTTAGAGGGGTTGATGTTGATATTTTGCAAAAACTAAAAAAAAGAACTATACTCTATACTAATATTATAAAGAGGAAATATTTGTTTGTTTCTTTGAATTGAATAGGCTCCGAAACTACTGAAACTATTTTTAAGAAACTTGGTACAAAGATAGAAATAGCACAACCTAAGTTGCTTGTTGCTTTCCGTTTACAAAATTAGAGGATTTTATTTATTTCATGTTTCGGCTCTTTCCTAATTCTTAGGGTGTTACTAATTTTATTTTTAAGGGTTTGCGAATGCACGGTGATATCGTTATTTTGTATAGAGTTTCTAAACTATTTATATTGAACAGAACCGCAATAGAGCAGTTGTTTGAATTAATTTTAATTAGGTAACTACTCTATCGAATTTTATTTTTATTTTTTTCGAATGTCTAGTGTTTATGTTTCGAAAACCTAAATACGTGCGTTCTCTATCCATACACATTTCTATTTAGTTTCGTTAAAATCCAGTGAAACTAATAGGTCGCCTAGGTCACCAGTTTAATTAGCTTAAATGGATTAACTTTGAGAATGGTCAAGTTAAAAAGTGGATGAGGTCGTCCTGCTAAAGGTAATACCTAATATATCACTACATAGTATAAAATAAAGTCGCTTTCTCCGTCCCTATGTCCCTATGTCCCTATGTCCCTTTGTACGCTTAAATCTTTAAAACTACGCAACGGATTTTGATGCGGTTTTTTTTAATAGATAGAGTGATTCAAGAGGAAGGTTTATATGTATAATACATGCATAATATACTGAAGGATAACCCACTATAACCATTTTCCCGTGCGGAGCCGGGGCGGGTCGCTAGTTGGTAATACAATTCAGTAGGTAGGTATTTATTATTATGTAGCTATTACCTATTATCAGATTCTACATCAAAAAGACACTATATTTATATAATACTTATTGTGTCTAATTGAACCGAGCGTTTTGCTATGAATATGACATATTTTACATGATTTGTATTTAATGGTGGGATATACCTACATACCTATAGGGCAGCCATTCTCAAAGTGTGTTCCGCGGAACCCTGGGGTTCCGCGATACTTCTGTAGGGGTTCCGCGAGAATTTAGAAAAAAAGGTCATGTGTACAATTCACACGTGGTAGTAGTGAAACTTTAAAAAATTTTGGCTTTAAGATAATGAGACGAATGTAAAATTTCGGGAAGAGTATAATGGTAGGTTTTAGTAATGATCATAGTGATACAACAACACTTCCTCGCAAAGTGTCCAATGTTTTCGATGCCCAGATGGGAGATTATAGGTTCAGACAGGATAGAAATGAACGAATTAGCTGAACCAACAACGTTAGGAAACATCTTAAAGATTTTGTAGGGCTACCAGTAGGTTTGAGGGGATGACGCAGGGGCAGTAGTAAAACCAGAGCACCTTGATGGTGCCATGATGCTGAGTAGAGGCAGAACTACTACTCTTCGCGAACCTGATAGAGGAGGGAAAACTGTAGGGCAAGCTCTCAAGCTCTCAAGCCCTCGGGTATAGGGCGGTGCGGCGGGCTTGCGGGGTGGGGGCCCGGTATAGGCACCTAGCCGACACCGTGGCCATCCGCCCGCGGCTCGTCCGTCCGCACTTCGCGCATCCCCGGTTACCGTACTTGCGACTGGGGGCCAAGGGAAGCGGACCGCGCGACACATTCTTGAAGGCGATGCGCGCGGATAGGAGGGAAAGCTTAGGTACTACAAACGGATGAGTGGCATCATCAGGCTGGGATTAGGGGTGAAATATTTCCTATACCGGGAGCTGATCACCCGTCTGCGCCACTCACAGACGTCCCCCACATAGATAGTGATACAAAGTTTGATATCTCCCCGATATCTACTTGTGACTGTTACGTTAACAGCTCATATATGTCCCCACCGAGGGGCTCGAGCCTACCCTGATATCAGGGTGAATAGGCCTTAGTCGACCACGCTGGCCCAGTGCGGATTGGTCAACTTCACACACAACCTTAGAACTTCTTCGCAGGTGTGTGCAGGTTTCCTCACGATGTTTTCCTTCACCGTAAGAGCGTCGAATAAACGTAATATGAATTCGAAAATCGAAAACACATTGGTACGTGCCGAGGTTTGAACCATCGAACTTCGGAACGGAAGTCAACGGGCCTAGCCACTTGGCCACCGACGCTCTACGTGACTGTTACATAGTACTTTTATTATGCTTATTATTATGAATACACTTTTGAAAACTGTTGTTTTATTGTAGGGTTCCGTCAAGCATTTTGATTTTCAAAAGGGTTCCGTCACCAAAAAAGATTGAGAACCGCTGCTATAGGGTGTTAGTGATGGCATAGCAAATTCGAAAAGGTTAAGCTTAGTAAAATAAATATTAATATATAGTGTTCTTAAGAAATTTCCCAAAGAATATAATGTCGGAAATGAAAGCTTTCGACAATCTTATACAAATTAGACATTTTAATCGGATAGTATGTATAGAGAATTGTCTTTGAAATTTTCGAGTATTTTTATTTACTTAAGCGAAATTTACACCCTGTATAGTGTATGCACGCTTTCGATGACAACTTAAAGCCGCTAAATGGAGAGGGCTTGGAAAATCACTTTCACATATATTGCATCTATAAACATTGTGGATGTATCTCTGTTATAAAACCGCGTGATTTGAAAGTCAAATTACTACTTATAACTTATAACATAAGTATATGCTAAAGGAAACACGGCTAATAAAACTGAAAAATTACTTCGTTAGAAAACCTCCTTTGCTGTCAAACCTGCCTTGCATAATTAGTAGGTTAGGTATTATTTCAAAACTTAAAGTATTTTTTGTGATGAAGATGAGCGATTTAATGTTAATAAAAATATAAATTTACCAGAGCGCTGATCCAGTTTCGTGTGGCAAAGATGACATTTATATTTTTATATGTTTTAAAACACTTCATCTTTCGTATTAGTAGCACATAACGATGATTCAAGTAGGTAGAGTTGCCCGTAGATAAGTAGACGTCCAAAATAAAAATTGAAATGCCTTATATTAAGGGGTGTCTGAATCAGTATGTTCCGCGATTATAAATACTTTGAAAATTCGTAGCTCCTAAACTATCAATAATTATTCACCAATCTTTGTTTTTTTTTTATCTCTTGATTGATAACCGTTATGGGTGCTGTTTTTTTGATAAATCAATTATTGTAACAGCGGCTACCACCCAAAAAAATACGGTTAACTTAAGCATTACGAAACTTAAAAACTTGGCCCAAAGTTCATAATTCGTAGCTCCTAAACTACCAATAATCGCGGAACATACATGGGGTGATTCAGATACATCAAATTTTTTCTTTTGGACATCTTTTATGGGTACCTACCCTATATAACAGCACCCCGAGAATGTAAAAAATAATAATTTACGTAGCTAATAGAATGAGAGACAATTAAGTTAAACAACAATAAATAAACTACATATTTTACATAATATAAGGGAAAAGTGCGAATTATGATGATGAGGGATTATGGTTACAAACATATCCATTTCCAACAGTGGACTTATACTTACAGACTGTAGTTCTTCACCGAATTAAGATTTGAGAACATGAATAAGATTCGGAAAAAGATTTAAATTGAAGGTTGCCTGGTAGAAATTTCTACTGAGCAATAAGGTCGCCTCATTATACGTACACTTACTATTCTTTGTAAGAATTATACTGTACTGTTTTTTTTTTCTAGTATGAAAATAAGGTATATTCTATTCTGCTCTAATATTTAAAACTCGGACACTCGAACTAATGGAGTATAGCGATCCAAGTGTGGGATGCTCTACCCACTAAGATAGATGAGAAGGCCTCCTTGAACTTACCGATAGTCTTCAATATTTGCAGATCATCTAGTTCGTATTCCTTCTCTTCTTCCGTGTACTCGGACTCTGACTGCGAGGTGGTGGACTCCTGCTCCTCCGTCGAGGACGCCAGCGACAGCGACCGCACTTCCGAGCTCAGCTCCGAGCTGCACTCCCGCACCAACTTAGCACTGGCCATCATCATCCTGATCCTCACTCAACTTCAACCCTCAACCCTAAACTTTAGAGTTCATAGTCCGAACAACTTGTATTCTAAACGATATTCAAAACTGGCCGAAAATACTTTTTTTATATAAAGTTTTATTTATAAATGTGTAAAAATGATGCGAGTTCTCAGCGAATACGATCGCGCAGGCGGATTATAAAACCAGCAACGCGTTCTCTCGCTGCGGCGGTTTGGAACTCACTGTCCCGGCCGCGGCACACACAAGTCACAACTCACAACGCAACGTTCAGACCGATATCTCACTGCGTTCTCACTCTTAAATGTTACATCTTAAATCTTTACACAAGAACGAAACACTGAATTCAGTTATACGAGAAAAATTGGATGCGTATCTATCCATATTATTCGATAGTATTACTACATTTTTACCTGGGGAAAATCCCTCATTCCATCAGGAAAAAATAATTAAGTGACGGGTGCGAGAATAAGAAATATTTTTAAAGTTATCAACTGATTTAGGCAAGTACCTAGATAGATATATTAATAAAAATGTAGGTAAAGGTATGCTTAACACGTCAGAACGGCTGCCCAAAGCACCCCAAAGGTAATTATTTCTTGTTGTGTTCGTTATTAAGGCCATGGTTTGTATTTATATAGTCTTTTTGTAGTGGGAAAGCACCATTTCCATGCGGGCGGAGGGGAGCAATTTAAGAACTTATATTTCCTACAAACTAGTAAAAAAACTAACTTTATTTTATAAAATGTATTCAGTTAACAAGCTTATTATCACAATCAACGAGATATACATACAATACCGTTAAAATATTTTCACTGCGACTTACTTTAATTTTAACATTATGTGAATAAATTAAAATAAAACCTTAGTTACGATACAATATACACAATTTAGTTACCTCTACATAATATATGCTTTTAACATTTGCTTTAAGTAAGATGAAGGCAGTTTCGTGACATAGTCTAACTAATAAGTTATGCATACTAATAACAAATCTAAAAGTCTGTCTGTAATTCTCTCACATCAAAACTATTGATTGACGTGTTTTTGTATGTAAGAGAATTGTAGGAGGGTTCAATAGTAAACACTTTTTTATGTAAATAAAAAAAACTAATTACCTATGCAAACACGCATTGACTTTTATCTCTTATTAGTTTCTTAATTCAATTAAATATTTATAATTTTGGCTTCTGTCGTTATTACGATCACCTAACTACGAGTATATGGATGTTTGACGTATCTTTCACACACAATGTACTATGTTATTGAATCCCAAGCTCTTTAAATCTACATTGTCAACAGAAATCCGTTCAGGGGGTCAGTGACCATTTGTTCTAACCTAACCAAACTGGGGGAAGTTTCACATTTGTTTGACGAGTGTCCCACCTCGAGTGTGTAATTTGAGCCGAGCGCTTTACAACTCGACCACGATTTTTATTTTGCGGTTTACTTCTATAATTCATTTAAAAACAGATTGTACTTTTTTGTTGGCTGTACTAAGGGCGAATATGGAAGTGGTCAAATCCAGAAATGGTCTCCTTAAGAACTGGGTCTAACAATAAGTGGTCGAATCCAGAACTGGTAATATTTAGCAGAAGTCACATAAAGAAATAGTCACTGACCGCCTGAACGCTAAATCGTGACTGCACCTCAAAGCGCAATGGTAGCGCGCCGGGGCAAATGAGCACGGACCGTGCTTTTCTCAAGGACTACTGTATAATATTGCATGTTCGCGTGTCTAACACCCAGAAACTCTACATTTCGTCATTTTAAAGAAAAAGTTACAAAATATTATACCTACTAATGTCTCTAAAAAATATTTTCCTGTTTTGTGCCCTGATTCGTGCCTGCTATCTCAGCGACTCATAATATCCCTCTACATTATTATACAAACTTACTCATGTAAGTAAACAATTATACACATTTCTTATATCATGATTATACTACGATTATCTAGATATTACTAGTAATACATAACTCATAGTTAGATTAATTTTGACCACGCAGTCGAAACCGCGAATAACAACTATATTATATTAATAGTGTAAATGCTAATTCAGACATAAAAACTAGGTAAATAATAAAATACTTAGTAATGAATGAGTATGGCAAGATCCAAAACACAGGATAAACTTGTGATGTTAATAAAACAAACTATTAACAATATAAAATAAACGTATAGCTGCTTTCTTGTACAAATAAAAAATACCAACTAAGAGTCTTCTCTTAGAATATTTTCGTAAAAACAACCATATTAATATACATACGGCCCCGTAGCCTAGATGGTAACTAGTACGTCTGCCTTCGAAGCACAGGGTCGCGGGTTCGAATCCCGCCCAGGGCAAACATTCGTGTGATGAGCACTTGTGTTTGCCTTGTGACTGGATATTTTATATTTATATATGTATGTATTGTATATCAGCTGTCTGACACCCATAGTACAGGCTCTGCCTAGTTTGGGGTCAAATGGCCGTGTGTGAGATGTCCCCACATATTTATTTATTTATGTATATAAACTTTTTAGCCTCATTAATTATATTGTTTGTGCCCGCTTCTACACACTACGTTACATACAAAAGCGCGATATTCTACATAAACACTATGTATTAAAATATTTTATACATAAATAATGAATGTACAATAATACAAAATGTACACAATACTGAAGCCTGTTAGAGTAATTGCTCAAAGATATACCTATCCAGCCCCTCGGTGGGGATTTAACAAAAAGTATCTAACATTGTAGAGACGTAATATAAGGCGACCACATCCTGTCAACACCTGGTAAGTACTGAGATATTTTAGTTCTTCGTCAGTTTTGACCAATAGAAAGCTGCATGACTTTCTGTCAACTAGCTAAGGAGCGGGATTTGTCTCGGGGTTGTAAAAGCTCCAAATCAAATGTCATGCAGCTTTCTATTGGTAAAACACCAAAACAACAAAAATATCTCAGTACCAAATCACTGAGGTGTTGACAGGATCGGGGGCTCTACTCTTGAAATCAATATCGATCCCG
This sequence comes from Teleiodes luculella, assembly GCA_948473455.1. Classification (NCBI taxonomy): domain Eukaryota; kingdom Metazoa; phylum Arthropoda; class Insecta; order Lepidoptera; family Gelechiidae; genus Teleiodes; species Teleiodes luculella. Next base: position 6,931,833 of record OX419584.1, read on the forward strand.
ATTGAAATCGGGTGCAAACAAAACCCAATGCAATACCAAAGTCAATTTAGACCAAGAGTTAACAAATGTCCGATTTCATTTAGTTCACTCAATATCCGCCCAATATGAAACCGAGGTGGCGCTAGTGTGGCATTCGAGAGTACGAAACGCCCGATCTCAATGTCGACGGATCGAAATCGCCCTCAAGAGTAGCCCCTCAGATCCAAACTATGTCTGTAGGCTTACCACGTAAGAAGCGACAAGCTCGAGAAGTTGTCAAACGCGATATATTGACAGAACTACAATGGCTTCAGAGCCATAACGCGACATAATGACACTAATGTTTGACAGCTTTTCAAGCTCGTCGCTTCTTACGTAGTAAGACTACTGTTCCTGTACCATGTGGTATGTGGTATAATATCAGACTTGTATGAGGAAGATGACCCCGCAGTGCGTGGCGGCGGCGAGCCGGCGGTGGTGGGGCGCGGCGCGGCAGAACGCCAGCGCAGTGACGTCACCCAGCGGGAAGCGCTCCGGCCGCCGCTCCGGCAACGTCTCGCGAGGCTTGTTCGAGCTTTTCTCTATGCTTTCCTGTTAATAAAAAACACTTAAAGGGTTTTACGCGAAAAAAGATCTGTTTCTGGTTTGATAACCCGCGTTAAACTCCGATGTCATTGGAATGTATTTTTAAACTTGCATTTCAATCATCCCGTGACAAGAAATGAAACTTACAAAGGACTAGGCTGTATGGGCTTAGAACCTTTTGCCTTTCCCATAAAGGATAAAAAAAACTTAAAAATAACACGTAATTATACATACTTACAATACAATATACTTTATTGACAGAAAAAGACACAGTATACAGAAAATAGAACAGTACAAACAGAAGAGTCAAAAGGCGGGGCCTTATGGCTTTAGCTGGTACTTTCTTAGCTTAGCCGTTACCTAATTGTATACAGGGTGTAAAAAACTGAGAGGAAGGACACTCAGTCAACTGATCCGACCAATTTGCCAAATAAACTTTTTAGGGAAAAAATGTGCAGTAGCCAGGCAGCACATGCGATTAGACATGTTGACTTTGAGAGTGCCTATATTCCGTAGCGGTAGGGGTGAATTTTGTAGAGCAAATATCTAACCGCATGACTTCTGTACTTTTGCATACTAACTATCCGATTATTTGGCTATTTGGTACGGGAGTGTTGAATTTTATTTTAGTTTTTTAGAAAAGTTTGTTTGGTTTATATGTAATATATATTACGCATGTAAGATTGAGTAAGGAGTGTTGTTATAGCTACCTTATCTAGCCTGAGCTCTACCCCATACTTAGTAACTGCGTCTTGGTAGGTCGTTGGCTCCACTCGCGTCTGCAGCTCGTCGTTCGCTATCTTCCGATCTTTACCCAGCGGTGCCATTTGAAGAACTCCCAAAATCTGATGAGGATAAACATAATAATTAGATAGGATATTCATTGTTATTTGGTACTTAAGACTAGGTTAGATCAA